>JAJLUV010000004.1:0-600000 GCA_030564445.1 Kodamaea leandrae | reverse complement strand
CTGCGCAGGAACCACTGTCTTCTGAACTCTATCCAACCAAACCTGGCTCTTCAAAATTTGATTCCTTCTTTGGCACAACCAGTCATTTTTATTGCGACATAAAGGAAGCTCCAGGACACCCATGTGTGGAGATCCAAAAGTAATCAACTTGTGTATCCTCACCAAGGTACATCTTTCAACTAATGCCCTTAAAAAGATCCCTCCTTGAGAAAATCCGAGGGCATCGAATCCCAGTTTTAGCTCTGGAATCTCCAGGAGCTGTTCACAAACCGTATCCAACTCATCATTTGCATCGCCAAACATCAGCATCTGTTGGTCCTTGCCAGGGTCTAAGTCCAAGTAGATCGGATGAACATAGATGCCTGGATACATGCTATCAAGTAAATCCCTCGTTTGATGGATTCCAGAAGCGTTGTAGTTATCACCAAGGCCGTGCCATATGACGACAGGACGATACCTTGGACTTGAGAGTGGAGTCTGCTCAGTAGACTCCTTATGATTATGGGGACCTAAAAAGGGGGCGCTCTCTGATCCAAAAGTACCCAGACCTTCCGGGACAAAATTAGGAGCAGGGACCAAGTCCACAAACTGGGTCGGTAGATCTCCACCCAAGAACGCAAATACGTTCAAGACTGTCAATACATGGGGTAGTTGCATTGCTGCGGTCGTTGCCTTCAAGTGTGTGTGAAAAATGAGATACAAAAGAGGGGAAGAGAAATGATGACATCTGAGAAAAAGGAGTAACTGATAAACAAAATTTGCAGCTATTTGAAAAGGGGCTTCAAGGATTTGATTTTACCTTTTCAGATCTTATGCTAGGGTTTTTATCTTGAGTAAGTTGTATGAACAGGCAATGCGAGAAACTGTGGCGTATCTCATTAGAACGTGATCACATTTAACTTAGGCTCAATTCTACGCAATGATATTACTTTAAATTGATTTTTGGGAGATTAGATTTAGTGAACAGATATAGTATTTACTGCACTGACTTCTACTTCAATTCCTCGATCTGCTTTCCAAAATCTTCCCACACTCTGCGACTCTCCTCATCCATATCATCCTTAACTGAAATCAATTCCATTGCTCTCTGTCCCAACTGTACGATAGCCTTTATACGATTTTGGTGGGATTCGCTAACTTGAGCTGAGGCTTTCTCAGAGAGCTTTTTAGCAAGGTGGCCCTTCAAGTTCTCAACAACTTGTGTATTGTGAGCAAGCAATTCTGCCATCTCGCTTTCGTGGTTGTTTGCTAAATGAACCAAGGTGAGGCAGGACAATATAACAATATCGATCTGGTCATCCACCAATCCGTTGTCAATTATGTGAAGTGCAATGTCTTTGACTTGAACGTTGTGAGGCTTCAAAGTTGTGTCACTTAAGGAACCAATTGCGTACAAAAACTCGTAGGTCAACTTTCTAATCTCAAGGCCCTCATCCATGACATAGGTATATGGACCCATCTTGATTTTCTTCTTGAAAGCTTCTTCCAGCTTAAGTTGCTTGTATGCAAGTGGCAAAGTTTCCTCCGATAAGCGAGGCAATAAGATCTGAGGTTTGTTGTGTAAGCATGTGAGGAAAATTCCAACAATTAGCTGCTTGAGATCAATCTCTAAAATATCCAACCATTCCATACACAGACTGAGCAACACGTTGATGGTATCATTGTCATCGAGCTTATTTATAAGCAGCTTGACAACGACACTCATTGTATATGTTAACGACAACTTCTCAGCAGGTTCAGACAAGATTGGACGACCCGGCACTATGAGTTCTCCCAAGTACTTCTGCGGGTCTTGAATAGCTATATTGCTAAGCAAGTCACCAGTATTACGCAATTCTCCACAAACAGAGTGTTCAAACGGAATCTGAGAGACTTCGTACCAAAGAGCCTTCCAAATTGATTCAACAGCTCCTTTTTGCTTCTGTATAACAGTCTTCAAAGCTGTAACAACGTAAGTCCTGGAGTTACTATAGTCAGGGTTCTTGTAATACGTCAATAACTCATTCAATTTCGAGTCTTCTTGAATGACGGCTCCAATGGTGGCAGCCAATGCCCTCTTCAAAACCTCTGCACTGTTATTGGTCAAATCCTTGTCGTCAACACTTGTGCTCTTGAGCTGGGCAAGCTCGTTGATGAGACCAAGTACATGAGTAACATCAACGTTACTTAACGTAATGTGCTCAGCACAGAAGCCCAAGAATTGGATAGCAAAGTAAATCTCAGGGACGTCAAGCAATTGTGATGAGGTCGCATGAGCTAACTCCTGTTCTCTGAGACTGATTTCGTTTCCAAGGCTGTTCTCAACCGCAATGACTGCAAGAGCCTTAGCATGTAATGGCAGTGTTAAGTTAAGCTTAGCCAGCCAGATTCCAAACAATTCCGGTACGTTTCTTGTTGCACGATGTAACAAGGTGAAAAATGCATCGTCAGAAACCTTAACTTCTTCGTTAGATACTAATGTGAATAGGTTGTTAAGGAGTTCTTGAATGTCAACAACTTCAAAAACAGTATCCAAAGCCAAAATCTTAAACGTAAGATCTGCAGTGAGCGATGAATTCAAAGTGGTTGTGAGACGATTCAACTCAGTAACAGTTTCCTTTGGTAAATCAACCCCGTGTGCTGCTAGGGCACACAAAAACTGCAATGCCAATTGTTGAACGAGCTCATCGTTAGTAGAAGTTTCTGAAATCCAACCTGTGAGACGAGAGGTGACATCAGCGGGAATTTCCGAAGGAAGGTTACCAGCTTCGGCAAGTTTCACCAAAACCTCTAAAGCTGACTTGGATGTATTCTCACTCTGAAGACAACGGATAAGTTCTCCAATTGTGTCAAAGCTATCATCAGACATTGTACCCTCCTGAACTACCAAATCGCCGAGGCACCAGATAATACGGTGAATTATTTCCGATGGAAATAGTTTGGAGTTTTGAGTCTTTTCTGCTAAGATAGCAGCAATGGCACTAGTAGGAAATGCAACACGCCTTTCCAACAAAAGATGGAGGACTTTCAAGCTATCACTGATAACATTGAGTGACCTGTCTTTCAAAGACACGGTCAAGTCAGAAACAATCCTCGAAGTGATGTTAGGGGACAAAGAGTTATTTGCAGGATACTCAAGAACGTTCTTGTACAATCCCAAACAACTGACGTTGGCTTGAAGAACTCCGAGTCTTTCAAAAACCTTTCCAATAAAGTCTTCTGCAGCGGCGCCACTCTTGTTGATACTTTCGACCAATTTAAGAGTTCTTGAAAGTTGCGAACTTCTGGTTTCAGTAATCATTTTGTTCACAACAGCATCCAGAAGCTCAGAAACGCTCACCTTGAGTACAGAGGAAGACACATCATTCTTTCCAACAGCAGAATCAACTGTAAAGCTCAAAGTCTTGAGAACTTCATTCGAGACAAGCTCATTTTTATCATCCATGGGTAACTTTGGAGAAATTTTAATAACTTCTTCAAGTTGGTGTGGAAATTTCCTCACGTAGGCTCTAGCAAGAACAGCTGCCTTGAGCCTCAATTTCCAAGAGCCATCATCGTCTTCATTATCATCTTCTCCCTCATCATCGCTGAAGACAATGTCATCGGATTCATCGTCGCCGAAATCCATATCGTCATCATCGAAATTATTAATGTTTGAATATTTCAAGATAAGCTCTAGAATCTCCTTTTCGTATTTGCTCACGTCACTTTTACTAACCAAAAGAGCCTCCAATACACCCAAACAGAGCTCTCTGACACCATTTTGCTCAATAAGGAGATCAATGTCTTCATCCCCATCAATGGAGCTCTCCTGGCCAAGAACTTCAATTGCATCTTGATATATTCTGTCAACCATGTTCTCACTTAATGGCAACTTGCCCCCAGAAACAATCGTAATGTACCTGTATTTCGTTGCTGGAGAAGCGGTGCTATTGGCCAACACAAAGGTTAACGCATCTTCAACAATTGAGGCATCTTTAACATATTGAAATAAGGTTAGAAAAACGTTCGAACCTCTCTTCAAAACAACACCATCCTTTCCTTCAAAAGAAAGCTTCAAAAGAAGACTGCTGAGGTGTCTGATTTCATCCTGGGTCAAGACATAGCCTAAGTTTTTTACCAAATCCAATAAAAGCTCAATCAGGTCGTAAGTTACTTCATTCACAAGCCATTGGGGAAGAATCTTGTCGACAACGGCCCGTGCAAACTTTGGATCAAGTGTAGTCCCATCGTTGTTGTTCAATATGCCCCTCAATGTCATGTTAGGGATTGAAGACGTGAATCTGGAGGTTTGGTCTTTGGAGTTTTCTTCCAACACTAGGTGGTAGAGGCGATCAATTACGTTCACTGATTCCTCGACCGGCAAGAAATAGATTGCAGGTGCAAATGTTTTCACAGCTTGCGATTGTACATCAGGGTTCTGGTCTGAAAGTAAGCGAAACAACAGTGGTGTGAATGCCGACACAGTTATCGCGACTGAAGGCGAAATCGTGTTGGGATTCGTGTGAGCAGACAAGTACTTTTGGAAACCATCAAGGGCCATGAACCGAAGATCAGGGTCGACATCAAGCGCCTCATCCTTGAGCGATTTGATGTTTATCTCGTGCATTGTCGAAATATTAGCCACCTTATGGTACGCGGATCTTTAGATTTAAATGTCGTCACAAATGAAAATGATGTCGCCACTTTTCTACACTCTAAAACGTTTGAACATGCAATATGATATAGTATATGCTATTTGACTTTTTCGACTGTCATTTCATTAGTTGGCCTGCTTTTACCTCTTTTCCTTCTTTTCCTTCTTTTCTTTCTTGTCTTTCTTCTCCTTCTTTTCCTTTTTCTCCTTCTTCTCCTTCTTCTCCTTCTTCTCCTTCTTCTCCTTCTTTTCGGTCAGAACACTTACATCCTTTAACTCTTCCTCATTTTCGGTTTCTTTGGTAACCTTTTGTTTCTTGGACACCTCGTTATCATCCACGTCCAGCTTCCGCTTTCTTTCAACAAATTGATCTACCACAACCTCGTTGAAAATGACATTGTCTTCAGAACTCAGGTCAGACTTTTCAGACTCTGATTTTGCTTCATCAGACTGTTCAGACTCTGCTTTTGTTTCTTCAGCATGCTCTTGGACTTCTTCACCGATAACTTCCAATTCTTCACCAGTTAAAGTGTTGACGAGCTTTTTACATCTTATAGCATATTCAATATCAACTTCTAGCTCCTTTTCAGGTTCCTTGGCGGTGGGCTTTTCCTTTTTGCTCTTTTCGTCGTCCTTCTCTTCTTTACCTTCCAACTTCCTCTCAAGCTCTAATTCGATCTTTCTTTCCAATTCCTTTCTTTCATCATTCCACTTTTTCACAACTGATTTCCATTCTTCAACCATTCTATCTCTGCTGACACCGTTCAAACCCTCCAAGTAAGCAGCCAATGCTGTCTCATATTGCAGAGGAATCAGCTTAACATTCTTCAAAATCCAATTCTGTTTCTGTTTGCTGAACTTCCAGTTGCTCTTATCTTCGTGAAATTGTCTCAAATAGGCCAACTGATCCTTCTCTGGACCATCTCCACGCTCTGCTTTTGGTACTTTGACACGCTTCGGAGGTTTCTTGACTTTGTTCTTATCTTCTCTTGCTCTGTTTTCCTTGTTGATCTTCTTGATTTGCTTGTTCGTAACTTCAGCAGTGGGGAGGTGCAGGACTATTGCGAGGGGGTCATCTTGCAAGTCCTTGACCTTTAAACCAATTCGCTTCCAAGCAGGGACGTGGGCACTCATTGGTGTAGTGATGAGTGCTATAGTTTTAGATTTGTTAAAGCGATGGCCAGTCCGGGTAAAAAAACCAAGGTATAAAAGAGTGAAAAATATTGAAATTTAAACCAATTCACTATTGGTATTTGAGCACGACGACTCGCGTGAAGAACGTCCAAGTGAGTTCATTTGCACTTCGTCACGTTGGTCTATCGTGTTCTACCTTGCGATCTTGTAGATTGCGGACACTCCATTATTACGGCCCAGTAGTCCTTCCATGACTACAGGGCCACGAGCGTCCAGCTAAATCAGCATATACATGGTTTGAGCCCACCGGAAGGTCTAAACTTGCGGTGGGTATAGAAATTGTATACATTTAATACGTAGAATCATCTCTTTGTATCTCTACGTATACCTCGAATTGGATATTCGAACATCAAGATTACTCACGTGGTACGCTTGTATCTACAATATCCCAGGGCCCGCATGATGTTCATATATAGATTAAAAGGAACAATCAGACATTCACATCTAATCGACATCCTCATTAACTAACTTTTCTTCTACCTTCTTCTCGGTTTCGTCCTTCTTCTCATCCTTACCGTACTTCTCCTGCTGAGTCTTGACCCAACCTTCGAAGCGCTTGGTCAAATCGTCAGCGATCTCTTTTGCAGTTGCGTCCTTGTCTTCAGTGGTGGTCATTTTGGTGTAGACATCCTGGAGATAGCCAAAGACGCTGTCAATATACTTGTCAACTTGAGGGTTTTGGCCATTTGGATTGAGGACATTACGGGTGATATCTGCGAGCTTCTGCTGGTCCTCAATCAGAGGGAATTGAGGCTTGACAGGGGTTGCCTCCTGAGGCTTTGTTACTTCTTCCTTCTTTTCTTCAGACATAGTTGCTTAATACACTGGTGGCAAAATCAAAATCATAGGAACTTATATATATACTGACGTAATTACCTGTTTAGGAAAGATAGAACATGCAGGATGCTCTGATTTACACTTTCCCTCGGTAATCACAGAGACCAGTGGGGTCGAACGCGTGACAAGGTACACAACAGAGCTCAAATGCGAGGTACAGCCCATATTATTAATCGTTACTAACATGTACCGAACGGGAATGACGCGGATAAGGCCGTAGAGAGACCGAAACACGCAGTAGAGGGGTACAAAGCGCCCGGATCGGCGTGGAATTATCAAAACATTCGGACACCTTCCACAGCAGATCAGACAGACTTATCCGCGTGTGAGCCTAATCATAACCGTTGAAATTTGGTCCATCAAAAAGTTTAAACCATCATTTATTGCAAACGTGAATCTTGTCAAATAAAGTAGTCCTTCTTCTACAGCATTGTCGATGCTACAACAGTCGTCGACCTCTTCCCTTACATTGTTTAAGGATTTCGTTTATTCTTATATTGAGAACTACTATCTCTTTACTTCTTCTCGCTGTCGTCCTTGACGCCTCTCAACTCGTTCAATTCACCCATGACGTCCTTGTTGAATTGGCTCTTGTCATCAGCGCTCATGCCCTGGTACTTAGAGTAGCCCTCCTTGACGGACTCACCAATGTTGCTGGTGTTGCTAAGGTCAACACCCAACTTGTCCTTAGCAAGCTTGTTCAAGTCTGAAAGATCTCCTAATTTGTCCATTGTGAAATGTATGTGATTGTTGAGAGTAGACAACGGAAAACGCTGGCCTTTATATAGTTCCCGGCGATATCGTCGTCAATCAGAACCTACATTGTGTACGCATTCCCAATTTCAGCTTCATGTACAAGGAAGTTGCAATCGCCCATTTTTGTGAAATTTATGCGTTGGAATCGGTGATTGACCAAAATTATTTTGTGATCCACGCGCAATGACAATAGTTGTTCTAGATTGGGATGAGACGATCACGAACGACGACACCATCAGCCTCATCAGCGAGGTGCCGTATCTTAAGCACCATCCGGAATACAAATGGTCCCATTACACCAATATATATGCGGACGCGTACCGTGAACACACTCTGAAGTACAGCTCCGTATCGCCAAGTTTTTCCGACGAAGTGGATGTCCAGAATCGCTTGAGAGCGGTGGAGATGGCTTCAGTGGCGGAATTGGACCGCACAAAGCTCTTCCGTGGTCTCACAGCACATGATTTGACACTGTTGGGTCCAAAAGTAGCTTTGAGGAGCGGCGCACTTTCACTCTTGCGAACATGTAAAAGTGTGGGGTTGGTGACTGCAGTGCTCTCGGTTAACTGGACAAGCCTACACATGAAGGGGGCATTGGCCACGCACGACAGTTCAGTTGACCGTTACTATGTCAACGAGTTCGAAATGAATGGCAACACGACTACGGGCCATTGGACAGGGAGAGATATCCGCACAGGTGTCGACAAGTTGGAGATTATACAAGAGTTGAAAAATGAATTCCATAAGGTCGTCTATATTGGAGACAGCAGGACAGACTTATTGGCATTAGCTGAGGCAGACGTGGGAGCAGTTGTACCGGGTTCCAGATTGGGTGATGCCATCCCCGAATGGGCTGTTAAAATGGGTGTTGCTGTGAGGGATTGGGATTCTTTGGTAAGGGATGCTGAACAGCGCTTCGCATGAACACGCATGAGGGAAATGACTTCATATAGACTAAATCTGTGTCATACAAATCCAAAGAAATGAAATATACAAGAACTATACACTTGGGGTCTCCAGAACATAAATTATTCACTACCGTGTAGAATTCAAAGACGTTACTATAATTCAAAATGCAGGGGCTACTTGTAGTTTACCTGAGTAATTTCCTCCATATACTCTGTATGCCCTCCGTCCGTCATTCAGTACTTCCTCTTTCCTACACTCGCATATGCTATAATCTCATCTAATATACACTTTTCCATAAACAAACAGCCACTGGCTTCTATCTTTGGAGGCCATGCCTCACGCCAATGTGTGCATCAGGATGGTATCGGACGCAATTTCGACGGCCGCATAGAATACTTGTATCTAGCGCTCCTCGAGTTTCATATATCGATACCTCCTGTAGGTAGTCAGTGCACGGTGACATGGTGTGTTTTCTCACCCGTTGGTCACGTTATCACTGTCAAAGTATTTTCATCATCATACTCAATGGTATAATATCAATCACATCCGTCAATCATTGCCGGAATGTTCACCTTTCACTGAATTTCTCCTCAATTCTTATCTTCTCCAGTTGTTAACTGGATACTGCTGGTACCCAAATCCCACGTACCCGTACCCTGGAGGCTGCTGGAAACGACCCTCCATTGGTTGCTGATAAAAGTAACCTGGTGGAGGCTGTGGTCCATTCCATCCTGGTGGTGGAAGGTGCTGCATGTTCATATGCGGAGGATGTGGCATCATTGGTGCCATTGGATGTGGCAGCTTTCTGTAGTCACCCGGTGGCCCCACTGGTCCCTGTTGTTGGACGTGTGGTGCGCCTGCAGGGATGTGTGCTGGAGTACCGCCTGGAGTAGAGCCAGGAATAACTGGGGCATTTGCTGGAGTCGCATTACCCGCAATATTTGCTGCAGGATTTGATGGGCTCCCATTTTGATGCAGCACCTGTTGTTGTTGTGGCTGCTGCTGTTGTTGCGGCTGTTGTTGCTGTTGCTGTGGACTAGCACCATTTGCACCCTCGCCATCACCCTGTATAAACGCTATACGCTCCGATGGAAGCAATGCCACCAAGTCACGCAACATGAAGCCAGGAACATCAGGTGGATCGCGTAAGGCTGGCACGGGGCCCTCCTTGCGCGAAGCACGTGCAAGAGCTTCTGCGCGCTCTTCAAAGAACGTGGCATTCTTCTGGTCGCCCATCGCCTTGAAGCACGCAGCCAGTCGCGCACACGCGTCGGATGCATCCATGAGTTGGTCGTCACATCTCTCATATACACACAGAAGTCCGTCCCAGGCCGTTGCAGTTCCAGGCAGTCCCTCGTCGAGCTGCAAACGGAGCGCCTGCGAGTACGCAGCTAACGCATCCAGGAGCTGCTGCAATTCCAAGTACAATTTGCCCACTGCCAACCAGGTGATAGGCAGGTTCAGGGCACGTCTGAGCGCAACCTGATACGAATCATAAGCTAAACGAGGCTGCTCAATGAGCGAGTAAGCCTTACCCAAGAGGTAGTACGGGAGAAAGTCGCCCTCGGCGGCCGGCGCCGCGGTGCTCGCACCGCCACTTGTGCCATTGGCGGCCCCGTTGGCAGCGTCACCAACGATACGCAGTAATAAGGAAATCGCTTCTTGGGCATTTCCCTTACCATCTTCTAAAAGGAGTAAGTACGCATGAGTCATAATGATACGGGGGAAGTCTCCCACAGCGACCTGAGCCTGGCGGCATGCCGCAATGGCCGCAGGGATGTCGTTCGCACGCTCTTTTGCTGTCAGCAACGCACACCACAACGCGACGTGCTCGTCGATACGCAGTAATGGTGGAGGTGGTAGTGAGAGAGTTGCCGTAAGCTCTGCAATCAGAAGCTCGATGTTACCATCGGCAGCGGCGATGGCCGCGAGCTCCGCATGCGCCGCACGCGCTGTCTCGATATCGGTCGCCAGAAACTGCTCAAGCAGCTCCGGCAAGATGCTGAGACAGTGTGTGAGAGCGCCAGCGGCATGTGCACGGGCACCTGTTCTTATCAATGTCTGTGCCAGTAAGAGCCACAACGCAGGGTCTTGAGGCGCGAGCTGGACGGCGGTCTGTATGCTCTGGTGGGCCTGCTCATTCAAGCCGATAAGAAGGTAGCATTCTGCGAGCTCCTTGAATACGGCGCTGTCCTTGAGCCATTCAGGATGGCGTTCTAACGCACGATTCAAGCGCTCGATACTAGTCTGACTACCTAATGTTTCGTTCATGTGTATGTCGTTGAGTCTTAACGAGTAGGACAAGCCACACACCGCTTGGATCATCAGCGGTGCATGTGCAACAGCGGCTTCGAACGCGCGAATAGCCGTGTGTGTGAGTCCGAGTGTATTGGCACAAGTTCCACAGGTCACCCAGGTGTTGGCTGCAACCGCCGAGTAAGTGGTGGCCATATCTTGTTGGTTCGTATGTGAGCCGTTGTTTTTTGTGGATTCGCTGGCGTACGGCGCTTCGCTGCTTGGATAGTGGGTTGCGTACCGAGTATGGCTGCTACGTTCGCTATCACTGGCTGTCTTGCCCTCGCGTTCACTCCGCTCTAAGTTCATGTCGACAAGTGTTTTTTTTTTATAAAAAAAATTCCGTTTTGCCTCAAGCATTGCTATGAGCTGGGTATTTTTTATGCGTTGCGGGTATGCGATACTCCCGCGCAGCGCAAGTGCGTGAGTGTCTCAAAGAGGAAAGGAAGAAGGAAAGTTAAATGAGTACGGGAGTGACACTAAATGCCTAAACGAGAAGCGGATGGGTGAAGGGAGCGTGCACTCCTGAGAGCGCAACCGCGGCACAATATACCAAAACCCCGGCCCCAGTCTTCCTTGCGTAATGTCTGCTTGCTTCCAGTGCATTCCACCAACTATGTCCCGGCGGTCTTATTGCAACGGGACATTGTGCGAGGGGCAATTTGGTGGTTGTACATCATATGGCGCATAAATTAGCACACTGCGCCTGCTAATTTAGGGACTCTGTGCCCGACACCGTTCGCCCTCTTTTCGACACCGATCTAGCCGTGTTGGACCGAAAAAAGGGCAGATGAATACAGTAGAATAGACCTCAACTCATGGAAGCATACACATCGGGTTTATGACAATTGGGACGATGTCACGATCTTCTGGAGTACAAGTATGAACAAATGGACACTAAGATAATAGTTGTTTTACTTGTTCAGCACATATACTTGAGAAGCTTTTCAATATTTGCAAAAACATTTAAAGAACACCTCATGAAAACATGACACGACTTTCCTCAGATCACCACACAACAAAATCAACACATTTACTTTAAATACCCCAGCACGCTTTGTCCATGACAGTTCCGATACATTTCTTAGCTCCGAATGATAATAGTTTATTTTCTGCCTTTTCTTTTAATCGTGATTAGGGCCAGTTATAATCCTGTGTTTCACATGTTAGCCGTATTCATCATGTTTTACTAGCTGTTACTGGAAAATATGAACTTAAGACTCAAATCATTCAATTCGGATTCCGGTTTAGGTATCTGACACTATACAACGAAAGCCTATAACCTGAATTCTTCTTCCATTTGTATTTTTTTTCAATTTCTTTGCCGGTGCTACTAAGGTATTGGCAAGGCAAGGTGCTTTCACCTCTCGTACTTCTTCAGTAGCTTGCTATCGGTCTTTCTGCGCGCGTTACCTTCGATCGCTTCTCACATCTGCACTGCCGTGCCACTAATCGAGCAGCAATGTACTTCTCATATCCAACATTCGCTAAATCAAAGGAGACTAACATTTTACGGCCGATCTACACGCCCTGACATACCCACCCAGATCACTTCAATTGTGTAGGAAATACACCCAGATCTTGTAGAATTCTCTTCAACAAATATATGAGCTCTTGGTTTCATACCCCTATTCTCTTGTCCCCACCTCTACGAGACTAAACTGCTTCGCATAGCCTGCCGATCACTGTGGTTTGTGCCTGCATGTCGCACAAAACTACCCCTCTGTTTGACGGTTAAGTAAGCCGTGGCCTTATCGCTGTTACCCCTCTATGGTCACGCCATCGCTTGCTCTTTGTCTTCTTCAGGGTATCAAGATTATCTTGGTTGCCTCTCAAAAGAAATGTTGCTTTTCGAGAGTCTAAATTCCATGTCACAGTCGTAACTTTTTTGCTTTACTACACGCTCTCGTAAAACTGCACATCAGCGCCACGACACAAATTTGTGACGTCATTGGCGCTTAACTTTAACTCTGTGTGCCAGACATGGGATTTCATCTGGCTATGGGACCACCTTCCACTAAATACTTAATGGTTTGCGCCGCAATGCTTAGAACTCCGGGCCTCGATAGGTTTCCACTAGTCTGCTTGATATACAACCTCAAATATAATTCTGAAGTTGCTTTGCGGTGTCCTCTTATTCGCATTGCTCCCTTGCGGAAATCACCTCGGAAACCACAACAAAACTTCTCTACACGAGCCGGCCCAACTATATCTTTGCGATACTAAGTCCCGCGGCTACACACAAAAGCGTCCTAGATATCCCGCATATTTTAGGCGCTCGTACTTGGCTAAATTAAGACGACATGCATGCATTTAGATTGTCTCAAAGATGGCACCAGTGAAGCCGGAAGAAAAGGGGTTCGCTCCGCGAAAAACTGCCATGCCTTAAACTTGTCCACTAGCAACTCTAAACTATACTACACATTGTCGTCGACTTCAGCAAGTGTTTTTGAGCAAGATATCATCTCGGTGCCCGCCGTTACTTCAGAATTGGCTTGCCGGACCACAGACGCATCGAAGATATGGGTTATGAACATCTTCTAGAACCCTAAGTGAAAGGGGTGCTCGCGCATACATAATATTTTCTGTACTCTAAATAGCCACCAACCGCAACAATCTTTCAAACACTACTATGATCTCAGCTGCGCTAGCAACACTAGGTTCCTTCGAGAATCCCTGCAGCATTCTTGCCATATCCGAGCCTAGAAGCCGCTCATGTTCGCCGATGCCACCTAAACGTTAATTGTATGCAGTATACGCAGTGATGTCAGTTGCAGGAAGGTACGGATATTGTTTTCAGAATGAAGCCTCGCTCATTTGCCGGCTCCAAAATCCCAATTTCATCATTTCTCCTTTAACCATAACACTCGGTCATGCATCGTTCCAGTTAAATCGTTTGATGCAGCCCGTGCTACAGCGATGTCACAAACACGTATAGAGGACAAACTGGCTCAAAAACTCATCCCATTTTTGCTGTCGGCTCTGCTTTCTAACCGTCATATGTGAGCTACTTACCCACATACACCCAGCCACCTGGGTCCACTCCTATGCAATTTTCTTAAAAAAAATGTGCACGGGGTTCATGTCCCGAAGACCGCTTGCAAGATCATTGGAGTTTCTCGAATCGGAGATCTGCAGACCTTACTCCTCCATTCTTTTAGTGGGGCATGAACTTGCCCATGATTTTCAATTTTTGTCAGATTTAAATTAGGATCTGGAATTCCCAATTTATTATCTCCAACCTTGCTTGCAGCGGCTTATAACATGTGCAAATTCAAGTAGGAGTAATCGACACCCTCACCATATCTTGAAAAATTTCTGGTAACTATCCGTTGCTATGTCCCCCTGATTTCCCCTCTAACCGTCCTCCATCGTACATTTTGAAGAGGTTGCGAGCCCCGCATAATTAGCACAAATAGAAGTACTTTTATCACTCCGTTTTCTTGCTGCACCTCACCGTGGTTAATGCTTCACTCATGCCCTCCATTCACGTATTTATGCGATGTGTACTAACAACAGCCTTCTTCTACTCCCTACTAAGCCGTCGTGTTTGTTGCCAAAGTAAATGAAAGCATTCATTGCGTGTATGAACTGTGACAATGTCCAGCCAAACCTCCATGCAAGTACATTTTGACCTTAAACAATAGTCAACACAAAGCACTGTCTTTATCATGAATTGAAGCACGAAATGCGCTTTCAGCTCAAAACTACCTCATTCCACAAAATGTCACCACGTTCGGAAAAATGCAAATTGCCATAATTTACGGATGAAGGCGAAGTCGAAGCTCTACAACGTGGAAGCTCAACTGGAGTTTGAAGTTTACTTAATGAACGGATTTACTTCATTTCCAGGAATGCTTCTACCATACTAGAAAATCTATCTTGGAAAAGTCCTCTTCTTAAGAATGGTTTGACAAAAATGACAGTGGCTCATTCACTTGATTGACGTGCCAAGCGAAAGATGGGCAGCTTCAGTTCTGCAAGAAAGGTGTGCGACTTCAGTTCTGCACTGACCGTACGATTTATGGATGCACTCGAAATGAATAAATAGGCTAATGTCAATTGTTTGATCTGGATTTTTTGTGTGTATTCCATTTTGGGATTTTTCTTCACCATCGCATTCAAGAATGATGGCCCTCAGAATCCGCACACAAATACTAGCAAGGGCATTTACACGATATTCTTCGACCCTCTCGCCACTTCTACAAAACTTGTTCCCGACTTGTCGTTCATGCGGTATCAAGTTACAAAACACTACGGAGAAGGCACCAGGGTACTACAAGCAGATCCAACCAAAAGAATATTCCAAACCTGAAGATGAAGTCTACGATAAATACGTCTCCAAGACTCCGAAGGACGTGCAGGCTCTTCTTTTGAACGGCGCGGACCGCTCTAAAGCTGCCAATTTGACAAAGAAGGAGGCTTACGTGGATCAACTTAAAGGTGAATCTATACGAGACCAGTTTGAAGATGGAGCAAAGATAGAATGCCAGCGGTGCCGTGACGTTGCCTACAGGTCACAGATCCGTTATACAGGAGTTCCAAAGAAGTCTAATACATCCAAGAAGTTAGTGGGGAATGAATTTCCATTACAGTCTTTGGAAACGGTGATTCATGATTCCATTCCAGTCGATGGCCATATTGTTTATGTCATCAATATGGTAGACTTTCCGATATCCCTCAACCCAGAAATATTCAAGCATAGAAGACCTCAAGACATCAAGTTTGTTGTCACCAAGTCAGATTTGATGTTCAAGACGAATTCCTTGGCTATCAAGTACGGTTTGCAATTTGTCCAAGATTATTTATTGCGGAAACACAAGGTACCAGCTAAGAATGTAATCATGGTCAGTGGCAAAACGGATTGGAATGTGAAGAATTTGTTGTCTTTCTTGGACGACAACACTTATCTTGTAGGAAACGTGAACTCGGGCAAATCACTGATTGTCAAATCTTTACTCTACCAACAAGCTCAGCAAAAGCCATCGTTCAAATCAAAGAGAGAAAAGCTCCGTGCCGAAAAGGAGGAGGACTTGAGAGTCAACGGTAAGCTGAAGAGCAGCAGGTATTTGCTTCAGAGTGTGAAAAAGGACTTCGAGAAGAAATTCAAGGCACTGATCGGACCAGGAGTTTCATATGTGCCTGGCTATACCCGTGGCTTAATTCCAATAACAATTGGAAATAAGACGATATACGATGTTCCTGGGTTTGTCAACACTTCGGGACAAGACAGCTTCCAACACTACAGAATGGTCCCAGATCCAGCCGTCTTCAAACAAATCAGTAAAGGTGTTGAGGTTTATGAGAAAGGTGCACACGACTCGAAGTACGAAACTGTTCGTTCTCACAGATGTGTAAATCTCGGAGGATTATTATTCCTTCAATTTCCAGATAAGTCTGTGCACCAGCTCCGGAACTGTATTAACCACAAGACAGATCTTTTTAGAAATTGGGAGAGAATGTACGATGTCTCCACAAACATTGGAGGCAACTTCAATTTCCGCAACCAGTACTTGATTCACCACTCTAAAGAACTGTTCAATGGGTTGGTGAGATACGTCATCCCTCCATTCTATGGTACAATTGATTTGGTCGTACAAGGACTCGGACACATAAACATCAAGCCAACAGGTGCAAAATTGACAAATGATTTAATCGTGGTGTATGCAGTTCCTGGCATTGACTTGATGATAAGACAGCCAATCATGACATATATTGGAAAGACATTCACAAAGCGAGACAAAAAGGGAAATCCATTATCGAAAGAAAAATGGGTAAAGGATAGCACTTTTGGATTACAACGCTACACTGGGAGCCAACCATTTTATTCCATGTTGGTGAGAACAGAAAACAATGGCGTCTATCAAGGTAGGGAAAGCGATGACTTTGAAGCCGTGAGTCGTTTTGCTCTGCTCGGAAATGGTATGCCAATATCATACGACACAAACACACTGATTACGGCTGAAAATCAATATCAATATTGGGTGGAGTAGAGAAGGTTTGATCTGTGGACCATCGAACAAATTAACGGACACTGATCAAAAATTACCGAAACTTGAAACATTTTACTTGTATATAAAAATAGATATCCTACCATGTAAATAGATATTCTTTCATGGTTTAATTATAGATTGTAAGAGTTCTTATTATCGATGTACGCTCTTTAGCGAAAAGGGCTGCAAAATAACTGCATTCACTTGAAACATAATTTTGTTCCAGATATGCTTAAATGTAACGATTGAACTATTAATAAACGAAGCGAGGATGTGATTCATTGTGGATTGTATGGTATTGACAAACACCCCTGCCTCAGAGCTTTCGATTGAGATGTTTCAGTATCCGTATCAAGTTTCTTATATCTTAATTAGAAGTTTAAATGAATATTTACGCGTCTCCAGAGTTGAGAATTATTTGCTGCTCGTAAAAAACGGCCAGATCGACTTCCGAAACAAGGTGCTGTTTCAGAACTAGCGACTATCGACACACGAACTAATACAATAAGCTTTAAAATAAAGGCACCAAGCGGCGACAGTTTCCAAGAATAGCTCATGGTTCAGTTAATTGCGTTCACAACGCTTTTCTTTACGCTCATTAGAACTTTTTTTTCTCATCGTCCGCAAAATCGTGTTATGAGCGCATTCTTCTCTTCACGACGGGGCACCTGACATGAAACGTTTTCAATCTGAACGTATGCATTGCGGGTAATGAAAGGGATCATCAGCCCTAGAGCCATTGTCTTTCAGTTGAGCATGAAAAAGTTCTCCCACACAGGCAATTTGCTTAAAGTGGAGACTACCACCAATTGCGCTCCTTAAGTCTTGCGTTGCTAATTTCATGTTGGTTGGAGAAGGCTTTGAAGGGCTTGAGGCCAACTAAGGGGCTTGAAGGCATGCTTATACCGAGGCAGTGCTACTTCGACACCTTTGTATACAGTTCTATTGTAGACCCTAAGTATCATGCGAGGAAACACTCGGTTGAGAGGCGTGAATTGTTATCTGTGTTGAGGTAATTGTTTCCCCATACCTTCATTGTTTTCAAACAATACGCTTAAAACACTTAGCCGTGACCAAGAAAACAGATGCAAAAGAAGAGAAATCCTAGACATTGACAAATAGGTTAGGCAATTATTTATTGCGTCAATTTGGATCCTCAACCGATCAAATCTTGACAAACGCGGTAGTCCATCCCTTCGACGCGCTTACTTTAGTCCAAAACGTAATTCTCAATTTGGAAATACGTACACAATTATATTTACTGAAAAGAGGTTCAAAAGTGCGAAAAGAGAGTTTGTAGTGTTTGAACACTCAGGGTCACTTCCCCCGTCTTTTTATAGGTACGCCTCCAGTAGAGCACCTTCAACACCGTACGTAGACTTCAAATGCCGTATGAAAGGCGGAATGTTATGCCAATGCACAATTGCTGAATTTCAGTCGCGTTTTTTGTCAACCAGATCATAAAAATATTTGTTTACAATGCACACAATTTTTGTGCCATAAAGCAAAAGTATATATGTAGCACCGTACGCACTTTTTCATTGCGTAGTAAACACACACGATGCTTCGCAGTCAAAGCATTTCAAATTTTGCCGACCGTAGTGGAGGCTTTTTCTCCTTCAAGAGGAAGGGCTTAAGAGGGAGCCCTAGTCTTCAAAGCTTGAACACCAACGAATTGAAGGAATTGACCCCCAAACACTCAAGGCCAAGCACAGAAGTGAAAAAATCTTCGGAATCTTACAGAAATAAGCCATTACCTCCCACTACAAATTACACATCAACACCAAGAACAAATAAATCAGTAAAGCCAGACACAACTATAAGGAAGTCTCGAAGCTTTGCAACACCAAGAGAGAGGCCAGAATCACTTTACGAACCTTTCACCAATAACGACTTCACGACATACACAGAAATATCCTACATGAAAGACAAAATACCCAGGAGTTCCAGAACAGCTAACTTGGCCAACAGAAGGTCAATGATACTCCCTCAGCGTTCTCCAATCTCCAAAGAAGAATTCTCCTCTGAAGAAACATATACCCCAACCTCAGAGACATGTCCATCTCCAAATATTGATGTGAATTCTTCGTTAACTCCTGAAACCATGAACAGCTGCGATTCTCTCCTTGATCAGACATCTATTCAGTTTTATGACTTTGAGATGGATACTGACCTTGATGACGAGAAGAGGATATCGAGTTCAATCAAATCTTTACTGGCCAGAAAACTGTTAGAGTTGGAACAGCTTGAGCAAGTGAAGTTAGCAGGTCTTTTGAGATGCGAAGGCAGTTTCAGAAGCGATGTGAGCATCATAGGTAATGCCGTCATGGTCACCACTACACAAGGTGATTTTGAAGAGGGCATGGAAGAAAAGATTAACAACTTCGACTTTGGCAATGCCTTGATGGAGGACTATAATATGAGCATCGAAGTATGATACTATCGATGAAGACTTTTAATGCAGCTTGTATAATAATGGGAACACGAATTGACAACATGTAGAGATCTGCGAGGTAACAAGGGATGAATGTGTTTTAAAATTGCACTCTCCAATAACAATAAACGCGTGACAAGTTTCAAAGTATTGAGTGATGATTGTTAGTTGATGTTTTTTTCTCCGCACTTTGTTTTCTTTGACGCTCTAAGATTTTTGCAGCAATCACTTTTTGGGCTCCTTCACGCAGCAACACCTAATTTGCTGTCATCCCCACAATCACTCTCACCAATAGATCATGCTTCAAGACGAGGACGAACTCCCTCCAAAATACGCTACCTGCAATATCAAATTAAATGAAATTCCCATCAGTTGTAACAACCCTTCCGCTGGGCGCGTGGATTCCGAAAATGAATCTATTCTTGACTTCATCTTGAATACTTTGACTCTCATCTTTAGTTTGGCAAGCCTAATCCTTGTGATCAACCTATACTATAGACCACTCTCGATCGTCGGAGGTACTAGGAGAACAGAAGAAGTCGTAAGGGAATTGGTGCTGGATTTTTTTACCCTATCATTACCAAACCAGAAGCACGTGTTGCGGTATCTTTCGCAAGAATGTAGCGAATAAGGAAATTTGTGTTGGCCAATCCTGAACGTCCTATCCGGATCATTACGAGCTATATAGTATCAATAAACGAAAATTAGTTGCCACCCCTTTAAATTCCGAACAATTTCGAGCATTGTTTGTAAGGAGTTTCTCCTATGCACGGCTAAAGTAGCTACTCTTTTTGAGACAGAGTTTTAATTCCTTCACCTTCAAGTTGAACTCACTCAACAGCCCCGGCAGGGAGTGAACATACAATAGTGTATTCGGTTCAGCCACAAATTGCTTAGCAGCCGTTAAGAAGATCTTGAAGTAGACTAAAATCGTTATTCTTGGTAAAGTAATCTTACACTTGCGTCAAACGGTCTCCATTTCAACTTTGACAGCGTGAGGCACAAATTCCAACTTGGAAAATTACTAACCTTAAAAGTCCACATTCCATTCCTGATTTACGGATTAAACGGAATGTTAGCATTTCGTAATTACCATTTCGAAGCGTCTATAGCTCACTATATTGTTCTCTGAGTACCAAGTATTCGTATTCAAACGTCCAGGCTTATCACTTACGGCCACGAAGTATGCCCCTGCGATCGTCAAGGGGGTGCTTTTTTTCTAGTATCATAACCCCAACTTTGTTAACGCTTCTAAGCACGTTTGTGCTTCGAACCTTGTATTATTTTGCGCGCTGCCGTTGGATGGGATGGACTAACAATGATCAACGTTGCCCACGTGAAATGCCTATTGATATCGGTTCTAAGCACGTTTGCCTCGCGGCATCACGGCTAAAGATATCTGAGACTTTTCAAATCTGATACTCGCTACTACTTAAACCTATAGGTGCGCTGTGTATTGAGAACCAATCGACTTCGACATGAAATACTCTACCAAGTACCTCCTCACTTTGATCTCTACTGCTTTGGCTGCTCCAACAAACCAGATCAGAGACACTTTTGCTCCTTCGTGTCCAAACGCCCAGCTTTCTTGCTCTGGTCTGGGATCGGCGCTGTGCTGCTTCGAAGCTCCAGGTGGTGTCCTCTTGCAGACTCAGTTCTGGGACTACAGTCCAGCTACTGGTGCTTCCGACAAGTTCACTTTGCACGGTTTGTGGCCAGACAACTGTGATGGCTCTTACCAGCTGAACTGTGACTCTTCTGCCACTATTTCTGGCCTGGACATCCAGGACATTATTGTCAACCAGTTTGGTGACCAGGCCTTGTATGACAAGATGACCACCAACTGGAAGAACAACGACGGTGATGACTCTGAGTTCTGGGAGCACGAATTTAACAAGCACGGTACTTGTATCAACACCATTGCAACCTCTTGTTACAATGGACAGGCTCAGGCCAACCAAAACGTTTACGATTTCTTCAGAATCACTGAAAACTTGTACTCCAAGTACGACACCTACCAGTTCTTGGCTGATGCCGGTATCACCCCAGACAGTGACAACACCTACGCCAGAAACGACATTGCAGCTGCGTTGCTGGCTGGTTTCGGAGGTAAGAAGGTCTACTTCGCTTGTGACAAGAGCGGTGCTTTGAACCAGGTCTGGTACTTCCACCACGTCCAGGGCTCTGTCTTGAGCGAGAACTTTGTCCAGATCGACGCCTTGTCCAACGGTAACTGTCCTAAGAACATTTACTTCTACCCTAAAAGTCTGTAATTGAGTTTGTTTTAAATAGTCAATACAATTGGCGAAATCAAAAGCCTTCAGATAAGATTGTTTTTCGCAGCCAAAAATTTGAATTTTGAAAAATCTGGCCCACAAGCAGGGCCTATCTCTTGTTCTCGAATATCCGAGAATTTTTACATATCCTATGTAGTTTGTCAATTTGAGAAGTGGTCCCTTATAACCTGAACTCTTGAGATTATCAGGTTTCTCAAGATTTTGTCGGTTTTTGTATTCAAAAGCAGTATCAAGAATATCAATATTTTGTTACTTTTCTACAAAAATATACCACAACGTACACGATTAAAATAAAATAAATCTCTATAGTCTACTTAGTACTCCCCTTTGTCATTGGGATCTATCTTGAAAACCTTATCTGGGTTTAGAATTCTTTTAGGGTCAACAGCCATTTTGATTTTTCTCATCAAGCCAATAGCATCTTCTCCCAATTCCCATTGTAAGTACCGTCTTTTGGCATTTCCTACACCATGTTCGCCAGTACATGTACCCTCATTTTCCAAGCCAATTTTCACCATCTCTTCAACGATTTTTGCACACTTTTCCTTGTCTTCCTCCTTGTAGAAGAGATCGGCATGGAAATTACCGTCTGCAGCATGTGCTAATACTATCAGGTGAAAACCAGAGTTCTTGATCAACTTGTTGATTTCTCCCAAGACATAGGAAAGACGCGAAAGGGGAACAGCAATGTCGGTAACCCATATCCTCACATTTTCATCAATTTCGTTCCTACCCCAATCAATCATGGCATAAAAGGCGTTTTTACGAGCTGAAAATAAATCTTCTTGCTCTTGAACACTTTTTGCAAACAATAGCTTTTCGCAGTTGTTGGCATTGGCAACCTTTTTCAACTCTTTCAATTGCTCATCCACTACTGTTTTATTCATTCCACCGAGCTTGAAGAATATGGTCGGGCATTCAAGCCATCCAGAGATGTACCCACTGTAGTTTAAACAATGCATCATGTCTTTGTCAAGCAATTCCATAGCGTTAGGCTGAATACCTGCACGGAATAGCTGCGAAATGGTGTTGGTGGTATCCAAGATCGACGAAAATTGACCAACGACGACAGTCTCGTATTTTGGCTTAACATGCAATTTGACTGTTGCTTCCGTAACTATACCAAGAGTACCCTCACTTCCGACGAAGAGCCCTGTGAGATTGTAACCAGCACTGGTTTTTCTTGGTCTTTTCTTTGTCTTAACTACCGTTCCATCGCTTAACACCACAGTTACAGAAAGAAGGTTTGCAATCATAGCTCCATATCTGGAAGCATTTATACCTGATGCATTTGTGTTGATCATTCCCGATATGAGACCATTGGGCCCACAATCGGTCCCCAACATTAAACCAGAAGGAGCCAAAACCGCGTTTAAATCTTGCCAGTTGACACCAGATTGGACTACGGCGTCCAAGTCGTCTTCATGGATTTCTAAAATTCTGTTCATATTGGATGTGTCGATGACAATTCCCGGTCGGGTTGAAAAGAAGTGCCCTTCAAGAGAAGTTCCTCCACTGAAAGGAACAACAGGCACGCTGTACTTGAAGCAGATTCTCATCACTTCAGAAACATCCTCGGTACTCTGCGGGTAGGTAATCCATTTGGGTTTTTCGTGAGGTAACGGCTCATGTGGGGTGAACTCATTCCTGGTATGATTTGCTAGTTCCACAGCGGAGTTGCGAACAAAGTTGTCTCCAATTGCAGTCTTGATCTCCTCAATTGCAGAGGCCAATTCTGAATCAGTACAATACACTGGAGGGTGTACATTGTTCAACAGAGTCACCGATGTCAATGGAAATTCTTCTGCAGTAGGTTTCCCTTTGATGTAGTAGTAGGTTATTCCTGTCGCTACAGATGCGGATAGCCCGCTGAAAATCCAAGTCTTAGCATTCAGACTCAGGCTATGCAGCTTGCTAGAGTGAAACCTGGTTCCAAAAGCTCGAAACGAATACTTCAGCGCTCTTCCGGAGAACCTCGCAAACATGGTGAACATTAAATCAACTTTTAGTCATGTCACGTGAAATTGACATATTGAATGCATCCAGGACTTTTCAAAAACTGCCCACTGGAGCAAATAAATGTAAAGAAAATGTGTCCATTATTTCATGAATATCCTCTTTATGAACATGGTGGATACAGAGAGAAGTATTATACAGTAGATAGTTATCAGCTATCTGATATGCAGGGTGAAAGTGGGAAGTAATTCAAAGTTCGGAGTTGGTAATTACGAAACGAATCAGCCCAACATGTTCACAAAAGGCGTCGGAAACGTTTCTTCAAAAGCATCTGAAAATTTTAACCAATTGCAATCAATTGTGTTGGAACCAGAGCCATCATGGATCCATTTGTGCCTTCCGCTTCCGCTATGACACAAATCCGTTTTGACTCTGATAAGATTGTTGGGAGAGACACAGAAGGGTCGCCTACATGTGACCGTTATCGATAAGAGATATCAACGTGCGTAGTCCAACGTGCCTGAAAACCGACTTGTGGACCAATTGCATTCGTGATAGAAAGTGTGTTTACCGAAAAGGGCTGGTTCCCCAACCAAAAAAATCCTCGTGTGCCCTGCGTCGTTGTAATTGTTAGCCACACGCGCAGTTGGGCTCATATTGATTGTCCTCATAGCGCCACGTGAAATTTCACCAATCGAAAAATTTTTGGGCACGTGAAATCATTCAATCTGATCTGAAAAGACAGCTTAACAATGCAGGGTAATGGTGTTATAGACGTAGAACACGATGGAAACGACGTAATTGAATGAAAAACCTTACATCGTCGATATTGATGCCCTCAGTAAACCCATTGATTTCCTCAATTCTTCTTTTCCGCGAGTTTCTGTGGAGAAATCGCGATCTTCGTATACCACGTTTCGTATAGCCGGACTTTACTATATAAGGACCTGGATCCCTCAATTTTTAAAATTTAATCATTAGCAATTAATCCATTCAATATGGTCCAATCATCCATTTTAGGTTTCCCACGTATCGGTGGTCAGAGAGAATTGAAGAAGGTCACCGAGGCCTACTGGTCCGGTAAGGTCACCGTTGAGGAGCTCCTTGCCAAGGGTAAGGAATTGCGTGCCCACAACTGGAAGTTGCAGAAGGAGGCTGGTGTTGACATCATCCCATCTAACGACTTCTCCTACTACGACCAGGTCTTGGACTTGTCTCTTCTTTTCAACGTCATCCCAGACAGATACACCAAGTTCGGCCTTGCCCCAATCGATGTTCTTTTCGCCATGGGTAGAGGTTTGCAGAGAAAGGCCACTGAGTCCACCGCCGCTGTCGATGTGACTGCTTTGGAGATGGTCAAGTGGTTCGACTCCAACTACCACTACGTCAGACCAACTTTCTCTCACTCCACTGAGTTCAAGTTGAACACTGAGGCTGGTATCAAGCCTGTCGAGGAGTTCCTCGAGGCCAAGGCCTTGGGTATCCAGACCAGACCAGTCATCGTTGGTCCAGTTTCTTACCTTTACCTCGGTAAGTCTGACAAGGACTCCTTGGACCTTGACCAGACCGACCTCCTCCCAAAGATCTTGCCAGTCTACAAGGAGTTGCTCGCTAAGTTGAAGGAGGCTGGTGCCACTGAGGTCCAGATTGACGAGCCAGTTCTCGTCTTGGACCTCCCAGAGAAGATCCAGAAGCAGTTCAAGGTCGCTTACGACGCCCTTGTTTCTGAGCTGGCTCCATCTATCGTCTTGGCCACCTACTTCGGTGACGTTAGACCAAACATCGAGTCCGTCAAGGGTCTCCCAGTCTCTGGTTTGCACTTCGACTTTGCCAGAGTCCCACAGCAGTTGGAGGAGGTTGCTTCCGCTCTCTCTGCCAACCAGACTTTGTCCGTCGGTATTGTTGACGGTAGAAACATCTGGAAGACTGACTTCGCCAAGGCTTCTGCTTTCGTCCAGAAGGCTATCGAGTTGGTCGGTGACAGAGTTATTGTCTCCACCTCTTCTTCTCTCTTGCACACTCCAGTTGACTTGGAGAACGAGAAGAAGTTGGACGCCACTATCAAGGACTGGTTCTCCTTCGCTACCCAGAAGTTGGGTGAGGTTGTGACTATTGCTAAGAACGTTTCCGGTGAGGATGTTTCTTCTGCTTTGGCCGCCAACGCTGCTTCCATCAAGTCTAGAAAGGAGTCTTCTATTACTACCAACCCTAAGGTCCAGGAGAGACTTGCCACCATTGACGAGTCCCTCTCCACCAGAAAGTCTCCTTTCCCAGAGAGATTGGTTGAGCAGAAGGCCAAGTACAACCTCCCATTGTTCCCAACCACCACCATTGGTTCTTTCCCACAGACCAAGGACATCAGAGTGAACAGAAACAAGTTCACCAAGGGTGAGATCACTGCTGCTCAGTACGAGGAGTTCATCAACAAGGAGATTGAGACTGTTGTCAGATTCCAGGAGGAGATCGGTTTGGACGTTCTTGTCCACGGTGAGCCAGAGAGAAACGACATGGTCCAGTACTTCGGTGAGCAGCTCGACGGTTTCGCTTTCACCACCAACGGTTGGGTCCAGTCTTACGGTTCCAGATACGTTCGTCCACCTATTGTTGTTGGTGACGTTTCTAGACCAAAGGCTATGTCCGTCAAGGAGTCTGTCTACGCTCAGAGCCTTACCAAGTCCCCAATGAAGGGTATGTTGACTGGTCCAGTCACCTGTTTGAGATGGTCTTTCCCAAGAGACGATGTCTCTGGTAAGGTCCAGGCTTTGCAGTTGGGTTTGGCTTTGAGAGATGAGGTCAACGACCTTGAGGCTGCTGGTATTACTGTCATCCAGGTCGATGAGCCAGCTATCAGAGAGGGTTTGCCATTGCGTGCCGGTGCTGAGAGATCTGACTACCTTAACTGGGCTGCTCAGTCTTTCAGAGTCGCCACCTCCGGTGTCCAGAACTCTACTCAGATCCACTCTCACTTCTGTTACTCTGACCTTGACCCTAACCACATCAAGGCTTTGGACGCTGATGTTGTGTCCATTGAGTTCTCGAAGAAGGACGACCCTAACTACATCCAGGAGTTCTCCAACTACCCTAACCACATTGGTTTGGGTTTGTTCGACATCCACTCTCCAAGAATTCCTTCCAAGGAGGAGTTCATTGCTAGAGTTGAGGAGATCTTGAAGGTCTACCCTGCTGCCAACTTCTGGGTCAACCCTGACTGTGGTTTGAAGACCAGAGGCTGGGCTGAGGTTAAGGAGTCGTTGACCAACATGGTTAACGCTGCCAAGTACTTCAGAGAGAAGTACTAAGCAGTGACTAGGAGTATTACTCTTCCGATCTAGCGGGAACCGTTACGCGTATTTACGCTTTAACACCCCCGTTTTGCATTATTCAATTCGTGTTGTTGATGCAGTGTTTACATTTATTCAACATTAATGTAATTTGCCATAAGGCTTTTGTTTAGTTTTATTAGTTAGGGGGTTTGGGATTTCAACATTCGGTGAAATAAAATATCTATAAAGAGACTGTAGCATCTGCAAATGAATTAGAATTGTTCACTTTCGAAATCAAAAATGGCATGTTAAAATATGTTGGATAGTGGCAATTCATGTTTCGACGTTTTGTGTTCATTTTTTCTTTGATTTGGATATTTTCCACACTAATCACTTAAGGAATGGCTTCAGATCAACTTATCGAGCAATTCATTAGAATCACCAGCTCATCGCGTTATCTCGCAGAGCAGTACTTGTCTCGTAACAACGATGAACTTGTACAGGCCGTCGAAGACTTCTACGCTGCAGGTGAGAAGAAGGAGCAACCTAGTGCTGCAACTCCAGCCCCAGGAGGCAAAAGAGGGTACGTATCAATTAACATATCAGCAAGACCCAATGTTCACAATGGCAATAGGGGGAAGCCATATGATTTCTTTTACGGTCAAATATAACACTGCTGGCATAAAGAATGCACTGTTGTGCTGTTTTACCAAGTGTCATAATACTAACAAACTAGAGTGCGTACATTCCGCGATTTGAATGATTCAGACTCGGACTCAGATAAGACAAACACGAACTTCTTTACTGGTGGTGAGAAGTCTGCCCTTCAAGTGGAAGATCCTAATAAAAAGGGTCGTTCTGATGAAGAGCAATCCATTATCGACAAGATCTTTGAGCGCGCCAGACAGCAGATGGGAGAACCTGACGACCGCCCTTCTGCTTCGCAGCCAGACCCTCCAAAGAGAAAATTCAAAGGAACTGGATTCAAGCTCGGAGATGGTGTTGAACCAAGTGAAGAGGTCCATGATCCTAACTCTTTCCAGGACCAAATTCCAACCAAAGTGACTAGAGAAATCACGTTTTGGAAGCAAGGTTTTACAGTTGGTGAAGGTCCATTGAACAGGTACGATGACCCTGCTAATGCTACTGTTTTAGATGAGTTGAACAAGGGTAGAGTCCCAGTGTCGATTTTAGGAGTTAGTCACGGTCAGGATGTTGACGTGTCCGTCTTCAGAAAAACCGACGAAGACTGGGTTCCTCCAAAGAGAAAGGCCGGTGGATATCACGGAAGTGGATTCCGTTTGGGTTCACCTGTTCCAGGCGAACCCGTCTCACACGAAGAACCAGTTGTGGAAAAACCTACCGACAATAAGCCTGCCGAGACACCTGGCCAGGGTGATGCTACAATTCAAATTCGCTTTGCTAACGGAAAGAGAGTCGCACAAAAGTTTAACCTGAGTGACCCAATAAGCGAAATCTACGCATTCGTTGCAAGCCACGAATACAACTCTACTCCAGGTAGAGATTTCATTTTGAGTTTGTCTTTCCCAGTGAAGGCAATTGAGAACTCCGACGAGGTCACAGTGGAAGATGCAAAGTTGAAAAATGCCGTTATTGTGCAGAGATGGGCTTAGGTAATGATAGGAATGAAGATGTTGTAACAATGTATCCATGTAACTTGAACCAATTCAAAAGTAGTCTTAATTTTCCCCATAAAGAACGAGGGCTGAGTGAATACAATATCATTCTCACTAATGAGAAATGCCCACTCTTTTTGGGGGACCAGCTTCATTAAACCTCTTTATCTTCAGAATGCGACTCGGATTTTTCGCGATAATTTACAACAGTGATCTTCGCACAGATCGAAAAATACACCGATGAGCATGTTACGACTAGGGAGAGTACATGTGAGGATTACTGCTCCACGGTTCCGAAAACCACGGTCTATAGTGATATCTCACATACGACTAAGCTCATCATTTTTCGACTACGGGGTGCGAGTTGATGGGTACCATAATGCAATCACCAAGCAAGTATCGCAGAGACAGAGCTTTCTTAATCTGTTTGAATTTGCAGCGAGAGTTAAGGATGACGATGAGGATAGTCTGAGACTTCTTCCAACAATCGAAGGTTACGAGTACCCATTGGAAAACCTGCCATCAGAAAACCTCTCTTCCGTTGTTCTGAATAACAAGTCAAAACCAACCATCGGAAGTTTTGTCGAGTACACCACCGACTCCAGGATTGAATTTGGTGTTGTGGTACGTCCTACAACGGCTATGTTCAATGTAAACTACAACAAGTTGATCGTATTAAACACTCAGAATGAGTTGGTACTGGTTCTGCCTACACATATCAATTTTCATGCTAAGGAGGTTTTCAATCCACTTTTCATCACGCTGTTGAGAATCATGGAAAACAAGTTCAACGATGACTATGAGCAGAGAAGAATCCTTTCTGAGCATCTCAGAGACTTTGTTTCAAAATCTGTACAGTACAATCAGTTACTAAGTACACAGTTCAACTTAGTGTTCTCGCAGTATGCCTTCAAGGACAGGGTAAACAGCATCACATCCATTCAAGTCATAGAGTCTATGAAGCTACCCAATGGAGTTTTAAGTGACATAACAATGTCATATTCCTCGCAATCAGCGTTGTTATTTGCTATACATTTGGAGTTTGCCAATCTGACTAAGTTCATTTCCACAGCCAATATTAGCTCATACAGAGAGTCAAATTTGATTAGGGGATTTTCTAATGAGCTACCACAAGGGAGTGAGTATTTCGTAAACTCATTTGTGAACGCAGATGCATGCGACAAATTACACAACGCTGTTATGGACGAACACCAATTGGACCGTATTAATGCATTCTTTGACGACCTCCTTACGAAGCAACAAGGTATTAGCGGTAAAGATATCATTGAATTATCATACTTCTTCAACATTTGGGAAGGAAAACCATTCAAGTATGTCATAGAGGCTATGAAGTATGCAATTGTCTACCCAAATTCACGCTTGATGGCAGACCTTGCGAAACTAAAGATGTTCCAAACACTCGCAAATGAAGACAAATCCACGAAAGAAATTACATCACAGCTCTTTGCCACACCTCAACAAGCATACACTTTATTACTAAACTTACAAGTTTATGACAAGAACACTGACAACGTGCTCTCACTGCATTTGCTAGGAGCTGCAAGATTAGATAAGCTCGGAATCCCTGATGCTTCATCCTTAGTTCCACCTTTGGATCACTCGTCATTAACATCGTTGCCTGATTTGTTCCCGCACTTGAGACGAAGCAAGAGGTATTACAGCGACCACATCATTTATGCATTAAATTCGGAGGAAGGAGCAAGGTGCGCTGTTTCCATTGAAAAGATTAACTCAAGGAAGTACAAATTCAACGTACACGTTTCCGATTTGGCAACAAAGATTTCTCCAAGCAGCGAACTCTACCGTGCGCTCGCAAGACAGAATTTGACTAGCATTCCTGGGATCGTCAACCAATTCTTGGGAAAAGGAGCCTTTGCGTCACAATTCACATTTGAAGAAACTGAAATCACCCCAAAGAGCTCAGAAGGAACAACAAAACATGCATTTAAGGAAACAACCTTTTTAACGGTATCTTTCACGTACAACGCGTTTGATCTGAACCCATTTTCCAGTTTGGCAACCAACATTGACGTTTCGTTTGATCAGATAGGAGCAGCTTCCATCAAGTGCTTGAACAAGGGCGATTTAAATGAGCTTCTCGTTGAGAAGTCGATGTTCTCGCCATTCAAGCTCTTCGGTACTCACAATCCTGAGGAGGTGGAAAAGTTCACTTCGAATGATCGTCACAATCTCGGCCTCATGAGTAATATACTTCAAGGAGCTTTCAAGCAACGAAACCTTAATGGTGCTGCCATTTGTATGAAGTACCCTACTGAAGACAGTTCTCCGTATTCCAGAGCACAAGTGTTCACAAAGAAACTCTTCACGTTTACTGGCCATCTCGTTTCAGAGTTTGCTAGTTCCAATGATATCCCCATAATTACAAACTCACAAGAGCTTATCGAGAGCGTTGACACAGATCCGATCCTTATATCTCATGACAATTTCATGCTTCCATCATACAGTGCGCACACTTACGCAGAATCTACAATGGTCAGGGACTCTCAAGGAATGGTATCGCTTTCTGCAAGATTAATAGGCCACAACTATTTGTGTCCTAGCGATTTAAGATCCACAGCGAATGCTCCGAACGTACCATTAGGTATTCCTAATGGATATGTGGATATTTTTACGGGAAACTTGAGCTCGTTGATTAACCAAATTCAACTTCTCAACTACGTTCAATGGAAGCATAACCAGAAGTTTTTGGAAAGTAATAACTTTGATCAACTACAGCTTGTTCATAAGTTTGGTTACTTGAAACGCATGGGCTACAACTTGAATGGACCTTTACCGAACGAAGTTATCCTTGAACAATTACCAAAAGTTGCAGGACCAGAACGATTGGGAAACTGGATCTCAAAGATGATGAAGCGCCACAAATCTTTGATAGATTTGAAAGATACTCTTCAAACCTCGCCGTCCACGACGGGACCATGGGAGTGTATTATTACGCATAACGACCGCAACTTCCTGCCTGGAGAAAATGAAACATTAACAGGTTACTGCCTGGACCTTGAACTTGAGGTGCAAGTAGCCAGCAAGGAGATTTTGGAGATTGGACTGACGGTTATTTGCGACAAGGTCTTGGTGTTAGACCCGATTAGAAGCATTATAGTTATGGCAAGTGAGGAGTTGTTGTGACGAAACTGATTCAGATTTTTACGAACACGCAAGATGGTTCAGATATTTACGAACACGCAAGATGATTTCTTACAAACACGGCAATTTTATAGACCCAAACAAGCATTTAATAGATCGAACTATTGTAAATAGAACTAGATATAGTTATTAGAATATGTGTAATTGTTCGCTTGTTATCAAACTGCAACCATGTCCTGCACACTTGAAGTTGAGTCACAGAACAACATTTTTCACGATTTTCAAACCATTCCAGGATCACCACAAGATGACTTTTACAGAGATTCAGCCTTCCTTGGAAGCTCTCGCAGGATATGTCGAGAGCCAACCGGAAGCCAACGTGTTCCCAGTGTTCAAATATGTGGGCAATGATGACTTGACTGTGCACCAAGCGTACCTCAAATTGGCCAATTTGAATGATCCAAACCGTGCCCCTTCTTTCATGTTTGAGAGTTCTGTTCATGGAGATACTGTGGACAGATATTCCTTCATTGGTGTGGGACCAACTAAGGTCATCAAGACCGGCGATGATAAGAGCGTTTTCAGCGAGGAATTCAACAATGTTGACCCTATTACTATTTTGGAAAAGGAATTAAGCCAGTACCACCAGGCGGAGATACCTGGTTTACCAAAATTCAGTGGAGGTGCTATGGGATATATTTCATATGACTGTGTGAAGTATTTTGAGCCAAAGACAAGACGTGAAATGAAGGACGTGTTGAAAGTGCCCGAAGCTGTGTTGATGTTGCACGACTTGGTGGTTGCCTACGATCACGTTTACCAAAGATTTCAAATCATTTGCAACATCCACATCTCTAAGAGTGATGAAATCGCAGAGAAATTTGCTAAGGCTAGAGCTGACATAGCTGATGTTGAGAAACAGTTATTCAGAGAAGTCAGCGTGGAGGATTTGAACCCTATTCAACCTCCAATCGAGTTGGGACAAACGTTCACCTCCAACATCGGGAGAGAGGGTTATGAAAAGCATGTTTCAACGTTGAAGAAGCATATATTGAAGGGTGACATTATCCAAGCTGTCCCATCTCAAAGAGTCGCTAGACCAACGTCTCTTCACCCATTCAACATCTACCGTCACTTGAGAAAAGTCAATCCTTCTCCATACCTTTTCTACATAGATTTGATTGATTTCCAAATCATCGGAGCGCTGCCTGAACTTCTCGTGCAAAGTGATGCCAATGACAGAATCGTCACCCATCCCATCGCTGGTACCATCAGAAGAGGTAAGACAAAGGAAGAGGATGAGAAGAATGCTGAAATATTGAGAGCTTCGTTGAAGGACAGGGCCGAACACATCATGTTGGTTGACTTAGCAAGAAACGACGTTAACCGTGTTTGCCAGCCAAAGACTAACAGTGTGGATCGTCTCCTTAACATTGAGAGATTTTCACATGTTATGCACTTGGTTTCTGAAGTCAGTGGTACTTTGAGACCAGAGAAGACTCGTTTCGATGCTTTCAGACTGATTTTCCCTGCTGGAACCGTGAGTGGAGCTCCAAAGGTCAGAGCGATGGAGTTGATTGCAGAGTTGGAACAGGAAAAGAGAGGTGTCTATGCAGGAGCTGTTGGACACTGGGGTTACGATGGAAAGACTATGGACACCTGTATTGCCTTGCGTACCATGATGTACAAAGACGGAATTGCATACTTGCAAGCCGGAGGTGGTATTGTGTTCGACAGTGATGAATATGACGAGTATGTGGAGACCATGAACAAAATGTTGGCGAACAACAACACGATTGTCGAAGCCGAGCAGATTTGGAGCGACAAGCAGAGTGCCGCTAACACCAACTAAGTAAATGCTGTATAATTTAGCAAAATCGACATAATACACGAAAATTTCCCAATAAGGAAAGTGCTCGTTTATGAAATGGTTAGTTCATTCGTTACTAAAGAGCGAATATCAACCAATAATATATCCCAACTGGCCCATCACAAATGTCTTTGGTGGGGAAGAGATTACTCAATCAGCTGCCTCGAAAAACGTCTGACTCACGTGACTAATACGGCAAGGTGACTCTCGGAGCGCAAATTGGCTTCGGATATAGTGGAAGGGGCATTCCTCGGCCCAAAGAGGGTAGTTATTAAATGAAGAAACGTGAACAGGGGCCGTTTATGAAGGCGGACTTGCGTGACTCTCTATTGTACAAAATCAACCTCTTCCATTTTACCGAGCCTAAATACAAGGTGAGCCCTGAAGAAACAGACCACCAAGGCAGTTGCCAACGAAAAAGAAGAGCAAAAGATCGAGATTTACTCGACGCATCTCGTAGATAACCTAAGGGACTTTACTACATCTCACCTCCTTGTAACTCTTACCTCTCATTGTTGGGTTCGTGTGTTCATGTCGCGATGATCATCTCTGCGACACACGACATTACCTCGACAACTTTTTCTCACCACCTATCCACAACGGTCAACGCGACCCTGACCTAACCTCTCCACAATCACTTAGCGCTTAACGATGAGCTCTCCTGACAACAAAGAGTCCGACAACACAGGCACAGACGCGAAAGCCTTTTCGCGAACGCCAACGTCCTGGGATGCAGAAGACGACATTTTGTTGATGCACCTCAAAGACCAACAGAAACTTGGCTGGAAAGAAATTGCGAGCCACTTTACAAACCGTACTCCTAATGCCTGTCAGTTTAGATGGAGGCGGTTGAAGCTGGGAAACTTGAAAAACCCGCCAAAGCTGGCAGCGGCATTGGGCACTCAAATCAAAAAGAGGAAAAAGGAGGACAGCATAGGAGAAAGCAGTACTGGTACAGGCTTTCCCCCTCCGTTTCTGCCCATCGCCAACTTCACAGGATACGAGACTAATGCTCTTGCTGGCTTGAATGCACTTTCACAAGAAGGGTCCCCATTCACCACCCCATCCACTTCCATCAACTCGCCCAACCCCACTCCAAGTCATGGAGGCATCACCACTAGTAATTACGAGTCGCCGAAACTGGATAGCTTGGACCCAAGGAACCATTCGAACTCAGCACTGAACGTGGGTGGAGGATACTATGCTGATATCCTGATAGACCCTACACTGAACTTACCTCATAACCAATCTCACCCAAGTACACTGCTTACAACTCCTCGCAACCTGACGAGCAACGGCCGTAGCAACAGTGTGCACCACCCTGGACCAAGCGGCGTTGGCCTTCACAATAATCTGATTATTCAAATCGCAAGAGATGACAGGACACTGTTCCTGCTGACAGGCAGGTCTGCGCTGGTATCGTCACTTCCGCTGAAACTGATGAATATTCCACATCACCAGACTACCAACAATGCCTTGGCCCACTTGCCGATTCTATTTGGCGGTTCGATCAGTGGTCCACTGAGGAATGCATCTATCAGTGGCCCCGGTGGTATCCACCATTCAAATACCGTGACCAGCTTGAGAAACGGAAGTATCGGAGAGTACAGGGCCCCATTGAGCGGTTCAGGGTATTACTCTAGATCAGGAAGTGTGGTGATCCCCTACAATGCTGATAAAACAACACTAAAAGAACCTAAGGAGTCCAAGGATTCGAAGGACCAGAAGGACTCGAAGGATTCCAAGGATTCCAAGGACACCAAAAAGGGACGTGACAAAACTCGCATGCAGAAACCTCCTGCAAAGACTCCATCGAAACCACCGGCTCCGGTTTTCAAAATCCCCTGGTCTATCGAAGAAGATGAGTTGTTGATCAACAGGAGAAATAGGGAGTTATCGTTCGCCGAGCTCCTGATTTTGCTTCCACAGAGAACAGAAGGAGAAATATGGTCCAGAATCGATCACTTGGAAAAGTTGAGGAACGGGCACCGTGCACTGACATCTCTGCGAGACCGCAGGAGAAGGCAGCTGTCGATTGGTTTGGACGATGTTGACGACTTTTATGATTACGTTATTGGAGGTGACATGGAAATGAGTGATGATGACGACAAAGATGAGGAGGACGATGAGGTGTTGGTGGAGGTGGATATGGGTGCCGCTGGTACCGGTAAGAGGAGGAAAAGGAGGGCGAGCCTGGCAGTTAATCCTTACGAACGGTGATTACATGGCGATCTTTTTTGAGAAGAAGCTCCCAACTTCAAGTCTTTGCTTTGGATGAACCACAACGAAATAATGAGCGGGAAATATTGGCAACGGATCTTGTCATAGATAAAACACCTGACAAGAAAAGTAATCATGCCGAGTCTATTGCAATTACTTCTCATGTTGGGACCTAAAAATTATATGTATTAATAGTAGAGTGTGCAAGAATATTTATGTAGAGGCTTCAAGGCCCGCGATGCAAAACTCACGTTTGGAACTTCAAACGATGGTCATCTCATCGATGCAAAACTTAACTCTAATGCCTTAATACAACTTCAAACCACTGGTGATTTCATCGATTACCATCTTCGGTGCTGGCCCAATACCTAACACGGTTGCGCTTCCAGCTGCAATCTGGGTTCTACCAGCATCGTGAACAATGTAAGAGTTGACGCCTAAAGTAATGGCTTGAGCAAAGAGCATGTCCATCTCTTCCTGGTTTGGAACTTGCAAAGTGATCTTGGCTTGGCCATTCTCATGCTCCCATCTTTCAACCATTTGAGGATTGTATGCTGGGGAGTTGGGGTTTGTGATCTTTTTGTATAAGGCCAATGTGGCATGCAGACATTGGGCAGCGGCCTTTCCCTTACCCATTTTCAAATCTTGACGAACAATAAGTGTCATTCTCACTTCGCCCGGGATCTCATTAAGTGGTGTGGAGTTGATGTCAACACCCTCATCATCGGTCTCGGATTCTTCTTCTGAGTCGTCATCATGTATGCAGCGGTGAGGGAAAATGACGTCCTTCATGTATAAACCCGTTGCGAAGGCTGCAACTGCAACGGTGATCAACTGTATGCTGCCCATCTTGTTTGAATGATTTTTTGTAAACCGTTTTTTCAAGACAGCACTTTTGTACGGGAAGAGATAACAGCTTACTATTTGCAAATTTGGTTCTACCGAGCCAATTCTATTCCCATTATCTATGCCAATACCTTCATCTTCTTTTTCTTCTTCTTGTCGATCTTTTTGGAAAAGTCTCTCCAATTCTTAACTCGGTCTTCCCTTGCATCTTCCCACTTTGATTCCATCTTTCTCTTCATTTCACGGTCTGAATGTGCTTTTGAGATTTCGGCGTTTCTCTTGGCCTCTGCCTGTTGTTTGTAAAGCTTTTCAATCTGTTCTTGCTTCACAATGTCAACTACTATTGCTGCTACCTTTTTCCTTGTACTTTCTACTCCATTGCCATCCTTGATCACATCTTCGTATATTTGCTTCAACCTGTTCAACTCTTCGTCTTCTTCCAGCTTGACGGACGAGTATGCTTTCTGCAAACGATCGAATGCTGCTGGGGCATCCGAGTTGGTTGTTTTATCGGGGTGTATTAACAAAGACTTCTTACGGAACACTTTGGTCGCTGATCCTATTGATTCTGGAAGAAGATCCAAAACCGCAAAGTAGTCGTATTCGCAGCAATGTATGATTCGGTCAATTTCTGCATCACTTTTGAGCTTTGCCTCTTGTATCAGTAATTCTCGGTCTAAATCAGCCATAGTTGTAGATAAGAATATGCTTTTTGCAAACACATCGAAAATTTCACACCCAACTCATGCCTACTTGGAAGCCACGTTACTTTGATATAGGTGTAAACCTTTCGGACTCCATGTTCCATGGAAGTTACCATGGGAGCTTGAAGCACTCTGGTGATCTCAAGAATGTGATCCAAAGGGCACATTTGGTCAATGTCGATAGAATGCTCGTTACTGCTCTGACCATCGCTGAGAGCAAGTCACATCTTGATTTATGCGCAGAGTTCCCAGGTCGACTCTTCCTGACTGCTGGAGTCCATCCATGTTCTGTTGCAAGGGAGTTTTATGGTACTTCAAAGCCAAATGCTGAGAGCAAATTGGCTGAATTGAAAGATATTGTGGAGAAAGGTTATACAAAAGGTTTCATTAAACTGTTCGGCGAAATTGGGTTAGACTACGATAGATTGCATTATTCAACGAAAGAACAGCAGATAGAGATGTTCAGACGTCAATTAGAGGTTGTTGCTGAGTTGAAGCACTTGAAAATACCATTGTTCTTACACATGAGAAATGCCTGTGATGACTTCGTGGATATTATAAAGCCATTCATAGAAAAAGGAGACATACAAAAGGGAAACGGTGTTGTTCATTCATTTACAGGAACTCACGAAGAGCTTGAGAAAATGCTCAACTTAGGGTTCTATATTGGAATTAATGGGTGCTCTTTGAAGACTGAGGAGAATCTTGAGGTTGCAAAGACCATCCCAAGAGATAAATTGATGATCGAAACAGATGCTCCCTGGTGTGAAGTCAGAAAGAGCCATGCCAGTTATAAGTACATCACTGGTTATGGTAACAAATTCTATCCACAATTGAAAAAGAGCCCATCACCTCTGCCTGCACCGTCATCTATAAGTGAAGATGCTGCAAGCACGTCCTCTACGCCAAAGCCTACCAAGAAGGGTAAAAACGGTTCCCAGAAGCAAGGAAAGGGGCAAGCAGTGAAGATGGATCCTTTCCTTCCATTTCCAATAGTGAAACCGGAGAATTTCTCCAAACATACTACACTTGTTCAGGGCATGGTTGAAAATCACAACCAGCCAGAGCTGATTGATTACGAAACCGGCGAGTTTGCACAACCAGTTGTGAAATCTAGAAACGAGCCCGCTTTTGTGGGGTATATTGCAGAGATCATGACCAAGTTATACGGGATCGACAATGAGAGCGAAATAGAAGAATTTGTTGATGAAGTTTACAAGAATAGCTGCAGTTTATTTAGCGTTGACCCTTAATAGATGATTTTTAGGCTACACCACGGTTAAAAAACTCTTGTTTATAAGTTAGTGAATGGCTGAGACTCTGGTTTATTCTACCATTGTAAATACTCTGGTTATTAGTCTACACTACATTCAACAAAAGCAGATGCTCTTTTATTCAAAATGAAAGTATCATTTAGGATGCATATCCTTGATTCTACTCGATCTTTTGACCGGTTCAGGAGTTTTGGTTTTTATCCGTGCAGATCTTCGAGTAGCAACTTCTATCTCTTCTTCAGGGTCTTCCAGTTCTAGGTCTTCGATGTCCAATTCTTCCTCTTCATCGTCGTCCTCATCTACCACGTTTTCTACTTCGCCATTTTCGTCATCATCATTATCTTCTTCTTCTTCCTCTTCTTCTTCTTCTTCTTCTTCCTCCTCCTCTTCTTCTTCCTCCTCCTCTTCTTCCTCCTCCTCCTCCTCTTCATCTTCAGCCCCAACCACTACTAATCCACCTTCTTCTGTCTCCAAATCTTCCGACCACGGTTCTTCAAAATCAGACTCCTGCTCGTTGGTATCTCTCTCGTCTCCTGAGGGTTCTTCAGAGTTAGCTTTGATTTCTTGGACTTGCTTAATTGGAAGTTTCTTTTTGATGGTCGGCACTCCCAGCTGACACACATCGAACTCATCAACACTTATTGTTGTCGACGAAACCTCGATCTCCATCCGAGCTTCCTCTTCGAACGAAAATGGATTGTTGATATCATCCTTGAGAAACCCAGAAATCAGCGAAATGCTATTATAGTCAGACTTCAACGCTGCGGCAGGAGCTGAATTAATTCCACCAGAAGGGCCAAAAAGCATCGGCTTCCAAAGGAGCTTGGTAGGATCGACAACAACGTAGTTCTTGGCCTTCCATTTGTCTACTTCGCGGTAAATTCGAGAAAGGTCAACACCAATCATGTATGCACCGGTGTGTGGGCTTTTCCTCAATGCCTGCAACTGCTCGAGACCAACGACGACGTCCAGTGGTATCATCCCCGTCAATTTGCTTATTGTCTCGATCGATAACGAGACCAGCTTCTCTTCATACTCTTTGTAAAGGTATTTTAAAGTTTTTGCAACCGTTAGCTTCCAGTAATTCCGATAACTCAAAAGGCCAAGGTCACTAAGGGGTTTTTCCGGGGTACCGAATTTGAATTCGTTCCTGGAAAGGAGATAAGAAAAGTCTATCAAGAAATTACCATATCCTTTTCTTTGGTAGATCGGTAATGTTAAGATACAGCTCACGTTATAGTCCGAGCTGTTTAGTTTCTCTTTTGAAAAATATCCCACAAAGTGGTATTTGTTAGAAGAGTCCATCTCTGTTAACACGTAGAATATGAAAGGCTCCACATCATAGTACAATGTTTTCAGATTAAGAAACAATTTTGCAAGAAGGCACAAGTTTTGACAGTAGGTGATGTTTTTTCTCCCATCGACTTCCCATACTGCAACTTTACTATCCAGATCACGGTAGATTTCCACACCAGGTGGATGTGAGTTGGACAAGTTACAGTACTTCAATTGGTGTCTTTGATAAGATGTTGGCAGGTTCATGTACTTCAAACAATGTTCACAAATGTAAAGTGTTTTCAGTTGAGAGTACTCTTCTGGATATGGAGCAGTGTACCATGTATCGATTTCGTAATCTCGGAACACAATGCACGACACCGTTGATGTTGTAGTATCTGTCTGCTCTTGACCATCACTTACCTCCTTGTTCCTCAATCGTTCGCCTTCAATTCTATATTTTTCAAATGCAAGACGATCTTTAGTGGTAGGATCAGTATCGTTGATGATACAATCTGGGAACCCTAATATTCCTCTATAGGGCAACTCAGGTGCTTGTGGTTTAGGCTTTGGCTTCAATGCAAGCGACAATGTCTTTTGTTTTCTATACTTTAGTTTGACGAAGTACAGTGTCGCATTTCTATGGATTGTTACGCGTCTTCGACCTGGTTTCGTTCGCACTGTGTCTTCGCTGTGGTGTGTGCTTCGTAACATGTTTTTTAGGGAGTAATCATTGTGGCTTCGCCGCCTTTGCGCGCGTCGGTCCAAATCAATGGGTGCAAGATTCGAGTAAATTTTGTTGTTGGTAATCTTCAACTGGTCTAGTAGCAGCACCATAACAACTGGATTTTGTAACTCAAATTTCTGACAAAAAAAACTTTAAGGCTGATGGACTGCATCGTGACCAATAATCACAATACTCGGAGATTTACTATTTACCCCAGATTTCTATTTATGATAGGGACCAAGAGAACAAAATGTCACTCAAACATGACTGGATTCCCTGAAACTACAGCCTGTTGACATTACATCGTTACAATAATCAAAATCGCTTTCTACGTACACTCTAGTATACCTCTTCGTTAGTTATTACCCTGGCTTGTCCCAAGGCAACTTGCGCACAAATAGTCCTGGTAGTGATTGAATTCCTCAATCAGACTTTGTAAGCTACTATTACTCCTCCTTGCTAATATCCTCAATCTTCTCGTCGGCCTCCTCCTCTTCGCCTTCCTCACCAATCATAGCCTCCATCCCATTCTTTCTCAACTGCAGCAACATGGCTTCTGCAGAGCTTGTATCCAAGTAAATGACACCGTTCTCATTCGTCACAGCATTAGTGTCGAGCAATTTCTTCAACGTCACTAAACTTGGGTTGCCCGCACCTCCAAATAAGTCCTCATCGTCTTGCTGGTCGTCCTCATCGGCGTGCCCCACAACCTCGCCATAGCTTTCGCGGTGATCTCCTCTTTCATCGTGCGCACCAACTTGTCCATACTCATAACGTTCTCCATACATGCTCTTGTATAAGGACTCGAAGTCTTCGGAAAGGGGACCCAAAAGTGCAGGCCCCACGTTCTCGGCACCGTCTTTTTCGATCTTTTCACTTCTCTCCTTGTCGAGCTTAGCAGACTCCTGTCCACGTTCCTTCATCTTAGAGTACCAGTCATCTATAGTCTCGCCGTTCTTCTGGTCGAGAAGTGCAATGATAACAATGGACATGTTGTCACATCCGATACCAGTACCACCGGTAGTTGGGGCAAAACAGAGATCAATGATCATTTCACAGATTTCTGGGAGCTTGTAACCCTCTGACAACTTCAAACGAACACACTCAATACACTTCTGCGAAGTGAGACAATCCCAGATACCATCACAGGCCAAGATCAAGAACTCATCAGTCGAGTAGTTCAAGTTGTGCTCAATAACATCAGGGTAACAAGTCACAATCTGTTCTTCAGCAGGCAAGTTGTTGTTGCGCTTGAATTCAAAGTCACCAATACCACGCGAAAGCGCAAGGTTACCGTTGACACGGCCCATGTCGACGTATCCACCGGCGGAGCAGATTCTGGCCTTCTCACCTTCGTTGGATGGCTTGTGGTCGTAGGACAAGGCCTTTGCGTAACCGTTGATGGACATAATAGTACGGGAGTCACCAGCATTGGCACAGATGATCTGAGTTGGGGTAACAATCGCAGTGGTAGTAGCACATCCACTGTCGTCGTACTTCATGTACTTGTTGTCTAAGATAGCACGGTCACAAGCAAGGAAACCCTCCTTGAGTGCATTGACGTAGTCTTTCTTCTTGAAATCCTCGGTATTCTTCACGATCTTGTGGAGGAATTTACCAGTGAAGATGGCTGCCTTACGGCCTCCATGTCCGTCGTAAACACCAAAGAAGGCTACGTGTTCTGAAGGCGCAGAACCGGAGGCCTCTTCGGTCTCCTTAGTGTCGTCGTGTTCTTCGTCATCTTCGTCATCTTCCTCCTCGTCCTCATGAATTGGTTCGTCGAAGTTGTCGTTCTCAGGAAGAGAATGCACATTCAAGATGGTAGCGTGAGCATCTTCCATATTCATTCTCCAACCCTGCATAGACAGAAGAGCATAGTAGAGGTGGGCATCTTTGCCTTGGTGTGTCACCTTCTTGGTAACTGGTTGCGAAAGGATTTGGCCCATGTTGTTGAGGGCGTTTGTTGTGGTGGGAAAAATTTTAATTCCAATTCTAATATATGGCGCACCGGCGAAGCGATCCAGGCCCGAAATGACAAGTCAAGAATGCAGCTACAGACTCGAAAAACTTCGAAGCTTCTTGTACTTCAATCAAGTGCTATTTCTGCTCTAAATGCGGACACTGCGCACAACAACGATATGTTGACAGGTAGTCCTGCCGTGACGACGGCAAATTAACCGTAGATAAGGCATTTTGGGTGGGGTAGTATTGCTAGTTACCCCCAATACTCTCATTATGATGACTTCTGTGACTGCCAGAAACGTTATTATCTACGTAATACCCCTGAGGATCTCCCATCATCCTAGTAGCAAAGTAAAGAGAAGAATACTAGAAGTCAACGCTAAAAAGCTTTTCGATGACTTTGTTCTAAAAGTAGCGTGAGTTTATGATGTTGAGGATACTTTGCGTACGCCATGCCCAACCTTTGATTTTAAGCGGATCTTTTCAGCCATAATCGGCGCACACCATATAAGTGGTCCACCTTACTGTGGTGCGGACCAAGCCGTACTTGCCGGTGGATCACCCGTAATTATTATATCCGAACTGTAGATTTGTGTATGCAAGGTCCTTCTAGAAAATCACTAAAGAAACTTTCTGAAAGCTAACTTTAGCAGTGCAACGTATTTTGCTGCAGCTCGTACGTTATAACTCCTCTCCGCCCTTCAATAAGTTTCATATTGAATCCTTTCCAAATCGATATTCTTAATAGCCTTTCTGCTCAAGACACGTACGCCATATGGATGTCGAACCCCCACACAGAATGCCGAAAAAAGGAATAATCTACACAATTTCATCCACAGCTCTCCAAACAAACTGATTTGAAGTTACAGAATTACACCTACATTCACGTACCAGTTTTGAACATTCATAAATTCTATTGACTCAACTTGTTTTGTCTCACCTCTATTACTTCTACTTCTCTCCTTTCGTTTATCATTAACATTCCTTCGTGCAATCATCATGCATTACGCATCGTGCAATCATTTCTCATCAATCTCCCTTCGGTTAAAGCGACATTCTAACATGCTTTTGGAGCATACTCCACGTCGCATCAGGCTATAGAATAAACGTTTGAGGCATTCCTTCATGCACCTCCTTCTGAAGACCTTTACTTTGGTCCCCAAATACCTCCATTTCCACTGTCAAACGCATTTCCGCCTGTCAAGTTCAAGTTGTTGAACTTTTGACTCAACCGGTCCTTCCCGCTGTACTCGTCACTGCCGCCGCCGTTGCTGCCTGTCGGGGTCTGTGCTGTTTGCTGCAACGACGTCATGCTTCCACTCAAATGCGCATGCTGCCCAAAAGGCTGAAACCGTGAGTTGAAGTCACTGGTTGCCATGGGTGTACCGGGCTGCGATGTTTGGAAAAAGTGTTGCTGTTGACCCTGCTGGCCACCTGGGTACTGCGCGTGGTGAACGTGCTGCGGAGTTGGCGAGTTGGTCACCGATCCTGCAGACTGTTGGTAGTTTCCTCCTCCCAATGGTGGAGTCGAACGCATGTCAACATAAGACCGGTTGCTCGATCTCAATAAAGACGCGGCACTGGTGGCAGACATCGATGGTGTAGCTGCCTGCGCAGACCCCTGCCCCGCGGTTGCCCCTCCACTAGGCTGCTGGTATAAGAATGGCTGTGGGCCACCATACTGCTGTCTACTAGACTGGCCTGGCTGAGAAGAACCTTGCTGTTGCTGATGCTGTTGTTGTTGCTGGTGTTGTTGTTGTTGCTGCTGTTGCTGCTGCTGCTGTTGCTGCTGTGGTGGTTGTTGACCCTGTTGGTATTGAGGAAAGTGCTGCTGAATTGGCGTGGAGGCCTGCTGCCTCAATCTAGGCAATGGCAAAGCGCTCTGTGAGTGCAGTCTCAACAACTCTGGATGACCGTTACTGTTCAACTGCGCCAACTGGTTTAAGTTCATCATCAGGGATGAGTGAGCCAGGAATGGCACAGCTCCTAAACCCTGTTGAGCCTGCTGCTGATTTTGAGCTTGCGAAGGAGTCTGCGCGTTGAGCACGTTTGATTGATGGATAATGGATTGCGAGACGTAACCCGGCTTTCTCCGGACGATAATCAAACCATTGTCAAACAACTCCAATAAGCTTAAAAATGTGCATAACACCGACAAAACCTTGCGCAGGCTCAAGTTCATACTAGCAGGTGAGATGGCCAACTCAAAGATTGATTTGTTGACATCATCCCTATACAACACCAACTGGGTATACAACTCCAACGTTTCTGGGTCATTAAAGTTGAGTTCCATTGGCGGAGGGGTTCCGTTGAATGGCAAGTTCACGAAGACACGCTCAGTAGGATTTCCGCTCTGGCTGCCTCCGTTCACACTCAAATTTTTAGTTGCTGCGGTCGTAGATGCCGCAGACAAAAGAGATGCTAACAGGGCATTGGAGTTCAGCCTGTGCTGTTCCTCCAACTGCCCACGCTTTTCACGCTTTTCACGTTCTATGCGCTCACGTTCCTGTACAGGAAGCATTTTCTTGTACTCCACCCGCAACTTGCGGCCACCGATCTCCCTGCCGTTCAACTGGTTCACGACAAGCAGAGTCTCGTCAGTCAGCGTGAAGTTGGCAAATGCCAAACCACGGAACACGCCGTTATCAAAATGATAGTTGAATGCATATGGCAAAGGCAAGCTCAACTTGGTCATGACGTCCAATAATTGTTCCTTCTTGATCGCAAATGGAATGTTTTTGATGACAATCGCAGTAGGAATCAATTCATCGTCGTCAATGTCACCGGAGACAGAAATGGCGATCGAGTTGTGTCCCGGAGTTGGAGATCCCGAAACGCTGTCATGCTTTTCGTCGGCCTCCAACGTCGTGAGAGTTGACTGCTGCTGCTGCTGTTCGACCCAAGGACCAGGGTCGCCAGCTACAGTTGGAACGTCAGACTGTGATGAAGTGCTGTTCTGGGCCTGCCACCCACCGCGGGAACTGGAGTTAACGGCAGCCAAACGCAGGTTAGTGAGCCGTGGAGTGCCGTTAGCACTTGGTGAGTCCTGCAGAGGAGCCACTCCTCCATATGAGGATGATGCATACCCAGATGCAGACAGTAATGAAGATAAAGATGGTCTGCGTTGCATTATGGTGTGATCCATTGGTGTTGGAGACAAATTCGACAAGTCCATAGTGTCGGAGTGAATCTGGCGTGAGTTCCGGGAGCGATTTTTGTTTCTTTTCGTTATTTTGTTCGTTAATCAAGTGGATGAGACTATACGTGAGAACCGATGTTGATCAGCATGTGTTGATGCGATTGCTGCTGAAAAGGACCAATGACAGTGCTTTAGTTCAGAGCTTGTTGTATTAAGAAAATTGAACGAAGGAGGGAAGAAAAAAACGGGAAATGAGACCAGGAGAACCTGTAGAACGTAACCTGTAAAAAATTGGAAAGTTTCCAAAGTCCTTAAAACGATACGTGTGTTTTTTTTTTTTTCAGAATCAACGAGTTATAATGGTAAGTAGAGATAACTAGATCAACGATGTGACGGAGTTTATGCCGATCTGAAAGATTGTTGTATCATCACCAAAGTTATCAAATACTAACAATAATAGTCCGCACCTGGTGGTTTGAGAAGCGCAGCTAAGAGAAAGTCTACTGCTGACAAAAAGGAGAAGGCTGAGAGCGCCATGCCTTTGTCTACCCGCGCAGCTGGTGCTGGTGGTTCTTCTTCCACAATGATGAAGATCTTCACTGATGAAGCCCAGGGTTTGAGAGTCGACCCATTGGTTGTGTTGGTGTTGGCCGTTGGTTTCATTTTCTCGGTTATCATCTTGCACGTTTTGGCCAAGCTCACTGGTAAGTTCACCTAAGCAGTGAACATACTTATCCAAATGAGAAACGCTCGTGCTAAAAATGTGGTAATGATAAATAGCTAGGTGGAACGGCAGTACTGGGTGCTCTGTACTAATAATACTTTTTACGACAATTCCGTAGTTAAACGTACGTTTTTCATATTCGCCTCGTTATTTTGAACATTTGATGATTCTATTTACATGATGTTCATGTTCTACATATCACGAAGCAATGCTGCCACAGCAGTACCAAGTCCCTCCAAATCAACAACATGCTTGTCCCCATCAATGACCCACAGGAAGTTAGCACCCTGTTGTACTTCTTTCCACGAATCAGTGTAAAGAAGACCACGTACTTCAATGTCCACACGCGGGTACGCTTTACCCACGATCACCACTAGTGGGATCCCAACAACGTTTGAGTGTGCGGCTTTTTTGCCCAAACCGACCTTCGGGCGATCATCCAATCTGTAGTCAATACCCTCAAGAGCGTCATACACTTCCGGATGTGGTTCTTTTGTAGCTTCGATCACAGTAACGTCCCATGGTGCCACGCAACGCGGCCATTTAAAGCCCTTGTCGTCTCGTTGGATTTCTCCAATCAGTGCAAGAATCCTACTGACTCCAATACCATAGCATCCCATTGTGACATTTTTCCGCAGCACAACGCCCTTTGCATCAGGCACCTCGACATTGCATTCCAAAGGAGCAGAATACTTGTCACCAAGGAAGAAGGTGTGTCCTACCTCGATTGCGCGCGAAGACTCGAGCGTTCCAGAGCAAGATGAACAATGATCACCCTCTTCCGTAAGTACAAATGGATGTACAGACACACCCGCAGGTGGGTCAGCAACTCTGCTGTCGTAGATAGTCTCGGTTATATCTCCCAGTTCAACTATTCTCAAGTTAGCTAACCCAGTTGCTTTTTCTAAGAACTGAAGTTCAAGCTTTCTGCCTTTCGGGTAAACAGCTTTAATGATTCTTCCTGAAGACTCAAAGAGCTGGCTCACAACTTCACCATGGACAGGCTTTGTAGCTTTTGGAACCTCGACGTTGGAGGCGTCCCCACAGCTATTGCACACAAATACAGTATCCTCACCTGCGTTATTCAAGTAGTGGTACTCATGGCTACAAGATCCACCGATATCACCAGAGTCTGCTTCAGCTTTCACAAATGGGATTTTCAAATCTGTGAAAATCTCTTGGTAAGCTTGTGTTGCATGACTGTATGACTCCCATCCACTCTGTTCGTCGACATCGAAAGAATAAGCATCTTTCATCAAGAATTCTTTACCTCTGAGCAAGCCACCCCTCGGCCTTTTCTCGTTTCTAAACTTTGGCATCACTTGGTAGTACCGCACAGGGAGGTTTTTGTAAGTGGTGATCAACTTCTTAACCAATGAAGTGATTTCCTCTTCAGCAGTAGGGACCAACACTAAACTCTCGTTGGCAACCTTGAACAATTCCTCCGATTTTTCAAATCTACCAGTCTTGCGCCAGAGCTGCTCGTCTTGGAGCAACGAAAGAGCGACTTCTTCGAATCCGTTGTCGTTCATGCGCTTTCTGATGATATCGCTCACTTTCGTGGACATAGTCAACCCCATTGGAAGCCAGTTCACAAGACCAGCTTTTGGATGGTTTATGAAACCAAGCTTGGAGAAGAGCTCAGCGGTAGGAATACTTTGGAGTTTCAGCGAATCAACATTGTTGCAATAGAGCCGAGGTACAGTGCGAACTCTTCGCATTGATAATGTATTTTGGAAGATGCAAAAAAAGCCCCAACTGCTTCAAAATCCCAAATAAATTTTAAATCATCAAGCTTTGAGATCAAAATGATTTCCAAGCAAACTCAATCAATTTTTTATCGAACTCATTAAAGTTTCCAAACTAGAACTCAGTTCAAATCAAACTCAAACAAATCAAACTCAAACTAGATCTCAGTTCAATCCAGTTCTCAATTGTATCTTTCCTACAAATTCAATATTTCTTAATGGTTCACTATAAACCCTACTAACATGACTTTAAGGGGTGGAGAGTTTAGTTACCTCTGAACTTCAGGTTGATTTCCTTGAAGACATCGTCACCATACAGCTTCAAGTTCGAGAAAGCGCTCTCAACATCCTTCTTAGCAGCCTCCAACTTGGCCTGCTTGTTTGGCTCCTTAGACAGGAGGAAGTCCTTAGTCAAACCATCCAAGGTGGCCTTGGCCTCTTCGTACTTCTGAATAGCAACCTCCTTACCCTCCTTGAACTGCTTGGTCAAGTCATCCTGTGCCTTGTTCAAAGAGCTCTGAGCCTCATCAGCCTTCTTGTCTCCCCAGTTGAACCACGACTTCTTTTCATTCTCAGCCTTCTGCTTCACTTCCTCACCCTTAGAGAAGAGAGAAGCCTTACCATCCTTGTAAGCGGACTCGGCCTCATCGGCCTTCTTCTGACCCCAGATGGACCACGAGTTCTTCTTCTCTTCAGCTTCTCTCTTTAATCTCTGAGCCTCCAGTTCAGAGGTAGAAAATGCAGAGGAAACCTTGTCCTTGGTGTCCTCGTAAGCACCCTTCAAATAATTAGCAGACTTGTCCAAGTCCTTCTTTCCCTGGTCAACAGCCTTGTTGTAAGTCGACTCAGCTTCATCAGCCTTCTTAGATCCCCAGTTAGACCACGACTTTTGCTCAGCTTCAGCCTTCTTCTTCAAGTCGTCCTTGAACTTCTCGTCCTCGCTCTTGAACCATCCGCCAAACAATGGCTTCTCCTTAATCTCCTCAGCAGGACCACTGGATGAGTATGGGCTGGTAGTGGTCTTGGCCGATCCAAGATGGTTAACGAAATCGATGTATCTGTCAATCACTTGGACAAACACATGCTTCTCGTGGATAGGTGTCTTCACAGCGTCATACTTCTCCTCAATAGCATCTTTCGACTCAATTGTCTTCTTGTACAAGTCAGTGTCCTTAGCCTTTTCAGTCCAGTAGGTGCTCTTGGATTCCAATTCCTTCTTGGTTTGCTCAATTTTGTTGCTCAACTTGTTCTGGATGTCACGGCCGGAAGGGAATTGCTTCTCTGCCTCGCGGATTTGTTGTTGGTGCTTGTGCTTGTTCTGGTCGTAAATGTATGCACCGCTTGCAACGGCTGCAATTGCGGCAGCTCCTAAAACAACGTTATTAGACATGATGATTTTGGGTACGTGACACTTTGGGGAAGGAGATCGCAATATATATAGTCAGAGCGGGGTTGAAACTCGTGTCCAGGCTATGGCTGCTAAACTCGTTAGTTGCTCCGTGGGCTTCCTATTTGGGTATGCACGGGGTTCAAAATCGGTATTAGACAAAATCACACTCAATCTCTTTCCACAACTGATTCACAAACCCCAACGACAGTGTGGGCTTTCCGTCTACAATCGCTTATCCTATACCTCAATTACATTCCTGAAACCTCTCTTCGTCAAAAAAATGCCAGAAAGACACCTGAAACTTGCCCAATGGTATCATCCTCGGGTTGCTTGCTCATAGAAACCCGGTCGGACAATTCTTTCAAAGTTGCTACTGCGCTTACATAATCATGCCTCAAGGCACGCAGCTGTGGAATCATTCATTCTTCCACAGCACGTGACTGGCTTGAACGTGAGATTTACAACTGGTGATGTTTTTTGCAACCAAGAGACCGGATTAATACGGGTGATTCACGCGATGCTTTGAATCATCCAATGTTCATGGTGTGGTTTTTCCGATATAAAAGGCGGAAAATTCTCTTGTAGCTACGGCTTCATCAAGTTCTTCATACTTAAAATGCTTCTACAGCTATCCAGACTCAGTGTTCGCCGTTACGCAGCAGGACTGCCTCACAGGTTCGGACACAACTCTAAGATGCTTGCTGCTAGTGTTGGTTTCTATTCTCTTGTGAGCTTGGGTGTTGCAAAAATGGCAGAGGAAAATCACGTTGAGCACATCTTCAGGCAATTGGGTTATTAATAGGGCACGGTACAATGGAAGGTTACAAAGAAACCTAGAGGTTATAAAACGAGACTTCAAGCTTATAAAAAGCACATTGAGGTTATAAGAGGAGGCCTAGGATTGGTCAAAGAGAGTCTTGGAAAGGTTATAAAGGGACAATTTATTTTCAGTCATTGCTGGGCTTTTCAATTGTGAATAGTCTCACTTACATACTTTGAGCGAACCAGTTGAACTAGCCTATCTAATGTGTTATAAACTTATCTTTCTATAATAATGTATGTTTTGTAACTATGCGCATATTTTTTGTAAACCTTTTCCAGGTACCCTACGCCAATATGAACGCGTCTCTGCAAACAACAAATCTTTGCTTAATTTCCAGACTTTAAGGAGCACTTCCTTTCTCGGTAGGAATTTTGGAAAGAATATCTTGATGATGTCGTTTTTGGTGGAGCTGTCATTTTTGGCTGCTGGGTCACTTTTCAGCTTTGTTAATGCACACAAGTAAAATATCACCTGGCCATAGCCATGGAAACCCTCATGTATCACCAAGTCAATGATCTCGTTTATCGGTATGAATGTCTCTTCGTCGCTCAGAAATCGCCAGCTCTTTTTCGATATTGACTGTACTCCAACATTTTTGATGGCTATGATGGTGTCTGTAGGTGTTTGCTTGAGAAGAACAGCGAGTTGAGCAGCTATCAACACTGACAACTGTATGACAGCATCCTGTTCACGAAGCCGATCCCATTGGAGCCAAAGATGTACAAGAACCAACGCTTGGATCAATGACGTGAGCACCCACCTGTATCGTATTAAAAAGGACTCATGCTTGTGCCTCACCGTGAATTTTATCAAATTGGCCGTGCCAACATCTGTCGGAGTGATATCCAAAATGTAGTCTTTGCTAGATGACATTGGTGGATTATATATGCATTTCTTGATCCAGCGGGGGATCCACTATTTGGTTGAAAGTTGACTGTACGATATACAGCGCACTACACACATTTTAAATCACAATTTCCATGGGCACGTGATATTAGTCAATACCCTATGAATCATCCGCTACAACACGCGAATATCGCTCCAATACGGCAACTACACTGATACAGAAATAGCTCTCTTACTGTGTAAACTTACAATAACAAGTATGTTCATCATGTATTCATTACCAATGCCATAGTCCTGGCGTATTTAGTGTCACTGTTCGGCTTCGATTTTCCTATCATCGATGGATCCCAAAACAACTTCATTCTTTCTCATTTCCTCCTGTCTTTCGGCTCTTGTCATAGGCTTAGATCCTGTTCTGATTTCAATCTCTCTTCTTCTACTTGCTTCAGCGTCTTCCTTGAAAGCACGTTCTCTTTCCTTTTCAATCATAGCCATGTGCTCCTCGTGTTGAATTCTGACTTGACGAAGCTGTTCGTTATAGTATGCCATGTCCTTAATATCCATCTTCGAGATCTTACAGAACTCCTCAAAGTCAGCTGGAGTCTTCCTCTTGAGGGACAAGGCAACAATTTCTGGGAACTTTTTCTCTTCTAAGTTGAACTTCAGCTTGATCTGTTTCCTGGTTCTGTAAGGGAATAACTGCGAAATCAACGAGAAATCAGTTCCAAACTTACTCAAAGCATTGTAAAACTGTTCCACTTCTTCACTGGTCCACCTATCTGTATGGCTGCGCTTGGAATATGTGAAAGAAGTGACAGGGTTTTCGAAGGGGTTCGACTCCTCACGCAGTAATGCTGAGTTGTCCATTCTAGAGTGTCTGCTCACAATGGCAGAGTCTGCGTCATAACTAATCAGACCATCAGCTCCAAGTGTCAATTGTAAACTCGTTGTTGCCTGAGGCTCGCGTTCTTCTGCTTCAACAGCTAACCTTTTTCTCTTTCTCTCTTCTTCTTCTGTTTCCGCAGTTCCGCTGATCTTGGCCACCTCTTCCATGGATAAACCCTTTTCCCTGGCCATTTCCCTCTCTTTCCTCCTTTGCTTTCTCTTCTCGGCTATGATTTTTTGCGCAGCTTTCACGGACTCGTGGTTGCTGCTAACTTTGCCGAACGGGAGGTTGGGCATGCACAAATCGGCCATAGTCATTCTGTTGATATCCACAGGAAGTTTGCTGTATAGCTCAAGATCGCCATCATCCACTTTTCGAGGTAATTGCTTAATTGACAGGATGCTTGTAATCAAATCATCTGGTGCCAATGGTAATGAGGCTGCTTGAGAACCATCCTCTAACTTGACGTCCTTTCCTTCAGATTTTGCACCTGGCAGAGCTGACCGAACTCTATATTTCGACAATTTGTTCGTTGACGGATCTATGCCAACCACAAATTCGGCATCTGTTTTCCTTATTTCTTCTATTCCGTACACTTGGGTCTCTTCTCTAGATTCTTCCGCAACAGGAGATGGTTCTTTCGCCTTGATGGGCTCGTCTATGTCTCTGAGAGTAGACCCTCTTCTAGGGCGCGAAACCAGCGATCTTCTTCTCTTTTGTCTGGCCATTGGAATTCCAATTTTAACCGGCTCAGCTTCCGAGATGGACCCTGATCTGCTTCGTGGGGTGATACCCGATAGTCTTCTCGCAACAGAAGATCGCCTGCGTTCAGTAGGCATCTTGAATATTGGATCCGAAATCCCTGGTAATGCTAATGACCCTGCATCCCCAAACTGTTTAGGATCTATCTCCTCATCATTCACTACCAGAGGCCCAAAAATCGTTGATTGGCTGGTACCCTGGGTATTTGCTGGAGTTATTGGGGAAATTTCATTCACATCTCCGATATTCTCGGTGGTGATGGTACTTTCTTGTTCCACAGTCTCATCTCTTATCTCAGCTTCTGGGACCTGTGAAGCTTGTGTTGCTGGAGGTGTCATTGCTGCTGCGGATGTGGCAGGGGCACCCGAAGGAGTACCGCTTGGTACTCGCTTCACAATCTTCTTCTTCTTTAGCTTCGGGACGAAGTGAGTCGTCTTTTTCACCACACTACTCATGCCGTTGTTGTGTTATGTTTTTTTTTTTATTCTATGTTGTAGATATGCATTTTGTGCGCTACCAAAGAGATGAGTTGAAAGTTTATCCTCAATTTACCATGGCCTCTCTTAAGCACACTTGGAAGATCCCCAACGAGGCTGCTGACACTTGGATTCTCAAGTTGCAGTATATTGATGACGGGAAGTTTGTATGCTCTACGAGTTCGGGTTCCTTGCATTCCTTCCTGATAAATAACTTATCTAACCAACCACTTTGGAGTGTCAAAGCACATGAGTCTAGCATCAACTCCATTGTGACAGCCGGAAACAATTTGGCCTCATGTTCTACCGATGGAGTGAAATTATGGGACTATAAGTCACAGAAGCCAATTCTTCAATTGAGTAACCAAAAGAACCTGACCTTCCTTTCATTAGGATATGCTCGTGGAATTTTGGCTGGAGGAACTGAGTTGGTAGGTGTAGACGCTGAACTTCACATGTGGGATTTAAATAACGGAGGAGAACTCACAAGGAGCTTTGTGGACTCCCATCACGACGATATTACCGATATCAAGTTTCATCCTACAGAAACTACGTGCCTTATGTCAGGATCTACTGATGGGTATGTGAATATATACGACTTGGCCCAAGAAGAAGAAGAGGATGCTTTGCACCAAGTTATCAATTACACCTCAGTGCACTCGTGTAACTTCACACAACCAAAGAGAGTTACTGTTTTGTCGCATATGGAAACTCTCAGCTTCAATGAGTTGAATGACAAGAACTATGAGGTGAACTCTGAGCCAAACCCCACTGATTTAGGTGACCTTAGAGAAGTGTGGCCAGATTGCGAGTATGTTGTTGATCTTAACCAAAATTGGGTTGCATACGGAGCAAACTCGAAGGGAAAGCTCTCGATTATGCCGTTTGACCCCATTAATGAAAAATTCGATGTCGCTTCACGAATTGAACTTCCAGGGGCACATGGAGACGAAGTTGTGAGAGATGTGTTGTGGGTACCAGGAACGAACCAAGTATTGTCCTGTGGAGAAGACGGTACTATAAAGCTCTGGGAAGTTCCTTCCACACAGGGTGCTGTGAGCTCTGACTTGGTACAGAATAACGAAAAGAAATCCAAGAAGGATAAGAAGGATAAGAAGGATAAGAAAGACAAGAAGGATAAGAAGGAAAAGAAGGAAAAGAAGGACAAGAGCAAAAAGGATAAGAAGAAGAAGGAAGTGCGTTACAAGCCGTACTAAAGACTGCAAAGTATAAGAAGTAAGTACGATACAAGGCATACTAAATAGCAAAATGGATAAGAAGGAAGTACCACATAAGCCATATTATTGAATTTATATTCTTTTTAATGTTCATAACTGTCTTCTATTCTCCTTTAATGTCACTTTCATTACTGTCTTCTATGCTCTGCATATATACAAACCTATTTTTTCTTTTATCTCCCTTACAATCTGCGGATAACATCATCAATGACCTGCTGAGTAGTAGAGTCACCACCCAAGTCTGGGGTCTTGATCTTGTCCTCTGCCAAGTTGGCATCAACAGCATCGTAGATGTTAGCAGCAGCTTCTGGGTAACCCATGAACTCCAACATCAAAGCAGTAGATCTGATGGTTGCAATTGGGTTGGAAATACCCTTACCCTCGATGTCTGGAGCAGAACCGTGGCATGGCTCACCAATGGCAAAGTTGTCACCAACATTAGCGGATGGAACAACACCCAAAGATCCAACCAAAGCAGCAGCACCGTCACTCAAGATGTCACCGTACAAGTTTGGAGCGACCACAACATCGAAAATTTCTGGCTCTCTGAACATACGGTAGACCATGGAGTCAACAATTTGTTCTTTGTACTCAATTGTGTGGTATGACTCTGGGTTGGCATCGTAGACCTTACGACAAGTCTCACGGAACAAACCATCAGACTGCGATAACACATTGGATTTGTGTGTGACAGTAACAGAAGGAACTGAGTGCAAAGATGACAAGGAGCTGGAGTCTCTAATAGCTTGTCTCTGCAATGCAATGTCGTAAGCAATCTTTGCAATTCTGGTGGTGGCAGTCTCAGTAATTCTCTTAATAGCCTCAGCGATCTTGGTACCGTCGGCTTCGTTCTTGTAGGTTCTCTCCTCCTTGATGTACAAGTCCTCGGTGTTCTCACGCACAATCACCATGTCAACTGGTCTGCCAATACCTTCGACAGACTTGACAGGACGAACGTTAGCGTACAAACCCATCTTCTTTCTTAAGGCCACAATTGGGGAAGAGTAACCGGCAACCTTGACAGTTGGAGAGGACACAGCTCCGAAAAGAGCACCGTCACACTCGTTTTGCAACACCTCGACAGTCTTGTCTGGCAATGCGGTACCAGTCTGCTGGAACAATTCGTAACCGGCATCCAAGTGCACAAACTCGAATTGCAAATCGTGCTTGGCTGGCAAGCTTTCCAAGACAGCACGTCCGGCTGGAATCACCTCACGGCCAATTCCGTCACCTGGGATCAATCCGATCTTGAGGGATTTGAGTGTAGCACTGGAAGTGGAGAAGTTGCGCAAGGATCTGAGCATTTTTGATCTGTGGTAGCTGAAAAGTTGGGGAATTTCAACTATTTTATACGATAAGAACCCACGAGTTTTTCGGCCCTGATAACTAGTGCCGCAATCGGCAATGACTCACAAATGTCAGTCACGTGATTCAGAAGGCCATTTCTTTTGCGTAATGTTTCTGGTGTTGACTCAGAGGGTAGTTTTTAACCCGGAGAGCTCCTCATATAACCATCACCCAACCTCTTGATTTTGTAAACTTTTCCAATTTTTGAAATCCTACATACTAGCATTTTACTGATCGCACACTGCGAACTATCGTATTTGCTCTCTTTAACTACTGCTTCGTCTGTTATATATACAAGAAATGCATTAATCGCCACTATTGGCAATCAGGTACCGCTAGAAATCTCTTCTCACCGTACTAGAAAGCGCAAAATCATTACCACTCATGCGAGCCAATTAGTTGGTGTCCTTAACAAGACCAACCTTAGCTGGTCTCAAAACACGCGAGTTCAAGGTGTAACCTGGCAGCTGAACGTGGAAAACAGTGCCTGGCTCCTTGTCTGGCTGTGGGATTTCGAAGGTGGCCTCGTGTAAGTTAGGGTCAAAGACTTCACCCAATGGATCTATCTTTTCGATACCGAATCTAGCCAAAGTCTTCTCAAAGACAGTCTTGGTCATCGAAACACCATCGTGTAAGTTCTTGACATCAGCATTGTTAGCCAAAGTGTCCTCCTTGACTGCACCCAAAGCAAGGGTGAAGTTGTCTGCAGACTCCAACAAGTCCTTAGCAAACTTCTGCAAAGCAAAGTCCTTGGCCTTCTGAACCTCCTTCTTGGTAGACTCTTGAAGGTTACGGAAGTCAGCAATGGCTCTGGCATAGTGGTTCTTCATGTCAGCCAAGTCCTTGTCCTTCTGAACCAACTGGCTTTGCAATTTCTCAACTTCAGTTGGCTCTGCAGCAGCACCCTCCTCCTTGAGCTCTTCTTTGATCTCCTCCTTCACCTCTTCCTTGAACTCTTCCTTCTTAGCATTGGTGGTGTTGAAGCGGGCCGCAAGTCTTGGAGCCATGAAGACTGGTCTCAAAGGAATGGAGGCAGCGCGGGTGGCTGTTGCCCTAGAATAAAGTGCTCTGTACATGTTGTTTGCCGTTAACTTTTCACCGGAAAAAATTTTAGGTCACCCCGAACAAGAAACTTTGAAAAAAGTGCTGCAGAGTGGTTGCGAACGATGATTCAATAATAATTGAATCTTGCAACATTAGGTCTGGTGCGTTTATCTCAATGATCTATGAACATGAGCATGTGCTACTGCTTCACTTTCCTCCTCTACGTTGATATAAATTTTTACCCCACCGCATGACGGTGTAATATACAGTCTATTAAAATTAATTTTTAGTATGTGTGGTGGAATCCTCAGTGCTATTTCTTTCGGACAATAGACTCCAACTGTGACTTTCCAACAGATTTCTCAAGTCCAGACCTTTTCGAACAACCATAAACTTCTCCTTCATAAATTTCTAAACGTGTTTGCTTAGGGACGGCGAGCATCCCCACATATTTTTGTCCAACAATGTAAGTGCCAAGTTTTCCATAAGATCTAAGAGCACCTTCCGAACCATGCAAAGAAATTATACAATAGCCGAAAGAATCTAACTCATTTTCAAGCAGACCTGAAACAATCACTTCAGGGGCAATTTCTTTGTTTCCGAACACTTCGTGAAGCAACGCCTTTTGGTGCAAATTTGCAACAACGATGCAAATGCTGTCCATAGGATAACCCATCTTCTCCATATACTTGAAAAGTAAAACACAGTATTCGGCTTCTTCAACGCGCTCGTCAGCTTTTATGAATTGCGTGAGATGCTTGAACCCTGGGTTGAAAGGTGGGGAGTTTACCTTCTCACGAACTTCAAATGGTGTAGTGCCGGGGAAGAGCAGCTGAGATTCACCACCTATGACAAATAATTTCTTGAATGCTGACTTGTTGTTATTGAAAACAATTGGAAGTGATATTGCTCCACAATTCACGAAGATGGCGTTCTCAAAGTCGTGCTCTGTTTGCAAATTAAGATAGTCATCGTATGAGATAACAACGTTAAAATGCTCAAACAAATATTCCCACACAGAGGGGAGGTAAGCCATTTTCATCAACAGGTCCCAAACAGGAGTGAGGCTTTTGATAAATGCGAGAGTTTGTAAGATCTTGGAGTAGTGTTTGACAATATCTTCAAGTTTATCATACTTGGAAATTTTATCAAAAGGGTAAGAAGTTAATATCTCAGCTTTGTCGACCTTTGAATATTTGATCCAGGCTTTCCTAATCTCAGATTCGTAATAGGCCAAGTTATGAATGTCAAATTGAATCGAAGCACTTTCGAAATCAAACAACAGCATAACCTCCTTAGCAGATTTTTTCATAGTGATTCTCAAGTCTTTCAAATATGCCTGATCCCCATACTTGATAACGTTACTCTTCCTCAAGTCTTTAAATTTCAAGCTTCTATTGTAAGACTTGGAAGAAGTGACCACTAAAGTTCTACCTGAAACCTTCTCCAAAATCTTCAAAAGAACTGCGCTTGGAGCTCTTCTTATGACAGTTAACTCTTGCTTTATGGCGTAATCAACCAATGCATCCTCCTTGTTATCACCAGTTCCTTTTTTTGTCGCTTGCTCCTCGATCTTTTGATCGCATTCCAAAGATATGTACTTCTCAAGATTATGAGTATTTTCAAAATTACCCAGTAAATGATGTAACTCCTTCATCGCAGTGAATCGAGGTATACCTATAATGTAATTCACTCTCTCTGAGAACTTTTCAATATGTTTGCTAGCCTCACAGGTCACGGTCAACTTTGTCTTTTTATTCACTTGCTGCGCTTGAAGAATATGACCCAATCTTATCAAGTTTACGCCAAAGTTTTGCATACGCTTGTTTTGAGCGTATTTGTTCGGTTTGATTATTTCGAGTAAAGCAACGTCTGAGTAGTCATCTGTCAGGGCACCAACAGTGACTTCGAATACATTGATGTCCACTTCTTCAATTGCTGCACTTTGAAAGTATTTGCTGCTTCCCTTTGCAGAGCCGTTAGCATCGACTTTAACCCTTTCCATGACCCTCAGAATATGTTGATGTAAGTTCTTCACCGCATTCTGGGTTGTGTTTGACAACAGTCTTTCCCAGAGCTCACCCATATCCACTACACCAGTGACTGGATAGCTAGGTTTGAGGACGAAGTTTTCCCAGAGTTCAGTTTCTGTTAACTGATCTGCTCTCAAGAAATCCTCTCTGTAAATGAAATCGGATATAGTTGTCACAAGGAGGTCTTTGACTTCTTGATTTTGAATCACAATTAACTTGTCAGATTCAATACCGCAGAACTCCAATAGGATTTCCTTCAATTGTGCTTCGGAAAATTTACCAAGAAACGCTTTCAATTGACTGGGAGTACAGGAATACTTCGAAGGAATGTTGATGAAATCACCAAGCATCTTTGGGAAACGATCGAAAACAATCTGCTGAAAGCACTCAAGTGATTTCGAATCTCCACGCACAACCCTATCAAGCACATATGTTATGTGCGAGATTTGATGTAAGACTGGGATCATGCGTGTAGCCACTCCCAAATTATAACGGTTCAAAGCTTGCCTCATATTGGTACGTTCTTTTGCAACTTCAATCCAGAACGCGAAAAAGGACTCCAGATACTGTAATGCTTCTCTTGACAACGCCTTTTGCGTTGAAGCCCAAGTAAAGTAGGCATCGATGGTCTTCTCCATCCAATTCAGTTTAAGACTTTCTATGAACATTTCTGGAGTTGCAGCACGTTCACCCTTGATCTCATTCTTCTTGTCCTTGAATAGCAGGTCGGTGTACTTCTTAGCAGTGTTATTCGAACTTTGGCACGTCAATCTCAAGAATTCCATCATGAGAGATAACATCCTAAAGTTTGCATTCTCTTGAACTGTTTGCGTTATACTCAAGATTCTCGCCATAAGGTGATCGAATAACTCCTTGTTGTCAAATATTTCCTCATTTCGTTCATCTAGAAGGAGCAATATCAACACGATGTGACTTATACTGGCATCTTGATTGAAGTTGGCCCAAAGGAAGTTCAAATACTTTGTAGACTTTAACAAATCAACAACTTCTTGTGAAACAGGTTCATTCTCTTGAAAGACGACTTGATGTACCGGAACAACGTGTGCCTTAGAATCAAAAGTCTTTGGATGCAGCGGATACCACTTTCGCGACAACAACTTCACCTTGTCAGCGCCGTCTTTCATGTTTGGTCGTGTGTTCGCAAAAATTTACCAATGCGAAATTTTTCAAGTGATTTTTTCCTTGGAATATACGCTAGTTAGAGACCATGTTCGCTCGCCGCTTGTTCTCTACTTCAATTGTCGCGAGGGTAAGCGAACCGGTTAAAATCCAGCCTACGCTCGCAGCAAAGCAGTTCATCCCGGAAAATGCTACCAAGTCGAAAGCCAGAACTTTGAGAAGAAAGGAGATTAGATTGAAGAAGCAAATCATTAGAGACGTGAATAGTTTCAAGAAGCACGAGACAAGAACGAAGCCTTTCGAAGTCGACCCTGTGCTCGGCCGTCCTGGTAACCACTTCATGAAGAATATCATAGAAGAGCTCAACGATCAAGAAACTCGTTTGGCCTATGGATACGACAAGATCGAATTCGAGAAGTTGTTGTACGGTGCCGAGAAAGTCGCCTTGGACAAGGTGGGACCTAGCTTGCGCAAAACCACCATAGAGTTGGAGGAGAAGAAAAGAAGAGCATTATTGACGATTCTTAACGTCAAGAACTCCAATCCAAAGGACAAGAAGTCTATGGCTATTGAGTTGGCTAGAAAAGAGTTCCAGAGACACGAAGGTGACACTGCCTCGTCAGAAGTGCAAGCCGCTATATTGACTGTGAAGATCCATTTCGGTATGGAGCACGTTGTCGCCAACCCAAAAGACAAGGACCACATACAAGTCGTTAGACATCTCGTGCAGAAGAGACAAAGGATATTGAAGTACTTGAAGAAGGACCAGCCTTCGCTTTACTACTCCACCATCGCTCAGTTGGGCTTGACTGACGATGCCGTTATCGGAGAGTTCAACATGGGTAGACAATACTTCGAGGACTACAAGGTCTGGGGTGACAAGAAATTGGTAAACTTGTCTGAGAAGGAGCAGAAGAAGGCTGACAAGTTCAAGGAGTTGGAGAAGAGAGTTGCTGAGTACCATGAAATTTCCAAGAGGAACCACGCTATTCTCCAAAAGCAACAATAAATTCTTGTACATATAATAAATTTCATTAAGTTTACGTTTCGTATATCATTAGCAGTATCGCAAAGATAGATATTGAAATCTCACTAAGCGCCAACAAACTCATCTATAAGCTGCTCTAATTTCAACTTTTCGGTTTCCAGATCGAGCGTCTCAACCTCCTTTTCTAAACATTTTAGCAGATCTTCAATGCTTGATTTTATCAGGCTGCCTGTATCAGAAAGGTCCTTGAGCTTCCCGTATAACTCCTGGTTATCTATACATAATTGCTTATGTATCATGCGTAAATTTTCAATCGACTCGTTGGAGTAGTTCAATATTGTTGACTCCATTATGTCATCTGATGATAACTTATCCAATTGGACTGGCTTTTCGGACTTTTCCTTCCTTCGGTGCTGCGCTAATTGGATTATTTCATCGAGCTCGTTGAGCTTCTCCTCGATATTTCTTTCGGCAAATATCAAATCAAACTCGTTGAGCGAGTTGGTATGCCAGAACTTGATGATCTGTTGTCGTGCAGTCAGAAGAGATTTCAAACCGGCCGGGGTTTTTGCGAGTTCGGGGTAGCATGATTCTAACAGTTCGATTGAAAGTGACTTCTTGATAACTTGTTCGAGAGCTTTGCGACAGACCAATTTGAGTCGCTCATAGCGGATCTTGTCTATGTTTGGTGGAGAAGACATACTTCAGCTGGTTGTTTATTTTCGCGTTCAAAATGCGCGTATATCTATATGTGTCACGTGATATATATATATCTTGCAGTTATAAGGTGTAACTGGGGATCAGCGCTGTTATTGCGGGAATGAGTAGTACTTTAGTGTAGTTGTATATCAAGAATTCTAGCTATAGGCGTTTGTTGTGCTTTTTTTTAATGGTTGTGACGGCACCTCCAATGTCCCCCATAAATTTTAATTCGTGCATTTGAGAACAAACTCAATTTATATCTACGTACTCCTCAATGTCCGACCCTAGATCATTAATTGCAGAAGCCGATAAATTAGTCAAGCCTCAAACTGGGTTCTTCCTGTTTCTCTCTGGATCTTCCCAGTCCATGAGATTTGAAGAAGCCACAGATTTGTACGTCCAGGCGGCAAACCTGTACCGTTTGAAGAAGGAGTTCACAGAGGCTGGTAATCAGTTTCTTCGTGCTGCTGAAGTTCAAGAGAAATTAGAGAATCAGAATGATGCGGCAAACCATCTTGTGGAGGCCTACAAGTGTTTCAAAACTCTGTCGCCTTTGGAAGCAATCAACGCCTTGAAGCGTGCCATTCACATCTTCTTGACACACAATGGACAGTTCAGGAGAGCCGCCAATTTCAACAGTGATTTGGCCGAATTATACGAGCTGATCAACGATAACGAGAATGCGATCAGTGCTTATGAGCAGGCTGGTGACTACTTTACTACGGACCACGCTGAGGCGTTGGCAAATAAAGCTTACTTGAAGTGTGCTGACCTTTCTGCTATAACAGGAGACTACAAAAAGGCAATCTCCTTGTACGACACCATCATTAAGAATCTGACAAACAACAACTTGAGCAAGTGGAGCTTGAAGGACTACTATTTCAAGAACATTTTGTGCGTCTTGTGCACTAATGACGAGATTGAAGCTGAGAAGAAAGCTTCTGCCTTCCTCAATGAGGACCCTAGTTGGGAACAAACAAGAGAGTACAAGCTCATTCAGGATATTTTCCAAGCCATCCAAGCTGGAGATGTGGAAGACTTCTCGGACAAGGTTTTCCAGTACGACCAGTTCTCCAAGTTGGATAAGTTAAAGACTCAGTTGTTGTTAAAGGTGAAGAACTCTGTTGTTGACAAGGATGACGACGACTTGTTATAAGCGTATATACAATAAACTTTCGTAAAGCAGAAGAAGAACTGTACCAAGCTTTTTACAACCTCAAAATTACTATCATTAAATTATTACATCACAAAATTATTAGTTCTTTCTGAACCAGCCCTTGACCTTCTTGACAATGAGATCATCATCATAGTTGTTGACAACGACCTTGGAGTCTTGAGGGTTCTTCTCGTTTCCAGCTTCCAATCCCAAGGACTGGACGGACTGCAACTTGTGGTCTCTCAAGAAGAAAGTCAAGACCAACAATGGGAAACACAACACCAAACCAGCAATACACAAGTATCTCTGAACCTCAGCATAAGCCAACACAACAGCGATTCTCTCTGGAGTACCCCACACATAGGTGGTAATGAAAGTCAATGGGGCACTAAAGGCAGAGGTGGCTAAGGAGGTGTCGAGACCTGCTTCCTGCATCTTATCAAAGATGGCACCATACATCTTGTTGGTCCAGATAGCACCACTGACAGAAGCACCGATAGCCAAACCAATGTTGTAAGATGCAAGGTAAAGGGAGATGATAACAGCCATGTACTCGTGGTTGGTACAAGTTGCAATGGAGACTTGAGTTGGGTAGGTGAAGAAACCAGCACCGAAACCCATGAGGCACAAGGAACCAATCACACCGTTCAAGTACTTCTCGCTTTCAACACCATTGTTGTCACCTCTGAAGTGCAAAAGCAATCCAAGAGCAATGGCCCAACAACTTGCACCAATGATGATGAAGATTTTGAGTCTTCTGACATAGACAACAAGCAAACCCAAAAGCGGGCCTGCAATGACCGAGACGAACGAGTACAAAGAGGTAATTCTGGTTGCAGCCTTGATACTTGCTCTCATTCCGACAACAAGGACAGTGTACATGAAATCATTTGGCATGTACCAAATGAAGTCAATCAAGAGACCAATCAAGAGAGCAGACCAGACACCACGGTCAGCCAAAAGTGGGATTGGAACAATTGGGAACTTAGCAAACTTGTACTCCCAAGCAATGAAGAATGGAATGAGGACAACACCGATGACAAGAGGGGCAATAGTTGAAGCCTTCTTCCAAGTCTCAGTAGCTCCACCAGCGATGGTCAATGGAACCAAAATGAAACCAAACACACAGATGATAAAGAGGATACCAACAACATCCAACTCCCAGAAGAGGTCCTTGAAAAATGATGCCCAGTACTTAAAGGTCCATCTAGAGGTGTGCTTCTCCAAGAACTTTTGGTGCTCTTCCTCGTTCAACATTCTCCATTCTTCGGTCTTTCTTGCAAGGATGATCATGTGAATAAGACACATGAGGAATGGAACACAAGAAAGAGGGAAGATGAAAGCCCAGATTCCAATACCATAGTTCCATGAGTGCGCTGGGTACAAGGAGCTGGTGATGTTACCAGCCACCCAAGTGTTGATGATAAATGGCAATGCAGGGACAAAAGAGCAGACCAATCTCCAGTTCAAGTTGGAAAAATCTGCCAACATAATCTGCAACATAATAATGATACCGGAGTAACCGATTTGGTAGAGCACGGAACCACCAGCAAATCTGTAAATGTCATAAGCCTGAGACTGAATAACAGTACCCATGGCATAGAAAACCATGGAAACAACGGTCAATTCGAGTCTACCAAATCTGTCCGAGAGTCTGGCATAAGTTGGCTGAGCGGCAGCAGCAACCACAGCTTTGATGACATTGATCGCGGCTGTAAGCGAGTGTTTTCCGTACGAGTTGGTCGCATACAATTGTAATGTGCCCCTGACTGTACCATCAATGGAGTAACAGTAAGCAACAAAGAAAATGGTGATGAAGAAGATCACCTTCAAGAAGTAGCTGTCATACTGGCTGTTCAACAATTCAACTCTTCTGATACCAATAGACTTTGTCGTGTGTCCTTCGAGGAATGGAGCAGCGTTAGCAACGGCAGCACCCTGAACACCTGGACCGGTGGCCACAGGAATCTCTGAGTCGTTATCCTGGGATTCGTCACGCTTTGCGTATCTCAACTCGTTCGAGCTTATTGATTGGGCGTCCATTGATGCTTTAGATAATCTCAATGCCCCGAAATGGCACACTTTTATAGGCTCATCGAGTAACTCGATTACGTGCCCAGGTGTCTGTGTTTCTTTTCGTTTTTTCAATCCCTCCGAAAGCCAAGACGCAGCTCAAGAATGAGTAATTATGACTACGCATAAAGCAGGAAGTGTAAAGAGGTAGAGGAGGGGTCAATTTCAGGTTGCAACTGACAAGGTTGAAAGTTGCTTTTACCGATCAAATGTCATCTCATCGCGACTGCCATCCTTGTTTCTAATGTCATCTTCAGGCTCCTTCCTTTCAAATAGAACTGTTTTCCGCTCGTGTGCATGTATTACACCCGATGAGCAGGTGTTAATGCATTTACGGACGGAGTGTTAACCTCATCTGAAAGGACCCCAGGAATGAGATGCAAAAAAGAAATTTAGTTATTTCCTCATTAGTACTTTTTTTTGAGTATTGCCGTGGTAAGACGCCGAACTCGGAGACTTGACATAATTTTTGTCGGTTAACAGAGTACTTCGCGTTACTCAAAGTCGCACTAGTACTGGATAAATCACATTTACGGTCAGGAAGGATAATTCCGGCAGATCTCGAATTAGTAAGATGAGGGTATTTTTTTCATCAAAATTTAGATATGTACACCAGACGTTTCGCATCTGCAAGGGCACAGCTGTCTATTCAATCAGGTGGGTGATTTAGAACTACTATTACATAGGTGATTCATGAACATTCGTCTCTTGGCTCGTCTCTCTTTGCTAACGCTTCTGGAGTCATTCTAGATGAAACTAAAACTCCGCCCTCAAAGTGTTGAATGGTAAACAAGGTCAAATTTTAACTATATTTTTTATCTTAACGATCAATATTACATTAAACCCGAGGCGCTTCACAGGGTTGCAACATCAAAAGCCTTGTCACCCTTAGAAGGGCAATGTTACTTCGGTGAGCAACTTTGTGGTTCATGTCAACGTCCGCCTTTACAGCTACAAAGCTATTGGTCCTAAACTCACCCTTGATGCTCAAAGTGCCGTATATTTTACCCGAGAAATCCTTCCATGCAGGAACTCTTCAGATACGATGATTACAATAATTGCTATCTAAAAAATCATAATTACGGTCGTTCATAATTGCCACCTACATTATCATAATTCACGTATCTCTTTATAGTACACACCACGGTTTGATTCATAAATTTTCCGCGGGAAATTTTAAACTGGTTTACCTCCGATAAACTCACTCCATCTCTTCACCTCCTCTGGAACAGTAACGACCTCAGGAGTGACATCGAAAGTTGGCTTCTCTGCGATCTTTTCCTTCAAGCACAGAGCAAACAAAAGGGAAGTGTTTGGCTCATTGAACAATGGGATACCAAAGTCAATAGCATTTCTTCTCATGACGTAGTCCTCGTCCAACAAGTCCTGTGCTCTAGCCTTGGCCAAGTTGAAAACACCAGTAATCTTCTTGTCCTGGAAAATTTCACGAAGAGCTCTCTTGTCGGTCTTTGGGAAGCTGATCACCTCAACAGGTTCGGAAACGTACTCCTTCAAGTATTCAGCAACTGGCTCGGAAGCAGTGTAGAACTTGTAGCCCAAGCCAGAAGTGAAAGCAGCGACCTTACCCAACTTGTCGTTGGTCAAGTCACCTCCGAACAAGAGACCAGAACCAGGTTGTGGGACATTGAAGTTCATGGTGGACTGAATCGAGGTCCAGTATGCCTCAACCAAGTCCTTACCGAAACATGCAATCTCACCAGTGGAAGACATCTCAACACCCAAGAATGGATCAGCACCAGCCAATCTGGTAAACGAAAACTGTGGAACCTTAGTGGCAACGTAACCGTAGTCAGCCTTCATCAAGTCGACTGGGGCTGGGACATCCTGCTTAGTCAAAGCCTTGGTAGCAACATCAATGAAGTTAGTTCCAAGAACCTTCGAAACAAATGGGAAAGATCTGGAAGCTCTGATGTTACACTCAATGACCTTCAACTCACAGTTAGCATCGGTACCGTCGACGTCGTTCTTGATAATCTGCATGTTGAAAGGACCAGTGATTTTCCAAGCAGCAGCAACCTTGTCAGCAATTTCCTTCAATCTGCCCATGACCTCTGGAGACAAGTTTTGTGGAGGAAGGACAAGAGTAGCGTCACCAGAGTGGACACCAGCATTCTCAACATGCTCAGAAACAGCATGCACAAGAACCTGGCCCTCACTGGCAACACCATCGATATCAATCTCTTGAGCACCTTCGATGAACTTGGAGATAACAACAGGGTGGTCCTGAGAGACCTTAGAGGCGTTAGACAACTTGGCCTCCAATTCACTCTGGTTGTTGATGACAGACATAGCAGCACCAGACAAGACGTAAGAAGGACGGACCAAAACAGGGTATCCAACTTCATTGGCGAAAGTCTCAGCCTCGGCAACGGAGGTCAACTCCTTCCACTTTGGCTGGTCAACTCCAATGGAGTCCAAGATCTGAGAGAACTTGTGACGGTCCTCGGCCTTGTCAATGTCTTCTGGGTTAGTACCCAAGACATTACAACCACTGTTCTGCAAGCCGAGAGCGATGTTCTGAGGCAATTGACCACCAACAGAAACGACCACACCAGCGGAGTTCTCCAACTCGTAAATGTCCAAGACTCTCTCGAGCGATAACTCCTCAAAGTACAATCTGTCCACTTCGTCGAAGTCAGTAGACACAGTCTCTGGGTTGTAGTTAATCATAATGGTCTTGTTGCCGTTAGCTCTCAAAGCACGGGCAGTTGCAACAGCACACCAGTCGAACTCGACAGAAGATCCAATACGGTAGACACCAGAACCCAAAACCATAGTACCATTCTCATTGAACTCAACGTCAGAGGAGGTGGCATTGTAGGTGGTGTAAAGGTAGTTGGTGTTGGCTGGGAACTCAGCAGCAAGAGTGTCGATCTTCTTAACAAATGGAACAATACCGAACAGTTTTCTAACAGCTCTTACTTCCAATTCCTTAGCGTTGACACAGAGACCAATCTGCTTGTCAGAGAAGCCCAATTTCTTAGCTCTTCTCATCAAGTCAGAGTTAATGGCAGAGAGCTCCTTAGTAGCCTCCAATTCTCTGTACATGTTCACGATGTTCATCAACTTGTGCAAGAACCACTTGTCAATCTTGGTCAAGTCATGGACCTTGTCGACAGAGTAGTTCTCGTGAAGAAGGGCCTGGCCAACTGCAAGCCATCTTCTGTCAGTAGGGTTAGCCAAAGTCTCGTCCAAGTTCTCAAAGTAGTCACCTTGGAAACCAATGTAAGATGGGTCAACTTGTCTAATGGCCTTCTGGAAGGACTCCTCAAAGTTACGACCAATAGCCATCACCTCACCAACGGACTTCATGGCAGAACCAATGTCTCTCTTAACGTGCTGGAACTTGGCCAAGTCCCATCTTGGGATCTTGGTCACCATGTAGTCGAGCGATGGCTCGAAGTTGGCGGAAGTAGTCTTGGTAACAGGGTTTGGCAATTCTGGGAGAGTGTGTCCCAAAGCAATCTTAGCAGCAGTGTAAGCCAATGGGTATCCAGTAGCCTTGGAAGCAAGAGCGGAAGATCTAGACAAACGAGCATTGACTTCAATGACTCTGTAGTCCAATCCGTCTGGCTGCAAAGCATATTGAACGTTACACTCACCAACAACACCCAAGTGTCTAATGATCTTGATGGCAGCAGATCTCAACATGTGGTACTCTTCGTCAGACAATGTCTGGGAAGGAGCAACGACAATAGAGTCACCAGTGTGAATACCTAATGGGTCGAAGTTCTCCATGTTACAGACAGTGATACAGTTGCCGACACGGTCTCTAACAACTTCGTATTCGACTTCCTTCCAGCCCTTCAAAGACTTCTCAACCAAAATTTGTGGAGCAAGCGAAAGCGATTGCGAAGCCAAGTTCTTCAATTCTTCTCTGTTGGCAGCAAAACCAGAACCAAGACCACCAAGGGAGTATGCAGATCTAACAATGATTGGGTACCCGACAGTGTCGGCAGCAGAGAGAGCGTCATCGACGGTCTCGACAGCGATGGACTCAGCAATTGGAATGTTGATTTCGTTCAATGCCTGTGCGAAAAGGTCACGGTCCTCGGAAGTCTCCAAGGTCTTAATTGGAGTACCCAAAACCTTAACTCCGTAACGGTCGAAGACACCCATCTTGTCCAACTTGACACCGACGTTCAAACCGGTCTGACCTCCGAAAGTAAGGAGGATACCATCAGGTCTCTCTCTCTCGATGATGTATGTAATGTATTCAGCAGTGACTGGGAGGTAGTAAATCTCATCAGCCAATGAGTGCGAAGTTTGGTTGGTAGCGATATTAGGGTTGATCAAGATCGACTGCTTGTTGGCCTCCTTCAATGCCTTAATGGCTTGAGAACCCGAGTAGTCAAACTCACCGGCTTGACCAATCGACAATCCACCAGAACCGATCACAAGCACTTTCGAAACATCGACAAGTTTTTGTGCGTTATCATCAGTGAACTGCTTAAGGAGCTCACCACCAGCGTAAACGGGCAGGTTGCATAATTTCTTAGATGTGCTGAAGGTTCTGACCATGCCAGAAGGTGCGACGTTCGACACCTTGATCTGACCGACCAGGAACTTTCCCAATAAAGATTTCAACATATTGCTGGGGAAGAAATTGAGAAAAAATTGCAGGCAAGTGGGTGCCCATTTATATTCTGCAATTTTCCAATGTCCTAATTGGGTAATGAGTCATGGCGAGAGGAAATTAACCGCGTTGTAAGATCAGTGGAGGAAAAAATGAAAAATTTTCCCCCATCACGTGGCTTACCCGGACACCGTTTCATCTACGTCAATTGCACTGCAGCATCTGATTTTGCATGTTAAATCAAATGTAATTTTACAGGTTGGCTATTCTCTCTCAGATACTACTTTCGTAAAAACACAAAGCGTTATCAGGACTGAAATCCGTATTGGGCGTGCCTGATGCACCCCAAACGAAAATGCTCATGGTGGAAGTGGGTTATCATGCGCTTGTAGGAAGGAGCTCGGCAAAGGCAACTGTTTATAGCAAGCTTTTTTTTTTTTGGACCAGGTGAAAGTTCCTGGCCACAAGCCACAAATTTGCTATTTTTTGTCGTAAATTCATGCGGGAAGGTTTTGCTGTGGCCGTAGTGAGGCTCCCATACGAGCGTGTACCTCATCAACTTGTCTGAACGTCAGGACCCCACGTTGATCATAGAATTCCCCGAAAATAAGTTTGTTTATGTAAGGTTTCGCTATCTAATGTCGCTCGGCTTCTTTGAGATTAATTTTGTTTATATGCAATTCGCGAGGTCCCGATACCACTGCATATTAATTTCAGAAACCACAGGCGAAGTCAGCATCGTGAAAAGTCTTCATAAGTTGGAGCGAAAATTAACTTTATCTACATTGTTGGAAGCTTTTTAAGACTTGAGCAAACCTAGTCTGAGAATAAATCAGGTTAGAACTGCATTCCAGTCAATAAACTTCTGCGGAGTTAGCACAGAATTAATTGAAATTAATTAACTTCTCCAGTTCCACCACGCATTGAGCACGAGAATAATAATTGGACGCTCTCTAAGCATTTAGACTTATTCTAGCTAAGCCTAATGGTCCCACCCCCTAAAAAAGATGTGGAAAATGTCCACCCTGAGCCTGCTAGGCGGAAAATATCCATTTCAGAAGCATTTAACTCCTTCCAGCATGCCAACGCTATGAGCAGTCCAAACACCTTTGAGTATTCTGGCCGCAGTTACGTTAGCATGGGTGGCCACCGTCCAAGTGTGGTTGCCCAGTCACCCGCTATTAACTCGGGTCTCGAAATTCACGAACAGTCGGCTAATTTGGCATCTATAGGAGTCACAGAAGATGAAGATGGAGATTCTACTGGCTACGATATCGAAACCGAAATATTCGATTCCGACGTGGAATCACCCTTGGAAACAGGCTTTGAATCACCTCAGATCAGTCAGCCGAATTCCCCATCACTCTTAACAGAGACTTCTCCCCTCATCAAACGCGATGAACTCGACCTTGAAAACTTTCCAACAAATGGCTCCACAAACAATCAGCCACAACCATCATGGATACACTCGGTCCTCGTCAAGCCTATCATGTACACACCAGCTGTCTTCTTAGGTACCCTTCTTAATATTCTCGATGGTCTTTCATATGGTATGATCATGTTCCCAGTCAGTGAGCAAATCTTTTCATCATTGGCACCAGCAGGTTTGTCAATGTTTTATATGTCCACCATTGTTTCTCAATTGGTGTTTTCTCTTGGAGGATCTGCATTCAAGTCTGGAATTGGTTCTGAAATGATCGAAGTGACTCCATTCTTCCATACCATGGCACTCTCCATCGCTGCACAAATGGCTGGGCAGTCTCAAGATGCCATCATTGCCACGACAATCACCACTTTTGCTGCTTCTTCCATAGTCACCGGTCTTGTTTTCTTCATTCTCGGAAAGTGCCGTCTTGGTGTCTTGGTTGGATTTTTCCCACGTCATATTCTCGTTGGTTGCATTGGTGGTGTTGGTTATTTCCTTATTGCTACTGGTATTGAGGTTTCCAGTAGACTTGAGGGTGGATTGGAGTACAACGCTCCTACCTTCAACTACCTTTTTGGAAACCATATCGTTATTTTGGAGTGGACAATTCCTTTAGCGATTGCATTAATACTTATTGTTCTTCAACACAAAGTTCACAACACTTTGCTTGTTCCCCTTTACTTCATCACCGTCTTTGCTTTGTTCCACCTTATTGTATCCCTCGTTCCAGCCTGGTCATTGGAAGGAGCTCGTGCTTCCGGATGGGTATTCCCTGCTGTCGAAGACAACGAGCCGTGGTACAGCTTTTACTTCTTGTACAAATTTCAATTGGTTGACTGGTTTGCAATTGTCAGACAACTTCCATCGATGTTGGCATTGACTTTCTTTGGAATCTTGCACGTCCCTATCAACGTTCCAGCTCTTGCTGTGAGCGTGGGAATGGACCAATTCGATGTTGACAGAGAATTGGTAGCACATGGATACTCCAACGCGATTTCTGGTCTTGTTGGCTCTATCCAGAACTACTTGGTTTACACAAACTCCGTCCTTTTCGTCCGCGCAGGTGCAGACGATCGTTTGGCCGGTATTCTTTTAGCAGTTGCCACTGCTGCTGTCATGGTCGCTGGTCCCGTGGTGATTGGCTACATTCCAGTTTGTGTCGTTGGTGCACTTATTTATTTGTTGGGTTACGAGTTGTTGAAGGAAGCCTTGTACGATACTTACGGACGCTTGCGTAAGATTGAGTACACAACAGTCATTATTATTGTTGTCACCATGGGTGCCGTTGACTTCGTCGTCGGTATCTTGGTGGGTATCCTTCTTGCATGTCTTTCTTTCGTTGTTGAAGCAGCTCGTTCACCTGTTGTTAAGGGAATTTACTCTGGTAATGTTGCAAGATCAACAGTCTTGAGACACCCCAAGCAACAAGAGTTCCTCAGAAACGTTGGTAACCAAATCTGTATCGTCAAGCTTCAAGGAACTTTGTTTTTTGGTTCCATTGGTGGTGTTGAGCAGGTCATCAGAGACAGGTTTGAGAACGAAATCTTCCAGAAGGATCCTATCAAATATTTGATTATTGACATGAATGGTGTCAGTTCGATCGACTTCTCTGCAGCTGAAGGCTTCAGAAGAATTCTCAACTTGAATAACGAATTCAACACACAATTGATTTTCTCCAGTGTTTTGGAGGAAGATGAAATCATCAAGGCTTTACGTGATGCTGGTTTGTGGGATCAATGTGAGGATGGTCACTGCATCCAGTTATTCAGTACTTTGAACTATGCTTTGGAGTGGTGTGAAAACAACTTCTTACAAACCTACAGGTCGATTCAGCAGACTCAATTGCACAAGAAGAAGATCAATGTCCCAGGATTCAGACGCGGAAGCTCTTCGGCTACTCCTGCTGGCAGTCAGTCTTTACTTGCACCTGGAAGTGGAGGTACTGGTGGTAGTAACAACAGATCTCTTATGGCAGCTGGTAACTACGACTATGGAGCCACTCCACGTACTTCCCACGTTTACCAGGCTGCTACTAAGACTGTGTATGACGAGCAAAAGTTACTGAACAAGTACTATTCACTGGTTGACTCGTCCTTCAAGAAGCAGCCATTGCCATTGATAATGATCACGTTCCAGGGATTACTGGAAAAGGATGAAGAATTCTGGTCTGATCTCACTGAGTTCTTCATCAAGGAGCAAATTCCTGCAGAATTGGAGTTCTACAACACCTCGAAAGACAGACCGGCCTTCTTCATTGTTGCATCTGGGTTAATTCGTTCTGTCTTTGAATTTGAGAGTGACAATAGAACTTTGAATCTGAGCATTTTGCCCAACACTGCATTTGGTGATTTACATGAAGTCGGAACCAATTTCAGGCAAGTTAGCTACACTACCGTCAACGATTCGGTGGTTTGGAAGTTATCCGACGATCTGATCGTAGAATTGTTGAAACTTCCTAACGGTCCTCAAATCTACAACGAGTTGTTCAAAATCCAAACTAAATTGATCAGAGAAAGATCGGACACCATGACTGCCAACTTGGTCATTGCAGGTTAAATTCCAGCAACTTTTTTAATATTTCTTATTTTATTCCAAAATCTTGAAAATAATTGTCTTCAAAAATTGTAGATTTAATGGATTTCTAGGGGTAGCAATCGTCCATTAACGGAAATACTCTACCTGGGACCGCTATGCAACTTGTGTTGTCCCATGATAATTGATCCTTCTCCCCTCGCCCAAGGGCATTCTTTTGCTGTACACTCAAAGTCTATTTAGGCATCACACGATCCATGTTCAATTACAGCCTTATCTCGGAAATGTCCGTAATTACGACTTCATTTCCGTTTTGGTCGCAGTTTGACTAATTGGTTACACTGCGAAATGGCTCAAGGTTACAACCATCATCAGCCACATTAATACCAGCCTAAACGCGCTTTTACCACAACCACATAGACGATCTTCCAACTCCAATCTGGAGAGTAAACAACCAAAGGTAAACAAATCAACTTGTGTTTGCCCCACAAGGCTTCGAGCCCACGAGGGTCATCCATCAAAAATGTCGCATTCTCCAGACATTATCGCGACATTATTTATTGCTTCTGTTTTGGGGGGTTCTGCCCCCTTATTTGTACGTATAAATTAGAGACATTCCCAAAAAAGTAGCTCATCAATTCCAATGGTTTCAATCACCAAATTCATCGCCCTCGGTTTGGCAGCCGCTGCACATGGTCTTTCTGTTCAGGCATCTGTGGATGCCAAGTACAAGCAGGCATTGAGTGCCTTCGGTCTCGAAAACGACCCTTCTGAACAAATTGTCATTGATATGACTTTCCCTGGCGAACCAGACGTTAAGCCAGTCCCTGGTGACTCTCCAGTGCAGCAATGTGACGCCAACGAACCACAAATCTTGAACTTGCAGAAGCTTGTGGTTGTACCAAACCCTCCTGTTAGAGGCGAGAACTTGACATTCATCGCCGTTGGTTTCTTGTCGCAGGACGTCGAGGACGGAGCATATGTCGATGTGGACGTGAGATATGGATTCATCAAGTTAATTCACCAGACTTTCGATTTGTGTGAAGAGATTACTAAGGTTGACCTTGAATGTCCGATCTTGAAGGGCCAACAGATCATTAAGAAGGAAGTTGAGATCCCTAACGAAGTTCCTCCAGGAAGATACATCGTTAACGCTAGAGCTTACACAAAGGACGATATTCTCATTACTTGCTTGACTGCAACAGTTGACTTCCCACCTGCTTGAGTACAATTATCCTAGGCGGGTGATGCATTTACACCTCAAGAGTCATGAACTATGGTTCATTAATTTCCTAGCTTTAAAACACCAGCTCCTCGCAATAGAATTTACATGGTATGACTGACAATCTCAGAATCGTTAGATATCTAGTAAGTACACGCATCCCAATTTGTTAGACAAAGATCATTTGTAAATAAGAAGAGTATTCTCAATTTTGTTTCACGGCTGATGCAAAAAGTATCAATTTGATCTGGCTTTCTTTTTCTCGTGTAGTACCTCAAATTTTTTACCACCAAGATGATCGAAGATTACTTCTCTATCCAGATCTTCTTTATCATCCTAAGGGAAACCTTAGAGACGGCCATCATCATATCTGTCCTACTTTCATTCATCAACCAACGTACCCCAGAATCGGCATCTCATTCCGCTGAGCAGCGCAAACTCAAACTTCAAGTATGGTGCGGAGCAATCCTTGGTTTGGCAATCTGCTTCGTTATTGGCTTGGCCTTCGTTTTGGCCTTCTATTTCGTTGGAAAAGACTACTGGACATATGCTGAGCGCATCTGGGAGGGCCTTTTCTCCTTATTGTCCTCATTCATCATCACTATCATGGGCATTGGGCTCTTGAGAATCAATAAAGTCATGAAAATTAAGTGGTGGATAAAGTTGGGCGATGCCTATGGAACTCAGCACAACAAGCCCGTTGAGCATGAGCCAGAGTCAGAACAGGAGCTCGAGCCGTATAACCAAAGAGAGAGCATCGACTCTAACGTTCCGTTGACGGCTGGTAGCGCGGCTGTTGCAGCAGCTGAACCACCTAGAAAACCTTTCACGAAAAGATACTTCCTAGCAGTATTGCCTTTGGTGACTACCCTCAGAGAAGGTTTAGAAGCTGTTGTGTTCATCGGTGGAGCTGGAATGACCCAGCCTCTCTCTTCGATACCATTCCTGATCATTGGAGGTGTTGCATTCGGCTCAACTATGGGCTACATCCTTTACAAGGGTGGAAACAAATTATCTCTCCAATACTTCCTCATTTGCTCCACTTGCTTCCTTTATATCGTGAGTGCAGGCTTAATGTCCAGAGGTGTTTGGTTCATGGAATTGGAACAGTATGTTAGACGTTGTGGTGGTCTTGATGTCGGTGAGACAGGAAGCGGCCCAGGTTCTTATGATATTTCCAAGAGCGTTTGGCATGTCAACTGCTGCGATGGATTGAAAGACGGATGGTGGATGGTCTTCAACGCCATTTTTGGCTGGACTAATTCTGCAACTTACGGAAGTGTTACTGCCTACATTGCCTACTGGTTGTTTGTCATTGGATGGTTGGAAGTGAAGTTGTACGAAGAAAAAGAAGGAGTGTTACCATTCATTCCAGTTAAGTGGCAGTTGAAGAGGATCAAGAAGAAAGTCAGATTGTACGAGATGAGAAGACAACAGGAAGGAACACTGACCGTTGAGTAAAGTGCTTTCGTCTTTTTACAAAAGCATACATTAACACATAGCACTATTTCAATAGAATTTGGGTATCACAAACCCAACTACATCCGAACCGTAGCGACACTTTTCTGTTAATTTAGTTACTATAACTGCAAAAATACAGAGACTATAGAGACGTATAAGCAGTCATTAAGAAGTTCCAACTATTGGGCAAAGTACCTAGGCTCGTCAAAGACATGGTATCTGTGACCCCTCACACCGTCGCCGCGGAACAATTGAGGCATTCTCAAATTCTCTGGAATCTCTGATTCGTCAACAAAATGGTTTCCATACAAGAAATCAACATCGTTCTGTTCCCTTTGCTCTTCATTCAACAACGTGAACTTTGCAATTTGCAACTCAGTATCAGTGATAGTTGATCTTGAGATTCTTGCGTAAGCAACCTTTTTCAAGTCACGGAAGAGGATGTACTCGCACCATCTGTCCCAATCAGTGGAGTCAATGTCGTAAACTCTGGACTTCTCACTGACGTATGTGTTGTAGTTTCCTTGAAGTGGTTCTGTGACGAGGTAACTCAACAAAACCAATGGGTTTGGAGAATCTCCCATAAGACTCTGCAAGTATAAGGACTGTAATCTACGGTCTTCTGGGTCCTCTTCTTGTCCCGAGTGGAAGACAACAACGTCAACATGTTCACCATAGATGTCCAAAGTAGCCAAAATTGCTGGTGCCAATTCACCAACAGGAGATGGCAAAAGGTGGTGCGACGACTTCAAGATTGGGAACTTTGACAACAATGCACAACCCCAAGTGTGCTTGTTTGGACCAGGGCCGTAGTCAGCGTACATGCCCAACTCCTCAGCCATAGTCTGGGTGAAATCACGAGTACCACCAATGAGACGTTGAGTGTCTGATTCCAAGAGACCAATTATGTCAACCTCTGCTTCTCTGAGCAAGTTAGTCATACGAGTCTCCGATGCCCACATGTCATTATCCAAACCGAAGTGAACACACCAAATACCGGCAGTGAAGGATTTTGAGTCCTCGTTGAAAGGACGGTGTGGAACAGTTGGGTATCTCTTGATAAAGATAGTGGTAGAGAATGCAAGAATAACAGTCAACACGGTAAGCACTTGCTTGAAAAGCTTGGAGGAAGTCTGGTTCACACTAATGGTTGCAGATCTCAATCTGAAGTTAAGGACACCTGCAGAAAGGGTACCATGGGACAAAATCAACAAAACGTCGGTTCTTTCTCTCAACAATGGCCCACCTGGAACAAATGCGTACGCAACAATCCAAATACTCACCAATGAAATGACGATGTTGATGAAAAATGCAGTTGTGAAAACCAAAGCAGGGTTGTAGCCGATAATGGACTTGAATATGATAGGAACCGTAGCAACCAAATAGAAGGTGTATCCGATGGCACCAGCAAAGGAGACCCAATTTTGCAAGTTGTGGAAAACAAGCAAACTTGCAGTTCCGAAAGCAGAGAACCACCAAGAAGCAAAGACATCGTGGTTCTTGTATTTCGTAGTCAACACTACCGCGAGAGCGAATGCACCGAAGTAGAATGGAGCCGCAGTGATCGGAGTTGGTCCGCGGATAGGGAAGCCTTCCCAAGTCCAGAAAGCCAATCCTGCGGAGTCACTCAAGTATAATTGCAAAGCAAAGAAGAATGAACCTAAGCCCGAAGCGGCGAGTAACACATTACCACCCTTGATTTCAGGAGATGCTTTCTTGGCTGGAGCTGAAGCGAATTTTGGAGTGAAGAGTGCACCCAACAATCCAACAAGTACTCCGATTTCATTTTGACCACCGTTTGGCTTGTGCATGATAACCCAGAATGGGTTGTTTGCGTACCAGCCAAACTTGAGGGCGACTGAAATTAAGAAACCAAGTGCAAAAGTTGTCAAGTACGAACTGTACTTCTGAGGACTTTGCCACAAAGACCATTGCTCAACAGCTACAGCCACAACTCCAAGTCCGGAGCCGCATGCAACTGCCACAAGTCTGGTTGCTGGATCTGGGAATTTGTAAGAAGCAATTCCAAAGAGCGTGATCAAAACTCTAACAACAGCTGGGTACGCAGACAAAGCCCTTCTCAAAGGTGGGATCGCGAGCAAGATCGGGAAAATGAAAAGACCTAAGATAACTGTTTCATAACCGGAGATACCCATGTACCATAATGGGAAATACCACACGCATAAGTACAAGGAAGTAAGAACAGTCCAAAAGATCATAGAGTTGACCAAGTTTGAAAGGAAGTCAATTGAAGAAAACTCATCGACAACAATGGTCTTCTTAGCAATCTCAGCTTTAGGCTTGTCAGCAGCCACAATTGGAGCAAGTTGAATGCCTGAACCATACAATCTAATGTCAATCTTAGAAAAGTCAAGAATTGACCAAGCGTCAAAGCCAACATCGAGCAAAATTAAAGCCCACTCGAAGTACGCGTAGATCGAATAGGCGCCTGCTCTGTCGTGGACCTTGTGCTGGATGAACCAGTAAATCAAAGGAATAATAGTTGCAAAAAATGATGATCCAGTGTAGAATCTACCTTTTCTCACGCTGGAACCTTTTGGTGACGTAATAGTCGTGATTACAGTCCATGGAATCGTCAATAAGATGTAACTGATCATGAAAATGTCATGCCAATCGTGATCATCAGTGGATGTAATGTACACCCAACCACCACATGTGAAAGTTCTCACGAATCCCAGGACAAATCCGACATACGGCAATACAGAACCACTCTTGTATGACAAGAGGAAGTTGAAAAACAACAACAAGAATCTAGGACCAGCAGTGAGGGCGATCAACACCTGGAAAAGTGATCTCTCCGGGTATCTGTCACCAATTGTTGCCGAAACACTCGGGAACCATTCGTCTGGGTAGCCGTAGGACGCATTTTCCACGATCTTGTGATAATGTAAATAACACCCAACAACAAGGGCAGACACGAAGGCCGAATAGGCAAACGCGGTGTGTGCATACGCGATGTAACTGGCATTGAAGGAAAGGATGAGATCAGAAGGCACTGCCTTCGCCTCCTTTGACTTGGTCATTTCGTCTAGCGAGGTGTGGAATTTCAATTCCCCCGGACTGACAAAAAAACCCGCTTATGTCCCCGAGTCACGTTATTGCTCACGTGTTGTCTTACACACGACTGTAATGAGCGAAAAAGCTATCTTTCAAACATCCAGTTAAATTTCACGAAAATCTAATCGAGTATCAAGGAAAATGGGTACGTATAGTGCAGGGAGAGCTTACCATGAGTATATATGAGAGACGAATATGATTCATATGATATAGCGCCGAAAGTATAACAATACTAACGTTTAGCATTGGACGATTACGCTGACCACAAGAGACCAGACTTGGTCTCGTTCGATGACATCAACTACGAGAACTTTCCAGACGTTCAGAAGGCCAGACACGCTATGATGAGAGAACAGTGGATAAGATCTCACGAATTGAGAATCACTCACGATGCTCTCAGAAAATGTAAGACCCACCACAGAGACGATGCTCAAAAGAACTGCAAGCCTTTGGTTTTGAAGTACATGAAGATGCTTGAATCCTACCCACTCCAGGGTTACATGGGCTATCAGAAGAACGACCCATCCAAGTAAATCTAAAGGATGGAATCATTATACTTTCACGGGAGTGAAATCTGCATTAGCGTTTTGATGTATATTATATATACTCATTGTATACTAGAACTTGTCAAGTGTAGGATATACCAATATACTGGGGAAGGTTCAGTGAAGGTTTATAGAACGAATATCTTCAAAGTTACGCGATACATGGCGTACTCATTCGAAGCAACTACTAGCTGGTCTCTATTTAGATCTGGTTGTAAGTAAAGTAAAGTCGTGTATTTTGCCTAATCTCAACAGCCAATCAAATTCGAAAATCAACCTAGGAATTCTCGGTACTCAAAAAAAATTGAGCCAAAAAAATAGACTGGAAAACTCAACGTTAACCATCAAGACAACATGTTCCGTTTAGGTGTCACTCAAGTTGCCCGCAATGCCGGTGCTAGGTATGTCTAACCAACTATAACGTGTCGAACTGAAGAATGTATCACATTGGCCCCTGAAAGGAACCTCGCGAACACGACCACAACACATTGAAATTCTATTGGATAAAAACCATCGGGATCAAGAAGACAGCATACAAGTTTACAATTGACCAATTCAAGAGTTCACATAACCTGCCATGAGTTCAGTACTAACAATTCAGAAACTATGCCACTTTGCGTGAGATCGAGATGCGTCTTAAGTCCATTAAGAACATTGAGAAGATTACCAACACCATGAAGATTGTTGCTTCTACCAGATTAAACAAGGCCCAGAGAGCCATGCAGGCTTCGAGAGTCTTCAACGAATCTGACACCGAGTTCTACAAAAACACTGAGCCAGAAGCTCCAAAGGAAGACAAGACTTTGTTGGTTGTTGTTTCCTCTGACAAGGGTTTGTGTGGTTCTATCCACTCGCAGATCTCTAAGGCTGCTAGAAAGAGAATTGAGGCTTTGAACGGTAACGTTGATATCGTTACTGTTGGTGACAAGGTCAAGGTTCAGTTGTTGAGAACCCACGGTGACAAGTTGAAGTTGTCTTTCAACGGTGTCGGTAAGGAGGCCCCAAACTTCAATGAAGTTGCTTTGATTACCGATGAGATCTTGAAGTTGGGTGAATACCAGGATGTTGAGGTCATGTACAACAAGTTTGTTTCTGGTGTTTCTTTCGAGCCATCCCAGTTCTCTGTCTTCGCTGCTGAGGCTATTGAGAAGGCTCCAGGTATCTCCAAGTACGAGTTGGAGGGTGAGGGAATCCCAGAGACTTTGTCTGAGTTCTCCTTGGCCAACTCCCTTTTGACTGCCATGGCTGAAGGTTACGCTTCCGAGATTTCTGCTAGAAGAAACGCTATGGACAATGCATCCAAGAACGCTGGTGACATGATCAACTCCTACTCGATCTTGTACAACAGAACCAGACAGGCTGTCATTACCAACGAGTTGGTCGACATCATTACTGGTGCTTCTTCTTTGGACTAAAGAGTTTACGTAAAATTAAAGATTATTCATATTTGACTGTAGAGAGGTTCACGTTTTGTTGGAGCTACAATCATGTCGAGAGCACTTTTGCGGTGACTACGAAATGTAATTAAACACAAAGCAAGCTTTATCTAAAGGTGTTGACCCACCGACAATCTATAAAAACAACGTTCCTTTTCAGTGGAACCATCGAGCGTAATAATACAAGATCTATATCAAGCTCTGAAGCCCTCAGTCGATCTTAACAGCACTGTATATGTTCTTAATGAAGATCAATCCTGTTATGGCCGCAACTGCACCGAATGTCATTCCCAACAATGAGCAGGCAATTCCCATGTAGCAAAAGTACAAGATCTTGCTCAAAAGATCGCTCACATCCAAGTAAACGATAAAGTAGAAGATGGAGTATAAATAGATGTAGGCACCAACACTAGAACCCACTCTGAAACTGAGCCATTGCCAGCTTGGATTGTTGTAAACTGCTAATGAAATGTAAACAGCAATGATGGTGGATTCTATGACGATGGTAACTAGCAATATGACCGTGACGAACAAGAAACCATACATATAGTAAAATGTAGTTTTCTCGAACCAGATACTGTTGAAGACGAAGGCCAATTCAACGTATACTATCGAGAAAGGTATAAGACCGAAAATGGCAGTGCTTATGAAGGGGTTGTGGATCCATGAAGGGTTGAATAAGATCCGGATATAGTCGGTCGTTTTTTGCTTGAAGGAGAATGGTTTCTTCTCGATGTTTCCGTTCCAGGAGTTCAACACAGAATCACGGCTGACCTTGCGCAAATTTCCCAAAATTCCGCCCATGATCCCCAAAGGTACCTCGATCGCCAAAAAGAGGGAAATGAGGACCACTATGGTTCCTAAAGGTAAGGCGTACGACGACTGTTTTGCCCAAACAAAAAAGTTCAAGAAGAGGACAATTCCAAATATGACCGAGGGTATAGTTCCACTGAAGATGATTGCAAGAGAAACTGCAGATCTCACCTTGTACTCGGTGTTGATTTGACCATTGTGGAACATTTTATGGAGTATGACACCAATGTATGATGAGACAGCGCCCGAAGTAACGAAGAAAAAGACGGACACCAGGTACACCGAACCGTGATGCAACGAGCCGAATTTCGTGTTGAACACACTGATAGCAATAACTCCAAGACATGCAACCAACATCTGTATACCATTGGCCACAAAAAGCGTCAATAAAAGACCCCATCTGGGGGGTTTACTGACGTCATTAACTAATGATCTCCAAGAGTTTGTGTCTTCTTCGTCAGGTAATTGTTGCTGATTCTGTATGTCTTTCTTCAACACCTTGAACAAAACGACAGCCACGATAAGTGACAAAAAGCCCACCAAAACAAGGGAGTTGACGATAGACAACCAGTGGATCTTGTTGTTCTTATTGCTGGATTCATTTTCATAATACATTTCCCAACGCAGGGCGTAATCCACAGAATTATCTTCACGCCAGTACACAGAATATGTCCATGGAATTCTCTTCCTGAACTTACCTTCCTTCGCTATGGCATCGTCAATTTTTGCCTTACTGACGGTAACCGCGAAGTTCTTGTAGTCCTTGGACGCTCCTGGGCAAGTTTCATCATTCACACTTTTTGGGTATACTTCAAACCCAACAATCGTTTTTTTGTTCGTCTTCTTTTCTGTGTGCCAACGAATCACAATCATTACGTGGTTGTAAAGGTAGGCAATATCGTCCTCAACGAAACCTAATGGAAAACCAGAAGCGTAGTGTTTGTTGTGCTGAGAAAGGAATGTAGTAGCTCCAGGGAGACCATCGACGAGCCACTGTACCACATAACCGTCTTTGATCAACTGATTAGCGCGGTTGAGACCGTTCTCGTTGGCGATCAAATCACAGAGTCTCATACATGGCATGTCAACTCCAAATCGCAATTCATACATGCTCTCCCATAACCTGTCTCCACGGAGAATCGCCCCTAAAGACATGGGGACAGCATTTGTGAACGCGGTTCTTGGACACACGAACAGCAAACTGTAGTAACTGTATGGTAACTGTGTGTGGTCAGATTCAACCTTATTCACGAGAAGATCGACTTTGTCTCCGTGTTCATAGTAGTTAGGCTTGAACGAAAGGTCAAGCGCTAGCACGGAAACCGCGAATACAAGGAAGGGTAGTATTCGCATACTGTTGTTCACCTAGAATTTTATAGATTTTTAGAGTGCAATGTGATAAAGATCATCACATATGTCAATAATTATGTAAGCTTTTTTCGATGCATACACAAGCCCCATTATAGGGACTATCGTAATCTTGAGGATATCTTCCCCTCCCTGTACATCACACTATGATCTCTCCTTGACGCTGGCTATATAGAATGTCTTCCTTTGAAAGGATGGCCTTGATCCGCGTGTTTGGTCCTTTTTGCCCCTAAATGACATCGTGTTCTTAGGTGCAGAAATTGTGGTTACTTTGTGTCCATCGTGCTTTGTTTATCTTGGTGAGCCGCATAACAAAAGCGTATGCAATTCTCTGGGCTCCAAAGAAATTAGTCAACACATTGAAAATCGCTATTGTCATTGAACAAACCACATGGCCTGTATATACTAGTACTACTAGTAATATATAGGAGGCTTAATTCTGTCTCTAAGATCAATTTGTACCTTACGTTTGTACACGCCAAATTAAAATTTCTCGGTAAAGGATTGCCTCATTAAGAAGATCTCCGGACCCTTACTCCTTTAGTATTCGTATTGGAAAAAAGGTCTATCTACTGCATATATAAACTGATCAAACTATTCCTTCATAGCCTCCATTGCTTCTCGTATCAAGTAGTTTCCTTTTGGATCCAAGTTCAAAGCAATGGTGAATTCTTTGATTGCCAAGAACTTATCACCTTGGATATTGTACAATTGTCCCAACAAGAAGTGTACAGAGGCCTCATCAGGAGCCAACTCCTTCAATAATTCAAAGCATTTCAACGCACGAGGGAATTGTTGCATGGCAAATAGAAGCTGTGCCTTTTTGAAGATTGGAAGAGGGTTCAAAGGCTGTAGTTTATTAGCAAGCTCATACTGCTTCAATGCAAGACTTCTCTTTCCTAAGCGCTCCAATACCATACCCACGCAACAGATCAAAATAATGTTAATTGGGTTAATCAGGACCGCCATACGGAAATGGTAGTCCGCTTTGTGATAATCTCCCAAGTTGATGCAAACCATTCCAATACCGTAAGCGGCATTGTAGTGACGTGGATCTATGAGCAAACTTATGCGGAAGTTCTCCAAGGCCATTTCGTAATTATCATTACCAAAGTACTCGTGACCCTTCAAAGTGTACGCGTATGTAAAGTTCTCATCGAGACTAGTGGCTCGGTTAAAGCACTTAATGGCCTCGTCGGGTTCCCTGGTAAGAGAAAACAAATTGCCTATAGCACACCAGGTGATAGGTGATCTCGTGTCCAAATCATGCAACTCATTGCAAAGGTATGTCAACTCTACTTTCTTGTGAAGATGCCACAACAAAGTCGAGTAGTACTCCATGTCCTCCAAGCGCGTTCTGTCCAACATGCGTAATTTAACGAAAAAGTACTCCGATTGGTTGTAGTTCACGATTTCATAGTGGAGACGGCCGAGCTTACTGAGCACCCATGCACTATTTTCCTTTTCGTGCTCAGGAAGCGATTCTAACAATCGTATGGCCTTGTAACAGTCATAGCGTGAAAAGCACTTGAAGGCCTTAGCAAAAAGACTGAAAACTTTGAGCAAATATAAGTTGCTCCTTGAGACTTCTCTCTTAACTGCACTTGACGCTCCTGTGCTCGATGCTGACGAAGAGGTGGTCCCTATAGTGTCATTATGAGAACTGGTTCGTTTAAGTGCACTCCGGAGTCCTGTTTTCTTTGCACCAGTCTCGTCTTTCTGAGTCAGGGGTTGCGATATAAGTCGCGAGGTGATCCTAGAGTAGGTGCTCTTATGCTTCTTGTCGGTCTCACTCACTGGGAAACTTGGCTTAGTAAACTCAAAATGGTTGTTCGTGTTTAGGTTGGACTTGCGGAGAGGTGCATCAGGTACAGGTGTTGGCTTGACACGCGGGGTAGATATCGTTTGCGTGAAGCTATCGTCTGGGTGTATTAGAGGAGCATCAGTATTGTTTGTAAAGGGGTTCGGCATCTTGTCCCCAAATTCATATGGAGTAATGGTAGTCAAGATATCATCTCGCAGATCTCCTAAATGATTCTGCTTGTATATAGATTTCACCTTTATGTTGACTCCCAACTTGCATAGCTCCTGTAGTGCTTCGAAATCAAACTGGTTGTACTTGAGCGCTTGCGAATAGTTGAGCGCGGAGTTTTTGGTATCATTCATGCCTTTGTATAAATCACCAAGTAAATGGTACATCGCGGATGAATCTGGTAGCACGCTGCGTCTCAGCTCATACTGGTACTTTTGTTGTGCTGAAGTGAAATAGAACGGGCTCAGATCATTCAGATTGGCTTGCTCCAAGGCGGTTTCATTATACATGTAGTTCAACTTGAGAAGCGGGAAAACGCCCTCTTTATACTTACCCAAGTGCAAGCAGGCCTTCGCAAATAAGAAGGAACACCCTAAATGGTTGTGCAGAAGGAGTTCAACCAACTTACTGTACACTGATTTGTACCGTCCTTGATAAAATAGAGACAAACAGTGCAAATGGATCAGGTCCAAGTTGTCAGCATCAAGAGCTACTAACCGCTCACTGGCAAACTCTGCATTCACGTAGTTGAAGGTATCTATGGAGTGTAATATTATGGATCGTAAATGCTGTTGCACATAGATCGCATCGGGGGTCGCCTCCATAGTATGGTCCTTCTTTGTAAACAAAAAAAAAGTGTATCTCCATGCAACCGACCAGATTTGGAATAAAGATAAAAGGAAAGTAGTCACCAGATGAAATCAAAATGAGAAGTCTGTTTTCCTAGACAATACTAAACCAGTTCTTCTCAAATTCCTACCTAATTAAAAGTCTATTGAGTACTTCGTCATATATGTGTATCATGATCACCTATTAAGCTCACAATCCTACTAAATTTCTCATACTGGAAACAACGTTCCTCGAGCAATGTTCCCATTAACAAGCTCTTATATATTATCCTATCCTAATCTCAATGTCAAATTGAGTGTTTACCGCATCACTTTTTCGTTCTGATAACGAAAGTGTGGTTTCCCAGCCCATCGCTCGTGTAAGCCAACATTTTGTCAGGAGTATTCTTCTTCCTGCTTCCACTGAGAACCCTTCCATTGCTGTTCAGGAATACAGACTTAGGTGTGGTGTCACCATCGGCTCTATCCTGGAAATAGTCAGTAGGAGTTCCCGCACCACGCAGACTTGGTGTGCCTGGTGAAGTTGCGCTCTGTCCAGATTTTGGCGACAACAATCCGGACGCCAACAAATATGGCGAGGCAAAACCACCCTGGTGTGGCGACTGTGGAATCAAAGGAGTCGTGGGTGGTTTGGTTTTTGAGGACTCCATAGCTGTGTCAATGGACAATTTTGGTTGTCCATTTGCAGTTGTCAGTGGTGCGCCAGGTCCCTTTGGAGGAATCGAGTTCACTGTGGTTTCATCAACAGAGTCAATGTTTGGAGACGTGTTCAGGTCCACCGATGTTTGAATGTCGGTGTTCAAGTCATTAAGGTATTGTCCATAATCCGTCTCAAGTTCAAGCCCATTGGCTCCGTCTCTCAAAAATCCCTTTGCACGAAGCTCCTCATCCTTCAACCTTGTTTCCTCTCTTGCCTTGGCTAACAATTCCTGCGCCTTAGACAAACTGACCGTTGGAGTAGAACAACTGCTCACAACAGGAACTGTGTCATCAATATCGATAGTTGCGACCATCAAGGCCTTCAACCAACCACGCATCTCCTCTGCAGAGTCAACCGCGAAAAAGTGGGTCTTCGGCTGCGTAAACGTCAAACCCTTCTTGAATCCTGGTGCAGGAGGTAAGAGCTTGAAGCAGTATCTACCGTAACCAGTAGACAGGGCATACAATGCGACGTATTTATCGTTCGATCCACCGTCAGTATCAGGATTGATTGGAACGACCTTATGTGCAGTGATGTCGATTAATCCCTTCTCCTTCTTATCCTTCATGGATGTGAAGTAAGACAAACGAGTTCCATGAAGTGTAAAGTATCTTGAGCGCCAGCTCAAGGTATTTCCTGACCGCTTAGACATCCATCCACTGTAATTAGCAGTCTTCGTGGCTTCTTCGGGGAGAATTTCTCTGATACCTTCTTGGAATGCAGAAGTCTTCAGCTTTTTCGACTGTGTCAAGTTACGGAAATTCTGTGTGGAAGTAGTTCTCAAGGTCTTCAAACGGGAAACCGTACCGCCGGAACCAACAGAATCGGAAGTCGCTCTCTTCTCATCTTTGACAAGACGTTCTGATTTGTAAGAAATCGACTTCAGCTTCTTTGGTGAGGCAAATGATGCATCGATGTCGATAGGGTCGCCGTTATCAACAATGGTAGACTTGCGTTGCTTTGGTGTGAAAAGGGAGTTTTCACGTTTCACCTTCACAGGCGAGATCAACTTGCCGTATGGAGCACCACCAACTTCTTCGTCACTGTTTTCCACGTCGTCATCGCTGTCATCGATGACATCTGTTTCCTTCTTTTTGTCATTGCCTCCAGATAAGAACAGAAAGAAGCCAGAATGACGCTGAGAGGCAGAAGTAGCCGTTGGTGTTGGTGTCGGAGTACTGTTGGATTGGGCACTATGTGGGTTTGCAGTGGCAGCAGGTGCTGGTGTGTTCAAATTGGTTCCATTCATGCTTGTTTGCGTACTCGTATAACCCGATATTACTGAAGAGTTACGTCTATGGTGTTCTGGCTGGTGGTGGTTTCCGGAAACGTTAGATATTCCTCTGCTATGGCTCACCATAGAGGACTCGTACACTGAAGATGCGGGCCTGCTTGCCATTCTTCCCGAGTGTGCGAGTGGATCTGGGCTACCACCAAACTTGAAACCTTTGTTCATCGGGCTTCCTGCCGGTGGCTCCGGTGCCTTCCTAGGAGACGCAAACAGCATTTCCGAAGGGCTGAGGAATGTAGAACTTCTCTTTTCGCTGACATCGTCTAACGACTGTGATCTCTTTCTTTGGTGACCCTTCTGTGGAGTGGAGCCGTTGATAGATACCGATGGCATGAGCTTATTTTTGTCGTCATCAGCTGGAAGGAGCATTGAGTGGCGCTTGCTCGAGTTTCTGAAAAGGCGGTCCTCGTCAGAACGCCTGCTTGTGTTGTGTTTTTCAGGCACCTCTCTGATTGTGTTTTCTGATACCGAAACATCGCGTGAGCTTACACTTGCACTTTCCTTAGCAGACTTATTCTTGACGCTATTAGACCTGCTTAAGGATTTGTGCTTAGCGTTTCTTGATGATATGGCACGCAACTTTTCAATCTCTTTGTGAACCTCGAAACGTGTACCGAACGAATCTATTTCCAACTCCTTCAAATGTGCTAAGTCAAGTTGGAATAAGATGGCTCCAGTGATTTTATGTCTTGCAAACTTGCCAGCAATGTCCATGTCAAAGCCAAGGACAATTGCAAAATACGAAGACACCTGCTGTGGGGTCCACTCGTGGGCTTTAAGCGGATTGAGATCTTCAGTTAACGACTGAACTGAAGTACTACGCAGATGCAGGTTGCCTTCCGGACCCTTCAGCAGCTTTGCTGCTACTGAGAGCAGACTTGAGAATGGTGTAGACAGCGAGAGCTTGCTTGTGTTCAAAGGCAAGCTGGAATCGCCATCGTGGCTCAAGTCATAGCTTTGGTTTGATGTGTCGAGATGTTGGTCGATTTGGAGTTCCTGAAGCGCTTTGTCAATCTCGCTCATGGTCGAGCCGACTTTGTCAGCCTCACCAACGGACTTTTCAGTGGGTGTTGGGGGAAGAGAACCCTTATTCTTTGATTTTATACTACCCCCCACTTTCCTGGAGCGCGAGCGAAGTAGTGATGGAGATGTCTGCTCCTGGACAACTTGTGTGAACAGCTTGGGGTAAAGACCCACCTTGCCGCTTAAGAGGTTTTTGCCCATGTACCACCCGTCGTTGTATTCGCTATCATCGGCAAGGAGCTCCAACTTGTCTCCGACTTTGAGGGAGAGCTCGTCTCCAAGACGAGCATTAAACTGTTTGATACAAATGTACACCGTGCCTGTCGACATAGTAATAGGTATCGCTGTACTTTTAGTGGAGTGTGTGTTAGAAAACAAACGAAAAAAATGATGAGATTAACAACAAAAGCCTGTGTCAGAGTGCAGTCTCTTGCAACCGATGGAATGCTTACGTAAACGGAGACGAAACCTCCAAAAGGGATAGATGCTGGCTATAACGCGCGCTAGTTCTACATACCCTTCTTTCCTATTTGTACCCTATTAGATGCTAACTACGCGTTTCTGCCCGTTGTCCTTGCATTCTCGTTTGTTACCTAATACCTGAGACCATCTTGTGTATTTTTTTTTTTTTGCGTAGTGTGGTCAGATTCATACACAGGCGGATATGAAACCGAGGCGGTACTAAAAAACACTCAGGTAATCCTTGCACGATTTCCGTTCTGGGACCTGACTTTAAAGTTTTTTTGTCTTTCAAAATTGGTAGAGCATTGTAGCTTATATGTGGAACGGCAACAACCCTGTCTACTAACACACACGTGATCTAAACGATAGATGGTTGTCAGTTGAAACTACACGTGAAAAGCAATGCAGTTGGATACGCGAGAGACGGGGCATGTCAAAATCACAACGGATGTGGCTGGGTGATCGGCATCTTGTCCTCCTGTGCAAAACGATTAAGTTTGCACTGATCGTGTGATCAGCTATGGCTGGTATTTGTTATGCGCTAATTTGCAGGTTGGTCATGCGGAGCAATAAATTACAGTTTCTGTCTTTTATATCACGTGCTCTATCAGGGCTGTTTGATTTTCTTAAGGATCACCATGCCTCCTCCGTCGTCGCCTAACGAGAGGCGCAGAGCAAGCTTATGGAGGTCAAGTGACAACCAGGACGTTCCACCGGATCCATTGGATTTCCCTAGCAATGAGCTTCCACCCGTGAATCACGGAAGGTATCGTGGCTCGGTACGGGGACTTAGATCAAGCCTTAATTCCCTCAACATAATGTCTGATTATCTCTTCCGAAACTACAGGACGGAAGCACAGAGGAACCAGCTGCGGGAACTCACTCCAAACTTTTCCATCAATAACATTCCGTCGCAATTGAGAAATATTGGGCCCGACCGGTTCGGACTCAGCAGAAGGACCTTTGCAGACTATGATACTGATACAGCGTCTTCACTGGATGATGACGATGAACTGAACGCGCAGGCGGTATCCGAACATGAGGACATACCCGCGGATGCTGAGCCACACGATGAAGAAGATGAGGTGGTTCGTGATGAATATGTATTGGACGAGGATGACCCCCCTCGGCCGTTGTTCGGGAGCCCTTTTTCATTTGTTGACTACTTAGACCAGAATGAGAGCACAGAGTCAAATGCCCAGCGACTGATACAAGGCTTGTTACTCAGGTCTGCGAGACAGAATACTACTTTGTTGGATACGTTCGTGCCTTCGAGACAACGGCCCCGTGTTCACCTCGCCTCCCCACGAAGGGTGACTTCCTCTTCGTCTGGTGTTCCTTTGTCCAGGCTGAATGCCATAAGGTATAGAAATGCTGCTGCAGCAAGAGGAACAAAGTCTCCTATCACGAAGTCTACGCTTCTGCCAGAGCAACTTCGCAAAATGAAGCAATCACAATCAAAGATCATTTATGCCAATTTCACAAGAGTGGGCGACGAGATCAGGGATCTCTACAAATGCATTTCTGCCCTCAAACTGTCACTGGAGTTGTCACCCATTTTTAACTTGGAGGAGAAGCGTAAAGAAGTCGCTGAAATGGTGATTGCCAAACGGGACAAGTTCCGCACATGTGACTGGCTCTCACCCGATTACAAGTGTGCAATGAATGACTTATTGAAGAGAAGAGCTTGCGGGGAAATTTCTTTAGAAGAAGAAGCTGATGTGAAAACTGGCTCTAAAAACAAGCGTAAACTCAACCACAGGGAAGCCAGCAGCAAAAGAAAGCAACTAGCACAAGGCCATGCTCAAGTGAGCAGTAGAAATAGGTCATGGTTGGAATCCCTTTCTGGTGATGACCTTGATTCAGTTCTCAGCTCGCCATATTGCTCGTTTTTGACCGTTGGGTCATCGTTCAGGCTCGCAAGTTTAACCGATTTGTTGCCTTTTGAGACGGATCTCTCGTTCACGCATGTGGATAACGTCCAAAAGACACTTGAGGCACGGTTCCGTACAAATAGCAGTGGTGACTCGAATGCTTGTCAACGGTGGTTTGACTACTTCTTCTTTGCATCGTTTTTCCCGTTTACGGCACTAGACTTGCCATTAAACTCAAAACTCTCCAAGAGAGTGCAGCTCACATGGATTCTCCGTACAGACTTTGTGAACTTCTTGAGCGGTATGAAAGGCGAGGTTTTCGACAATGACGTGTTTGATTTCACTGCTGAAGGAGATATAGTGGATTTCAAAAAGAACGATCTTCGCTTCATTCATGATGATGAAAAGTGCTGGGACCCGTTGAGCATTCGCTTTCCAAAGTACAAGTCGAATTTGATACGTTCACAGCTCCTCTCGTGGCTCAAAATTGACCCCTTTGTTCAAATCAAGGAGGATTACATCTTCCTTTACATGGAAGAAATGGTCAAAAAGTTTGATGACGCTAGCGTCCCCAAAAAAGTCAAGAAGCATGTAACATCCTCTGGGTCTGATTTCCGAGCATTCTATAACCGGTTGATGAATGGGTTGCCATGCTTCAGGGCAAACTATTCAAACTCAAAAGTGGCAGAGGTAATCAAAAAGTTCGGGCCAGGTCAGGACCACACACAAACCCGCTACGTTGAAGATTGGGATTTGCACTTTACAAATGCATTGAGTGAGAAGCTCGTTGAGGAATGTCCCAAGACCTTAGTCAATATCCAACTCAACTACGTTCTCTTCACCTTGAAAGTGGACGCACTAAAAATGCAGGACAAATTCATTGAGTTCATTTTGGGTTTAATACGCAAGCACAACATGAAGGACAACCAAGGCAGGGGATATAAACACTATGCCAACCTTTTTAACATCATAAAGCTGCAAGATGAACAAACGCTATGCAACGAGAGCGAGGATAGTACCTACACACTCCTCTGCTCCTTGAATAGAAAAACAGGACATTTAGAAATTCAAAACTCTGCTGCATACCTTCGTCATTTCGGATCTTTCTTTGGGAAGTTCGATCACGTCCATTACCGCGTGCCGGTTGTTCCTCCAGAATATTCGGACTTTTTCAGAGAATGGCTGGAGCATATGAACGCACCACTGGACCACAGCAATTCATCGAACTTGAATCCGAGTTGGCACCCACCATTTGTGAGTCAACTCATCGGGTTACCCCGTGGATTTTCCGACACAGAAGCTGATGGAGGAGGCGTTCAGAGCTATGCGTTTGTTTAGTTACTTTATATTTTGATATCAATCATAGGGAACAGGTTTTGCTTATGTACAAGTGGAAAATGGAATACGTTAATCGTTAGTTCAGTTAAAAAGTCAGAGGTGGGAATTGAGATCCATGAACGTGTTAATTGAGGTGCAAGTTAATTCATCAACATAATTGACTTTGAACAAGTATAATTGACAAGATAATTATTAACATTAACAAGTTGATTAACAAGTTAATTGAAATTCAACAATGATAAATTTACAGGCTCCTCACCAGAAACCCCAACCCTTCTTTCCCTCTTTTCTGTCTTGCCTCCTTTTGTTGAAGAAGTCTTGCTTGCACTCCTTATATGCGTCGAAGAAATCCTGACAAACTGTTCTGTCCTCTTGATTTCTCAACACGCAGTCCATACTCGCCTGTCTACTCTCTTCACAAGGATCGTAGTATTTGGATGCCTCTTTCATTGACCATCTGTATTTGTGCCTGTGGTTTTCCGGATTGTCAGGGTAGAACTTGAGCTTTTCCACTCCACCACTTGTGAAGTCAACCTTGTCCTTGTCTTTTTCGACAGTATCAGATCCCAAATTCTTCTTGATTTCTTGTAAAGACTCGGTGGTCTCCACCAATTCAACAGAATCAACAACGTCTTCTTCCGCGTTACCCATTTTAGTGTGGTGCCTTCAGTTTTGGAATACTTTTTTTTGGCCCGGATAAGATCATCTCAACTGCAAATTACAAATGGAGAACCAACCCATCAGGTACCTTACCGAAGACGAAGGAGTATGTCTGAGGTGTAAGTCGACGGTGGCTGCTTTGGTATCACGCAAAGAAAAGTTCTGTGCAGAGTGCTTTATACGATTTATCAGAGGTAAGCAGAGAAGACAGATGCAAGATGAGCGTTACAAGGTGAAATATGGAGCAGTATTGGAAAAGTTGGGAACCACTCGTGTGTTGTTAGCACTTTCAGGCGGGATTTCTTCGCTTGTTATGGTTGACGTCATCTGTTCGTTGTTACAAGAGCAACTGGCTGCTCATAAAGGGAGACTGGGTTTTGAGTTGATCATCATCTCGATCGATGAGTCGAAAATGGATCAACTTAACAAGAATATTACAGAGGCCATACCAGAGCTTCTCAAACGGTATTCCACGGTTAATGTGACGTTCAAGGTTTTATCCCCTGATTCGTTTGTTCTTGACCAGGAATCACTCAGTACAATCACCATTGCAAATGACTTCAGTGGGCTTTCTTCTCCGTTGAAAAGCGGACAAGAGTATACCTTGAGCGATATACTCTCTCTTTGTCTGAATAAGTCATCTGCTGAGGATTTGAAGACCATTATCTACGATGAACTCATTCTCAGAACTGCTGTTTTGGAGAATTGCCAAACCATCATCTACGGACACAGCATGACACGCATAGCTAATGAAATAATTGCATTGACTGTGAAAGGTAGAGGTTCAATGGTGCATCTGGCGGTTGCGGACCGTACTATCGAATACCGCGAAAGATCATTGCAAGTTTTGTTTCCATTGCGTGAAGTGTTGTTTGCTGAAATGGCCGCTTACGCCAAGTTCGCAGACTTAGAACGGTTTGTAATTCATTCAACTGCTCCAAAGTCAAAGGTTACGAGGAACCTTACTATAAGAGATTTGACTACGAACTACTTCTCTATGTTAGACGCTACTGGATATGCTTCAACTGCATCGACGGTGGTGAAAACAGGTGAGAAGCTTGGAGCTCCAAATGGAAACGCTTTTGCAAATTGCCAAGTCTGTGGAGTGGGGATTTTCCAAGACCCTAGAGACTGGCTTAATAGAATAACAGTTAACGAAGCCGCGCCAGTTGAGTTGGAGGAAGACATTAGCAATCTTACTGCCTACATGGAACAAGCAGATTTGGGAGATCGTGAACTTGCAGGAGAGCACGTTCAAATTTGCTATGGATGTATAGTGACCTTGCGTGGTACTAATAGCGAGCCATTCGTGTGGCCGCTTCATGATGATGTCCAAAAGTTGGATTTAAGCAACCATTATGTTCATCAATCTGACGGTGCATTGAAGAAAGAAGTGTTGGATGAGTATGTTTTGAGTGACGACTCTGATGAAGAACAGGAAGAAAACTAGTAAGTTTCCGGATAAATTTTATAGATTGGCATCATTATCCAAATAGATCACAATATTTTTGTAAATTTGCAATTGTTTTGAGAAAATAGTTGATCCACCACAAAAAGATCATCTATGTACTCTCCCAATCTTTTCACGAATGACTTGTACTGCTTATGGAATGGCGACGGGGATCGTGAGTCAACTTGGGATACCGTTAGATCCAGAATACGATCGCCATTACAAACACCACTGCAAACTATAAACAATCAGGCTCAAGGAAACAAAGAGAAGGCAGATGAACAGAGGAAATACGTGCGTCTGTTATTCGCACCGCCACTACTGGCGTATAGTCCCGAGTATCCTGGAGCAGATCTAGCGCATTTCGAGTATACTATTGAAACTACTACATTCATGCCTGCTATTGCTGGTTCTTCGAATACATCTGGGACTGCAAATAGTTCGCGAGCACGCCGCCACGCACCTATGCACCTAAACAGTCCTTTTGCTCAGATGAAGATAGACCAATTGGAGCTTATTCGCAATACAGGATATTCTACAATACGGCCGATTGGAATTGAACGCACGATGGATGAAATCAACATTGAAAGGGCCAAAAAGATTGCATCACAGGAAGTTCTGTATGAAGAAGCATCATATAACCATACTGCAGAGAATGTCCCAACGGATGCTTCTGCAGTTGAAGTGGATCTTGACGCTGAAGTGGTTAATGCGGACGAGGTGGATGTTGATGATGAGGACTTTTTGGATGACGCACCAATTGATAACAGCGCTAACTTAGACAGTCATGATACTGATAATGACGAAGGTGCGTTAAGACTCGCAGACCTGCAAATCACAAGACGAAATGCTGGAAGCACACCTGCTATGGAGACATCGCCATTAGTGCAAGCACATGTTAGCAATTTAATTGATGAGGGATTTATGGCTGATGAAGTTGAGTACCAAGCCGACCACAGCATAGATCCTGGCTTGCATCAAATGCTCATGAATAGCAGAGGAGTAGGCTCTGCATCGACTTCAAGAACTGGCTCAATCTCCCTTTTGAACAGCGGTAGAAGTGCTGATACTGCCATCACAAGTGCTCAGAGAGACGAAGACGAGCGAGATGATTTGGATATGGTAATAGAGGAGTAGCAGGAACAGGGAGTGTTGGGGTAAGCGAGGAGAAATAGTAGGGTAATCGAGGAGGAATAGCGAGTAATAGGGTAGTAATGAGATTAATGAGAGACGAGTTATATTAGATTCAAATTTCACCTAACTTACAAGGATGTTGAAAATGCAATATCTATTAAATCAGGTTAAGCGTTTGTGCTATCGACTTGGCCACCCTTCAAGTTTTCTAATGCAGAATTGTCGTAAAATCTGTCAACTTTGACGGATTGAACGTGAATAGCTGGAATCATCCACTTTCCACACGAGCATCTTGATCCTTTCCATGAGTATCCTCCTATCTTCGATGCACACTTAGGACATGAGAATTTGCCTTCAATTTCACCTTTCTGTAATTCTGAAGACATCCACTCGAGTGGTTCCGTGTAGAAGTAGTGCAGACACGTCTGAGCTGCTCCTTCTGCCTTCACAATTCTTCTGGAATTTGGTGCTGTCTTGATGAACTGTGCTTGACGAGAGTCGGTAGTTGGAGCGACATGGAATGCTATTTCCGCGGACTTGGATATGTGCTGGCGGCACTTTTTACATCTAAGCTTGAACGGACGCTCATAGTCTGTGCTTCCAACGTCCTCTGATTGCTTCTTTTGCAAAAACTGATCGCGCAATGAATCTGCATCAACTCTCTCGTTCAAGTCATTAAGCAAATCAATGTAAATGCCTCTATTCACATCGACCTTGCAACCCATGGCCTCATACACCTTCAACTGTCTGATGAAACTGTGATTAGGCTCCACATCCTCCTTCTTTCTACGCACAGCGTGCATAGCTTGTGCAACTTTGAGACTGTGCTTCTGCATGAGGTATGCAACGATGATTGTAACAGAACGTGAAACACCTTGTGCACAATGTACCAAGACGTTGCCTGGCTTGGCTGACTCGATGAACGAATTGCACACGCCAAAGTGCTCTATTATATTAGTTTGAGGAGTGTCGTCAACTGGAATCTGGAGATGAGTATATGGTGCTTTCGTATAAATTTCCGGAACAGGGTTTGGTCCTGCAACAACTGAGATGATGTGCGTTATATTGTACTCTTTGTGAAGATCTTGCTCCTCAAGTAGAGGTTCCAAAGAGGAGAGATGAACTCCTCCAAGAATGCGGTACACAGACATGGTTTGTAAGATGCGATGAGATGGAAAAAACCATTTTTCGAAAATGATTATATCATCTCAATCAGCATCTGTGTAGAAAACGAGATCTAAAGAGGATTATAGAGTGAAACGGAATTCATAGGTACTACTTCAACCCCAGTTATTTCCACAATTATGGCGTGAGCTTCTCGGAGTATACGGTGGAACATCCGTTGCCAAGCCTCTCCTTTCTATATTGCTCAACCGATAAGTGTTACTTAACACCTCAAGTCAGAAGTTAGCACCTTGAACCTTTAGTGACAAATGCAAGTATCAGTTGATCATGTCCATCTAAATCAAACTATTTTATTTTTGTTGCATTGTCTTGAATTTGCTCTTCGGAAGTTGATTTATACAACCTCGCTTCAACAGAAATTCACAGCGCAACGTGATATTTTATTTCACGGAATCAAAATTGACCCGGTTATCCGACGTACCCCAGAAAACCCACGATTGCAAACCAGACACGATTTTGTAAGGTTTGAAGGATGCAAGGTTGACTTTTGGATCGGTACGCGACAGATACACCTCCTTATCGAATTTACGGAATTTGCTACTCCTGTTTGATTTGTGTTGTAAACAGGAGGTACCATGCGAGTTTGTACACTTCAGGATGTCCAAATGGCTATGTAGTGACTAGAGTGCGGACCCGATGATAACCGGCCCGTCAGTCAGGCCAACTTTCGCATTAAAAAGGTGGAAAATGATGTTATTGGATGGAAGAATTTCTTAAGACCATGATGTTGTGGGGGCCCCCACCTGGATGTTTTTAACTCCCGGCCCAAGTACAAATCTCTACTCCGAAATCTGGGGAATTGTTCTACCACCACTAAAGTGGCCGATTTGTGGACCGAAGTTGCAAGAGACCAATGAGGTGAGGCTACGGTTTGTAATTATTGCGCATAGGTGGCTAACCACCCTCTCTACTTTTTACCCCAGAAAGAGAACAATAGCCTAAAGGGGCCGAAGTTTGTGACGGGTATAGGATGCGAAACTTTGCTCCGAGGATAATCTCCTGGTTTTTTCTTTTCACCCACATTTTGTGTCGCCTACACGACCTATGAAATTTCTTCAAATGGTATTTTTTGGCCGTATGTATCCGACGTCATATTGTCCCATAGCGAGAACATTGCCGCGGTGTGATTGGCCAATGGCCTCGCTCCCCAGAAGATCGACGTTTTTGCTACAGATTTTCTCGTGACTTTGTAAATTACTGGAGACTGCTCGGAGTAGCAGGCACTCTGGATTATTATATATATCAATTGATTTTTCCCACCTTTTTATTCTACTCTTTTTAACGGTATATCTATACAAATCATGTCTGCCTTCAGATCTATTACCCGCTCCACTGCTTTCGCTAAGAGAGCTGCATTGAACACCAGAGCATATGCTACTGCTGAGCCAGTATGTTGAACATTTTACTTGCCATCTCGTGGACGTCATACTGATTGCGGTTCAGTATTGCTACTTCCACCAATTCCCACTATTTTAGAGCACATTTTGACTAACACCATTTAGACTTTGAAGGCTCGTTTGGCCGAAATCCTCCCAGCTAAGGCCGAGGAGGTCAAGCAATTGAAGAAGGAACACGGTAAGACTGTAAGTACCGAAATTTTTTTTCATGATGGGGTGTTTTGAAAGGAAAGTGCCACAAATTCTCTCTCATGATCATTCATGATGATGTTGACGCATTAAACCGTCTTGATTCATCATTTTGTGATTGTGTGGATGAGATCGTGCACTTCCTCATTGGTCCCCCACGACTCGCGCAAACGGAAGATTATTTCCGAGTTTTTTGTGGTCATGTGATTTTTCAGAACCATTTTGTACTAACATTTTCTTAGGTTATCGGTGAGGTTCTCCTCGAGCAGGCTTACGGTGGTATGAGAGGTATCAAGGGTTTGGTCTGGGAAGGTTCCGTCTTGGACCCAATCGAGGGAATTAGATTCAGAGGTAGAACCATCCCAGACATCCAGAAGGAGTTGCCAAAGGCTCCAGGTGGATCCGAGCCATTGCCAGAGGCTTTGTTCTGGTTGTTGTTGACCGGTGAGGTCCCATCCGAGGCTCAGACCAAGGCTTTCTCTGAGGAGTTGGCTGCTAGATCTGCTTTGCCAAAGCACGTCGAGGACTTGATCGACTCTTCCCCATCTCACTTGCACCCAATGGCCCAGTTCTCCATTGCCGTCACTGCTTTGGAGTCTGAGTCTCAGTTCGCTAAGGCTTACGCCAAGGGTGTTAACAAGTCTGAGTACTGGAAGTACACTTACGACGACTCCATTGAGTTGTTGGCTAAGTTGCCAAACATCGCTGCTAGAATTTACAGAAACGTCTTCCACGACGGTAAGTTGCCAGCCCAGATCGACAGCAAGTTGGATTACGGTGCTAACTTGGCCGGTTTGTTGGGTTTCGGTGAGAACAAGGAGTTCGTTGAGTTGATGAGATTGTACTTGACCATCCACTCCGACCACGAGGGTGGTAACGTCTCTGCTCACACCACCCACTTGGTTGGTTCTGCTTTGTCCTCCCCATTCTTGTCTCTTGCCGCTGGTTTGAACGGTTTGGCTGGTCCATTGCACGGTCGTGCTAACCAGGAGGTGTTGGAGTGGTTGTTCAAGTTGAGAGAGGAGTTGAACGGTGACTACTCCAAGGAGGCCATCGAGAAGTACTTGTGGGACACCTTGAACGCCGGTAGAGTCGTTCCAGGTTACGGTCACGCCGTCTTGAGAAAGACTGACCCAAGATACACTGCTCAGAGAGAGTTCGCTTTGAAGCACATGCCAGACTACGAGTTGTTCAAGTTGGTTTCTAACATTTACGAGGTCGCTCCAGGTGTGTTGACTAAGCACGGTAAGACCAAGAACCCATGGCCAAATGTGGACTCCCACTCTGGTGTCCTCTTGCAGTACTACGGCTTGACCGAGGAGTCTTTCTACACTGTCTTGTTCGGTGTTTCCAGAGCCTTCGGTGTCTTGCCACAGTTGATCTTGGACAGAGGTTTGGGTATGTCCATCGAGAGACCAAAGTCTTTCTCCACTGAGAAGTACATCGAGTTGGTCAAGAACCTCAACAAGGCTTAAGTTAATTAAGTCTACGTACTGTGATGATGTTTTCAATTTATTTATTTATTCGTATCTCTCTTTTGTAGAAAGACAGAAACACCGATTACTAGATGTAGTTTCAGAATGGCAGAAGCTAATGCACCTGTCCCTGGCGGTAAAGGTATTCCAATCTGTCCTCAACTGAAAAGGTCTGTCCTTGACTGCAACTATATTCTCCAATCGATTTTATTTTTGCGGAGCTTTTGATCAAGTTTTTCACGCACAAATTTTGAAATCTACCATAGATGACTCCTAGGGTACCGTGGGTGACCTTGAGGCACCATTCCACGAAACCCAGCTATTCTAAGACACTCCACCTTCCAAGCACACCCTTTGGTCCTAAGATACCGAAAGGTGAGGACCGTGCGAAGCTCATTGAGACTACGTCCCAAGAATTGTACGACTGGCAGCTGTCGCAAAAAGGTGTCAGGAAGAAGTTTATATTCCACGATGGACCTCCCTATGCCAACGGAGACGTTCACCTTGGACATGCATTGAACAAAATATTGAAAGATATCATCAACCGTTGGCAGCTCATCAACAAGAACTCGTTAATCGAGTACAAGCCTGGGTGGGACTGTCATGGATTGCCTATTGAGATGAAGGCGGTGGCCACCAACGGAGCTGGGACACCGGAGGAAATCCGTGCTGCATGCAGAGGAGTTGCAGAGCAAATGATCGATAAACAGCGTGAGCAGTTTAAAACCTTTGCAATAATGACAGACTTTAATGAGCCATACGTAACTTTGAACCACAAATACGAGATTAACCAGTTGAGAATCTTCGAGAGATTGATGAAAAATGGCCTTCTTTCGAGGCAAATGAAGCCTGTGTGGTGGGGCTGCGAAACAAAAACTGCACTCGCAGAGGCCGAGTTGGAGTACAATGCGAAGCACAGGTCTACCTCGTTATATTTAAAGTTTCCTGTCGTGGTAATTTCTGAAGGCTTACAAAAGGCTTTGGATGATTCCAGCTTAGACTCCAGCAAACTTAACTTCTTGATTTGGACTTCTACCCCGTGGACTATTCCTGCGAACAAGGCTATTTGTATACATCAAGATTTAACATACACGCTAGTTGAAACTCCAGAAAAAGAACTATTGGTTGTGGAGAGAAGCTTGGCTCCAGGAATCGCGAAGTTAGTGGAAGGATCTGTCGTTCTTGATGTCACCATCCAAGGTTCAGATTTGATTTCTTCATCGTATTCAAACCCAGCCTCGGGTGAGAAGACGCTTTTCCCAGTCTTACACGGAAATCACGTTACAGCTACCGCAGGTACTGGTTTAGTCCACACCGCTCCTGCTCACGGTGGGGAGGATTATTTGGTAGGAAGAGCCTTCGGAATTGATGTGCAATCAAGTGTGGATGAAGAGGGTAAACTTTTGGCAAAGTGTGTTCCAGTTGGATTCCACTCCTTAGATGGCTTGAAGGTTACTGAACCAGATTGCATCAAGGCTGTATGTGCTATTCTCCGGGATAATGGCATGATCTACAAAATCTCTAAGTTGGTCCACTCTTACCCTTACGACTGGAGATCTAAGAAACCTGTCATTCAGAGAGCAACTCCACAATGGTTCATCAACGTCGAGAAGATCAAGGATGCAGCCTTGAAATCTCTTGATGATGTCAAGTTCTACCCCGAAACTGGAAAGAACAGATTGCTGCTGTTCATTAAAAACAGAAACGAATGGTGTATCTCAAGACAAAGGTGCTGGGGTGTACCACTCCCAATTGTTTATGAAAAGGAAACGGGGGAGCCTTTGTTTGACATGAAGGTCATCAACCACATCATCACCAAAATCGATGAATTTGGCACGGATGCCTGGTTTACCGAAGAGGCAGATATTTCACGCTGGCTCCCAGAAGAATTTGATGGAAAGAAACATACCAAGGGAAAGGACACAATGGATGTCTGGTTTGATTCCGGTTGTTCTTGGAATATCTTGGGTGACGATTTGCCAAAGTTGATGGAGACTAGCGTACCTCCCGCAGATATCTACTTGGAAGGAAGTGACCAACATAGAGGATGGTTCCAATCGTCACTTTTGAACAAGGTTATTGCTTCTACGGATGATGGAAAGAACTTCAAACCAATTGCACCTTATAAAGCAATTATCACCCATGGGTTCACTTTGGACAAGAACAATGACAAGATGTCAAAATCCAAGGGCAATACCATTGCACCAAAGGACGTCATTGATGGAAGTCAGAAGCCTTTCTTGCCATCCCTTGGTACCGACGGTTTGAGACTTTGGGTTGCATCTTCCAACTACAACTACGACATCAACGTCACAAACGAAGTGTTGAACAGAGTCTTTGAAAACGTGAAGAAGTTAAGAGTCACCTTCAAGTACTTGTTAGGAAACTTGAAAGACTTTTCGAAACGTGTCCCATACGGAGAATTGAATCCTTTGGATAAGTACACCTTGTCAACGTTGTACAGATTGGAAAAGTCATGTGTTAAATATTATGACGACTACAACTTTTCGAGGGTGATAAATGAAGTGAATTACCACATGAATTCACAATTATCTTCCTTATACTTCGATATTTCAAAAGACTGTCTCTACACAGCCTCATTGGATTCTCACAGAAGGAGATCCATCCAGACAGTGTTGGAGAGTTTGCTTATCACTTACGTCGGAATCTTGTCTCCTATTCAACCGCTTTTGACCCAAGAGGTTTGGAAGGAACTCAGGAATCTCAACAATGAAGACTTACCTGTATCACCATTCATGATGGGCGATTGGAATAATTTCTTCGGGTTGCCAGAAACGTGCTTCAACCCTGAAATTGAAGCTGAGTTTGAAAAGGTCTGGACATTGAGGGCTGCCGTGAACAAAGAATTGGAAGTGTTGAGAGCTGCTGACAAGTACAAAAACCAGTTGGAACTTTCCGTTAGTCTCGAAGTTCAGCCTGGCAGCTTAGAGAGCGTCTTAGAAAAGCATAAGGGGTTCTTAGATGACTACTTCTTGGTATCTAAAGCCAGCATGGAACCTGCTCCATCAGAGAAGTTACTGCTGTGCACGGCAGAAGTGGACGGCGAAGAGGTAAAAATTACCATCTCAGCTTCAAGAGATCACAAATGCCCACGCTGCTGGAAATATATCGCCCCGGTCGAGGATGAGTTGTGCTCCAAGTGCGATTCGGTCGTCCATCCTTAAACTTGTACATAAAAATATAGACCTTCCATATAGGAATAACGAAAATTCAGTTAGATTTACATGTATGCACATTATTATACATTTTTACTATACAAATGACTAGTTATGTGGAAATGCTTATTTCTTTCCGCTCATTAATTGAGTCAACAATTGGGAGCTCGAAGAAACATTGTTGGATGGAGCACTCATATTGTTGGTGGTGGCACCATTATTATACACGGCATCACCATTGTAATGAAGATTAGGGTTACCCAGGCCCGATGGAGCCGACTTTGGAACACCACCGGCTGTGAACAAGCCTGGTGGTGGAGTCGATGCACTGCCACGCTCATTGAGTCTCAACATGTTGAAGTGTGGTTGGTTTGCACGTGGCTGCTGCTGTCCCTGCTGTTGCTGCTGCAATTGAGCGAGGAGCAACTGCTGGCGAACCTGTTGATGCTGCGCTAAAGCCGCATCACCTTGCTGCTGAGATTGCTGCGTTTCTATTAACTTCTTCTGTTGTTCCAAAGGTAACTGCTGAGAAAGCTGTGGGAGTTGCTGTACCTGAGCCTGTTGCTGTTGAGCGGCAGCGACAGCAGCAGCTTGCTGAGCTTGCTGCTGTTGTTGCAATTGTGCCTGAATCAAACTCTGCTGTTGGCTGATTGGGTGGTTTTGATAGGCCAAGTGATAGTTCTTCAATGGTCTGAAAATGAACCGTTCAATGACCTGGCGTGCAAGAATGCTTTCTTCTTCCAAAGTGGTGTCGCTGACATAAGTGTCCTTAGGGTCGAAAGAAAACAAGGGCAATTTACTTGTTGCAGCTGAGATCGAGAGCTTGACTTTCAATGACTCCTTATTAGCTGCCATTGTCTTCAAGTTCTCCGTCGTTTGCTCAACAAAAGTCAATGCAAAGTCGTCTTCAATGCTAATATCATCAGCAGCCAAAATAGCATCCTTGTTGGACTTCGAAGCTTTAATTTTCTGCTTAGTATCCTTCTTCTGCTGCTGCTTCTGAGAATTGAATATCTCTCCCAAAGTTGGGAAAGCTGCAGCATTGGCCAATGGAGTCTGATTGCTGACTTGTGGAGAACTGGTTGTTGATGCTGGCGCAACACTTCCTGTTGCCCAGTGAGCAGTCGCTGGTAAGACTGGCCCGTTACTTGTTTGACCAACATTCTTCGAAAGTGGAGGATTTGATGTGGATACAGCGGCTGAAGGAGCAGATGCACCAGTGTTATCCAATTCTTCGTAGTAGCCTTCTTCATCGCCTCCGCTGTAGTTGCTGTATTGTGCGCCAGAGATATTGGAACTACTGCCAACTCTCGAGTTCGAGTTGATACCACTCATTCCCATCTTGATTCCTTGTTGAGTTGACAAATCCTTTCTCGTGTATGAATCAGCTTCTTCACCAGGTTCATGCAAGAACATACAATTAGGATTTGGACATGTGTGGCCTCTCAAGTAAGAAGAACAATACTTTGTGGTACCATGAGCAGCTCTCAATATCCGGCCATCACACGAAGTTCCGTCCAACTCATTGATGCACTTCAACGCATCCTCCTTCTTGGTAAAAGTAACATAAACCACTAAGCCTGGGTTCAGGTGATGGTGGTGCGAGGTCAGAGCGGTTGGGGCCTTTTTATTGATGACAATCTTCAGGATCTTTCCGTACTGGCCAAAGTACTTATCGGACCGCAAAACTGAATGCAAATCTTCTGGATTACACGGTGGGTTCAAACCAGTAACGTAGACCAAGTTTTTCTGAACCACTCTTAATCCAGCCAAATGCTTTTTGTTCGCCATTTCTGTTTCCTTCTTCTCCTTCTCACGCTGTTTCTTTTCACGATCACGCTTCTCTTTCTTCAATTGCTGCAGCTTATATTCCTCAGTGCTGATGGTCTTATACTCCACGCTCTCATCATCGTATAGTCTACGACAACCGGGGCATCTTCCATTCAACTCCGGATTCTGTCTGATGTTGTTGTAACAGAATTGACAGATTTGATATCCACATGGACAAGGCTTGAAGTTCTTATCCGATATGTCCATCTCTTCGACACATAATGGGCTATAATGAATTGTTAGTAATTGTTCTAAACTGAGTGACCATCTTGATCCCAACGAAAGATGGCGTTAAGTTGTATACATACCAGAATTCTTCCTCCTCTTCGCTAATAAATGAATCATCACTTGGTATCATCTTGTAGTTGTGACTTTATAATTTCCTTTGAGTTCAATAAGGCTAGCTTTGGTAGTTGTTGCAATCTTTGGCTTCACCGACTTGCTTTGCTGATTTATCCTTTAAAAAAATTGTTTAACACGTCGTGTGGAGCTCATTAAATCGTCCACTATGGTAAGCCATTACGTAATATGAACATGGATGGCGAAAATTACTGCTTTTCGATCAATCCACCACAAAGATTCAGTCATGGCCTTCATAACAGAGTTGTGGGATTCGATTTTCACCCCTGGTACTACCCCTGCATTGATAAAGGCCACCCATGCTTCCTTCATTTTGTTGATTATTTCGTTGATCTCTTTGATCTACTTGAGCAAGTCCATTCACTTTGTCAACTTGTTGGTTATTGCATGCTTACTCTACGCGTCAGTGGTATGGTTCATTCTGGAATTGAACGCCGCCAAGTTGAAGTCTAACACTGAGTTGGAGAAAGAGGCAGAGGAGGCCGAAGAAAGCAAAGAAGGAGACAAGGAACAAAAGGAGAGCTCCGCTAAGGCAACAAGTGCTCAAGCATCTAGTGAACAAACTGCTGTTCCTGTGAAGTCAAGAAAAGCGTAATTAATAGTGAAGTTGTAAGATACAGCACTTCTACAGACTTTTGTTCTTCTGTGTATATAGAGTTCTAATGATCAATTTTAACAAGACTAAGTTTGTAGTTTTCGTGCGTAAACTTATTTCTTTATGAGCTTTCGTTATGCTTTGAAGTCTTACATCGAGAATCCCCGAGCTCATAGCGATGTGGTTGTCTTCCACGATGATAATGTTGTGATAATCAAGGACAAGTATCCTAAGTCTGCTGGACATTACTTGGTGATTCCGAGGTCCAAAGAAGTCACTGTTGTGCATCCATTGAATGCATTCCAGAGAGACTACCAAGACTATACTGCCCCGGAATTGTACCAAATGATGAACAATTATGTCGAAAAGGCAAAGGCACTTATGACAGAAGAATTGAAGCTGTCGATGTTCAAAGGTGACGAGAAAGGTCAGTTTGAGCTCAAAAACGACTTCATCAAAGCTGGGGTACACTCAATTCCTAGTTTGAACAACTTGCATATACACGTTATCAGTCAAGATTTCCATTCTCCCCTGATGAAAAACAAGAAGCACTTCAATTCATTCAACACTTCCTTCTTTGTTGAATTCCACAAGCTCAATCCCATATTTAGTAGGAAATACCGCAGGGTATACGGACGCGGTCCTACTGATGATGACTACGACTCCGACTCACACTCGGCAAGTTCAGATAATGACGAAGAAGAAGAAGTTATCACTTTTGAAAGGAACGAAGAAAAGTTACAGGACGTCATAAAGAAAACACCATTACGATGCCCATACTGTAAAGCGTCCTTTCAGTTCCAGGTTGCAAAATTGAAGGAACATTTAGCATTCGAGTTTGAGAAGAAAGCAGGTGGCCTGTCCGGGTAAATATTTCATTTTTGGATATAAAATCGGAAATTTTCAGATGAGATATTCGCTAACTACACTAGTTTTGAATACACGACATTGCAAAAACATGTAGGAATGATTGGGAATTATCACTGACTGCATGCCATTCTTATAGGTGTATTCGGTAAACGACTCCCAGATATTGATTTAGACATCTGCAGAAGAGTTGATACAAATTCCATGTATTAAACTCTTTTGATGATGTCTTACATCCGGATCCATATTCAAAACGATTATTCATGTCTATCAACATTTGCATTGCATGCTATCAATTATCTTCTTTCTATATGCTAACCATCCTGAGTATCTAATCATTGTGCAAAAACGCGTTGAGTCTATATCCCACTGACCGTTTATTCGGTAAATCCGAGTCCATTATACCCTTCGGTACCACACACTTTTCTTTAAAATCGCAAAAGTTGCACCTCGAGGTATCGTTAGTGAACAGTGGATATCTCTTTCCGTTCCAGAACTCAGTTGCACTTTTGAGTTGTTTCTTCAAGGTCTCTGGATCATAGTCGTAAACCGCCTCGTGAAAGCGTTCACCATCATAGGATGTGTGATACTCGACCGTGGTACTAGGACCTAACGTTGGCAATAATAGACCAAATAGCTGACTTGCTCTAGCTGCAAAATACCTCAATGTAGGAGGTGTTTTCCACGATGTGAGTAGCTCATCAGTCATCAAATCTTCAAAGGTCAATTGACTTATGTCCAGACTATCTGTTAGATCCGTAGTTGTCAGCTTATCTGTTAGATTCACAGATGTCTTCAAAATTGAAAGGTTGTACTCTGGGTAAGAATGATTTGTTGTGAAGTCGTCAAAAGGTGTGAACCCAATTGGCTTTCCATGGGCAAGTTTTATAAAGTCCAGATAAAACAAATGCATATTCTGCCTCAAGATCGAAGCTATAGTACTTGCATTTATAGGAGCATCCAAATCAAGTCCTCTCGTTTTGGCGTTTTCCAATAAACCGAAATACCCCATGTTACCGTGACCAAGTATGGAAAGCATTTCCCTGTAGTAGAATGTTTGCATCTTTGCTGCTTCCACCACGGTATCTTGAGTTGGGACCACTTTACGTGACCTAGTTTTAACATCGGTCACCGTTAACTTGAATTTGTCACTATGCTCGGAGATTATAGGTTCTATCAATGCTAGCATCTCGGAAAAATCAAGAATCTGAATCCCATGTACTCTGGAATCGAAAGTATAATCTAAAGTATCTCGTATATCCGAGAACAATGTCTCCTCTGACCAATCTCCCGCATTTCTTATCCCAAGGTGGTCAATTATGCCGCTTATGAGAACTTTTGAGTGGCGATTGAGCTCATTTTCATCGCGCAATACTCTACCTGTCTTCAAGTCAATAAAACAATGAACAAGGACTTCTCTAGCTTCAGATGTAGTTAGCAACTGAAATACGCGACTAATAATACTCTCAGACCACTCTGCAGCCATGGCACTTTCTTTGGTATCACCAAACATCAATTCCTGAACAATCTCATCAGGAACTGTCCATGCATGGGCTTCCAAAGCATTAGAAAGCTCCTCCATCAAATAGGTGGTATCTACCTTTTCATGGACCTGTAATTCAAGCATGTTATGGTACTCATTTCCAAGACGAACCGCTCGCAGTTTTGCAGGTCTTAAACTCCCCGCGTATATCAGATAGTACTCTCTTAGCTCACACCACGAAGACGTCAACAATTTAGTTACTGAAAGTCGTGGGGATATAATGTAGCTGGCGTCAGAATTATGCTTAGAATGATACTCAAATGGTGAAAGACTCAACGGGCTCCTCAACGGTAAGTTTTGCCCAGATTGAACGTTCCATGCAACTTGCAACGCGTGTAGCAGTTCATTTGGATTATCGCTGGCTTTTGAGTGTACTGGTGAAAGAAACTCATTGATGATAGAATTAACCTTGTCAGTTTTACTGGAGCACTCTCTTATTTGTGAAAGATATCGCAGTAGGGTCTTCCTCATATCATTGTAGTTGAGTGTAGATAATTAGTGTGCTAAAAAAAGAAGAACTAGATCAAGTCGCGCTTACATTTATCATCTAATTTTCAATTTCCATTGTGCTCTAGGCATGTTGTCTATTGGTAATTGGTAATAGTACAGCTGAAATACAATCTACTTAAGGATTTTTTGTTGCAAATCAAGTCTAGTGGATACCTCTCTTCATTTTCAAAGAATCTCTCTTCTTTTCACTCAAACTCACAGCTGTTGGCAAATGCACCTTAGAGTCCATCATCAATGTGTCGTTATTTCCTGTGTTGGTATTCACTGGGCTCGCGCCAGTCGAGCTCGTTGCGCTTATTCCACCGTTCAAGGACGCAAATCCATTGCATAAGTAACCGTAGTCATCGTTGGGAGTAGTGGCAGACAAAAATGGAGAATCCAAGCTGAAGTCATCGAAATTGCCCGACCGCACTCCGTTTGGAGTCACGGAAACCCCATGCAATGCATTCATGGCCTGCGCGTTAGCTTTGTCAGTATTGATTGTCAAAGGGCGCGGGAATGAGTTGCTTTTTATAGATGACGAGCGAGACCTGTCGCTAGATTCGAAAGCGAATTCTTCATAACCCTGCCCCAAGTAATTCTGGAGCATCTGTGCGTTTGCGCTGCTTGGAGGAGTGACATTTTGCGAACTTGCCCCTCCAAATGCAATTGGTGGCTGTAACCCATTGTTTGAAAACGAATTCTTGTTGGATGATGGCGGCGTTTGGTAGTCGGTCATCATCGCATTGAAGTTATTGGTCCCTGTTTGAACACCAGCTGCGGAGCGGTTGATGTAGGCCTGAGGGACGTAGTCTTGCATTGATTGTAAAGAATCTGTGCTGACGTTGAAATTCTCATTCATATGTGGCTGGCCATTGTTTGGGCGAATGCTATTGATGTTACCAACATGGATCCAGTTGTTACTCAGATAAGAGTTATTTCTGGTGAGTGACTGCTTGCGCAAGCTCATTGACGAATTTCGAGACCTATTGGCACTCACCTGTCCTGAAGTGGTGCCATTATTAGCGTTGTAATTCGAAATGTTGAGTTCTGTTAACGACAAGTTAGAAATCGAAGACTGCCTCAAGTTGCTACCTGAGAAACTGTTGATGGAGACAGTACCGTTTGCACCAGAGGTGATGGATACCGTCGTTGATTCAGGCAACTTGCTTTGTGCTGTCTGCTGCTGTGCGTTCTTGTTATTGCTGTTCTCAAGGTGGAAAGTACACAAGTCCAAAAACCGCTTTCTGATCAACTGGAGAAAGATAGGCTGGTATCCGTGGTTTGACAAAGAATCTGAGGAAATAATGCTTTGGTGGTCGTACAGCGGAGGTGATGCATTGTTCAATGTAGTGTTGAGCAAATTCGCCATGGTTTCGTTTGCAACTTTGCTCACCAACCCACTAGGTGGTATATGTCCCAGGAAGGGCGTTGTAGTGGGTAACGAAAGAAAGTGCGAGTAAATCGACCAAACCAAGTTATCGAAAGCTGGTGCGAAATTGAGTGTGAAGTTGCGCGTGGTTTTCGACTCAGACGCGTTGTTCGCCAACATCAAAAAGTCATCAGACTCATTGTACTGAGGGTTCGCATACACTTCGCTTGGGCGGTTATACGATGGTGGAGCGAATCCGTGACCGCTTTCTTGTGAGATTGGAGTACTTGTTCCATTTGCGTGACCATGGTAGAGGCCGGGATGTCCGCCGACGTTAGGACCCGGGCCCCACGGCTGCTCCAACGGAGTCTTTAATGTCTGCTCCAACGGCGTAAATGGTGCCAGGTCGTGTACGTTTAGATTGTTCAACGACTTGTTGAACTTGAGAGACAAGTTCACTTTTTTGTTGAGCATGGTGTAATTGGTGTTTTCAGCACTTTGATTGCGGAAATTGTTCTTTATATTTTTTTTTTGCCTTGTACGCTAAATAATGTGCGTCGCGTGCAAATCTTAATCAGTGAAACAGTTTAAGGAAGCTGGGGTGCTCTTAACAAAGGAAGCGAGAGACAAATGGGAATGCCAAAAAGGCTAACTTAATATGGGGTTCATCTTGTTATAAGTACTTTACTCCTGAGCCACGAAAGCTGGTCCATTGCCTTGAAGGGCTGTTTACTCCAGTGCTATAAATATTGTAAGGGTTGTCCATACGTGTTTTGTGTAATTCAATTTTTCTCATGGGCGAAAGTATAAAGTACTGAAGATGTTGAAAATGTTGACAACGACAATGGACATATCGGTAATTGTCAAAAACTTATAGTATCAAGGACCTATACAATTGTTGACTGATGTAGTTTATGTTCTCACAATTACTTATCCATTTCTAACAATCCAGTTCCATACAACTCTGCAAGACTTTTCAGAAAAGGTATAGGGGAAGGTGATGTTTTAAGTCACCTTGGAATATGTGGACGTTTGGGGGCACAACTCTACCTTCGATCAAAGTGAATCTACTCCAAGAATGTATTGTAGTGTGAAGATTCCCGCGAAGCCGTTACCCATTGTGAACGGACAAGAGGGTATAGGAGATATTATGCAGCGCGTTTTGCTTCAACCTGACACACACATGCTGAAATGAATGCAGTCATCTTGTGCATCCAGTCCCAACATCTAGAAGAATGAGTTTCATAACCGCAATTTAATCCATCTTGGGAAATTTTTAAGAATTGTTCCAATTTATTTTTCCCCTTTGGGATTCGAGCTAGCATTATTCGAAGACTCCCGTACAGAATCTATCAGTGCTCCAATCCAACTTGCTCAATCTCAGCTTATTCTTGAGCGATAATACGAGTGGTACACTTGTTCCAAGCTGAACCAATTCCAAGAGAGCGATCTCACCCCTTAATCTCAAGATACGCGATGTACTCGACGTCTCCTTATACCTGCGGCGAAGGCAAAAGCCACTGCGCCAGGGATGAGAGGTTGTGCTCATAAACATGCGATATTGAAAACGTTATGAAAATGAAGACTTTTTCATGATAGCAGCCCTTGTGGGGCCTATTGTTTGACACAATTAAACAGGGGTAAAAAAATGCGCAAACCCGGAATCGAACCGGGGGCCCAACGATGGCAACGTTGGATTTTACCACTAAACCATTTGCGCTACTTTTGATTACAAACAGTAGCCTCAGAATCGTCTGGAATTTCATGTAAAAAAGTGAAAAATCGCAAATCAAGTTACTGAAAGTCACCTCGGCAATTGAAACCACTGAAAGTTACCTCAATTGAAACTACTGAATACCACCTTTGCAGATGAAACTACTGAAAATTATCTCTGCAATTGAACTAGTGAAATTCCCTTTTGGAAATGAAACAACTGAAAAATAGGTCTGGAAATGAAACAAGTGAAATTCACCTTTGCAAATGAACCACTGAAAAATCACCTCTGCACTTGAACTACTTTAAAAAGTCATCTGTACACTTGAACTACTGAAAACCACCTCTTCAAGTGAAGCTAACGGGATAGCCTCAGGTTTGAATGTTCTGAAAGCATCAAAACAGCCACGGCCATTTTCTTGCGGTTAGGTTTCCATACATACTGGAATGTAAAAGCCATTCAATCGTTTCTTCGTAATACACATATCTTTCTATAACCTTCTGTACTAGAGAAAAATCAAATTATTGTCACCCCCAATACCATCGTCGTTTGGAACTTCAAATTGCTCATTGTCACTATGATGAGGATCTTCTTGAATCGTATCGAACTGTACAGGGTCTGCATTTTGAACTGTAGTAGATATGTTAGCTTCCAATATTTCGGGGTGGTGTTTGGCAGCGTACTCGATATACTGGTCAGGAGAGTCATCCTCGATGCGGCTGTCATAAGTAATGTTATACGGGAGCAATTTCTCAAGGGCTTCCGATGGTCGTATTATGGTCTCTTCTCCTTCCTCGTCATTATTACTGGACAGCTGTCCTGTAGTAGTCTTGGCCTCCTTAGCACCTTCTTTTGTCACGTCCTCTATGCTTAGCACCACATGGTCATATTTGCTAGCGTTGCGCATATGGTGTCTGAATTGTTCGTACTTTTCAGCTAGAGTGTTCTTGCTGCTGCTATTTGTGGGGTGAAACTTTGGATTGGACTGGAATTGCATGAACTCGTCAAAAAGCGAAGTGTTGATGAACTTCAAGTCATGGCCCAACTTCAAATCCTTCTCAATCAAAAAGTTCAACCACTTCAAGTTGTCTTTCTCGTTGATACCATCATTAATATCATCTTCTTCCTCTAGCTCAGTGAGCATGGTGCTAGCAGCCAAGTCGTTTAACTTAAGCAGGTTATAATAGTCTTGTCTTTCCTTGTACTTACGCTTTTTCTTTTCTTGGTCTGTCTCTCCATCATCTAGATCCAACTTTCTCTTTTCTATCAAATTTTTGATTAATGCTGGGGGGAGGTCGTTAAGCCTTCTCGATATGCTGAAAGCGTCACTGAACTTGATCCAATTCACGAATGAGTCAAGCGATTTGGTATTGTATGCAGATTTGGGAACTTTGGACATTGAGTAATCATTATAAAGCTCGTTATCCTGTGTGTCATCCAATTTCAAGAAGTTTTCTGGTTTTATGAATCCCGTCAAGATCATTGCTTCGTTGATATCTTGTACTCCAACGTTGTTTGAATGATTTCTTAGTTGAGAGCATTTGAGTGTTTGCTGAACCAACTTTTTCAAGTAGTGAATGTATATATCTGTCAACACGTTGACAACTGTAGGCTTGAATTTATCAAATCCATTAGCTTTGAGCATCTGTGCTATTGATACCCTCAACAACGCGAAATGGAATGTGTCGTCCATATTGCTAGTATCGATGTTCAAGTCAAGTAGTGTTTTTTTTTTTTTGGAATGAATAATTGAAGTCCTGAATAACACAGAGATTAATTCAAGAGTATTGCCAGTGAGAACAATATTATCAAACCTTTATCAAACCTTTAAATCATGTCTTTTATTAATACTAATGTACTTTGATCTTTTATACACTAACTATGGTTAAGCTGGTGAAGCTAATTCCCGTAAAATTGTCGAAACTTATGGAAGTCATACTTACAAGCTCTGCTGCAATCTTTCACCGAATCTCTTAGCGAACGAGAATGCACTAGAAATAGAGTCTTGGTCTATCGAGATTCCGTGAGTAGCCATCTTTGGTTCTGGCTCGTTCGTAACTCTGCTCACAATAACAGCAGGGTCAATCTCAATCAAGACTCCGTCCTCAATAGTCTCATCAATAGCCAAAGCAACTAAGTCGTACTTCTCCAAAATCGTAGTGCTGTCAACTGAGTAGTCTAATAAAATGCGAATGCTTTCATATAAGTTGGCCACAGCGGAGTAGATCAACGATTCGTTTTCACCGATCTTGGCAACCATAATGAAGATAACATCATTGGCTTGCTTGTACGTGACTAAGTGGTTGTCATATAAGAGGATATCTTGCTGAACCTTGTTCACCTTCGAAAAGACTGCCTTTTCGAACTTTTGTTGTTGTGCTAATGTCAGGAACTGGTCCTCGAAGGTGGTCTTTGAATCTTTGCCAGTGGTTTCACCAGACTGTTTGTAGTACTTGGCAAATAATCGACTACCCTCCTTGTCTAGTATTAATACTGCGGACACAGTGTATAAGGATATATTCAACGACATCTTGTTGTGAGCGGTGAGAAGTAATTGATTCGTTGGACTTGTTTTTTCAGAACACCGTGTATGGTCATCTATGCAGGAATTTCAATATCACATACACCAAGCATCAACGCACTGAGAAACGTATAGATGTGTTTGATTTTGTAGAGATCTATACAATCCAATTATACCAAGCTACAACATCCTTAATTAAATGATGATTTTATTGCTTCAAATGTATACAATTTCTGAGTTATGCTATGATTATAAGACCTTCTCAACCACGTATTCGTGGACACTCTTGTGGAACGTGTTGTTGGCGTAGAAGTCATCGTTAAAGTCCAATTTCAAGTTTCTCCATCCATAGACAAAGTTGATGATCAAAGCAACAAACAAACCGACTGCCACAATCAAAGGTCCAAAAATGTTGTCCAAGTGCCTTCCGGATCTTTCCATAATAATATCTCTTCTAGTCATAAAGATATAGTAACCCCAAATACCAGAGAACAAGGTCAACGCAAAGTAACCGTAAGCCAAGTAGTCGGAGAGGGCTGAAAAGTTGGACTTTTTAGATGAGGAATAAATCACGAAGGTCAACGAAGACAACAATGTTGTAACGTGCAACCAACGGTTGAAAGTTCTCTCATTTGCCAACCAAACCTTTGGCTCAATCTTGAGCGGACCAGCATTCTTGATCCAAGAATCTGGCTTGATGACACCAGTTGGCAATTCAATCTCCTCGTCTTCAGAGTCAACGTCAATCAACTTGGAGAACTGCGTTGGAATGTTCAAGAACTTCTTGATAGGATTCTTGTAACGGTCGGATTCCTCATCCTCGTTCTCATCGTCATCGAAATCAGAGGACTGGTCGTCAGTCAAACCTTGAGTGTTACCAGCTGAACCTTCGTCAACTTCTTCAATAGTAGCAGAAGGCTTGAAAGATTCACCTTCGCCCTCTCTACCAAAGATGAGTGAGCCAGAGAACGAAGCCGATCTTGGTTGGAATGACGAAGTCTTGTTGTTCAAGATCATAGTCTTGAATCTTGACAAGTTGTCTTCATCAGTGATACCTGTTTCAATCAGTTCTGAGTCTTTCTTGGCCTGTTCATGCTTGTTATTGGTCAAGTATAATTCTGGGTTGAAAGAGAGATCGTTTTCCAACTCGTTGAACCACAATGGAACGTTGTCCAACTTGTCATCCTCCAAGAACAAGGATGCAACACCGTGGATGAACTTGGAGAAGTTTGGAATTTCCTTGATCAAGTGGGACAGGTTGATCAATTCGTTGATCCAGTTCAAGTTCTTGAAGTTCTTCACAGAGGACTTCTTGATCTTAATTTCCATGGTAGAGTATGGGAACTTGGACGACTCTCCCTTTCTCAAGTATTGAAGTGGCTTGTTACTCTTGGAGTCAATGTCAGTTCTGTGCCAGCTTGATGGGTCTCTGATTGGCAATTGCTGGTCAAAAGTGTCCTCTCTGATGAAAATCAAGTCAGAATCAATAATGATTCTAACCTTGTCATCACCCGGAATCTGGAAAGCAGTTCTCTTGTAGGTGGTTCTCAAGATTGGCTGCAAATTGTGCTCCTTGATGAAGTCCAAAACATTAGTCAAAGACTCCTCCAGGTTCACCTTTTTCAACTTCTTGGGGATCTCGTGGTTAATGATGTACTGAGAAATGTACTTTTGCTTCAAGATGACCTTTTCATCGATGTGGAAGTTGGAGTTCAGGTCGAACTGCTTCTTCTCAAGAGTAATCTTGGGCTTGTCTAACAACTTTCCAATCCACTTGATTCTCAATGTAGAAGAGTTGTTGATTTTGGTCAACTTGCTGTTGTACAAGTCGAAGTGATCATTGTCAAAGTAAAGACAGTTGATAGTCTGATCGTTGTCCTTAGATCCTTCTTCTTCGTCATCATCGTCATCGTCATCGTCGTCATCATTACCATCAGCGCGCTGGCTGTTGTAAATCAAAACAGGAAGATGTCTCAAGATAGTAGTCTTGACCTCCATTAAATTGTCAGGGTGAATCCAGAACTTGAACGATTGGAACTCGTTGTTCTGGTTAGACAGGTCATTGAATGAAGACAATTTGGAGAGCGACTGGTCAATGTTGTAATTGTCTCTGAGAAACTGGAAAAGGGTACCAATCTTGTACAACAATGGAGAGTAGTCTTCAGAGTGGAAAGGCAACGACTTCAATCTGACGTTCAACAATGGCTTAACCGAGTAGTTGGAGTGGATTCTGTCATGCTTCTTGACAATCTTGGTGAATCCAGTGTAATTGATTCTCTGGAAATGTTCCAATTCTTGAGCAACAGTCAAGAGTTCATCCAACTTAGTAGAGAACTTTTCAACCTCAAACTTCTGCAGTGGTGCCTCGGTCATCAATTGCAAGCGGTTCAATTCCTGGTTCAACTCATCGAACTTAGTGTGTTGGAAGGTGTACACCTTCTCAAGGTCGGAGTCCAAGGCGCTGACGAAGTTCTGCTCATCGTTCTCGGTCCAATTGTTTTGCAAAATCACACCCTCCTTCAACAACTTCTTAAGGTGGTTGTAGTTCAAATAGTACTCTTTCCATGGTGGGTAGATTTCATGGTCCAACTTGTTAGCAAATAACATCTTTGGGTCCCTGACGCTAGAAGTGGATTCTGCTTGGATGTCAGTCATATCCTAAAGAAAATAAGTGATGCAAAATTCAGAGTTTATAAAAGATGAAGTTCACGCCCCCGTTTTTCACGTCGTATTCAACTATGGACAATCGTGGTGGTACAAATAATATTAATTTATGTACGAAAGTGTACATTTTTATGTGCACAATGTGTTTTTATCACGGCAACTTTGACTGAAATTTGGGGCTCGTAAGGGGATGCAGTCGCGGCTTATCTACACCTATAAATCAACTATCTTTTAAGTGTTTGAGCATTATCGAAAACGTAGGAGCTTACACGCACATTCGATAAGACTCCTCCAGCACTAGAAGAGCAATCGGCCACTGGTGCCGTCTTGTAACTTACATTAAGGTTCACACGTGGGTGCTAATAAATTCAGTATTAGCTTTTTCGGGGTACAAAAAGGCTTTTGTTCTTCGGTACTTCTTGCTCGTTACGTAATGGCTTATGGAACTCATCCTTTGTGATTAAGTAATACATTGATAAGCATTTTGAAATGCCAAAAGGTGCCAGAGGCAGAACATTTACACAAAAGAACGATGGACAACCCTTTGCGCACCCAGAATAGATTAATACAGCCAGAGCGAAGGTATGACGACCTGCGACAAGCAGAACTGAACTCCCGACCGGAATCGGAGTTTGATGACATACAAGAGCAGAGATTTAACGTGCTCAAGTATCCTCTTTTGCAGTTATGCAAGCTCATTGCATTGATAGTGCCGCACAATGATGATGAAACTACTATTGACAAACAAGAACAACCAGTAAGGGAAGTGGTTCCAAGTAGGATCACAGAGGATAATGACATCTCTATCCAAGAGATTGACAGCTTAATTATTACTGATGATTATCATTTGGTTCTCAAAGCCAACAACAGCATTCTTATAGACAGTGATGACAACGAAACAATTCATGAGACACCTCCGCATAACGTCTTCTCATCGTTTCTCAAAGCAAGACTACAAAAGGATGCACACGCTTTGGTGCCAGTTTCGCAATACGGTACCGACTTCACGAATTCAATCGCATTTTTGAAGGCATCCACATACCAGCAAAGTTATCAACCTCATATCGGCATCTCGTCACAACTTGACGTGGAAGACGACCTGAATGATGACTACAGAGAAACAGTGAAGAAGTTCTATGCTAAACCACCCAGTGAAGACTTTTCTGAGTTAGACACGCTTGTCTCCAACTACCACATTAAAGATGATGTCTCATCCAAGTACTTGCGTCGCGACCAAGAAATAATTCAAAAGGTTGAACGTGAAGTTGAATCAACAAAATCAAAGACTGTTGTGTTAAGCCCAAAGCAATTGGAACTGGTCAAACTGGTATGGCAAACAAGGGGAAACGCTGTGCTAGTGTCCAAATTTCAGATCGACATTACAGTAAGTGATTTGAAAACATTACAAGATGGAAAATGGCTTAACGATAACATAATTGACTTTTACCTCAACTTGCTAATGGATTCGGAACCAAAGGTATATGTTTGGACGACACACTTCTTTACTACCCTTCAGTCTAAAGGCTATCAAGGAGTGGCAAGATGGGCAAAGAGAAAGAAATTGAACCTTTTTGAAAAAGACATCGTTCTTGTTCCTATCAATGTGCTGAACACTCATTGGGCTTTAGCTTGCATCAACAACATTGATGCCACTATTGAATACATAGATTCATTGACTACCACCGGAAATTATTCTGCTGTTAAGCTTTTGGTCACCTACATGACTGAAGAAGCTAAAAGATTAAATGTGAAACAAATCGCCTACGAATTATTTGGCAATGTCAAATCGCCCCAACAAAACAACGGTTCGGATTGTGGTGTTTTTACCTGTACTAACGCGCGCTACAAAGCACAACGCAAAGCATCTAACTTTTCTCAAAAGGATATGAAATCAATCCGGAGGAGAATGGCGTACGAGATAATGACCACAGCTCTACTCGATTAATAGATTCATTGATTTCAACTATTTACACGTCATGCAAGGCCCACCTTGGAAAGTATTCCAGTAGGTTTCTTTGTAGGAGAATTGATCTCTTTGATCTTGGACTCAATGGTTATGATCTTCATGTTTGATGTTTCAATCTTCTGCGAAATGTAGGCAATCCTGTTGCTCAATTTGTCACCCAATTTATAAATTGTAACAAGCTCATCCTCTAGCTTTTTGATCTTTTCGTTCTCTAACTTCACGAGTTTTGTGAGGTAGTTGATCTCGTACAACTTATAAATCTTATCGTCATCAATCAACTTCTGGAATGCAGCCCTGAAGATGGGCCGGCCGGTCAGAATTTGATCCAACACACCATTGACTCTCTTGAGAGTAACCATTTCATGTTTCTCCAAGGTAGACAATGTGTTGTTTGTCTCTGGAGTATCCCCAAAGACAGGAGACTTAATCAAGTCATCATAGTCAATGTGGTCATCAGCACTCAACTCTTTCATCAAGTACCAAATTTGCGCAGTGTTCCAATTGTTTTCACTGGCTTCAACATTGTTTAAGAAGAAGGTCGTTATTTGTTCAGCTGCCTGAGTGATCATCTCCTCTAATGCATCGTGCGGCTTCTCGCCGGACTTGATTCGTCTCACTATAGCCTGCAAATCCAACATTCTACCTCCTAATGGCACCAAGCAATCGTCAATCATTTCGCTATCTTTCAATTTCAACTGGTTCATCAAAAATTGCTTTGCTCCGTTGCAGGAAGCGTCCGATAATGAAATGGTCTTGAAAACTTGATTTGGTAACGAGCCTGCCAACTGTTGAATACTTCCAACATCTGAAGTGATGAAGATCACATGAGCTAAGTTATTCTGAATCAATCCAGCAGCCCAGTCAGAAACTAGCAGATAAATGAAGTCGTTTCCCTTTGGCTCTACTGGAGTCCTAGCAAACTTGCTCACCACTATAATTGGCTTGCATTCAGGGTGTTGAGTAACGAAATCTTCTTCTCCAAGTATGTCTACCTGCTCTTCTCCTGTTCTTTGACTTCTCGCATTCTTTTTGTTGACTGAAGCAACATATCTCTTGTAATTGTTGAGCGCAATTTTCCTAATGACGGTATTAGTCAAAGAAAACATGTTCTTGATCTGTGCCTCTTTACTTTCACTCAAGCCTGACTTCTGTCCAGTGATACCCTGTACAGCCAAGTCGATGAACTGCGAAATGGAGTTTGTCCACGTGAAAACAGGGAAGTAACCTAATTGCAAAGCAGTGTTTGAAATCAAAAGATTATCGGTTCTTGCCTTTGCCAACTTGTCACAATCAATGTTGAGAATTTTGTTGACTAAGCTTGGATCTTCAGTTAACGAGTGGTCAATAACAAACTCTTCTTTTCCAGATCCTTGAGATCCTTTCACAACAATAAATGTGTTGACATTCTCATGTATCCATAATTGTAATTGCTTGGACTTTTCGTACCTTTCCGACCATAACATGTTCACATCCATGTTTTCAAGGTTCTCCTCGTCAGTAGGGGCACTTGGCTCCAGGAATTTGCTCGCAATTTGTTCATCAATGTAGTCGTACCCATCAGTGAGCCAATTGACAACTGTGTTGTATGGAATCATCAAAATTTGAACTAATGGGTTGTCCAAGTATGTGGTTAACGCATACTTCTTCGTAATCTTTGCTTCGATAAACCACTCACGGATAGGATCGAAAATCAAGACAGCAAACCCTGCAAGGAGTGCAATCATTATTGGAATCGTGATCTTCTGGTGGTTAACGAGGATGTCGAAGAAGATCTTAAACCTCTTCACGGGGATAAACTGCATATGTAAGGTTGTTGCACCCTTTCCTAAGGAGAGACCCGTTACACAGTGCTTCGCACGAATTGCAGACTTAGCGTGTCTGAAAATAACAGTTGCAGAGTTGCCCTCAATAATAATGTCATTGATAGCTCCATATCTCCGGAGAAGAAGATACAATTCCTCTTCTGTCAATGCATGTCCCTCGAAGTTAACCTTGAGTTTGGCACTTGGAAACCTTCTCAAATCCTCTATCCATGGAGTACCCTTGACTGTATAAATCTTTGGCTGCGTATCGTGGATCGCGTGCATAAGCCTTTTGAGTGGGTTCCTGTTGCAAATCTCATTGTGCTTCTCTATGTTGGATGTGATTTCCGTAATAAACTGCTTTGGGTTGAGAGTAGCAGGAATTGAAAACTTCACAAAGGCTGCACTATCTCTTTCCAATGGAATGAGCTCCGATATCTTCACGCCTTCAGGAAGAGGTGCCAAATTCTTGCGAATCTTATCTTCATGAGGTTCTGCGGAGAAAGCCTCGAAAAGTGGCTTGGATAACACTCTCGTGAACGCCTTGAAAGAGCCATAACTAGGTCCCCAAGGGTATAAATGATCATAGTAAATCAAAATATCGCTTTTATCTTGGTCAATCACACCTGTTGTAGAGGCAGAAGTGTCGCTTTCCTTAGAGTCTGATTCCTCCTTGATATCCTGGATATCTGCAGCGTAAAATCTCGACGCAATTCTAATTGGGTTAACAGGATATCTTGAACGCATAGCCCAGCTCGCCAGCAATGGTGCTCGACGTGCTATGCCTGTCCTGAATATCATAATGATGGTGGCAAGGTGTATCAAAAAAAAAAAGATAAAGCCGCCCCTTAAGATTGCTAAGTAGAATCGGAAATGTGACGAAATGAAAGAGTGGCAAACAATAAGAATTCAAGTTTTTACAGTGATAATACGAATGTGTCAAATCAATTATCGCCGATGATAGGATCATCAGTTCTACTTCCTTGCATATTTTTGATGAATTTGAAAGTAGAAGCCAAATTGATTGTGAAAATGCGACATTTGTTTTAGGCTTCGCTTTGAATCTTTACACCACGGAGACAAGGTGTAAAAATCTTCGAAGAGGCCACGCTACAGAACAGGCTTTTCAAAGTACGTGTATTCGTTTACACACAAGTGGTTGGTTAGTTGGTGAAGAAATTTGTTGTGCGAATTTCTCTTCTTAAAAGCTTTGTTCGCTATCCGGGTAACAAAACTACAGATGTACTAGGGATTTCTTATGTGAACAGATGGTGATATACGGTCACAAGAATGTATCTACTATGTACTAGTCTATTGAAGATGTGGGAATGGCTGTGCTCACGAAGTCGGAAGTTCTCAAAGCCCGTACAGGCATGTCATCATTTTTGCCCTTGTTCAATTTACCATCCTTGTAGTTCTCCTTGATGTATTCGCGAACTGGTATTATAGCGGCTTCTCTGCACATTTCTCTCAAGTCTGAACCACTGTAGCCTTGCGTCAAAGACACAAGGGCGTTCAAATCAAAGTCATCATCGTCAAGGTTTGCATCTTTGAGGATTTTCGCCAAAATCGACTTTCTTTGCTTCTGGTTTGGCTTTGAGATAGCAAAAGTCTTTGGCAATCTTCTCAAGAAAGCTGCGTCGATATCATTCTTCCTGTTTGTAGCTCCCATGACGATTATTCTTCCGTTGGACTTCAACCCATCCCATAAAGTCATAAATTCTGCCTTGATCACAGCACTCACTTCATGATCGTTTGAAGATCTGTCTCTCAAGAACGAGTCGATCTCATCAATAAATACAATACATGGTTGTAACTTGTTGGCAAGAGAGAAGATTGCATCCACAATTTTGTTGGATTCACCATACCACTTGTCCATAATAGTTGACATTCTGATCAGGAGGAAGAAAGCACCGCTTTCTTTTGCGATAGCTTTCGCCAACATCGTCTTTCCACATCCTGGTGGTCCGTAGAACAACACTCCCTTTGGTGACTGAATCAAATTCAGGTGTGCAGCAAATAAATCAGGCTCTACCAATGGCAAAATCACAGTCTCCTTCAACTCGTCAATGATTTCTTCTAAACCACCAACATCGTTGAATGCCACACTGATGTCATCTGGAACAACTAGAGAGCTGAGAAGAGCTTTCTCGTATTGGTTGAAGGTGACTTTCTTGAGGTTGGGGTTCACTTTCTGTAACTTCTTAAGTATCGTGTTTCCTTTCTGTTGCAGTTCTTTGCTACCGCCAGCGGAATGGTAGTCGTTCAATATGGTATTGAGAAGGTAGTACACGGAGAGACCTGCACCCGCCAACACAACCAAGTCTCCGATCAACTTGATGTTAAGTTTAGCCAAATCGAACTTGAACCTATTCATCCTTGCCGTTGAAATAAAAAAATACAAATGTAATTTTGAGATCCAAATTGGGGAAGCTTTTGCATTTGAAAAAAAGCTGATGAGATAGTTGCAAAACACAATCCTATCATGGCACGACACGAGGACAACGAAGGGATACAGATCCCTACAAAGATCTTGGACCAGATCCAAAGCAAAGCCGATAAGGGAGACTACGACGAAGACGACTCTCGTTTCTCGATAGCAGCACCAAAGAGGAAGAGAGATGAAGGCAAGAAAATCTCTAGAAAGGAAAGAAGGAAACAGGAAAGGGAAGAGAAGAAGGTCAAGAAGCAGAAGACCAATCCGAAGTCATCGCACAGTCTGAACACAAGTAATAAAAAGAAAGAAGAAGATCCGCTCGCTGCTCTCAAGAAGTTGAAGGCTAAGAATGATAAGAGTGGCTCCAAGTCCGAATCTAAAAAATCCAAATCCAAGAGTAAATCCAAGAGCGATGATGGTATAAGGATCGTGAAGGAGGATGATTTGGATGATGACTTGTCAAGTTCTGATTTCGAAAATAACGATGATTTTGAGGGTGAAGATGACTTTGAGGGTCTTGGAAGTGAAGATGACTTTGAGGGTCTTGGAAGTGACGATGACTTTGGAAGTGAAGATGACTTTGAGGGTTTTGGAAGTGAAGATGACGAAGATGACGAGGAAGATGACCCGATCGCTAAACTCAAAGCTCTTAAAGAGGCAAAGAAGAACAAAACCGAAGACCCTCTTGCCCAACTCAAAGCGATCAAAGAGGCTAAAAAGAGTAAGCCTGCTGACGATCCACTTGCTCGTCTTAAAGCTTTGAAAGAAGCCAAGAAAGCTGGTAAGTCAATTGAGGAATTCCAAGACCTGGAAGAAGAGCTCGATTTGGAAGATCTTGAAAGCGATGGTTCCGATGACTACTCTTTAGATGAAGTTGATGAAAATGACTTCGACTCCGAGGGTGAAGATTTGGAGGAAGAGGAGGATCCCCTTGCAAAACTTAAGGCCTTGAAGGAGGCAAAGAAAGCTGGTGTTAAGAATGACAAGGAGGATAAGGAGAAGGAGAAGAAGGAGAAGAAGGAAAAGGAAAAGAAAGAGAAGAAGGAAAAGAAGGAGAAGGAAAAGTATGCCGTTCCAATTGATGCTGCTTCCAAAAGAGATGAAGATGACATGGAGTTTTATGCGAAGAAGTTGGGTCTCAAGCATGGAAAGAACAGTAAGCTTTCAAAGATCGATGATGATGACGATATTGGAGGATTATTAGATGGTCTCGACATGGACTTCGGTGACGCGTACTCTGGTTCTGAAAATGAAGATATCAGCGATTTTCCTAATGACTCTGATGAAGACATGGAGTCTGGTTCTGAGAGCGAAAGCGACGATGAGCGTCCAAAGAAGGAAAATCCATACGTTGCACCAGAGGGAGATGAAGAGTCAGAAAATGAGCAAGATACTGAAGCGCCACAAAAGTATGTTCCTCCAGCATTAAGAAGAAAGTTAGCATTAGAAAGTGGTACGAGTGAGGAAGTTCTTGCATTGAGAAGATCTATCAAGGGTCCATTGAATAAGCTCTCGGAGTCGAACATTTCATCTATTGTCAATGATATCAATTCATTGTATATGACTAATCCGCGCAGTTTAGTCACTACAGAGTTGACCGAAATCATCTTGACAAGTATTATTCAACAAGGAAGGCTCTTGGACACATTTGTGTACTTGCACGCCACAGTAGTTGCAGCACTTTACAGACTTCAGGGTGTTGAGCTTGGAGCTCACTTCATTCAAACTTTGATTGAGAAGTTTGAGGTTCATCAGAAAGACAACAGCAAGGTTGCGTCTAACTTGGGCTCTCTTCTTTCTTCGGTTTACCTTTTCAACTTAGTTTCATCCCGTCTCTTATACGATGTCATCAAAGCACTTATCGCAGATTTAAACGAGGAAAATGCAGACTTGTTGTTGAGATTGATCCGGAACTCTGGTAATCAGATGAGATCGGACGATCCTTCTGCGTTGAGAGACATTGTCCTTTTGACTAATCAAGTTTTCGCTGATATGCCAAAAGACAAGGTTACCACTAGAATGCAATTCTTGGTCGAAACCATTGCCTCTTTAAAGAACAACAAGATGAAGATCAACAATGAAGCAAATCATCAACTCGCTATCCGCTTGAAGAAATTTTTGGGAACTATAAATAACAATAAGCTCAGTGATCCTATTCAAGTCGGACTCGATGATATTCACAACATTGCAACCAGAGGTAAGTGGTGGTTGGTTGGTTCTGCGTGGAAGGGCCATGAACAAGCGGAGGAGGAGAAGGATAATAAGCTAGAGATCAACGACGTTTTAGATAACGCTGAACCTAATTGGATGGAGCTTGCTCGTGCTCAAAGGATGAACACTGACATCAGAAGAGCAATTTTCATATCAATTATGTCAGCTACTGACTACGTTGACGCGATGACAAAACTCGACAAGCTTTCTTTGAAGAGAGCCCAAGAGAAGGAGATCCCTCGTGTTTTAGTCCATTGCACTGGTGTGGAGCCTTCATGGAATCCATATTATGGTGTTTTAGCATCAAAGTTGTGCAGTGACCACAAATACAGAAAGGCTTTCCAGTTCATGTTATGGGACTTGATCAAGGAATTCGAAGATGGAAATGGTGACGATCTGGGAGATGAGGATTTCTTCACGGGTTTCAATGAAAATGAATCGGATGAATCCAGGTTGAAAAGGATTTTGAACTTGGGTAGATTTTTCGGGTATTTGTTGGCTGAAGGTTCTTTGCCGTTGCATATTTTGAGAACAGTCAACTTCTTGACTGCCACTACTGACAATGTTTTGTTCATGGAGGTCTTATTTGTCAAGTTCTTGGACCAGATCGCTAAGAAGTCTCAAGTCAACTCCGTTGGTGCGGGCTTGTCGAAGAAGTCTGCTAAAATGTATGAACATAAATACGATGACAAGCTTCTTATCGAGCGCATCTTGAAGGCACAAGATCAAGCAGTGTTGTTGAGAGGTATCCAGATGTTCTTACAAGATAAAGTGGTCAACAGTGACATTATTGATGGAAAGAAGCAAAAGAAAAGGATCGAATGGGGAGTAAATGCAGTGATAGACATCGTCGACGAATTTTTGAGAAGCAAGGAGGATTAGCATATAAGATAAAGCATTCCATGATAGAAATATACAATAAACTTTACCTTTGAAATGATTTTTACTATGTACAATTATTGAACCACCTAATTTTGCAACTCCAAGATAACCACACTTTCAACTTGTTTTGTTTGTGGGAAGAAGTCGAATCCACGAATGTCCCTTATTTGGTACTTAGCACTTCCTCCTTTTTGAATTTGGAAAAAGTCTTGAAGGTCCCTTGCCTGTGTATTCACATTGCAACTAACGTATGCAATCAAGCGGGGCTGGAATTCATAAAGCTGTCTGAGGAAGGATGTGTTGGACCCTTTCCTCGAAGGATCCATGATGACTACGCTGTCTTCTCCACGGACGTCAAAAGTACGGAACTCTGACGATGTGAACATTGTTTCTGATGATCCTTGAATGAATTTGACTCTATTGGTATCGAGTCCATTGAGTTTTGCATTTCCCTTAGCATATTCTATTGCGCTTGCGTCGATTTCAATACCGAAAACCTTTCCATTAGTACCTAGAGTGTCGGCGAGGGAAATACCAAAGAATCCAGATCCACAGTAAGTATCCACCAAATTTTTGTAGGTACCTTGCACGTTTATATGATATCTCAAGTAGTCGAGAACGGATGGTAATATATTGTTGTTTGTTTGGAAGAAACTTGCGGATTCGAAACGGAAAAGCTTAGTCTCAACTTGCTCTGTGATCACCTTAGTGTGGTCTGAAATGCAAAGACGTCTGGATTCACCAGTTTCCATGTTAACGTGTACGTTTTCTCTGAAGTACATGGTTGCTTGCTTACCTAACTTCTTGTCAGGAACAGCAGGCAAGGTTTCAATAAGCTTCTTCTTTGCTTTCGAAAACCCTTCATTGAGGCTCCGTGACATCAAATGGCAACTGTCGATATCCACGACTTCACGGGTCTTGTTCACATGGTTGTAGCCTACTTTTAAGCCATCTGGTGCCCTACTCCTTGGAAATGTGTAATGAGGTGTGAACTTAGACCGATATGCAAACTGGAGGGGTGACGGACTAACGCTCGCATACTCACTATTCCACCCAGGGTAGTTCTCTTTGAGTTCAGGACAAAAGTAAGCAAATGCTTTGTGTATGGTTTTCTGTTTTAAAAGAAGCTGATCTTCATATCGAAGCATCTGGTATTGACATCCATTACAACTGTCAAACTTATCACACAAAACAAGATTATCACGGCGCATTGGAGAAGGACTTGTAATCTTCAATAGTAAACCTTCTGCGTGTGCTCTATCGTGAAGCCCTATTTTCACTTCTACCTTGTCCCCAATAAGCGTTTTTGGTACCACTACTGCAGTAAACTTATTGAAAATGAACTCAGGATCTTCAACAAATTCGTTAGCGTACATCCCTTTGGGAATGAACCCAACGCCATCACCTTCATTGGTGTGATAAACTATGCTGAGGTTGGGGATCACAATTTCTGGCCGCTTCTTTGAAAATAAAAAGCGGTCTATTAACTCTGGAGGATTAACGACGTCGTTAACGTGAATTTGAGTACTTTTCCCTTGGTTGTATGCCTTCACTGCACTCTGCACTTCTAGGAACAATATGTTGGCTTTACTGGTATTGTCAAGTGTGTCTCGTTTGGTCTTCTTCACATATTTCTTCAAGTTGTTGAGCACTTTTTGCTCCTTCCTTTCAGGTTGTGCTTCCCGTTTGTAGTTGTTTGCCCTCTTATTGACCACAACTATGTTGTGAACACGAGATATGGAGAATGTACGAGCGTGAGTCAACCACGATCGCAGAGAGCTGTATCGTATCATCGCTAGTTTTTTTTTTATTCAGGTTGCAATTTGAAGTCCAAAATAGGAACTAATTTTTTAATTTGCAGCTACTTGGAACTTTCCATGCTTATTAACTTTTAAACTATATTTGCAACTATGTTCATTATCATTAAAATTGCGAGTGATGGCAGTCTATCTGTGGCTTAAACCGTGATAGACGATTCCTCATGCAGATATTCTCTAAGATCGAGAGTCACAGTCTTTGAAGTATTCTCTCTTTGCTCCCTGTAAATTCCAACCAACGCATCAGACTTCTCAAACAACGTGCTCTTGAGCGAAATGACAATGAACTGGAAGCTTGGACCAGCGTGGTTTTTGATATAATTAGCGATACGCATAACGTTTGCGTTGTCCAAGGCCGCATCAACTTCGTCCAATACAAAAAATGGAGAAGGATGGAACGAGTGAATGGCAAAAAGCAACGCAAGTGCAGCAACTGTTTTCTCACCTCCAGAGAGGAGTTCCATGTCTCTGAAACGTTTCATTGGTGGCATAGCATGATACTTGATTCCAGATGAAAATGGAGTGTCCTCATCCTCAAGATTCAAGTATGCCGATCCTCCCAAAGGTGACGCGTTGGATTTCGTCAATTCTTTATAGATGTAGTCGATTTTTGCAGAAATGTGTTCAAACGCTTCCATGAACTTCTCATATCTCTTTATCTTGACACTGTTGAACTTACTGGCGATCTTCTTTTCTTTTTGTCTCGCGAGAGTGTGATCCCGGTCAAACTCTTGGAGCTTTGACTCCACTGCACGTAATCTTTCAACAGCCTTCGCATTCGGAGTCAACTTCTCCAAATGAGCAACAATTTTATCAATATCACTCTCCAATTCAACCTCAACTTGAACCGCATAGACATCCTTATACCTTGTATCCAAAGTACTGTAATCCACCTCTATTTGATAGGTATCCTTGATTAAGTCATCGGAATTCTCACCAATGGGTATCGACTCTAATAATCCGTCAGCTAATGGTATGTTCACGTTTCCGATCTTGCAGTTCTTCAATATGTTGACTCGTTCGGTATCCACCTTCAAAAGATTCTCTTCGTAGGAAGTTATTTTGGAAACCAAAGAAGACATTTCGCTCTCCAAATCAGTGACCTTGTTTTCAATTGCCTTGGCAATACGGGACTGTCCCTCTGCATTCGCATTCAACAGCTCATTTTCAGCTCTCATGACCTCTACTTCTGCTTCATTGCGGTCGATCTCATCTTCGAGCCTCTTCTTGTTTGCAAGAACTTCATTGTGTTCGTCTTCTAATTTTTTCAATTCGATTTCCAACATTGCCTTACGCGATTCGGTCTCCTTTACCCTTTCGCTCTCAAACGCGAGCTTGTTAGATAACACAGAGATGGCCTTCAAGAATTGCGTTCTCTCTTTTGCACGCACTCTCATGGTTGCTCCGTGTAAGTCCTCATAATCGTCAATTCCATTTGTGAACCCATACTTCTCACAGAAGTCCGAATACACAGTTTTTTGCAACTGTCTTACAGAGGTCATTATCTCGCTAATCTCGCGATCTAAATCTGCCACTTCTGCTTCCTTTTTGCGAATTGAAGCTTCGAAGTTCTCTGCAAGTTCATTTTGATGCTCAATCTCCTTCTTTCTGTCAGCTATCACTCTTTCGATACTCAACTTTTGATTTCTTAGCACCGGAAGTTTGTCATCTATAGCTCCGATCTCCTCGGAAATCGCGCCTATTTCTAACTCTTTCGGTTTGTGATCTTGCAATTTCATGAGGTTTGCTGTGATTTCATCTTTACTTTCAGTTAAAGCGTTCCACTCATTTCTGTCCCAATTCAAGACTGCTCTATAAGTCTGTGTTTGTTGACCACCAGTCATTAAATTCGATTTGTGGATGATGGATCCGTCTAACGTGATCATTTTGCAGTCGATCTTGAAGCTTGAGTCCCATTTCAACTGTCTGGCTTTCTCAATTCCATCAACGACCAACGCATTTCCAACAACGTAATGAATTGCCTGCTCTAACGACTTGTCGTCATACTGCAAAATATCATACGCAGGTTGCGCGGCATTGTCTAAAGATCTCAAGTAGTTTAAGTTGATAGGATCGTTCACCACAGAGTCCAAAGGAATGAATGTTGCAATACCACATCTTCTTTCCTTCAAGATCTCAATGCACTTATACGCTGTTTGGGTGGTCTCAACAATAATTGAGTCAAAATTTCTTCCAAGGGCTGTCAGAAGTGCAGTTTCGTATTTTTGTTGCGTAGGACGAACTAAATCATAGACCAAACCCTTAATAGCACCTTGTGGAAAGAACTTTTTGAGCATGGCTACGTTTTCGCGTAACTGTCTTTGCTTCTTAGATTCTCTTTGTTGTGAGGAGAGCTCATCCAATCTCACAAGAACCTCCTTCAACTTCGTGTTCAATTGCAATTCCTTGTAGTTGAACTCTTCCTTTGATTTGATGAGTTTGCTTCTAGCATCGATCTTTTCTTGTTTCAAGGTGAGAAGGTCATTGATTTCATTAGTTTTGTCGGATAACTTCGAATTCAAATCTGAGTCAACTATACTCATCAACTCAAATGCTCTGCTATTGGCGTTTCCGAGCTGAGTCTTGAGGTTCAGCACATTAACCAATACAGATTCTTTATTATTGTTAAGGAGGGCTAGCCCTTCCTCAAGCTGAGATCCATTATTAGCCAAGTACTGTGATCTCAAGTCTTCGTACTCCTTTTGTCCTTCTGGTGTCACTGATGATGATACACTTGCTAATACCTTTTCTTGAAACTCCTCGTAGAGACGACGAGCTCCCTTGAGTTCTCTCTCGATTTTCTCGATATTCTTCTTTTGGCGGGAGTAGTCGATCATAATGTCGTTAATCTTATTCTTGATCAGTGATATTTTGCTTGCAGTCGCGGCCCTCTTTGCGTCAATTGGAATCATATCCCTCTTTGAAGACTCAACAGCGTTCGAAAGTTCATCTGTAGTGGTAAGGTGCTTTTTCTCGGATAACACGAGCTTCGCGTGGTCTGCAACAGCCTTTTTCAATGCTCTGTTCTCAGTGGCCAAGTCTACTTCAAGCTGTTTCAAGTCACTCTTCTTTTCCTCGAGTTCATCGATGCACTCGAAATGTTTCTTTTCATTATGAAATAAACGGTAAAGGTTGAGTCTTTTTATAGTTTCCACTTTTTCAAGTAGTTTCAGCTCGTACTCTTTCTGCTCTGCTAACTGGTCCTTGTACTGCTTTGACTCTGAGTTCAAGGTTCTTTTTCTTGAAAATACAGAGTTAGAGAATTCATGAGCTTTGTCCAACTCGTCTTTCAACTGCTCGTACTCTTGAGCGTATTCTAATGAACCAGATATCACCTCAATAGTAGAAGTCAAATCCTTTGGTGATTGCGACGCGATCTGTTCAACGTCACCTTGGAAAACGAGAAAGTTTCTAGCCTTTATCAAAATGTTCTCACCCTTGAGCACTAATGAGTAATTCAAGGCGGTCACAGATTGGTCGTTAATTCGATACTCGCTAACACCGTTCGATGTGATGGTTCTCTTCAAACGGAGAATATCACCGTCTTCTTTCTCATATGTCGCCATGACATGAGCTCTAGTTGGATCGGGCTCATCTGTGCTGTCGTCACGTCTTCTTCCTCTATAGATCAAGTCTTTCATGTTGTGCGATCTTAAATGTGTGGAGTTCACTCCGAGAACGAAGGATATAGCATCCATCATGTTGGACTTACCAGCACCATTTGGGCCAATAATGGAGGTGAAGAACGAGGTACCAAACCCTATGGTCGAAGTCCCTCGATATGACTTGAAGTTGTGCAATTCTAAACCAATCAATCTTCCCATACTGCTGTATCTGTAAGATTTATTTTGCAGACGCGTTCGTAATCACGTCTACATCTTTATCATGTGACATGTGTCTCGTGACTTTATCTGAGCCACAAGGGGAACCATAGTGTGGAGCCGTATGAGTAGAGGAAAAATATAAAGTATACTACTTTATAATTGATATGAGTGACGAGAAGGTACATTTGATTGAGGATGGGAGCTCAAGCGGACCCATTGCGCTCAGAGATGACCATGAGGAAACGCTGAATTGTTCGACCATTGCTTCTATTCTTGCAAGTCCTGTGGCTGGACTTGCTTCCCAATTACACAAGTTGGTGGGAGGAAGTATTGAATCCCAATACGAGTTCACAGAAAGCGACGATGATTCCGATTCTGAAGATGAATTGGATTCTGATTTCGATCCTAATAATCCCCACCCTCTTGCGAAGTCTCGCCTTTCTGTTGCAGACAAGTTGGATAGCTTAAGAGGTTTGATGAGAGACCACAATATTGGAGTTTACATCATTCCTTCTGAGGATGAACACCAATCTGAATACACTTCTACCGCAGACAAGAGAAGAGAATTTATGACTGGGTTCACTGGTAGCGCTGGAGTTGCTGTGGTTACATTGGATGATGAAGTTGAGCTTACCGGAAAAGCAGCATTATCAACCGATGGAAGGTACTTTCTTCAGGCTGAGAAACAATTGGATTCCAAATACTGGAGACTTTTGAAAGCTGGAGTTGCGGGATACCCATCATGGACTCAGTTTGCAATTGATAGTGCTATCAACAATCCTTTTAGTAAGGTGATTTCCGTCGACCCTCGCTTGATTTCAGTTTCTACTGGCGAGTATTTCGAGAAGAATAAGACAAACTATGGGAATAAGTACGACTTCAAGCCATTGATTCAAGCGAATTTGGTCGACAGAGTTTGGGGTTCGGAAAAGCCAAAGAGGTCCTTAGAGCCGTTGTTCCCACATCCTATTGAATATTCTGGAGAGAGCTCAAATGATAAATTAACTCGTGTCAGAAAAGAGTTGAATGAATTAAAGGCCACTCACTTGGTCGTCAGTGATTTAGATGAGGTCGCTTGGTTGTTCAACTTGAGATCCACTTCTGATATCCCATTCAACACATCCTTCTTCTCGTATGCAATTGTGGATGAGAAAACAGCTACGTTGTATGTGAATGAGAAAAAGGTTGACGAAGCTTCGAAGAAGCACTTGGATGAAATCAATGGAGTTTCGGTGAAAAGCTACAATGACTTTTACGCGGACCTCACCTCGTTGAGAGCCACCATTCTTACTCCAAAATTGTCAATTGTTCTCCCATCTAGGTCAAGTGCGACGTACGCTTTGTTGGATTCGATTCCCGCTTCTGCAGCCAAGACAGATGTCAAGTACAAGTCTATTGTTGGTCTTTTGAAGACTTATAAAAACGAAACTGAGTTGAAAAACGCTCGGATAGCCCAGAACAAGGACTCTCTCGCTATTATCATTGCAATTGCCTGGTTGGAATACCAGTTGTTGCACAAGAAGCGCACGATTACAGAGTGGGAGTTCGCGACCAAGTTATTCAAGATTCGCACGAAATTCCCCAACTTCAAAGGTTTGTCGTTCGAATCTATTGCTGCTTCTGGGCCCAATTCATCTTCTCCTCATTATTTCCCCACTAAAGAAGCTAATTCTGTCATCGATGCAAAGAATGTGTTCTTGGCAGATGTTGGATCGCAGTTTTTAGAAGGAACCACAGACATTACCAGAAGTTTCTTGTTTGACAATTCTGGGTTGACTCCAGAGCTTAAAAAACACTACACTTTGGTGTTGAAGGGTCATATTGGTGTTGCAAATGCTAAATTCCCTCCTAATTCATCTACAACCGGTGCCGTTTTGGATGCTATTGCACGTCAGCCGTTGTGGAACGAGGGCTTGGACTTCAATCATGGTGTTGGTCATGGCGTTGGATCATTTGGAAACGTCCATGAAGGACCCTTGGGGATTCTGTCAACCACTGGTGGACCTCTGACAGATCTGTTGTTCAAGAAGGGAGGAATATTGAGCGATGAGCCAGGGTATTACGATGATGGAAATTACGGTTTCAGAATTGAAAGCGAATTGGAAATCATAGAGCTTGATTCCAAGTTCGGCCAAACAAGAGGCGGAAGCAACTATTTGGGATTTGCATATTTAACACAAGTGCCATTTTCTAAGAATCTTATCGATAAGAAGTATCTCTCGTTCTACGAGTTGAAATGGATCAATAATTATCATAAGAATATTCGTGACCTCTTTGCTGGCAAGTTGTTGGAGATCGGCAATAAAAGAGCACACAAGTGGCTCTTGAGACACACAGTTCCTTTATAAACATCCCATTAAATATATATATTACATAGTCTATGTCAATTTCAATGTAGAACTCAATAACTGCGGGAAACCCAAAGACTTGGCTTTCTCGGTCTTTGGAGGTGGTCGTTGGAATGTTCCCGGTCTTCTTAAAGTCGCTGGTTTTGCAGTAGGCTTCGCAAGTGTTGTTTGCTCATTAGATTGTAAACTGACTTTATTAGAAATGAAAGGTGAAGTTGAAGGTAATGTCAACGTTGGGTTCTCAACTTTGGTGACCGCTGGTGACAGTGTGATTGTGCTTGGTCCACTGACTGACGGCTTCCTGTAATGCGGCATACGCAAAGTCGAATTTGAAACCCAAGTTGAAGCATTAGACGTAGATAATGACTTCCTGATTTGATCAAGATTAGATGTAATCTTTGTGTAGGAGTCTCGGTCTTCGTTTACGTCTTCTATCTTAGTTCTTTTTTCAGTTCGGTTCGAGTCGTCAGTAGAAAGTCGTTTGCGGCCAATCTCACTCAACGATGGGTCAAGTGCATCTTGGCTTTCACGCCTTCCGAAAGCACGAGCGGCTGGAGCTCCAAACTTACTTCCGTGGAAAATTAAGCGCAGTGAGTCACTGATATTTGTAGTATCTGCATCTGGATAAGCTGCCTTCCGGAGAATAGCCAACTTCTTGCTACCACCATTTAAATGAGAAGTTTCCAACATTGAAGACAACGTCGATTTAACCGCATTATGGATCAGTTCATTGTCTTTCAATTGCTTACTCTCAGCATAGATGACAACCGAAGAAGCTGTTGCAGCTGTAGTTGCAGCCAAGACGGCACTGGGGTCTTCAATGTGAGCAAATGCTGACAACATATTGAAGATGTCCACCAATGGTTTTTTGAATTTGATATCTTCCGCAAAACCATCCTCTTTAGAATCTTCGCTGCCAGTACTGCCGATTTGCTTTCCTTTGCGAGCAATTCGTTTTTCTCTGCGCTTGTTGAATTCCATATCTATCCACTCCTTCTTCTTAGGAGTGTCCTCCTCGCCGAACAACATTGACGCTTTCTTCCAGACTCTCGAGCGGAGATCGTTATCCTTATTCCGCTCTGCGTTCTCTTCTCTCCATTTCTTTTTCCGGGCTCTATTCTCCAAACGCACCAATTCCTTTGCATCTTCTGACTCGCCTGCTTTGCGCTTAAATGACGAGAGGAACGAATCTTGTTTTGAATTTGGTGAGTGATGGACAATTGTGGTTACCACAGATTTCTTTATATCAGATATGGCCTCAAAGGAAGTGGTTGGCAGAGCTTCCAGTTTTCTTAATTCCTCAACATAGCTGCCCTTGAATTGTTTCAAGATAGTTTCAACCAACAGAACAGCCTTTTTGTTTTCCACTGCAGCAGGTTGATTGGATTCAAGAAATCTTTTGGCTAATAAAAGTGATTTCGCAATTACCAGTCTATCTTCATCGTTCGTATACGTTGCTAAAACGTCCGACACATTACTTGATGTAGGACCTGTCACCAGTGACGAGGTCTCTTTCGAGTCTGAGGTCAAGATATTCATCATCTCCTTAATAGCACTCATCACGTTAATCTCCGTGGAGCTAGAATCGCTGTGACGCGAAGTAATGGAGCTGATAACATTGGATATTTGCGAACGAATTGGACCTGTGTAATTCTTGTTCGCTTTAAGGGCTTCATTCAATGTTTCTATCAGTGCATAGTTTCTTCTTGGAAGATTGGACATGTTCGAACGATGAAGTGCAAGAGTCTCCGCTATCGAAAGCTCCTTCTTTTTCGGGTCTTTCGTAGCTTCTGTTTCATCATTGGTTGATTCCGAGTCTACTTTTTGCAACGGCTTCTTAGGGGTGAAACTAGGAGGACGAACCGCTCTTCCAGCGGAAATCTCTCCAGACTGCGGACGAGTCTTGGAAGGGTCTTGGTAAGGGGCAGGTCTCACTCTTGTTTGATCACCTGTTTTCGTGGTTTCGTCAATCTCCATGTCTTGGAGAAGCTCGTATGGGTTCTCCATTGCCATATTGAATGCATTCTGCAAAATGTCATTCATTTGCAACAGTTCCAAATCCACCGCCTTTTCACCAACGCTGCCCTTCTCCGTCAAACCCGCTGATTTCGCACGACGGGCTTCCTCTTCCTTATGAGCTTCATTATCGAAATGCTCTAGAACATTCTCATCCAACTGAGGAATGCTTGAACTCTTCACTTTTGAGATTTCATCATCAGCTATCTGTTCGTGAACCTGCTGCGTGATCTCCAATGCGAGCTCATTCAACACCTCTTGTGGTACTGCAATCTTCTCTTTGGAAGACTCAGCAGCCAGTTGAACTAATTGCGGGATGTTAATATCTGTTGACCCTTCTTTCGCTTTGTTTGCAGCAGCCTTGAATGCTTCAGTGATCGCACTCTCGATATTTTCTTCCCTCTCAGAAGATATATTCTGCAGGTTATTAGCCATAACCTTCTTGAACGACGCCGAAATTACAGCGGCTAGGTCGTCGTCCTCAGCAGTTGACTGCTCTTCAGGTTCTTGAGGCAAAATACTCTTGAAAGCATTACCAATTGCTTCGTCAAGATCCAAATCCAGATCGCTATCATCATCCGCTTTAGGTGGTGTATGCTCCTCGTGCTGGTCTGTGTTCGTAGCTTTCATTAAGTTGCCGAATACATTCTCAATGACAACATCTAAGTCTTCATCCTTCTTCTCACTCTCAGTGTTCACTTCTTGATCGGTGTTTCCAATTACTTCCTTGAGAGCATCGCCAATCGCATGGTCAAGATCTTCATTACTTGGGGAGGAAGCATTTGCGCCAGATCCTGCTGGCTCGTATTCCTTGTGCAATTGCTCCCCGGCTTCAGGTTCCTTTTGTTGTTCACCAATAAGGCTCGCAAAGGCATCACCAATCGCACTGTCCAAGTCAGCTTCGCCGTCAGCACTTGTTGGAAGCTCCCCTTGTCTATCAGTGCTTTGTAACTTATCAGTGGGAGAAGAAGTTTCCTGAGAGAAATCATGAAAAGATTGTTCCAAGTTGGTACCCTTTGGGCTGTTATCATGAAATGATTGTTCCAAATTGCTAACCTTTGTGGTGTGATCATGAAAAGATTGGTCCAAGTTGCTACTCTTAGGGCTATCCGCTTTCTCTTCACCGAAAGCATCAGCAAAAGCAGCACCAATGGCGTCATTGAGGTCATCGTCATTATCCAGATGAACATCTTCCGTTTCTTTCACGTGTGTTTCATCGATATTTGGTTGGTTTGTTGACAGGAATAGTTCATGTGTTTCTTCGATTTCCTCACGCTCTCTCAGTCCATTGCCTTCGTTATCTTGCGCTGTTTTGAAGGCATCGCCTATCACGTCTTCAAGGTTGATTTCGTTCTCATCAGCAGTATTCGTGTGGTCTCTCTTATCGTCAAAGTCGAATTGATTGAAGACGTTTCCAATTGCGTCTTTTAAATCGCTGTCATCGTTATCTTCGGTGTTGACAATTGCCTCGTATACGTTCTCCTTCCCCACGTTTGACGCGTCTGGCGTATTTTGCAGCAATGGCTCTTCTCGGGTCAACGAGCTCAATGAACTCGCAATCACCGCATTGAGGTCAAGTTCATCGTCATCAGCTTTATTAGTGTCATTGGTGTTGTCAAGCAGTGGCAGTGTACTTTCTGCCATACTTATTCTTGCAACCTCTTGGCTTGAAACCCTATAGTGTGACTGCTTTTCCAGATCGGTTTGTTGTGACTGCTTTTTGTTATTTTTTTTTGTGATGTTCTCGATGAGCGCGTGATCTGGTCACGTTACCACCTGCCAAAAATGGTTACAAAGTTCTGGATGACTAAGTTAGGAGCGATTTTGCAGCCATTGCGAGTGGATAGCAACGGCCTTACATCAACGTGCCCTGGTAGACGTATTTGATTATTGCTGTCATCGACTGTTCCTTTCCCTTGTCGGTCGTCATGTCGCCTTAGTATACAATGCTATTGTTTCAAGGTAGGCAGCGTCAAACACCTTTTCTGCGCGCAACAATAGCAATGAATTTCATTTGCATCTGCTTCAGTATGGTTTCATTTTGCATTTTCAGTATAATTCATTTCGACATAATTTCTAAATAGTGTAAATCTAATTCTACCTCGTGAGAGCTATTAGTCAGTCCCACTACTCATGTACCTCGTCCTTTGTCAATAAGCGCAATGCATAATCTTTGGGACAAGTGTGGAGAATATTAATCTTTGGACCAAGTGTGGACAAAATTAATCTTTCGTTTGTTCTTCAACCAAAGCAAAATTGAGCACCATAACGGTGGTTCCGTGACCCACTCCTTCGTATCCATCGCTTTTAAGCACCCAGTTGAAGTTATTCAACTTGTCGTTTGCATATTTGGACACATCGATGTCATAGGTTCTTCCTGCAAATGTTGGAATGCTGATGGCATACTTGGAATCGGCCAACTTTACCGAAATGGTATCAAAAACAAGACGGTATGACTCGTTGGCACGGAATGTCAAGTGCTCGCAGTTCTTTAAATTCGTGAAAAAGCCCTTACGTGGTCCTGCACCAACAGGAATCTTAATATTCTTGTCACCATTTTCAACGAGATTCTCTTCGTAGTCTCCTCCACCATAGCCACCACCGTAGTTGGCAGGTGGCATTGGCCATTCCTTAGCACCTTTTTCTTTGTTATTCAAAGTAAGATATGTGATGCTGTTAGCCACCAATCCGTATAAGAATGGCTTATCGCAATAGATATCACCGCGAAGCGTGTTATTTATAAACTTGGTGAAAATCTTGAGGCCAGTCGATAATAACATGGATGGCACATAGTCGCGAATTGGTACACTGAAGTCATTGCCGAAAAGGAGCTTACTTCCGCTGATATCTTTATTGGGCTTGAAGTCGATCAACAAGCGAAGGTTGTGCTGTTCACGCTCGTCTTGGAATCCTTTCTTCTTCGCTTCACCATTGAGATATGCCCCGTCGCCCACGTTGTAGAGGGAGTTTGATAAGTGTGGATTTGCTCCGTCGAAGTTCTTGATAAAAACCCGGAGCTTAACTTCACCGAGTTCCGATTTGAGCTCAACAGGCTCGTTCGTATTGATGGGTACGATCTTACGATCTGTACCATAGTCGCCGGAAGCACTAATTACCAATCTCTTGATCATAACAGGACTTTTTACTTTCTTGCCACGGGATTCGGGTAGAATATATACAAACAGTACCACCGAAATAATATCACAGGTTTGCACAAAATTGCCGTTCCGTCCAGCAAAATAAGGAAATAAGCAAACTCCGTCACTTTGCAGATTTCAAATGAAGGCAATGCAAGTCAGGTGCGCTTCCGCGTTTTGGACACGTGCTCATAAACACGTGTATCGATTCGCGTGAAATTACTCATACTAAGCGGGACCCTCCGGCTTCGGAGTCCAGACATTCGTAGATTAGTAAGGACGCAACCATAAATCAGCAATCACGCACAGGAAGTTGAAAACGGTTACTCAATAACGACAAAGTAGTCAGTAAATTACTAAAATTCGGCAAATGTTTTGCACAGAAAATGTTGTTCCTAACATCAATAATATATCGTCATCGTCCAACAAATTGGGGGAGTTGCTGAAAATTGGTTGAGTCCCAAGATATAAATCCCACTTTTCCTCCCCAATTTTTTTCGTTTCAGCAACAAACATGTCTAACTCTTTGGAACAATTGAAAGCTACCGGTACCACCATTGTTACTGACACTGGTGAATTCGAGTCTATTGCCAAGTACACCCCACAGGATGCTACCACCAACCCATCCTTGATCTTGGCTGCTGCTAAGAAGCCAGAGTACGCTAAGTTGATCGACGTTGCTATCGACTACGCTAAGGAGAAGGCTCCTTCTGCTTCTGCCAGCGAGAAGGCTTCGATTGCTCTTGACCGTTTGTTGATCGAGTTCGGTAAGGAGATCTTGGCCATTGTCCCAGGTAGAGTTTCTACTGAGGTTGACGCTAGATTGTCTTTCGACAAGGACGCCACTGTCAAGAAGGCAATTGAGTTGATTGACTTGTACAAGTCGGTTGGCATTGAGAAGGACCGTATCCTCATCAAGATTGCTTCCACTTGGGAGGGTATCCAGGCTGCCAGAGAATTGGAGGCCAAGCACGGTATCCACTGTAACTTGACCTTGTTGTTCTCTTTCGTTCAGGCTGTTGCCTGTGCTGAGGCCAAGGTTACCTTGATTTCTCCATTCGTTGGTAGAATCTTGGACTGGTACAAGGCTTCTACTGGTAAGGAGTACGATGCTGAGTCCGACCCAGGTGTGCAGTCCGTCAGATCTATCTACAACTACTACAAGAAGTACGGTTACAACACTATTGTCATGGGTGCTTCTTTCAGAAACACTGGTGAGATCAAGGCTTTGGCTGGTTGTGACTTCTTGACTGTGGCTCCAAAGTTGTTGGAGGAGTTGGTTAACTCTTCTGACCCAGTTCCACAGGTCTTGAAGGCTGACGCCGCTTCTTCCTTGGACATCAAGAAGGTTTCCTACGTTGACGACGAGGCTCAATTCAGATTCTTGTTCAACGAAGATGCCATGGCCACTGAGAAGTTGTCCCAGGGTATCAGAGCTTTCGGCAAGGACTGTGTCACCTTGTTGGAGCAGTTGGAATCCAGATTCTAAGTCTACGTGTAATGAGTTCACATGAAGAAGATTAATTTATTAAATTGTAGGACAAACGAAGTAGTTATTGAGTTGTGGGACTATGGCAAGCCCCATACACCCCATAACAGTTCAATTGAGTATTTTATATCCGAAATTGACAGAGGTGAGAGTTTATTATGGTGTATGAATACATTCTTGATACAGAGGTGAACAGGATCTTCCGAAATACAGGTGAATTTTCGTTACCCTATCTCCCCGCTTTTGGTCAAATTGAAATTTTTATGTCACCGTATTTTAGCAGGTTGATCCGGTGGCAACGCTTTTTTTGTTGTACCCAAAAAACTCTGCCAACATGACTCGCCCGGAGACTGTGATCCCTGACTCGCCTTCAGCGCCTTTTCCGATTACAGTTCAGTCCCAAGTGGTTTGTGGATTCGGAAGGGGTTCTGCGGAGCTTGGTATTCCGACTGCCAACATCCCTATAAATGATGAACTAAACCTGTTAGATACGGGGATCTACTATGGATGGTGCAAATTGACACCAAGGGATTGCTTTGAAACGGTAACGAAAAGAAACGATGGTAATGAAGTTGCTATCAATAATGGTCACCTGCTATCAGGCAAAGAATTACAAAGCTTGCCCATGGTCATGTCAATAGGTTGGAACCCTTTCTACAACAATAAGGAAAAAGCTGCAGAAATCCACATAATGCATTCACTTACTGATAACTTTTACGGCGCTGATATACTGTTTAACGTGTTGGGGTATATCAGGCCAGAATTGAATTACACTACGAAGGAGGCCCTTATCAATGACATTAACTTGGATATCGAAATTGGGTTGGATATTCTCAAGCGCCCTGCTTATGCCGAATTTCAGGACAAGATTTAAAGGTTAGACACCAATACATATAGAGGAAAGACTGACCTGTAGACTGTATAGTACAAGTTCGTAAATATAATCTTGGTAGATGCTAGTGTCATAGATTGCTATCTCAGAAAAAAATAACTGCGCCGCGCGGATCCTCCTGATTCCAATACTTGAGAATGCTTGTCAATTGAAATTCCACTTACAATGAGTTCACGACATAAGTGGGCACTGACTATACTTATACTGTTCATTTTACTTTCTTTAGTCGCTCTGGCAGCAACACTTGAACCTCTGAAGTCCGACTACCTAATCCAAGACTTTGATACCTGCAATTTTGCGACCAAGAAACATGATCGAAGCTACTGCCAAGTTATTGAAGAGAATTGTGATCCTCTTTACTTTGCAATAGCAAGACTATACTTCTGCTCAGCGGAGACACCTTCGCGGTGGCTACTCGGGTTGTTATCCTTGGTCATCTTTTTAATTTTGGTGGTGATATTGACCTCATTGAGCGTTCTTGTATCCAACTTTTTATTCAAGAACCTCCATGAACTCACCGAAACACTTCATATTAACAATGACATCCTCGGATTTGTGCTCATTCCAATAACAAATGCGCTTCCGGATATAATCAACTACTACGTTATCTTGGACTCTGGCGCAAATGATCTTGTTTTAGGACAGATTATAGGATCTGTATTAATAATGCTCACGGTGATCATCGGAGCTATCAGCATCATGAATAGCCCATTCCATGTGGAGAATACAAAGGGATTATTTATAGATATGACGTGGGTTTTATTTACCTTTGTGATGCTTCTGTATATCTTACTGGATGCCAAAATTACCCTTACAGAGTCCCTTGTGATGGTAATTGCATATGGACTTTACATTGCATTCCTCAATACTTTCAACAAAGATAAGCTCCTTGAGAACGACATTGCTCTGGACTATGAAAGTTTGGGTGAGAGTGTTCGTGAACCATACAATATAGAAGATGCTTTGAATCTTCTACCAAGCCCTGCAAGCACTTTGGAACCCACAAAGTCTCCGATCCATGACTTTGGGATTCAGAGCGTTGAATACGTTGAAGAAGTGATATTCGAAGAATCCGTGGGGGTGGTACAAGCAATGTTGAATATGATAGAGTTCATGTTCTTATTCCTTGTCCCAATAACTTCAATACATGATTATTGCGACTGGTGGTTCCTCCGGTACCACGATAATCACGCTGATCTTTTTACAATGTGGTTCACCGTTGAGCTTCCTATACTACTTAACTACAGGTTTTTTGGATTAGGTTTATGGGATATGATTCCCGTAATTATGCTTAATATCGTGGTAGTTTACGGAGCTCATGGTTATCTATCAAGCCATGTCAAAAATTCCATTATAAATGTTGCAGGTATCGTTCTGAGTACTGTTCTCATTTCGATGATTTCACAGCTCGTTCTTTTTCTTTTAAAGAACTTTGGTTTGCTCTGGAAAATAAGCGACTACCTTCTTGGTCTCTTTGTATTTTCAGTGAGCAACTCCATCAACGACATTGTTACCAACGTCACGATCTCGACCAAAATAAATCCCATCTTAGGAATCAATGCGTCCTTAGGTACGCCTTTACTTTTGATCTTGCTCGGGTTGGGTGCAAATAGTACCATTATGATAATGAGGAATGGTGGCAAATCATTACACTTTAACGTTGCCATAGATGCAGCAACTTCTCTCATTGGCTTATTGGTCGTGGTGACAATTTATATCACGTATCTACCTTTTAATAGGTGGGTATTGGATAAGAGAATTGGTTTTATTGCAATTGTCTTTTTCTTTGTGATATCCTTTTTGAACCTTTTCCTTAAAGGTAGCGATTGATGTCGTTGTCATAGTCAAATTTTGTGGAACCGCTCGCTGCGTGAATTTTTAGATGCGCCAGTTTGAAATAGTCTGAATCCTTGAATGCTGGCTCGAACTCGTTGAGAAAGCTCTGTTTGGCTTCCTTCGAAATGCTTTGAAATAGCAAAATGTACTCAAAGAACCATCCATTATTTGTCTCATTGACAAGTTCTCGGAAGATGCTAATGAGATGGTCCGGGTCGTTTGGGATTAGTAACCTCTCGACACATAATAACTTTTCGTAAATAGGTATTGGAATTGAAACGTTTGTTTGAATGTAAGAAACAAGCAAGTCCTTCGCTTGAACGTAATTTTCTAACACGATGTGAATGTCAACCAATTTTAAAAGTAGCTTATGATGATTATTAAATGCAAATCCTCTGACCAAAACTTCAGTGGCTTTCAAGTACTGACGAGAGGCAATGTTGTAGTTAGCGTATTTTATCCAAAACCTCGGATAGTCTGCTGTCACTATTAAACTTCGTTCAAATGCTAGACTTGAATATTCTTCCGGGAAATGTTTAAGTTTAATGTAGTCGATGTATTGGTCCCATGTATCGAGGTACTGCTTTGATAAGTACTCTCCATCATAGAACGATTGTCCTAACGACTTTTCAAAGCCAAACATTTCGTACACCTTGTATTGCGTTGTAATGTAGACGTCCATGAAAGTCTTCTTCAAGGCAGCTGCTGCGTTCTTTGGGTCCATTCTCACGAACTTTTGTAGCTCTTTGGAAGGTACTAGGTGACTCAATGTTTCTTTGACCTTGTCTGATTCTAATGAAGGGATAAGAACAATCATATCCATGAACTTTTTAAAAAAGAACTCGTAGTGGTATAATGGAATTTCGATTATTTGACGGTATAGCACACACGTCCTCAAGTTGAACTTTTGCACATCAAGATGGTTGTAGTCTTCGAGAAATTGCAAATATAACTGATAGAATTCATAGGCATGATAATGCTTTCCGATTTTGAGTCTTGCAAACTCAAAGAGATCTAAAACCTCTTGTATGTTGTCGGTGATGGTATTGAGTTTAAATGTCAAGTACTTGATCCAAACGTCTAGTGAATAAGAGAGGAAATGTAAGCTTCTCTCAAACACCTTCTCGCACTTGGCCAAATTCCCAAGCTTGAACTCCCAATCTGCTAGTCTGATCCAGTAATTGAATAATAGTGGGTACTTATCTAAGAACCGGTTGTATGAAACTCTCAATAATTCAATCTCATCTTGAGACGTTGACTTGTTGATTCCTCTTTTGTTGTTGTCCTCTGCATCCTTTATCAACTTCTCCCATAACTCTAAACAGTCCGGGTTTTCTATAAGTTTTGTCGAGGTGTTTGACCACTCTCGATTACCTTCTTCCATTGATGTTAATCTAATATTTTTTTTGGGGCACATCAAGAACAATTTCATAGCAAAATGTGGACCTCATTTACATTGAGTTATAAGCTTTGACTAGATTCCCTCAATAAGTAATAGCACATGTTGGTCAAGATTGGACGGTTTATCAACATGATTTTCGTATGAGTTCGTTTTTCGTCATGAAGATCCTGAAGAATCAGTCTTTAGTATACAAAATACTACGTTAATTACTTCCAAAAACACTTCGTTAGTACATTAGCGAATCCTTTAGTCAGGTATACTTCGGACTACAAACAATCTCAACTTCTTTGTCTAGTGAGCTTAATCATCCCCCATCCAACCATTTGCAACTTCCGATTTTTGTGCATCGAAAAAATTTAGGATCCATCAGCATCATGTCAGACGACGAGCTTAGCATAGAAGGCGGTCTTTTTGAAGAACCGGAAGGTTTCTTACCTCCTCCTCAAGAGTCCCACTTTGCCAAATACAACAGAAAGATTGACAATGTTACTCCTGCTGAAGTTGAAATGAAGTTAGTTGGAAAGTCACCTCTCTGGGGACACTTGTTATGGAACGCAGGAATCTTTACAGCAGACTATTTAGACAAGAACAGCGCTGAATTGGTTAAAGGAAAGAGGATTCTAGAGCTTGGTGCTGCTTCTGCTTTACCCTCCTTGATTTGTGCATTGAACGGAGCAAGTAAGGTCATTTCTACAGACTACCCAGATGCTGACTTGATCAGCCACATTGACTGGAGTTTCCAGAACTTGGTTGATCATGGCCACTTGAAGAAGGAATCTTACGAAGTTAAGGGATATATTTGGGGTAATGATGTGGCAGAATTAGTCCACTCCGATTCGAACAAGACTTTAGATGAGAAGGACAAGTTTGACTTGATTATCTTATCTGACCTTGTCTTCAACCACACAGAACACCGTAAGTTGCTTACTACTTGCAGATCTAGTTTGAAAAAGAATGGTAAGTGTTTTGTTGCTTTCTCTCCGCACAGACCACATCTTCTCGATAACGATTTGGAGTTCTTTAAAACATGTGAGGAATATGACTTCAAGGCAGAAAAGATAGACTTAGTCAACTGGACTCCAATGTTCGAGGAGGATGATGAAACCGTGGAAATTAGAAGCAGAGTGTATTCTTTCTACTTGCTTCCACAGTGGTAAATAGATATTGATAGAAGTCAACTTGAATAAAATGGAACTACAGGATTGGAAACTAGTAATGAGGTCTTCAAGACAGCAATTAGCGGGCTTCTTTCGAGCTGGCACAAGTGCGTATCATTGTAAGTTCATTCTTACACCGGCATCTTGGATTACTCTTGTAATCCACCGTCATAGTAGTCAAATAGTATCTTCATGTATTAATAAACACCAGGTGCACCAACTAGATAGCAATTAGCTTACTGGGAAGCTGGGGATGGGTTCATCTTTCTCTTACCATTAGTCAAGGTAACGTTGATGAATCTTCTAGTGTACAACAATCTGACGTAAGCTCTTCCCTTAGGCTTCTTTGGCTTCTCAGCCTTTTCGACCTTTGGAGTTTGAGACTTAACCTTACCGGCACGAGCCAAGGAACCGTGAACTTTACCCTAATAATTGTTAGTATCGATGTTTTGTCATTTCATACGACATCAAACGAGAATAAGAATGTGAGCATTTCGAACAGCCAGTAACTCCCTGGTCTAGCTCATAAGTCGTTCTATTGTGCACGTAGTCGTTCTATCTCATTCAGTAGTCGTCTTAGCTAGCACTTCAACATACCATTTTGTATGATTAGTTAAATAAGTATATCGAAAGAAGGAAACTTAACTGGATCTATTTTAGAAAAATTTTCCCAGCGCGAGTGGTTGCCACCCTCAAATTATTTTTGCAGGTTACATCTATTTTTCACGAAAGGCGAAAATCGATTTTACATTTTATGGCACGTGATAGGGTTGAAGCCCTATGTTGTAAGAGGCATGAAGCTGCAGCCTTTTGACATGTGCAGAACATCTACAACGGTTGCAAAAGAAAGGAACGTTGCGTAGAAAGAGAACCAACATCCTCTATTACCTTCTACCTTTCGAACCTAATCGTGAAGCGTTTGCTTCATAGAGCGTAAACGTATTCATTGTTATGTTTATTTTAATGTGGACCTTTGCCCAACATGAAGAAATTCGTTAATTATAAAGCATCGTATGATGATATCATCACTGCCAATGACATGCCAAGCTTACCTGTTTGCATGAAGCGAGAGTTTTTGTTGCAATTTGGTATCAAGCAAGTTCAAGTGGCTTTTATTACCAAGCCAAAGGTGGTCACGATCAACGCAATCACCGCCACTATTAATGACAAAATAGATAACCTTGTAGCTGGAAAGTGGTTCTTTGTGAGAAGAGTCTGGACATGAAAGAACCTGGAAAATCCCAAGATTAGAGTGGCTATGCCAAGTATTATGAAAATGGCTCCCAAGGGCTTGCCGTATTCACGAACCCCATGTTCGGCAGTACTGTTAAGACGGAACAACTGGATCACGCCGATGCCGAGAGATATGAATGAAAGTGAAGTTCTAAGCCATGCTAAGAATGTACGCTCATTCGCTAAGTGGTCTCTTGCGACCGTGCCTTTGTTTTCCAAATGGAGCGACCTTACTTGGCCAAGCCATGGATCAGTCTTTTGAAGTCCATGACTGCCTGGGGCAGTGTCGGAGGCGTTGTGGTTGTTGCTATGACTAGTGCTTGGCTTTGGCGAGAGTAGTAGCCTATCATTGTCTGTGGATGAGTAGCCCTCCCTCGAGGACATTGTAATTAGTATTGGTTATTACTGAGATCCACAGTTGGAATCAAGGTACTTCATTTCACGTGATACTCGCACGTGAATTTCTTATCCGTCAAGTCGCTGTTTTGGGTAGATCTGGTGAATTATTTTTAGAGATCACGAGGAAAGGTCGTTATCTCTGCTGGGGCGGTAGGAACAACGATATGAGGGGTCAAGGATCGACGACTGCTCCTTGGTGAGGGGTCAGTTGTTTGTTGATAACTTGTTACATTTTTAGAAATTTTGGAATTGATGTTCATCCCTTCCAAGTCCAAGAAAAAGATCACAAAAGAATACGGTTACTCTCTACAACTTCCTTCAATTTCCAACCATATCGAATTCGAATTCTAAGTAACTGTAACCACTGTGTAGTCTATGGGTAGTTTATACAGTTCTATGCAACAGATGTAATAAACGTGCTTTTTTATTCTTAAAGCAATGCAATGACAGCGAGTCCTGCGCTAATAGCGCCAACAGCCAAGCTCAGGATTCCAATCCTCTCTCCTGGAATATTGTTGTAAAAGTGGTTAGCACCTCCATGGCTAACGGTGACGACTTGATATGATCTGACATCACCCACGCTTCCTGAAAGACTGCCCAATCCCACGACTCCACTCGATGGTTCCTGAACATTGGAATACATCGAAGTGAATTTCTGGGTGTAAAGGGATTGAGTCACTGTGGTAACACCGGCAGCATTAGTTCCAGTAACCCAAACTGCGGTCAGGAGGGAGCTGCTGGTTGTGTCAGCGGCCAAAGCGAGGCCGAGGAACAGGAACAAAAACAACATGTAGTTGACCCAGGACATTTTAGTGTGCCTTGATACCTTGCTGGAGCGAACGGGACGATTTATAACGAGCAGAGCCAAGATTAAAAAAAGAAACGTCGCAAAAAAAAATAAGTCGAGAAACTCTGTAGAATTACGCGCAATAAGACTCCAATCGCACAAACATCCATCTGTCTGACTGCGGATTTCACGGCTGCATGTAATTGTATATCGCTTGTAAATCCGCTTCTAAGGGTAATGTTTGGTAGCGAAATGCAGAGCTATGTTCAATCTAATAGACTTCTTTCGAGGTACGACTCAGAAAAGGTGAAGAGTCGCCCAATTCTAAAATTTACACTGGTTACTGTTCCGAGGTAACAACAAGGTGCACGCTAAAGATGCTAAAGAGGCTTTGCACCAGATTGTGAAGAAAAATCAAAGGATTGCACTCTGATTTTCAATTTTGTTCTGAGCCCCGTGCTCGGATTAAATTCTAGACAACTTTCTATACGCGCTTGTTGAACAAACTTGAAGAAAACCCGCGCTACATGACTGACGTAGCAAGCATAAACAAGTCGAGGAATGGTCGGGCTTGGTTATCTTCGCGCATATGCCAAACAAGACGACGAAATTGGTGTTCATCGAGAAGGATTCCATGGTCAGATTAGCAATGCGGTTAACCTTCCCGACATAATTATTATCTCGTTTAGATAAAATTACCAAATTTCCAGATTTTAAGGAGGGGCACGAAATGGCGCTTGCACACAAGACTTCCACCGTATTTTTCGTTCGCTAATGATGAACATTGAAGTTCATAGGTTCATAATGGCTCGTGATAATCTTACTTGGTTCGAATTGCGTCTATTGTATCGACCTTTTTGAATTTTATCCACCTATATTTGTTTATTGCTCCTTATTTGCTATTTTTAATTCTGCAGGAGCTGAGGTTAATCATAAATCGTCATCTGAAAGTAGGATCGACAACGTAGTAGCGTGGCTTGCTAGGGCCGCAGGGAGGACACTGTCATTTTCAATAAGGATGCGCGGACCTGCCGTCATCTGTAAACTGGACACCTATCTGTTGACACATTGACCAGGGTTCGTGACGAGGCTTTTGGTTGGACGCGCTCACATGCAGACTAGCTGCTGATCTTTTAAGGCGTCGTAGCCAAGACCGTAGCTAAGTGGATATTTCTACATAGCTTTCCAACTTCCTTACAATTTCAGCATTGTTTGACAGGCGAGGGAATTTTCACTTACATCTTACATTCCATGGAAACCTTAACCACAACTCAAAACCTTATTTTTATCTATGGCAGATTTTCTTCTCGCGATCAGGGCTTTGATTCTTTTTCTTGACACCACAAATCTCTCGACACGCGAATATTTGCCCTTCAGATGTATTGACGGGTTTGGAGGCAGGTGATGTCAGTTCATCTAAAAATCAGGTTTTTGGTGCAACACCTCAAAATAATCTCGTGATGATAAGGCTTATATCTCAGACGCCTTAGTTTCTCGCCTAAGTAATAATAATGTCTGTTTGATAATAGCTTTCCCAAAACGACTAGCGTTCTTCTACTTTCATAGAAATTTTGGAGAATTTCAAACTTCACAATAATTTGCAAGAAGTTACAATTTAAAAGAACTTCGACAATTATTTGCAGAACATGACAACTTTTCGATTTTCAACTTCCAATCCTCAACTATTTACAAATCCCAAGCACAAACACTTCATTCTTGTCAATCCTTCATTCTCTAACATACAAAATCATCTGACATAACTCGTTATCAATTATCCTTATATAAAATACTCTATCGCAGGCTTCTTCGATGGTATAGAACCAATATCCTGGCTGCTCGCCTCAAACACCTTGTACTCCCTTCCCAAGTTGTCGTCAATTGTCAAAACACTAGCAATGTTTCCACAACGGTAGCAGTAGTTCGGGGCCAGCCACACTGTAACTAACTGCAGGTTAAACATTTCTTTGTACCCTTCCATAACCAATTGATGAGCTCTTGCTATTAGCGAAATGTCATTATTGTGCAAGAATTTGTTGACCTCGTTCTCCCCGAATAAGTAACCTGCACCTCGTGGACTGATTGCCCATCCTGGGATGTCTTCAGGATCCGACCATAGTAAATCGCACATTCCACCCTCATGTGGTACTTCCTGTTTGCGATCGAGCATTCTAATCTGCTCTATTGATTCTATGCCGGGACTGAGGCCTCCATGTATGCAAAAAACTCCGTTTTTACCACCTACTATCGCCCCTAACAGAAGATAGTCAAAGACTTCGCAACAATACCTCCACACATTCACTGAACCGTATTTGCGTACACACTCATCGTAGAATCCATAGACAGTTGTGATTTGCCGCGACTCGTGATTGCCTCTTATTAATGTGATTCGGTCAGGATAACGTACCTTGAGACTTATGAGTAAGAGGAAAGACTCGAGCGAATAGAACCCTCGGTCAACAAAGTCTCCAAGGAAAAGGTACTGCGTCAGTGGACATTCGCCTCCTGTCTTGAATAGGGTTATCAAATCATGTAGTTGGCCATGTATATCACCACATATCGTTACTGGTGTGTCTACCTGCTGGATGTTGGCTTCTCGCACCAACAACTCGATGGCCTTCAGACAGAGTTCTTCGACATCTGCCTCGGGTATGTACTTGCACTGCTTGATATTCTCAATCGTTCTATATGTTAGTGACAGTTCTATGGAAAGTGTACATGTAACTTACTCGTCCAAGTTTAACATCCCAGTACGCGTTTTAGATTTGGTTTTCCAAAAAATTGGTCACCAAAAAAGATAGCGACAGTTTGTTAGCGAAATTACCTAAGTTCACAAATATTACAATAACATACATAATACAAAATTGAAGTAAACTCCTCCACACCGATCTACTCTTCCCAAATAGCTGCCCAAACAGTTGCCCATATCGCTCAAGCACATTATGCTCTTGCTTGTCTTGCCCTCGTTGGCAAAGTGTACTTTTGGAAAGACTTTTGCAATTGCTTTCTCACTGTAATCTTTTGAGCACCGACAAAACTATCAATACTGACCTTGATGGCTCTGTTCAAGTCATTTTGCGAAACAAAGTCACTCAAACGCATCTTGGCGAACAGCTCTGCAATTCTCAAAATACTTTCTAAATGACGAACAGTGATAGGGAAGGATCCAGTTGTAATAGATTCCCTTCTCAAGTCCGCATACACTTTGGACACCTTATCCATGTCCATTTGGTGTAGACGGGGACTCACTTTAACACGTGCATAGTTGATGTATTTCACAAGCATGTCCTGGGAAATAGGTGAGATCTCGTCCATTTTGGCTTGGTTCATCTGATCGATTCTTTGTTGTCTCGAAGGACCTTCTTCTCCCTTCATCTCCTCGTCCTCAATGACATCTTCGGTGTTTGCTGGGTGTGATCTCATGTGCGAGTCAATGACAAAGCTTGCTAAACGCTCATCCAGTTCGGGGTTGACCAAGTCACGTACCACACATAAGATATCGAAACGCGACAAGATTGGTTCAGTCAAGTCCACATTCTGCGATAATGGCAAAGTGGAGTTGTATCTACCACCATTAGGGTTCGCTGCAGCAATGATAGAACATCTTGCTTGCAAAGTTGTGACGATACCAGCCTTGGAAATCGAAATCGATTGCTGTTCCATGGCTTCGTGAATGGAGGTTCTGTCTTGGTCATTCATCTTGTCAAACTCATCAATCAAACATGTACCTTTATCTGCGAGCACGAGAGCTCCACCTTCCAAAGTCCACTCTCTAGTGATTGGATCCTTACGAACACTGGCGGTCAAACCGACTGCACTGGCACCTTGACCAGTAGCGAAGACAGCTCTGTTGGCCGTTTTCTCTGCATACTTCAAGATCTGTGACTTTGCGGTACCTGGATCACCCAAAACCAAGATATTGATGTCACCTCTAATAGAAAGCTTACCATTCACATCCTTGGGCACACCTCCAAAGAGAGAACATGCGACCGCGGTCTTGATATCTTTGTGCCCATAGATAGAAGGTGCCATAGACGAAATGATCTTGTCGATAATACCTCTCTCTTGTGAAAGCTTCCTGAACTCTCTTTCCTCTTCCTCAGTCCACGAGTTGGATGAGTCCAGCAGTGACATTTCCTTTCTCCACACCGAGTTGGCTTCAATGATGGTAGCGAAGACAGGAAATCCATTCTTCGCATTGAGGTTACCGTCATAGTTATTCTTATAAACTCCAGTAACTTCGATCTCTTCACCAGGCTTTGCAATGTCTACCAAATCCGAGAGAAGGATTACCTCTCTGTGTCTTGGTAATCTTCCCGCAGGAACAGTGCCAGGAGCTTCTTGTAACGTAATTCTCTGGTAATTACGGTATAAGGTCTTCTCTGAATTAATCTTGAAAGGTCCCTTAGACTGACAGTTGGTACAGAACGAAATTCTCACCTCGGTGTTGGAATCTTGGATAAATGGACCCAAAACACTGCCACACTTCAAGCAGTCAAACTTAACGTACTTCAATTGTGGGAAAACTCCGGTTCTTCTAGTAACCACACCACTCACCTTGATCAACTGATTCAAGTTACTCTCACGCAAGTCACGCAAGTTCAACTTGTTAGGGAAGTTGGTAATACGAACGTGAATCTCTTGGTGGATTTGAGAATAGTTAGGGTAGTGCAACTCGGTGGCTTCCATCGCGACAATATCGAAGATCTTGAGCATTTCAACTGGCGAGGTAGCCAAGAACAAAGCGAGGATAGCTTTCAGGTCCGCTAAGTGCGCGTAAGACACATCTAACGACTCAGAATTGACTTCACCCAAGGTTCTAATACGTGCACCGTACACAGAACGACCCTTGTCGTCGGTATATTCCAAAAGGAACGACTTAAGCTCACGAGCAATGGAACGTGAAACTGCAGGCTGCAAAACCCACTCAGTGATGCTAGGAGCTTTGATATCAGTCAAACTGTCTAAGGATAATTCTTCATTGAACGGGTCAATTTCAACATTGTCTCCCAACATATCGTCGTCATTATCTTCCATTTGTCTTCTTCTACGACGTTGGATGGGCAACCCATACTGGTCAATTCCATCGCCCATCGCGTCGTCTTCGTCATCATCGCCCACGTCCATGAATGCCTGACGTCTGGACCGCGATCCAGTTTGGTTTAAAAGTGCATCACGACGGTTCATCTGCTCATCGAGTCTTCTACGCGTGCTGGCATCCATCTCGTCGTATTCACCATCGTCAATATTGCCATCTCCCAAATCGTAATGATCCTGGTCTGCGCGCATTTGGTAATCACGCTCCATGTTCTCAATCAAGTCCTCACCTTCCTCTTCGTCGGAGGGATTCAAATCGTTGAAATCGTTGTGGATCTCTTCTTCGTCGTCCTCATCTGCGAAAGGCACAGCAGGCGATGAAGGTGGGAGTTGTGGACTGGAGGCAAGGATTGGAGACGATGGCTGATTGATTGGCGTGTCGTCATCGCCATCTTCGGCTTGTCTCTTACGGCTTCTCTGAGACATGTTGGTTGTGTTTAAGAAAAAGAAGTTTAAAGAACTGCCTTGAAAAAAGTACGCGTTCCAATAAGATTTCCACTTTAGGATTAATTACGTACACAAGCCCATCCTGCAGGATGCGAAAATTTAGTAGCCAGTTACCTGGGAATTTTTAGCTTACCTAATGAGAGGGGACATGGCATTTTCGTATGGCATTTTCGTATGGCACTTTCCCCTTGGTCATTTCAGTTCGAATTCTAATGAAAGAGCTTCACTAGCTGCTCCTATTTGGCCCTTATTTCGCTCGCACCTACAAGCGTGGTGGACAGTTGTTCACTACAATGAAGGTTACTTCGTTTCAAACAGAAATTTCTCAACTTTTGGTCGCTTTTCAGCGAAATTTTGCATATTTTACACTTAACAAATTTTTAGGTACCAGTCCATGTCTTGATAATACTTTTTCTTTCCCTTGTGCCCCATGGCCACTTTTGTCCTATTAATCCGGCCCACGTAGTAACGGAACCGAAGCTAAACCAACTGCGTTATGATCGTGATGGGATCCCTGCCCTGGACCATGCATATGGCCACACGTACATTCGTCAGTGTCCATCGCATCATGAGGATTTCGTTCCCATTCACTTTTGTACTCCTGAGGTTGTGGCAGGGTCATGCTCTGCATCGTTTGATCTCGGGAATCGACGTTCATAATTATGCTTGTTCTTTTAGTGTCCATATCAAGTTCAGGTGTTAGCATTCCCGTAGAGTTGTAAACTCCTTCAGTAGTGATCTGGACCTCTGAATATATATTTTTGTTGTAAGGAATCTGAGCCACCGGCTCATATAATCTCCTTCTCTTGGCCTGCAGCTCGTGCTGGTCGTCGGGGTAATGTGTCGACATCACGTTTGTTGGTTGTGCATCCGGAGTGTCAAATGACCCGGATTTTCTCCGCAAGATGAGGAAAACACGAGTCACGTGAACCATTCACGTGCAGATCAATTTTAGTAGATTTAAAATTATCGTTGTGCTGATAACGATTCGATCGCACCATAGCATGGAAATCTTGGACGTTGTCAAACTTTTCTAAGAATTTACCGTTCTAGACTCTGAATTGTACTTGGAACCACCCATGCAACTGGGAAACTATGCGTGATGTCGGTTGCGACCTTGATCTACCACTCCGCAAATCGAATATTTTTTCTCGATCCTGAACATTTTGTGCTCTTGAGCAACCCTTATCATTTTTTTGACATTGTATACTTCTTTTTCCAACGAGTGTAATGCAAGTGGCCCGTCAACCCAATCATCTTCAATTGAAGGAGTCTTTCCTTGTTGGAAAGCCTCTTCTTTACTTCACGTCCATTTTCGTGTCGTTAGGTGTGTTCTTGTTCGGTTTCGAACAGGGTTTAATGAGTTCCCTCTTGACTAATAAGTACTTCAAAAACTACTACAACAATCCAACTCCTGTGGAAGTGGGAACAATGATTGCAATTCTTGAAATTGGAGCATTGGTTTCTTCGTTCTATGCTGGAAAGATCGGTGACAAAGTCGGTAGAAGACGCACAATTCGCTATGGCTCCTTCATCTTTGTGGTGGGAGGCCTTATCCAGACAACTTCGGTGACAATTGTCAATTTGGGTTTTGGTCGTTTGATCAGCGGTATCGCAATTGGCTTCTTAACAACCATTATTCCATGCTACCAGTCCGAAATCAGTCCTCCAGATGACCGTGGCTTTTACGCGTGTCTTGAGTTCACAGGTAACATTGTGGGGTATTCTGCCAGTATCTGGGTAGACTATGGGTTCTCCTACTTGGAAAATGACTACTCTTGGCGTTCGCCATTGTTTGTGCAGTGTGTAATGGGATTTTCGTTATGGCTTGGCTCGTTTGTCATTGTTGAGACTCCACGTTGGCTCTTGGACCACGACCACAATGCTGAAGGAATGATTGTCATCGCCGATTTGTACGCAGATGGTGATGTTGAGGCTGAAAATGCCAAAGGAGAGTACCGTAACATCAAGGAGAGTGTTTTGATCACCAGAATTGAAGGTTCAGAAAGATCGTACAGATACCTCTTTACCAAATACACCAAGCGCTTGTCTGTTGCATGCTTCTCGCAGATGTTTGCACAACTTAACGGTATCAATATCATTTCTTACTACGCTCCAATGATCTTCGAGTCAGCCGGTTGGGTGGGACGTCTGGCAATCTTAATGACTGGATTCAATTCTATTTTGTACGTTTTGAGCACAATCCCACCATGGTACTTGGTTGACAGGTGGGGTAGAAAGCCACTTCTCCTTTCTGGAGCAGTGTTCATGGCTGTTCCTCTTCTCATAACTTCCTACTCACTTATGTTGAACAACGACTACACTCCTGGAATCGTGGTCGTGTGTATTATGGTGACCAATGCAGCTTTTGGTTACAGTTGGGGTCCTATCCCTTGGCTTATGAGCGAAGTTTTTCCTAACTCTGTTAGGTCCAAAGGTGCTGCGATGGCTACGGCCACCAATTGGTTCTTCAATTTCGTTGTGGGTGAAATGACTCCTATTCTTCTTGATGTCATCAAGTGGAAGACGTACCTTATTCCTGCAACATCGTGTATCATCTCATTTTTTGCAGTTGAATTCTTGTTCCCTGAAACCAAGGGTTTGAATTTGGAAGACATGGGATCTGTGTTCGACGACAACTCATCTGTCTTCCTGTTCCATTCGAGTGGAAATACTGGTGCTTCAAGCTCAAACTCTGTTTATGGCGCAGTCGGTGACAGTGAGCCACACAACAGACCACAAGTTGATGTTTCTAAGAACGATGTTTTCAAGGCTGATAACAACTCTCCAGGGCTGTCCGTGCGCAATACCAAGAATGGACGTCCTGATGCCACTGAACTGACCCCTCTTGTTGCAGGCAACTCGTCGCTCAATCCAGTCGTTTCTGTTGACAACTATGAGGAAAACCTGATTCCTCAAGTGATTCAGCCACCCTCGTTGGAGGAACTCATCAAATTCAAGGCTGAAGAGCACGCAAACCTGAACTGGTTGTTCAAACTCTTTAGGAATGATAAAAGGACAAACAGTCCAGTTTGATAAGTTGAGATACTACAAAACAAATTCAGTTCCTTTGAACGTTAGAAAGTTCGGTTTTGAAAGAACAGTTCCCCTCATTGTGATAAAATATTAGATATGATTTCAAGAATGATTCCGCTTGATAAAAATGGATGATTCAAATGATTCCTCTTGATAATGTGGACAAGTCCACGAAAGTTCCCTTCATTTTGATATTAGAGATCCACCAACGTTTCATTTGCCCAATAGTTAGACCAAAAAGATTGTTTTCAAGTCTCGCAACGTAGTCCTCGTATAAATTAGCACATTCTCCTTATACAAATGAATCAGCTACGTTATTCGTTTCTTATTTACATACATGATCATTTTTATCCCTTGACGTGGATGTCCAATTCAATTTGCTCTTTGGGAGCACTTGCCAACACTCCACCATTCTTAAGCAACCTCTTTTCCTTGAAAAGCTTGCCCAACTCTCGTTCAATTTCTCCAATTAAGACATCGTAGCCACTGCTCTTAGCACGGACGCGCGACTCACGCAACAAGCGCTCGCTCTTATCATAGTCGGAAAGATGAAGGTGGATGACACCAAGTCCATAGGTTGCCAATGCAATGATTTCAGAAAGTGCATGCTGCTGGACGAGGTCATCTTTTGGTACGTTGGTAGAAGCCGTTTTTGAGAATTCAAGAACAGACTCATATGCTTCTATCGACGATCTGATGCTTTGCTGTTTACCAGCAACCGCTTGTGTAAACTCAGTCCTCTCCTCATCAGTCATGCTCTCGTCCCAGTGAATCTCAGTCTTGGTAGAGTTTGTGTCTTCAACTACTAAGCCAGGGTATTTCTTCTTCAACTCGATTTCCTTACTTTCGTACTGCTCCGACTGGAAGTACAAGAGGGATCCCAAGTTGCACTGAGAGAGTAAAAATTTCAGCGTGTCGAAGTTAGCTAACAACATGCCCTGAATTGTTCCAATCTTTATTTGAGTCGCCAAGTCAAAGTCGCCAATAAACATGCAAGTGGCCGAGAGCAAGTCCATGGCATTGAAAAACTCTTCTGCAAATGGTTCCCATACTTCAGGGTACTTTCCAATTATTTCGCCATTGATTTTAGTATCTGGAATATCAGTGGTGGCGGTGGCTTTTGCAAACACGTCGTTAATGGTGTTGTTCCCCAACTTTTTCTTGATTTCATCCTGTGCGATGATTAAATGGGTGATCAATATGGCCTTTACCAAGTGGGGGTTGTTCTGATTTAATTGAGCAAGCTTAATGGCAATACGCAAATCCTTCTGAATAAGATGCCTTCTGTGGATACGGTCAATTGCAATGGACTTGTCGGTAAGTAGAGACAAGTACATCGTTGCAATTTCATTGTACACCATCGCAGCATCTTGCATCATGCCCATACGTTCAAACATCTCAGCAACCTTTAACTGAACTCCTGTGTACTCGTCACTGGAAGGAGGGATACCAAGTTCGTTACATTCCTCAAGTGCCTCCAAATAGTGCTTGAGAGCCAATTGATAGTCGTTTTCGCCGCGATCACTCTCAGCCCACAAACCCTTACGAAGGATCTTGGCTACCAGCGTGGGAAATGTGTGCTTTGGCCACCAGAGATAGTATGCACCACAGAGACCTGCTGACAATCCAGCAAGTACCACCATGAAAGTGCGCAACTTTGAGCGTGGGGGTTGGAATGGTTGATGGTAGTTATACTGCGAGAGCCGCCTGAGCTGTGGAACAGGCGACTGACGCATTCGTAAGGCGCTACGTTGGATTACTCGTAAGCGCAACATAAGTCAAGTAAATTTAGTGGATTTGATTTTCTTGTCAGGAAGAAACTGATAGGGTGGGAGAGAATAGGAAGTTTTGGGATGTTAACTCTTCCAAAACTTACATCAACGTTCTCGAATCAAAATTGAAGCTGGCGTAGATTAGTACTGTAAATTGAGAAGTTTTTATTTGAATATCCCAATAGGTTCTAGTTGGCCTATATTGTGCTGAAAAGGCGCAGAATAAAATCCATCCATCACCAATGTCCAACGTACTTTCAGTATTCAACCCTCCACCACCCAGAGACCTTCCAGATAGCGACTGTGTCCCATGTACGACCATCCAGGGGTTAGTGGCAACCGCTGGAGGAGCATACTTGACTACAACGTTACCATTCACGGAGGCCAAAACTAATGCTATCGACCTTGCAAAGAACCCATTATGGTGGCAGCGTTCCGTGCGAGGATTCGGAGTGGGTGCAATAGGTTTTGGCTTGTGGAGACTCACCGAGGCCTATCAAATGTGGAAAGAAGAGAGTGAGAAGCCGTAAGGATGAACAGTGCACGAGGTAATCGATTCATGCAGTAGATTTAGAAAGCATATTGATTGTACAATCGGTGGCTACAAGGGTTTGAAGTGAGCAGTTTGGGTTAAGAAGAAAGCAGGCACAAAGAAGTCTAACGGTTGATGAATGTTAAGTGCACGGTTATTTAGTCTTCGCTTTTGACCACTATACATCGGATCTCTATTCTTCGCTTGTGCTTCTGTACCTCGCTTCTGACCTTCTTTACTGTGCTTCTGACCGATTTCCTCACAGATTTCTAGGCATGGAAAAGTGAAGGGGGGTTATGGAAGTATGACTGGTTGTGAGCAGATCGACTCTTAACCTTCAGATTCAAGGATCTGCATGACTTGCTTTAACAGAAGCAATCCAATAAAAATAAATTTATTAATTAAATTAATTATATAAATAATTCATAAATCTTTTGTTGAAAATATAATATAAAATATCGTTAATAAAACCAATATTATTCCTAAGTTAATTAACAATATATATATTCTTAAGAAAAGATGCTCATATAAGATTGGATCTCCTCCAAATCCTACTTCATAGAATCCTGTATTAAAGTTTCTATCTAATAATAATAATGTAACTCCAGCTGTTAATACAGGTAAAGATAATAATAATAATATAGCTGTAAAGAATACTGCTCATACAAATAAAGGTGCATTTATCATATGGATACCTATAGTACGCATATTTAATATAGTTACTATAAAGTTAATAGCTCCTAATAATGAACTTATACTTGTTAAATGTAAAGCAAATTACAATTTTGCTCTGACGTCGTTTTACATCAGGGTCCCATACGTCACTTCTTGCTTCCACGATCTCCTATTTGGGTGTTTCATAAGCATCATCATCCCCTCGGTTATAATATCAGTTCCCCTCTGCGCCGAAACAAAACCTCATGTTATAATCGGATCAACAGGATGGAAATGACGTCATACTTGTATATAATAGATGAAATACCCACACAGTATATGTAAATAGGGTTATGCAGCAGTTCGACTAGGCAAACCTGATAAGGTTTCACCACATCAGTGTATTGTAACCAACTGCTGTGCCTAAAGTTTTTTGGATAAGGTTTGTGGATGACAGCGCCACCATGTCAACAAAGACCAAAAAATGTAGAATAAAGAGCCGGAGTTCATGACTAAATACCGTGCTGGAGTGCAGATGCTGTAATCTGCCTCAAAGATCTTGTACGAGAATTTGTAGAACGTGCCCCCCTCGGAATTCATTGCCTCTGTGATTTTTCGATGACTGTGATACTTTTTCGATGGCACAGACCTTGGCAGAGACTTTGTGGATATTGATATCCTTTTGCAAGATCAAGCTCGACATTATTGTCCCTAGATTTAGTTACCGGAGACTAGCCGAGCCTCCTACAAAACTAGCTACTGTGCTTCTTTCCCCTAAATTTCGTGCTTAAAGTTACTGGTTTCGTCTAATTTCAGTCGTTTTCTACAGGTCGTGCACCCTTATTTGCTTTCGGCGATTCTCCTATTTAGCGGAATCGGAGGCAAACCTTCCGATTTTGCACGGCAAACGAGTTCGTGTAAAGGGGTTTCAGAGATAAGGCCCCGATTGTTTCGCTTTGTGAGCCCCTACCCTGGGAGTATGCCAGGGACCGCGTCTGCTCGTCACAGCAGACGTTCGTTGCATTCCGTGTGAGCCATGGGTCAACAAGGAAGTTCTACTGAATTGTGAGCGTGTGACCCACCGACGCATGTCACAAAGAGGATATGAGCACTTACACTCACATGGCATGTACAATAAGTTAAGTAAAGCGGACACAAAGAGAGCGAAATTCTTTCACAGATTTGGTCGGACTTATGGGAGAACGAGCGTGCCCTGCGGGCGTGAGTGCGGCAACTGTTCCGTTTCCGAGGGAGCCTTCCTCGGACGACTACCCTGGAGGTACATATCTCCCGTCTCTTCGCCACCCGAAAGTGTTGCGTTCGGTGCGTCGGCTACTAAGAAAACTTTGACTCTCGGTATTCCGTTTGGGGGAACCTAGAGTTTTCCCCTCAACGACACGAGGGCAACGGTGGTTCACATGAGAAAGTTACTCTGCCCAGATGTTTCACGATTTTGCGAACGTCTACTCTCATCAACGGAAATGGTCCGGGGCAGGGCACAGCGGTTGTGCTTTTGGCAGTCCCTGACAGGGCCCTACATTTTTTCCCCTGGGCTGCGCTTATGTCTGGTTTGCACCGAGTGCCAGATCGCAGCCCCACTATGTGTGGGGGGTGAAGTTCGTAACCACTGAACCCCTGGAATAGACTTTAGCAAAACAGTTCTTGGACACGCCGCGGGGCGGGTGTTGCTTTCCGGAAACTGCAAGGACTAGTAAGGCTATCTGTTCTAAACTCATGTGTACCTCTTTTCTTTTAGCACTATTTTTCAGTGAGCCAGTTCTATTGGTTCGGGAGTAAGACATTATTTCGCCGTTAATGGCGTCAGCCTTATCACAGAAGCTGAAGTTGAAAATAATAGTGTTGTGCAGGACGGATACTGATGTAAAGTTTAGCTTTTCAAGGGATGCATCATCGGTTCACGGCCAATGCTCGAGGTCCTATAGCAACAGCGCAATGGAATGAGGATGTGAGCGTACCGGAAATGGTGGTTCACGGAAATATATCGGCAAGCCTACGTCATCAGTTTGAGGCTGGGAAACACCTTGTATTTAGTAATAATTTTTTTTTTTTTCCTCATGGAGGGTGCTCAGGTGAAATGATTTGCACAATAAACAACGCACCATTTATAAACAGAAGTCAACATTTTGTGCCGATGCAAAATACTCCCTTCTGTGACTGGACGCAAAATCACGGATTGAGACACAGCCGGATTTTGCGCAGACCCTTTGGCATTTTTGAAGTGCGCAGGACCCATTGAGATCGGCATTTGTTAAAAAATGTGAACTAGAGGGGGATGAAGGGTCTGGCGTTACAGAAAGTACACGAAATCGAATAAGCGAAGCGTAGTTTCACTGGGACATTTACGTAAGATCTACATTTGGAGAAAAAAAAGGTTATTGCTGGAGCTCATGAGCTCCAGCCCGATCGCATTATCGCATTTCTTTGACTCGCAAGATTAGAAAGCATACCTTTTCGAATTTCACTTATCTTAATTTTCACAGTCAAGTGTCGGTAGGTAAAATTTGGCAATTGCGATTTTTGGTTCCGCTGCACTTTTAGGCATCGTTTCACTTTGCACGACTCCTTCTCCGCGCGGCCACCTCTTCTAGAAATGCGCTCTCCCATTAGCAGCTTCCCCTCTACACGGAATCGTCCCAGCTCTCGTTCCAAGTCGCGGATAGTCACAGGCCGGCGGTGCACACAACCATTCTGTCCCTTTTTGCGCGGTGGGACACGGCTATGGGGGGTTATGGGACTTATTGGACAAGTGGTCTAGCGAGCGATGACGTCGTTGCACATCTGTGCTATAAAATACCTTCAGGAAAAGAAACCCCTCTACACGGATTGTGAATATCCCCGTGTGGAGTGCACACTGTTTGTATACAGGACTGGCCGAGGTCATGAGCCGAGCTCGCGGGCTCTCGATACCGAGGTTGTGCTGCGCGTGCTCTTGAGCGAGCTGACAACTGAGAGCTGATCTCAATAGAGCGAGCACAGCAGGTAAGCTGTCGGGGAGAAGGATACGGCTCTTGTTGATCCCCCAAATGCCATTCCTCCAGTCGGATTTCCCGTGAAAAAATAAATCATCCCGATGTAGCACAAAACAAACAAGGCAGCGACACACTAAAAAGAGGCATGGATTATTATTAGACGCGGATTAGCAATCGAACTTATTGATGTACAACTTCTCAGCTGCACGCCGGCGAGATTTATATATATATACCTGTCAGTTCCTTCCGAGAATAAGATTTCCAGGCACCGTGCTCACAGTCTTCATAACCGCAAGTCATTAGCATGGAACAGCCATATATTGAACTTGATCATATCCACCACCACACGCCCCAAGTCGGTCAATCCACTCAACAGCCTTTGTCGCACCCCCAACAGCCGCGCTCTTTGTCAAAAATGAACAACCACCCTGCACTTCCACACCCACAGTTGGGTGTCCAGTACCTGGGTTTTCAGCAACAACCACAGCAACCTCAACAGCTTCAGCCTCCAAATCAGCAACCACATCACGCCCAGGATCCCCTGGCACAAACACAACAACAAGCGCAGGGACAACCTCAAGAATACGATCAAAACATGATAATATCCGACCAGCAGCGCTTCATGCCTTATGGCGCGTTAGCTCCACCAGTCGGCCAATACTCCCAGGCACAGTTTCAGGGAGCACCATACAACCAGTACGGTGGTAACAACATGTACCCATACAGCGCCCCAATGGCTCAGACTCCTCTTCCTCCACCAACGTACCAAATGGACGTTCGTTTCGACGAGTCAAACCACAACAAATCGCGTGCCCTGCTGTATCTGGAGAAGGGGTTAGTACAGCCCATTCCTCCATTACACATCCAACAACAAATTGTGAACCTGAACGCGGAAACTAACCTGGATACGAACGCGCTGCTTCCAATCAAGGCGGACCCAAGTCCACTTCTCTCACAGGCTTTGGCCAAAACGAACCCTGAGCTGCTTCCGCCAGACCAGTTGTTACGTTCGCTGTGTTCGAGATGTAAGAAGGATTTCGACCAGCCACTCATCATCCCCACCACCAACAACAAGGATGGAGGCGGACCCAAGTTCCTCACTGAGCCCAAGCTTTTCAAGTTGTGCCAGCACTGCCGTGACTTACAGCGCCAGCGTCTGCGTCGCTGGCAAAAGAAGACCAAGGACAAGCAGGGTGCGTGCCGTAGATGCGGATCCGATATTCCCATTGAGGAGCAAAAGTTTGTGCTTTGCCCACTGTGTCGGCAAAACTTGCGAAAGAGAAAGGCTAATCGTGCCGCACAGGGACGATGTGTACACTGCCTGGGTCCGCTAGATGCGAGTATCATCACTGACGACAATAAGAACAAGGATGAGAAGGACGAGGAGAACAACAGCAGACCGCGAATGGGTAATTACAAGGTATGCGAGCGATGTCGTGAAAACGACAAAATTCGCCGGACCAATCTCGAGAAGATGGGTAACTGCAACCGGTGCGCCAAGGCATTGGACGCCCTGGATGTGGGTAAACACAAGGTTTGTCTTTCTTGCCGTACACGTAAGAAGAAGCTTTCGCAGAGCATGAATGGCGGAGGAAGCGCCCATGGCACTGGTGCTATGATTGGCGAGCCTCCAATGATGCAACCGCCTATGATGGTCAATGATCAGATGATGATGGCCCCAGGAACACAGGCCCCAATCACAGGCGGTGCTAGACCAACGGCTCCATACCAGCAGTTTGCTTACAACCAGGCGCAACAGCAGCAGTCGCAACAGGCATTCAACCAAGCAATGCAACAGGCGAACAGACAGCAACAGAACTACGCTGCGGCGTTGGGTGTCAAGGTAGGCGAGTTTCCCTACCAGCAGTAGATGTGTAATAGTAATGCATAGAGGGGATAATAAGGTAGTGATGATAAAGAGAAACAAGACGATTGTGTAGAATATGAAGAAAAGGTAATTATGAATTTGAAAGTATTGTAAGTCCCATTGCCAATCAAATGTACAATGATTGTGAAACGTAAAACTACTAACCCCATACTATGAACCATTTCACTAAATCCCAGGGAATAAGTTGCACTATCGAACTCCTACCGAATATAATTTGGTGATTGACAGGCTGTCTTTAGTGTCTGCATTGTTCTGAAGTTTATATCAGGAAGTCAAAAATTTGTGGCTGTAGCGGTGCATTTACGTGCTATTTTTCGAGCCTATTCGACTCGATTGAATTAGGTTATATGGAAAGGGTATGTTTCATTTGAGTTAAAATCGAAAAAGGCAATAAGCTTAGGCTGTTTCTGGGTAGTTCGTGATAAGACCGGTGATAAGGTTGGAATGTTTTCCTGTTTTAGGTTACTAAGGGCGATTCGTGATAGTTTAAGATGGTTTTTAGCTAGAACCAAACCCTTATTGTGTTTTAGAACAAAATGATCGCTAAGATCCGCCACGATCTGATCTTCACCACTCTTCGTTCGTACTGTAATTCAGTTTTCCTACAATTCTATTCTATTTGCAAACATCAACCGTGTATATCTCCACAATTTAGCGGCATTTTTCAACCACAAGTTTCCGCGACATTCGCGTAACCATTATACACTTTTTTGATGTTGCACTGAGGTCTTCCCCAGATCCCTGCTGGTCTCTTATCTTACTGTAGCCCTGATCAGTATGTGTTCAAAACTTCTTGACATCTGCCAAGGCACTCTGGGCTCATGAAGTTATACAGGGCTTCCAACGGAGAAACTGGCTCCAACACAAAGGCACTCCACAGAAAAAGGACGGGGGTACAAAGGTTGTTAGACGATCCAAAAAATAGAACCTTTGTGCTGTACTTGGTGTACGCGCAAAGGACTCCACAAACCTTCTAAACCACCGCCCGATGCTCTTGGCGTCTTCTATGGCATCGTGACTACAGGCTGATGTATTTGATCGTTTTTTGCCGATCGCCAGGGTCGAGACAGCAGCCTGTTGCAAGACTCGGGTATTCTGTACTTGTGGCAATATTTTTGACCGGTGCCTCAACGCTGTATTTTTCCGAGCCCTAGGCTTATTGGTGCGTTGGACTGTTTGAATATTTTTTACTTCAGACAAGACTGGGGCTAGACAGAAGCGAGACCGTTCTAGCACCTCTTTATGTAACACCCTGTACCCCACTGTAATTCAAAGCGTGTTTGGCGAGATCCAAAAATCAGTGAGATTTCCCAATTGGTGTCAAAGTAGCCTTCAAGAAAAATTTAATATTCCATACATAACACATCGTTCATCCTGTCAATCACACCACATCGTCACGTCATGTCGCCCTTTTTAGCCACTTCCCGTATTATTGTTCATCCCTTCACGTTCTTGCATCCTCTAAGAATACCCACCAATCCTCTTTTGAGCTTATCCTCACAGACATACAAAAAAGCAACCCACAACATCAGGACGTAAACGCAGTAGTTTGTAGCACGCATACCTACGCTGACATCAACAAAGCCAACGTATGAAGGGTTACAAAACGACGTCGTAGGTGCCTGTCGTTATCTGCACATCTCCTCGCTTACGATAACTAGGGAAGCTTCGGCTGGGGTTTTTTTCTGGATCTTGGTCTTTTTTGTTTTCCTGTTTGTTGTCCACACATTAGGTCTCCTCGTTAGTGAAAACACGAGAAACCGCCAATATGATGCGTCTCAACAACAATTCCCTGGCGTCCGTGGGATCCAGCAAGGACAAGGATTTGCCTCCCATCCCATCACCGTTGGCCTCGACCCTCGCTCGCCAACAACTATCCTCGCTGTCCTCCATAATGCTGGTGCTGATGGCGCCCCCAGATTCGCCCGTGGCAACTACAATCAGCGCCCCACAACTCGTGACAACACCATTGAGTGCAACTCCAACTACACCGAAGTCACAGAGCACTCCAGACGCTCCAATGCAGACCAAGACCCTCAAACGTAAGAACTTCAAGAAATTGTCCTTGAATGCGTCGCCACAGGAAAAGCTACCTCCACCAAGAGCGGACGAAGAGCCGCGCTTCGAGCACATATCCTTGCGCCAGAAACGTGGCATCATGCGGCCAGCCCCCATGTTGAACCTCGAGGCCACTCGGCTGGCGTCGCTGGTGCCCGTCCAGCACTTAGACATCTCCCAAAGCAACCGCGATGTGGATCCAGAAACCACCACCTCGTCAAGCGACTTGATACATGAGCTTTCCCACTTGGATTTGTCACGTCAACACACAGACAACGCATCAACAGGCGGCACTCCTGGTCGAAGAAAACGCCAAACAATCATCTCGTCGATCTCTCCAACAAAGTCCAGCTCGACGTCGTCGCCCATAGAGACCCGAGCCACTCGTGCCATCCTGCCGATCGCAACCACATCTTCCATCACGCTCAACAGCACAGACCTCCTCACCCTCAAGTCGCTTGGGTCTGGTAACTCGGGAACTGTGCTGAAGATATTGCACATCCCGTCACAACGAACTATGGCAAAGAAGATCATACACATTGACCTGAAGACGGTCATCAAGACCCAAATCATCCGCGAGTTGAAGATCCTCCACGAGTGCCACTCGCCCTTCATCATCGAATTCTACGGCGCTTTTGTCAACAACAATAATACTATTGTGATTTGCATGGAGTACTGCAATTGCGGCTCCCTCGACAAAATCTTGCCCTTGTGCGAAACGAAGCAGTTCCCACTCTACGTGTTGAAGAAACTCGCGCACGCTATTTTATCGGGATTGACATACCTTTACACAACACACAAAATCATCCATCGTGATATCAAACCCAGTAACGTCCTCATGACCCATCGCGGTGAGTTCAAGTTGTGCGACTTTGGTGTCTCGCGCGAGTTGACAAACTCTCTCGCCATGGCAGACACCTTCGTGGGCACGTCTACGTACATGTCGCCGGAGCGTATCCAGGGTCTCAACTACGGCGTCAAGTCCGACGTGTGGTCCATGGGGCTCATGTTGATCGAGCTTGCGAGCGGGCTCCAGGTGTGGAACGACGACAACGAGCAGATCGAGGCCTTTTCGGGCAACGGCGGCCCAGAGGGCATCTTGGACTTACTCCAGAGAATAGTCAACGAGAAGGCTCCATCTTTGACAAACAAGATTAATCGCAAAACCGGAAACAAGTACGACCCGCTCTTGTGTGCGTTCGTGGACCTGTGCTTATTGAAGAACGATGCCGATAGAAAGTCTCCGTGGGACTTATTGGCAGACAAGGAGGGCTTCTTGAAGGGTGTCCCAGAGGGAGTTTACGATAAGGAAGTCAAGGTCTGGGCAAAGAAGATCAGGAAGGTACACAAGGAAAAGCTGGAAGCTGAAAAGTAATTTAGTTCTTCTGTATATTAATAGACGTATTGGTAAGGTGAATTGAGTAGAGAAAACTATGTCTATGATGAGTGCCCATCTCCAACAACTTGATTGATTTTACTTCACTGTTGATTCTCTTTAACTCGATTGAACCCTCTGACTGAATTGTTGCATTATGTCTGATATCTTAATTTTCTATATCTTTTCGCAATCATCATGAGCGGCTCCCAAGAAACACTACCAGCACCTCTTTCGGAGCTCCCCATCACTACAAAGCCGGTGAATGTGAACTGGACGTTTGGGAAACCAGATGTAAATTTCTCGGATGTGAAGGACTTCTACGTCGCAAAGCCTGTGATTCTGCTCACTCGAACACTCAAGGTTTTTACAAGCATGGAAGACTTTGAAGGGTACAGAAGCGGGACCATGGCGGACATGCACATAATGGAGGCCAAACAGGTAGGTTGCAGTCAATTACTGACTAAATACATGACGTTTTCTAGGAAAGTGATTGCCGAGCGCGTTCATTCCACGGCTGCGAAAACGGCTGCAAACTCCCCTAAAACTACTACTTCGATGGTCGAAAAGAAGTACACGTTTTGCACCGTGTACCGTAACTGGCTCATTGGCTCGTTTGTGAGACGCTACTTATTTGAGTTCCAACCTGACCCCTTTGATGTTGCGTCCAAGTTTGAAGTCATCTTGTTTGTACATAACTACTCCACTTACGCTGATGCTATTTACAAAGGCACACGAATGAGATGGCTAGGTACAACTCCATTGTTCTCAACAAGTGCCAGTGAAGACTTCGAATTGGTTCTTCTTGACGTTGATGAGCCCTCTATTATCGATGAAATGAACCCACAGACCAAGACTCCCAATTGCAAGTTGATGTCTTACGGCCTAGAGGGGCTCTCAAGGTTTGCGAGAGGTTTAATTCCAACCCGACGGGAAGATGGAACTGTTAAATACACTGATGGAACACAACCGCGACAGATGCTCCTGCCTTTCGCTAAACTAAGCAAATTCGCTGGGGAAAGGAACTTCCGCAATGACATTATGAAGAACGTGCGCCAAGTGAACAGGATTACCACTAGACTGGGAAACAGCATCGAAGACTCTTTGGTACTTGTGGCGATGGCGCTTGTTTTAAGACAGCAGGAGAAGGATAGAGAAATTTGGGGCCTGAGACAGTTGCCCTTATTCAACACCACGCACGAACCGAGGACGCAATTCATCAGTAGATGGTTCTGGCAAGGGCAATTCGAAAACGACATTCATCAACATTATGGCCAACACTTCAATTGGATGCCAGCAGGACACGGCAGGTTTTAGAGAAATTCTTACAGTCGTACAAGTGGGTTGCTAGTGAGAACCATTAATAGCTAGTACACATTTTTTAACGTAAAAGTCCGGCTTGAACATTACCCAAGTTGGCAGGTAGAAAGGGTTGCTCGGAGAATGTATTCGCCGTTCTAACGGCGATCACTCGAACATTCACCATCACTCTCAGTATTCACCATCACTCGAGTATCCCATCATTAATCAAACTACTTCAAGAAAGCGCCGTTGTCCACCACGAGCTGGTAATCGAAGTCCACCTGGAACTCCGCGTACAAGCTCTCCGCGTCACCCTGCATCTTCTGGGTGTACTCAGCAACATCGTCCGAGATGATGACGGGCATCTTACCCTCCCTAGCAGCAGAATCTGCCAAGAGCTGAGCTTGACAGCACTGCTCCATATAGATGAACAAGATCGCAGCCTCATCGACGGTTTTACCAACAGTGATGAGCCCGTGGTTCTGCAAGATTGCTGCGATGCCGTCAGGACCAATACTCTCTGCAATCTCCTCACCTTCCCTCTCATCGATAGCAACACCGCCAAAGTTGGTGAAGACGGAGTGTTTCTTGTAAAACAACGTGACGTCCTGGTTGATCATGTCCAACGGCTTTCCGAAAGCAGAGTATGCTCTACCGTACACCGAGTGAGAGTGGCAGGCAGAGATAATATCTGGACGTGCCTTGTGAATAGCAACATGGATTGAGAAACCCGCAGCGTTAACTGCTGCCTGGTTACCTGTTGGCAAGATGTTACATTGGTCATCGACGTGAACAAGGTCGCTGACCTTAATCAACGAGAAGTGCTTGTTTAATGGGTTGATCCAGAAAGTACCTGGAACGGCAGGATCTTTAATGGAAATGTGACCCGCGGATCCGAATGAGTATCCCATACGGCCAAACACTCTGAAAGCTCCGGCCAAGTGCTCCAACATCCAGCGTCTCTTTGCCAAAGGGTCTTCGAACTTTGGCAATTGGTGTGGGTGCGCCATACCCTTGGCAAGGTTGTGGGATCCCGCAGACTCGAATTCGTAGCCTTTCTCTGTACCGACAGTCATAGTTGCAAAAAAAAAGTAGTGCTGAAAGATAATTTTATATGGAGTGATAACGCATTTTTGCATCCCCGGAAAAAAGAAAAGTTCTGGCTATAGGCGGGGATCGTGCGGGAATCCAATGCCTTACATGGGCTTTAAAATCGTGTACGGAAAGTCACCACGACAAAAGTTCAAATTTGCCGCATGGAATGTCAGCTCAACTCACAGGGTTTAATTGCTCCTTCAAGTAATGACCACGCTGGAAACAGACCCTTTTGCAGAAATGTTGACAGTATTGTTCTTTATGCATTTTTCAATCTTCAACGTGGCTGCAAATTAATAGAAACGTGATTTCAGAGTGTTTCCCAACCGTTGACCTTTACTAGAGCTCAGAAAGACCTTTGACACATCCTTCCTAACTTTTGGTCTTTTTTTAGAGCCGATCACTTAGCGGCAAAATGGCCACTGATATCTCTCTTGGTTGCCGTTAGTGTCTCAAAAACTATTTTTCGAAAGCACACAAAATGTTATCTAAGCGCCATTTTGTGATGCGGAGACCTCATGAAAACTGGCCCATACCACGAAAGAGAGATACTTGGTTAGAATCCTTTAAATAGTTTTAGTAAACTCCAACATATCTACATGTTCTAAAGTCTCCTTTATTAATCTTACAATGCTGCTTGTGTCCAAGCTCGTATTTTGAATTCGCTTTCAATTGAAAGCAGAGTGCTTGATATCTCTATCTTTGATCCTCAATCTATGTTACCATTGACACTCTTTGAAATCTCTACACCCGAGACCTTTTGGGTATAACTGGAACTTGGTTGCAATTTCCTCGTCGACCGGATTTCATCCATTGCATATCCTGGTATCTTAATGTTCCAGTTTCTCTCCAAATGGAGCTGGACATCTTTCGGTTCTATGCTGTCAACTCGCCTGTGTTTGGCTAAACGGCAAGCAAAGCTTGTTACAGAATGAATAAATTCATCAGCCAAGTCAAGCAAGAGCTCCTCGACATTTCCATCAACATTTGTTTTGCCATCTCCCTCATCAACTCCAGTGTTGCTGATCAACTCATTCAACTTACGCTTCGTGAGAGCACGCCCGCGGGTCTCTGGGATGCTCAGCGCAGAGCTGTTCGTCGAAAGGTCAAACATGGGTAACTTGGTGATTGCCGGGGTACTCAAAATCGAACCAAGAGAACTTGCTGTACCTCCAGTGATGGATGGTCTATAGTCACCATGTGGTTGCAATGTCACCGACGTAGGCGGTTTCACGTTGATTTGCGTCGAAATAGGAATCGATGGAACTGTGGGTTTGGTAATACCGGCCAAATTCACTGGACCTTGTGATTCTGCACTGCGAATAGACGACGACTGTGACCCTGATTTCAGTGGTGTCGTTTTTCCATCGCCCTTGGCATTGGCACTTGCGGCATTCGCAGCATTTGCAGCGTTAGCAGCGTTCGTGGCAGCGTTGACGGGAGCAGGGGTTTGTCCACCAGTCTGGCTTCCGCTAGGAGTTCCAGCGCTTCCGTTCATAGCAGTCAGCCCAGTGCGAGCAGGCACAACCGGTGTCGCCGCAGTCTTTGGTGTCCCTACAGATACTGCAGGGGAGCCTTGCAGCGGTTTCTTGAGTTGTGGGACATTTGAGGACGAGGGCCTGCTGACAGGTCGTTGCTGTCCCTGCATTTGCATTTGCATTTGCTGCTGTTGATCAGGAGGACGCTGTTGCTGTTGTTGTTGCTGAAGAATCTGCTGAGCTTGCTGCTGCACTTGCTGGATTTGACTGGCAGATGCCTGTTGTGCAGCCAACTGCTGAGCACGAAGCTGCTGCTGCTGCTGCTGCTGCTGTTGTTGTTGTTGTTGTTGTTGTTGTTGTTGCTGCTGCTGTTGCTGCTGTTGCATTTGTGGGCTTGCCGTATTTGGAGCAGCACGGTTCATCATTGCAGGGGATCCCATATTGAGAGATTGGTTTTGCATGAACTGATTCATGTTAGGCTGGTTCAATCCTGTAGAAGCATTCGCCTGGGTACCCTGTTGGTTGACCTGATTAGCCTGAGTAGCAGCAGGCAGCTGTTGTGTTTGATTGTTCATAGCTGCTCCATTTTTCTGCTGTTGCTGTTGAACCAAGGAATTGCGCATCAAGATTCCAACTCTCTGGTACAGCGAGAACTTGTTCTTCAACTCTGCGATTTCGGTATCGATTTGACTAACTTGTTCTGGAGTCACATTCCCCTTCTTACTCTGCTCTAGTATCTGCAACTTATGACGCACTTCCTGCAAACGTTGCTTGACTTGATTAAAACGCTCCTGCGTTATAGCACTCGCTGGAATCTGCTGGAAGTTCGCGCCGTTTCCATTGTTTGGGCGTGCTTGTTGCAGTTGCTGAGGTTGCTGAGGTTGCAGTTGTTGTGGTTGCTGCTGCTGCTGTTGCTGCTGCTGTGGCATAGTTCTATTTATCTGATTAAACTGTTGTGGAACCCTTGGAGCAGCCTGCAGCTGCATCATTGGAGACTGATGTTGCTGCTGCATGTTTGGGGAGCTCATGACTGGAGTAGCTTGGGTGGAAGGTTGCCTACTTTGCTGAGGCATTCCATTCCCCATTATTGGCGATTGCACACTACCAGGACTACCTTGGTTGAACTGAGCGTTTGACAGCATATTCGAGAAGCTCTGTCTCGCCTGCATGTGATTCTGCTGCTGGCGACCCTGGAGGTTGTTCATATTTGAGTTATTGGCCATGTTTCCTTGCATGTTAGCCATGTTTCCTTGCATGTTGGAAAGGTTGGTTTGTAAGGAATTTTGCAAATTGTTCAGCATGTTTGCTTGAATATTACCTTGAAGATTTTGCTGTGTTTGGTTCATAGATTGGTTCATAGATTGGTTTTGCATTCCCTGTGCACTCATCCCTGGATTCTGACTTTGCTGACGCGCACGCTGTTGGGCCTTGTAGTTCAATAAGATTTGTCTAATATTCTCTGCCTTTGCGTAATGCTGTTGCTGCTTGACTCTGTCATCCGTGCAAGCCTTTGCCATAGCGACTTCATTTTTCATGTGTTGCATCAACTGCTGCAACTGAGCAGGCAGGATGTTCATGATTCTTCCAGCATTGGGACGATTAATTTGACCGTTCTGGTTGCCTTGCTGCTGTGGGTTCCGATTTTGATGGTTCATCGTCGGCAGGTGCAGCGATTGCAGTATTGATGTTATTACAGACCTCTCGAGGACGTATTAGGTTCAGCGAAGGGCAAATAGAGATTGATTCCGCGAAGTGGAGTATTGGTCCGTGAAGTTTTCAGTTGATTGTTTTCGGGAGTGAGAGGCGTGATAATGGTCACGTGCTAAATTTAACACTATGCAAGATATCGGCATTAATATTAAGAAAATGCCGTTGAAGACAAAAGTTGACGTTTAAACGACGCGCCAGTGCCTACTTCATAACCTATAAAACTCATAACTCTACTAAACAAAACTTCACATTCTTTTCTCCTATTGCTCCTTTCTGTCTATAAGTGATTTTCCTCAAATTCTCTACTGTTCGTGTTCATTTTCTCATAACGTATTAATTAATGCAATATATCATACAAACTAAACTCTGTTAGCAACAACCTCTTCAGGCTTGGATTCGATCTCCTCAGGCTTGGAGTCCACATCTTCCTCCTTGCTCGAGGCCGCAGACTGTTCGTGAGCCTTCTTACGCTCAGCTTGCTCCTTAAAGTATGCAGCGTAACCAAACTTGGATCTAGCTCTAAGTCTCTTTCCGTAACGTTCAAAGACGAATGGAACTGGCACCATTGCCAAAGCAATGAAAGCTAATAAGGAAGATGCCCAGCCAATTTTCAACTTCTCGTACATCTGAACAGTGAACAATGGGAACACCGAGGCCATGACATATCTCAACATGTTGTTAGCAGCAATAGCAGAAGCGACGTTAATTGGTGGGAAAGCCATGGAGAAGTATAAGATGACCGAGAAGAAAATCAAAATCAAACCAAAGCCGAATGGGAAACCTGAAACAGTAGGAGCCATCCAGTGGACAGAGTCGTTTCTTCCACTCCATCCAAGCCAGAACAAAGCGATTGGCAAGCATACAGAACCAACCTTACCCAAAAGCAACTTAGACTCTGGTGGGTCCATAATGGGGTTACCATCAGCATCCTTCTTACCTCTAGTTCCATCTGGGTTCTTTGGGAAGTAGTAGAAACGGTCCAAGGCAATGTAGAACAACACACCAGCAATCAAACCAAGACCCACACCAATGAATGGCAAACCAGAGACTCCCAAGTCCATGTGGTAGACACCTCTGAAAATGACTGGGAAGGCCTCAAAGAAACCAAACAACACTGCGAAAATGAAGGAAATGTACAAGGACATGAAGAAGACAATTGGTTCCATGATCAACAACTGCATTGGCTTCAAGAAGACAAACTTTGCAAGTTCCTTGAATGCAGCTGAATCCATGGTAGGCTTGATGATGTTGTAACCTCTCTTCTTAGCTCTTCTTTCCAAGATGATTGGCTTGTAGGTCTCAGGACACAAGACAAGGAATGGTAAGATAGCTCCCATAAACATGAGAGGAACCCAAGCAGCAGACCACTTCCAGCCCTTGTATTCAGCAGCAAAACCACCGATAATTGGTCCGATGACTGGACCCATGAATGGAGCCACACAGAAAAGTGCGACCGACAAGGACATGTCCATTGGTTCATTAGCCCACAAGTCGGAAATAGTACCTCCTGCAATGGAAAGTGCTGGGGAAGCAAAGTAACCGGTAAAGAATCTCAAGACGAGAATAGTACGGATGTTTGGAGCGAGACCCACACCCATGGCGAAAAGCATAGCGATTGGGAATGACACAACGTAAATCACACGACGACCAACAACCTCAGAGAGAGGAGCAGTCAAGAAAGGACCAAAGGCAAGGCCCAAAATGTAGAAAGTCAAACCAGAGATGGCCAATTCTTGCGAGACGTGGAATTTTAAACAGATCTCTTGAACTCCCGAGACGAAAAGCGATGATCCAAGGGAGCAACACAAACAAACCAATGCCACGGTAAGAGTGATAGCCCACTTTTTCCAGTGAGGGAAGTTATGTGGGTTAGCTGGGTCATTTTCATCATCCCAGTCCAAATCTTCCTTGAGAATGGACTTACCGTCGGTAGGAAGCACTCTTGAAGAACTTCTGCTTGCTCTGCGGCTGAGCTCTTCGTACGCCTCAGTGGCATCAAGGGAACGGCCAGAAGCAACCCTTTGCATCGAGTACCTTCTCAATTCCTCGTCCTCATGCAAGTCCTCACCAGCAACTAACGCCTTTGGCTCGTCAATCACAGATTCGGCTTGCGAAAGAACGCCTGTGTTGTTTTCAGTGTGTGCCAAAGTGTGTGAGCCAGCGCTTGGAATATCACCTTCGTCTTCTGGAGCAGTTTCGTATGCAGAGGAGTAGGATTGATGACGGGCAGGCTCCTCGCGGTTGGCGAGAGCAGCCTCCCTCAATTTGTTTTCTTCTTCTTTCGAAGTTCCAAAAGCTCCCATTGTTGAACGGTTGATTTTTGGACTAGCAAGCCAACATTTTGGCAACCTTTTATATAAAGAAGTCCTCGGACAGAACTAGGAATATTTTTTGTGTGCCAAAAAAGAAATAAAACAAAACATCCTGACATGTGCTGTTATGAGCCGCCCAGTAGCTTCCAAAGCCGGTGTGAGGTTGATACAGAGTTTGGTCATAGAACTACACTTTCCTTCGTAAAGTTCACCCAACGTGGGAGTTTTGTATATAGAAGAAAGCAAGTTTAAAGTGCGAGAACGGATTCTTGTAGAACAAACGGCAGAGACTCGGCATTAAAATGCACACTAATTTTTTTTTCCGTTAGGCACGGCTAATTTTGGACCGCCACGGCTGGCACGAAACCCTCTTATGTCGGCAACAAACCAACTAGACCACGGTTATTTGCTTACCGATTGAAAAATAAGTAAGCGCATCACTCGTTAATCCCTTTTTGGCACAGTGTTACTGAGAATGATCTTCGCCACGGACTATCGTTTACAATTATGATGTGTTTGTGTGATTTTTGAAAGTTTGAAAACTTCTTCGAGGGTCTACCTTTGATTCTACACGTATACTCTACATTGGGTGAGGCGAACGTCTATGGACCTACGGTTGACCTTGCTGATACAAGCGTCTTTCAACTCCCTGATAACGTCGGCAACCAAGGCTTGGCTATCGGTTACTTGCTCATCGGCACAAACAGTCATCGGCAGCATCAGCTCACGTGCGCAAAATGAGTCCGATGCATCTATGGTACGCGGCCGGGACACACGACACAAGCGCTTACAAATCGTGGAGATTAGCCTATGATGACCTGTTCTTGGTAAACTCAGCCCACTGTCTGCCCCGATTAAATGCGAACTAGGTTCTTCTTTTCTTAGCAATTACCAATTTGGGGCGCCTCATGGTCATCCTCGTTTTCATAGCTTAAAAATTGCGATTAGAATACGATTTCAGTGGCAGGGACAACCGCGGACGAAAGTCCGACCCAAACAAACTCTGATGTATTTCTTTGCATCCTTAAGATTGCGACACAAAAAATTCTATATATTCAAGTACCTTGGACTTCCCACAGTGCTCAATTCGAGAATACAATTTTCATCAGGAATGAAAAGTATATCTTCCCCGCCTACAATTCACATTTCCGCATACAATAGCAAACCTGGTAGTTTACTAAACGTCATGGGTGGGGTATGCATAATGATGATTGTTGCTGGTGAACTGGCGGGGAATTTGGTCTTTTTAAGTTGACTTTTGTTGACATCCTGGCCACGAACATAAAATACAAACATGTGGAGCGCATTGTCATCTCCAGCCTCGGTCTCCTGTAATTAATGTTCATGTCTATTGTTTACTATTAACTATGCGTTTAACTTAAGGGCACCATTTTCATTTGCTCCTTTGCTTCAGGGTAATTTCAATGACACTCATTATTTTATACCACTTTTCTTGAGCATAATTCTGAGCATAATTCTGAGTATAATTTTTCTACTGGCTTTTCTTGCTCCTGCTTTTGATTTCTCCTGATTTTGACTCTATTGCTCAAAATCCTTTGGTTCTATTTTTCAGAGTGCACAGGGCCATCTCCCCAGTACATCTTTGCACGAACGTATCCAAATAAAACATTCATTGCAAATGCTAGCGCAACACATAGTCCCAATACCGCAATGAACTTGAGTGATAAGGGCTCCACCAACAGGTTGACAATTAATCCAATTGTCTGCGCACTTGTAGCTACTACCTGCCCATTCACATTCTGGTGCATGCACTTGTACCAGAACTCGCATTGCAGCCGCAAAAGAGGCACCACTGTATCAGGAGCACACTCATTTTCGTACCACTGGCGTCGACAGCTCTCGATCTCAGCGAGAATGTGATGTGATTGCTGTGCAAGCAGCTGTTCGATGTCACCCTTCACAGTGCGCACGATTGCCAATGCCATGTACACTCCATAACCTGAAAGCATTGCGTTCAATGCCAATTGCATGTATGACGAGATGATATAGGGGTACCGCTCGTGTGGGTGAATTCCTTGTTTCCAAGGTGGTGGAAGTGTGTAAAGAACTAGATTAGCGGACGGGTTTTCTGTATTGTATGCCTCCAACTTTTGAAGTTGGTTCCAAGCCGCATCTTGTGATTGTATGTTTTTGGTTTCACCACGTACAAGACGACTATCGCTCTCGCTCAAACTGGAATTGGATCCAGTAAGTCCATTATTTTTATCAGAGAAATAGTAATGATGGTGGTGTACAGTTCCCGATGAAGTCCCGCTTCCAAATGGCATATGTTGAGCTTGTGGTATCCCCGATGAGAATGCATTAGGAACTGGTAGATTGTTCATGGAGTTCCTTGTCGCGTCCCCAAACTGACCAAAAGGACCACCTTCTCTTGTTGGCCAAGAGCTATTTCCAAATGAACCTAAAGATGTAGGCTCCGGCAGTATTCCTCTCATTTTATTGCTCATTTGACGATATCTATAGGATCGCGTCATTGCATTCTCAACTGGTTCCACTTGAGCGTAGTCCTGACTCTGTGGATCGAACACGTATTCCTCTTGATTAGCTAGAAGCAGCGAAATGTCCGCATTGTGTAGCACGCTCACATTGCGCAACTTCATTTGACTGGTGTCATATTCCAAATCGTAAGTGCTTGCCTTTCGAGATGCTTGCTTAGCTGGTGGTGGAGGGAGAAGTAATCGTGGTTTGATTGCCATATAGGCGCCTAATGTCGTTGGTGATAATAAGTTGGGTGACTCGGGAGTTTCTTCTTCGAGCTCTTGTTGTTCATAGGGAATAGTCGGTGGCGTGAAATGGTCTTCATGTTTAGTATCACTAAAGTCCATGTGATCCCCATCAACAGGGATCATATCTATGTCCATATCTTCATCATCATAGGCTTGAGGTGGGAGCAGATATTCTCTCTGGTCCTCTAATGAAAGAGATTTCAAAAATCCTTCATCTAGGCCTGTGGAGGAAAACATCAACTTTGAACCTTGATAAATTCTTTGATCTAAACTTATCTGGTTTCTGCAACCTTTTTTTCAGTCCATACAACGAGATGAGTAAACGTAAAAAGACAGAGAAGGCCAAAGACTTCCAAAAGAAGAAGCTCAAGGTCGGTAAGACCGCTGCCAAAGCTGACAACCATACCGATACTTCATTCAAATCAAAGACAATCTCACTTCCAAACCAGTCTCTTGCAAAGAAGAGCGAAGATGCTCAGGAACCAGACTTAGCTCATCACTTGTCCCTTACAAAACACCATGCAAACACTACCAGAAAAGAAGTGTTGAACTTCATAGAGCAACACTTGCCGTCAAACCCTACCATGTACAAGAATATCTTGACGTCTACGATTCCTATGGTTCATGATCAGTCGCAAATGGTGAGAACAGCCTTGGTTTCGCTTCTCCAAAAGTGCGCTGAGAAGCAACCTGGCTTGCTTGAATTACACCTACGTTCAATTGTGCTTTTTGTACACTCTGCAATGACTCATATACAGCCTGCTATTCGCAACGACTCGTCAAGGTTCTTGGAAGTCTTATTGAAGAATGCTTCAGCAGCATTGGTCAAGTCCTTTTTCATCAAGACGATTAGGAGCTACTTCAACGTCTTATCATGGACGTTGTCTGATGACAAGAAGTCATTATCCCTCGCTGTTACAACAAGTGCATCTGTTGGAGGCTCTACCAAGAAAGCAAGAGTAGTACATTTGGCGGTCTTGAAGCAGTTCTTAGCAAAGTCGCTATTTGAAGAAGAGAGGGACAATTCACTGCAAGATATCATTTCTGTGCATCCATTGTCTGAAAAGTACATCATTCCAACAGATATCCCACAGCCATACGAGCCTCTCAATTTGTTCGTTACTGTTGGTCAGGCAAGACTGGACACTACTTCGAAGGGACTCAAAGAAATAGACGATGGAACTTTCAGTGTGAAAGATTTGGACAAGCTTTCAGCTGAAGACTTGTCGACCCGCCGCAAGGTCATGGTAGACGTCTTCTTGCATCCTATGTTGAAGAACCTCCAGTCATTTGTGATGGAAGGTGGAGAGTTAGGAAAAGAAGCCAATGGCTGTGTGGCCATATTAGAAAAGCTCCAAGCAGAGATGGAAGTCAAGGAGGAGTAGATTATATTATAGAATCTTGGTTATAGTAATTAATGGGAAGCTAGAGATGTCTTCAAATTACTGCGAAATTTGAATATGTTTGCAGCCGTAAATGTCTCAAGACAATTTTTTTTTTGAAATCATCAAACCATTATGTTGAGGTTGTTACAGAAGCCTGGGCATTCGCTCATTCGCCCATTTGTGCAAAACCGTACCATTCACCAAAGTTCTGCTGTTGCATTCCAATATACTCCTGTTTACTTTGCTAAGGCTAAGAAACTGGGAAAGAAAGCTGCACAAGTTGAAGAGGAAGAAGTGATTGAAGTTCCAACCATTGACTTGGAAGACGCCAATAAAAGGTTCACTGCAGTGATTGAAAAGTTCACCAAATCAGCCAACGACGCAAAGTTGGGTAAAACAAACCCAAAAATATTCGACAAATTGCTCGTTGATTTGGGTAAAGATGAAGAACCAGTCCCATTCAACACAGTTGCCCAAACTTCCGTCAAAGGTAGAAACTTCTTGATCACATTGTTCGACCCTAGTTACGGGAAGCACGTCATCAACACTATCTTAGGTTCCGGTTTGAACATGAACGCCCAGGTTGACCCTACCAACAAGTACTCCCTCAAGGTTCCATTACCCCCAGTTAATACTGAATCTAAGAAAGAGAGCGCAAAAGCATTGAAAGAGGTGTTTGAAAAGTTCAAGGGAGGGTCGTCCAAAAATGCATCATTGGCCGCTATCAGAAACGACATCAAACTGAAGTTCACGAAGACCAGCAAGAAGGGTAAGGTTACTGACGCCGAGAGAAAAGTGTTGGATGAGTTTGAAAAGCTCCATAAATCTTACGTCGACAAGTTGAACGAGATCTTGAAGTCTGCTGAAACTGCCATCATGAAATAAGGATCTTCCAAAGTTGGTTTCCATTAACGCTCTAACGAACAAAAAGTCAGGTACCTGACATTGTATATACTCAAAGATGCTCCATTGAATTCTTTGTATGTACTAAAAAAACACTAAAGATACTCCTAAGATACTCATTCTGTATTACCCAAAGATATTCAGCTCCTACTCAAAGATACTAATCTAAATCTTACTCTTTCCTGTTTCTACTCCTTTCTGTTGACTCAAAACGATACCCCATTTCCCATAAACAACCTTTTACGATTCTTTTCACACCACTTGATAATCTTTAAACCATTCACAATCAAGTTCTTTGAGTTGACTGCCGCAGAATTAGCATTGCACATGCAGTAAAACTCAAAAACGTTGTCTGCTAACATGAAGCCCACAAAGCGATCGTTCCAGCTCACGTATGTGAGCTTTTTGTCTGAAATGAGGTCATTTTCAGCTGATTCTGCGGTACTCAAATCCGTTGCCTTGGTGTTCTTTAGGACGGAATAAAAGTATGCGAGTTGTAAATGGACATTTCTAAGTTTGTCGGTATTGAATTCATGGACGTCGCTCATCACATACTGGTTTGTCTTTTTAATCTTGTAGATGAAGTGGTTGATCAATGGTACTTTGATATCGCGAGTCACCAGCAATCTACTGCTTGCATATAATTCGCGGGATAACTTGAGCTTGAAAGACTCCTTCTTGGTGAGTTCACTGATCAAATTCGACGATATCTGCTGCATATCAAAAAACGAATTCTTACTACCACTAACCAACGCAACTACCATCGATGGCATGTTCTTATTCGAGTCCACCATGTAATCTGTCAACGTGAATTTGCGAACAAATACGTAAAGGAAACCATTCAGATTAAAGTGTGGAAGACACAATGGGAACCATAAATCTTCGTTCTTATCAAGGTTTATCGATGACGACGACAGCTCTGGAGCAGATTCAAGGGTAGAATTGACCATGCTCACTAAAATGTTCAAGTCTCTGTTACACAAGGTATGCTTTTTGGGTCTCATCATGTTGATGATCTTGTCTGAACTAAGAAGGAGCCCAAATAGAAGATCTTCCCCAAAGTAGCCTTCTGCTTGAGCAGGCAGCCCATCGGATCCAAAAAACGGGATCCTGAAGCCCTCGGGGGACACTTCAGCGGTAGCTGTAGATGGACGTTTCAACTTTTTTGTGGAGAGAAGTATGTTGTTTAACTTGGTCTTGGTAGTGTTCGTCATACGAACACACTGAAGCGAGGAATCTAGCAATTCACTCACAAAATATTCCAAGCTTCCAGTATGCAGCTCTCTAGATGAATTTGGCGAGAGCGCATACGTGCTCTTCATGCAAAGCGAGTCTAAGTTTGAAAAGTCCATTGGTGTAAGGACTTTTCTCAAGTCGAAATTCAAGCGCTTGTGGAAATTGCGATCGATTGCAGGCTTAGATAATATTGCAATTAAGTAGTCGTACAACGCATGTAATTGATTAGCTAGGGTGTTTGGTTCGCCGGGAATCACTTCTTGGTTCACTTCATGGCTAATCTTAGAGATGGACACCAAGATAATAGGGTTTCGGTTCAAAACAACGATCTTGGTATCGCTACCTATTTTGACAGATTGAATCTCATCCTTTAAGTTCTCTTCAAAAGTTGAGACGATCGTAGTAATGATACCCATATAACCCATAATAATATCGTCCGTTCCGTTCATTGAGTATATTGGTTTCCCTGCCGAGGATAAGATGAAGAATTGCTTGAGGTTTTGGTGAAAGGCTCTTTCGTCCAGCGTTTTGTCAATACCAATGTACTTTGCAAAAGTCTCCTCTTCTGCAGCGTCATCCACAATCAGAGTATGTGAAGGCATGAATCCCACAAATGGTGACACCTTTCCAGTCTCACGCTGGGGTCCTTGCAGAATCTTGTGGCTTCGCATTAGACCGTTTAGAAGATGTTGTAAATCCTCTTCTTCTCCATAGTGTGCAATGTAGTTTTCATCAAAAGAGTTGGCTTCCTCTTGCTCGTCATCAGTGCTGTCGGCAGAGTGTATCAAGCTATTGTTAACCGACTCTCTATTCAGATTAGTGACATTGAGACCAGACACAGATGAAGTCTCTGCTAAATTAACCGAGCTATTGTTGTGTGACGCGAAAGATTCATTGCCGACTGTTTCCAAGTTCACAGCCGTTGTTGGGCCACTGGATAGCTTGATTGCTATTTCAGAGCCAGGAGAGCGAAATGTAGGAGGCTTGATGGGATGATTGACGCTTTGATGATCGCTCACAGTGGAGTTGTCATTGTTATTAAGTGGTGGGCTCCGTCGGTTATCTTCCATTAGGACCATGAAATCATTCTATTGTGAATATATTTTGTTGCACAATAATACAAATATATCTGGAAATGAACTCTACTATCCACGAATACAAGTAAACCTCATTATAAACTGCATTGCACTATTTAATCTTAAATTACATACGGTCCGCTTGGAATTAGTAGAGGAACCTGTACCAAATAAGGAAGACAAATATTAAACCAACTCCAATGATTGCAATATACTGTCTAATCAAAGCTTCCAAGTTAATTCTCTGAGCCCTCTTTCTGTATTTGAGGGAATCACTTTTCAAACTAGACGACAAGTCGCTCATCTTGTCCAAAGAGTCTCCTCTGTAGAGAAGATCCTCGATGTTTTTTGTCATGACTTTCTTGACATCTGCCAACTCGTTGTTCAACTTGTCCAAGTTTGACTGTGCTCTTTGATCCAGGTAAATCTTCTTAGTCTTACCTAAGAAATTATCGAACGAAGAGAAACCAAAAGGTCTTGCGGAACTGCTCAAGGCTTCTTGTCCATGCGAATTCTGGAATTCGCTGCACACTTCAGATAAGTATGAGAATGCCAATTTTCTAGGGTAGGACTTATCACAAATGGTGATATAGATAATGGAGTTGGAGATTAAGTAGTGAATATTGTGTGTTTTGGACTCAATGGTTGCTTGAGGCTCGGAGTTGGGCGTCATTCTGCTGATGATGATCTTGCATTTCTTCTTTTCCTCTAACAAGTCTGGATCATGATTATCGTCAACCGATCCACATAATGGAAGTGCTATAATAAGTTAGTATTTGTCGAAGCATGGTTTAGGATAGTCGAATGCAAGATAGTACCAGACGATTGGTCTTGATTAGCATCTGTAATACTGTGGTATGGTCTCGATTAGCATCTGTAGTACTATAGTTCGATATTGTCCACTAGGTAGTATCTTCAAATTCTTCTATTATAACCACATCCATACATACAGTCATCACGGTATATCAAAGTTGACAATACCATTACTAGTTCTGTCTAATGCTGTGCTGTCTATTCGTTTGTTTTTTCTAAAAGTTGTGGCACGTGAACACAAGATCAAGCCGCTAAGGAAAAAAGTCGTAAAAAGATAGCACGAAATAAGACGAGAAGCGAAGAGCAATATGGACTTGTCCAACTTGTCGTCGAATCTACCTCCTTCCAAACCGGTTACCCAGAACCTGGTAAATGAGCTCAACAAGGAATTAATATCAGAATTCAAGAACGCTGCAAAGTCGGTAGCAGTGTTGTATAACCTGAGCGTCACAGAAAATGCCCCTTCCAACAAGCAAAAGACCGAGTTTGCGAATGCCGCTAAGAGTGTGGCTGCATTATACAAGCTAAGCACCACGTCAACTTCACTTCTTAAACACAGTGGTTATTTGAGCTGCCTTGATGATATGCTAGAAGTGATAGCCCATGGAGGTGACATCGAAAACTGGGTTCTTGCAAAAAGAGCAGAACTCACAAACACCAACAGCTCGCATAACGCTGTGATCAGCTCTCCAGAAAAGTCCGGTGGCTCAGATGGCTGTTTGTCGTCTCCACAGCTACCACCTTGCTTGGAAGATGATTTTCACATACCACTTGATTTCAAATTCACAGCGAGCCATGACATCAAGCCGAAGCATCCATTCGTTCCATCATACCCACCGTTATCTGTGCTGCATGACCGTAAGAAGCCGGTAAAGAAAGATGTAAAGAAAGAAGCAAAGAAACCCGAGAGTATTTCTGATGAAGAACTCGAGGACGCAGTAGCGCAGAAGAAGAGGAAGATCAAACAGCAAAATGACGTTATTGATAACAAAAAGAAGTGGAAAAAGTGCCCCGATACCAATACATAGCTCAGGGATTGGGCCTTTTTATGAATAACGATCATGCATTGCTTCCCTTTCACACATTTTTGCATTTATAGACTTATATATCGGTCATGACCCAGGTTATATAGTAAATTAAAGGTTAGAAGATAAGGTGTAGAAAACGTCAGAAATGATGTAGGAAGTCAGATATGATGTGGAAATGTCAGATATGATGTAGGAAAAGTCAGGTGAAATGTAGGAATAGTAAATACTGGGAAAAGTCAGGTATACATAGTTTCATTATTCTATATGCTTTAATAACCAAACAACCCATCGTCATTGTCAACGTACTCATCGTGATAATCACTCATGTCGCTCTCATCGTCACTTCCGCTTTCACTATCAGATTCTGACGATGCTATAGCCGACTCTTCACCTTCCACCAAACCTTCTAATGTGAGACAGAGCAAGTTTTCACCCTTGGCTTGTGTTCCCTTAGCAACCTCATTAGTAGACTCAACATTACAATTCGTCAATCTCAGCTTAGCTCTAATGATAACATCATGGCCAACGATACAGTTCTCTAACTGGACGTCATCTTCGATGGTGACGTTATCCAAGATGAGCGAGCCTGTTAACTTAACACGCTTACCAACAGTACAGTTGGCGGCCACAACCGTTCTCTTGACGTTAGTTTTCTCTCCCAAAGTAGTGTTGTCGCCAATTAAAGAATCAACACCAACATTGGCCAAGATCTTGTCTTTGACTTGCTGTTGGCCCCTTCTGCTTGCCTGCGACTTCATGAAATATCTGTTTGCCTCCATCAACACTGGCAAGTTGTTTGACCTGAAAAACGTAGCTTGGTCTGGGATCACCATAAATCCTACTGTGCCCAACGGATTGTTGTGTTGCCACGATAATCTAGCCAAGTCACGGATGATCTTGCTAATTGGTCTGAAGCGGAAGTAGGTGTCGTTGAATTTCGAAGGATCTGACTCAAAGACCTTGAAAATGGCCTCAGTGTTACCAAAGAAGATCGATGCGTTCAATAATTTCGTACTAACCACAGATTTGGGGTACTTCCAGCACATGTGAGATCTCACTTGTAAGGCTTGCTGTGATTCAACATCTTCCGTAGAGTAGAGGTCAAGTAATTGCGTCCTTCCATCAGATAACTCTGTGTAGATGGTGTAGTTCTTTGGGAAAATGCGTCTTTTCTTGTCCTCGATATCCAAATGGTTTCTATAGTGGATACATAAGCCCAAGTCGGAGTCCTCTTTGTATCTGTAAGCCTCAATCAAAACCTGAGGTGGCAAGTTAGTTATGAAGTCACATGGTAACAACACAAAGTTGCTCTGAGTCTTTAACACATCTGTCTTATACAAGTGATATAAGATCTCTCCGCTGTATTCTGCGTCATAGTCAATGACATTAATAGCTGTGGTGTACACTCCGTCAATGTTTTCTTCCTCTGCATTCGATGCACTTGAGTCTCTTTTTGTTTTGTACTGGGTCACTGCTTTCTCAATGTCATCTTTGGAGTTGGAGGCTGTCACCACGGTGACTCTTGGGAAGAATGCCTTTTCGCACCACTCCAATACATATTCGATCATGGGCTTGTTTGCAACGGGCAATAAAGCTTTCGGGACTCCCGAGCTTCTAACTTGAGAGAGCGGCGATAACGCCTTTCCCTTGCCACATAGGATGACGGCGTGAAATTCCATGGTAATCTATCTATGTGATGGGTTTCCTCCTTAACAAATTTTCCAACATGCACGTGATGTGATTTGGTCGTGCGTAGGCCCACTCTTTTTTTGTTCACCAGTTTCTTTGCCACTGACAACACAGTATCAAATTGATCTCAATTGAATTGCAAACGCTGAGAAAATGGCATCTGAAGAAAACGACCCCCTCTTGGCCGCATTGAATGCTGACCAAAACGGACAGCAACAAGCTCCTCAGGAACCAGCCGATCCGGAGAGAGAACGCGCACTTAACAAGTTGAAGGAGAAGTTGATTGACCATAGAAAGTGGAATTCGAGATTGAAGGACCTTCGTCTCAGTATACGAGATCTCGGAAACGACTACGAAAAGACAGAGGATGACATCAAGGCTTTGCAATCTGTTGGACAGATGATTGGTGAAGTTTTGAAGCAATTGGACGAGGAGAGATTCATCGTCAAGGCCTCGAACGGACCAAGATATATCGTTGGCTGCCGTAACACCATAAAGAAGGAAAACTTGAAGTACGGTGTCAGAGTATCATTAGATATGACCACTTTGACCATCATGAGAATTTTACCAAGAGAGGTTGACCCCTTGGTTTATAATATGACCACATTTGAACCTGGTGAGATTTCCTTCAACGGAATCGGTGGTTTGACAGAACAAATCAGGGAATTGAGAGAAGTTATAGAATTGCCTTTGAAGAACCCTGAATTATTCACCAGAGTCGGCATAAAGCCACCAAAGGGTGTCTTGTTGTACGGACCTCCAGGTACTGGTAAGACCTTGTTGGCTAAAGCCGTGGCTGCTACCATCGGTGCTAACTTTATATTCTCGCCCGCATCTGCGATTGTGGACAAGTTTATTGGTGAATCTGCTAGATTGATCAGAGAGATGTTTGCATACGCTAAGGAACACGAACCTTGCATTATTTTTATGGATGAAGTTGATGCCATTGGTGGTAGGAGATTCAGTGAAGGTACTTCTGCTGATCGTGAAATCCAGAGAACATTGATGGAATTGTTGAACCAGATGGACGGTTTCGACACCTTGGGCCAGACCAAGGTCATCATGGCAACAAATAGACCAGATACTTTGGACCCTGCGCTTTTGAGAGCGGGTAGATTAGACAGAAAGATCGAGATTCCTTTGCCTAACGAGGCTGGAAGATTGGAGATTTTCAAGATTCACACATCCAAAATCTCCAAGCAGGGTGAATTCGACTTCGAGGCTGCAGTCAAGATGAGTGACGGCTTCAATGGTGCTGATATCAGAAACGTCATTACAGAGGCTGGATTTTTCGCCATCAGAGACGAAAGAGACTACATTCTCCAGAACGACGTGATGAAGGCAGTGAGGAAGGTTGCTGATGTGAAGAAGTTGGAGGGTAAATTAGATTACGAAAAGTTGTAATACTAAAGAAAATGACAGGATGACTCAACTTGTAGATACAGGAGAACTCTAGAAGGAGTTATTGTAGACAAAGGGAGTTTTAATGCTACTTCAATTTAACTTTTCTTAAATGCTCGTTGATTGTGCTTCTATATACATGATTACTCCTTTTGAACCTTCTCGAAGCCCGGGACACGCTTCGAGGACAACAGCTCCAAGTGTGCGAGCATTGCAGGGTTGTCGATGTTGTTGATGTGCTCGGCCATTTTCTCACCAATGAAATCTTGGATCTCTTGGGACAATTCGACAGGCTTGGTCGACTTCGTAGCCTCTTCGGCCTTCTGCTTTCTAGCCAAGTAGATCTTCTGTTCCACAGACAAAGGCATTTCAGGGGTTGCGATTCTTCCGACTTGCATCTTGCTGAAAACTCTCTTCTTGTGCTTGGAGTGTGGGTTTCTTATTTGATCCAAAGCACCAGCAGGTACTGGAGGTCTAGCAATCGACTGCATTTCATACGTCTTGTCGAAAACGACGTCTTCTCTAGTAGACAACAAACCATCTTCGACATTTGGAGGGTTTGGCCATGGTATTTCGATCGACAGGTGGTGTTTCACAAATCTCTTAGGAATCCATTTCTTGTATCTATCATCATAGTATTCTTCCTTAAGTTCGACACCATCGGCCACCAAGTAGGTGATGTTGCCGGTCTCTGAGTCTTTCTCTCTACCAGCCAACTTTATGTGGTCTCTTGGCACGAATTCGGGGTAGTCGCTCACATGGCTGAGTTGTCCTTCAACCCAGTGAGATTTTGGAAATAACTTCTTGGACGTGGAGTTTGTCAAAACATACGATCCGAAGTTTGGGAGGTATCTAGAAACGGTAGCAATCTCTCCCTTCTTTGGTCCCTTCACTAAGTAAACAAGATCACCGTCAGTGATTCCTTGTTCGATTCCTGTCTTTTGAGAATGAGCTGGGATTGTTCTTGGACTCAACTCCTGGTCAAATGTTGGTAAAGCCCATTTGAGCTGCTTCTTCTGTAAGAACTCGCGAATACGAGCTGGAGCTTTGTCCAAGTCCCTCTCGAACCTCTTTTTCGCAGTGTGCCAGGACATGCTGATAGCTTGGTACGTTGAAAGTTTTTCTTTTCTGGTAAAATTTTCAAGGTCGTGCACACAGTTGAAAATTTTCCTTACAAAGCTTCCACTGCTTAGGTTGTATTAAGGTAAAGCTATATAGTACATAAGATATGCAGCGGTTCACGCGTAAGAATATCTGCAAATTCAAGGTGAAGTCTCTGCTTGACTTATTCTGTACAAATATTAATGAACTCTTGTTCATTGACTGTTTTGTTAGTATTCGTCCTTAGACTCTGATCAACAAGGTATACTTACTCTCTCCATCTTCGTCCAAATCGAATTCGTCAATCATAGCACGTAATTCATCATCGGTTAAGTTCTCTCCGAGTTCTTTGGCAACTCTTCTCAAGTTGCGGAAACTGATCTTGCCAGTATTGTCGTCGTCAAAAAGTTTGAACGCCCTGCGTATTTCCTCTAACGGGTCTCTGTTGATTATCATTTCTCCAACTAATTGGTTAGTATGTGAATTGCGGACGAGCCATCCAAGCGTTGTACGTACCAGATTGGAAGAAGTTCTCATAAGTTATCAAATTCCTGTCATCTGTGTCATATTCCCGTATGATCTCCAAGACTTCTCGCTTGGGTAAATCAAACCCAAGAGCTCTGAATGCTACCTTCAATTCGTGGTAGTCCAAGCATCCGTCGTTGTTCATATCGAATAGCGAAAATGCCTCTCTGATTTCCTGCTTCTGTTCGCTCAAGAGTTCTCTCTTCACGTTATTGTTCAAGGAGTTGGCCGCGCCATTGTTCGACCACTTCCCTGCGCTTGAGCTTTGCCCTCCGATCTGAGGACTCAGGAACGTTTCGGTTTTCCTCTTGTAGGACATGGTAGGATGTGTTTACTTCAAAACGCGTTTTTTTGAATGATTTCGTTTTCGCACCAAAAAAGTAAACGACCCAAATCATGTTCCACATTGGCCAAAGGGTCTCCGTGAAGAATGAGTATGGAAACATACGATATATTGGTACCACTGAGTTTGCTCCTGGTACCTGGTACGGTGTGGAACTTGAAACTCCATCAGGGAAAAACAATGGCTCTGTTGAGGGTACAAAGTACTTCGATTGCAAAGACAATCATGGCATTTTCGTGCGACAATCGTTGATACGGCACGAAGATCTCACGAGTTCGATAAGCAGCACAAGGTCCAGTAGCCCTGGAAACTTAGGCGAATCAAACCTACACAAGATTGTCCAGAAACTACAAGCAAAGCTTCAAGCTACTACTCAAGAAATCAAGACCCATAATGAACGCATGCTGCTGCTTGAATCGGAAATACGATCTTACCAGGAAAAAGTCACTGCTTTAGAGTCTCAATTAGAGATGACCACGGTGGATAAAGACTTCCTGTCCTCGGCAAGATTGAAGCTCGAGGAAGAATTGGAGCTGCTTCGGTTGCAATATGAAGAATTGAAAACTGACTACCAAATTCTCCAAGAAGAAATTGATCTCAATAACCAGATAGAAGAGGAAATCCTGTCACAGATCGAGCAAAACGGTACTGCGGAAGTCGACGTCAAGTTCTTAATAGTTCGAAATAAGAAATTGGAGGTCTCATTACGCAATCTTGAATCACTTAGTAAATCAACAGAGGCAGAGTTGCGAACAAATCTTGAAGCCTTAAAACTGGATGTTGCAAAGAAAGATTCGGAATTAGCTAGTATAACTGGGTTAAAGGACTCGGTGGCAATCTCAACGAAGAAGCTACAATCCTTACAAACTCAGTTAGATGCGACAAACGAGATGGAAAGAGTAGTGGAGCACATGAACTTGGAGAATGAAAAGCTCAATTCAAAGATTGCACAACTTGAGAGTACCGTACAAGAGCTCAACGAGTTACATGAGCTTGATAAGTCTCTCGAAGAGAACCAACGCCTTGTGGAGGGAGATTTGAGGAAAGACATAAAGAGCTTGTTGAGTGAGATCAAAAAAGATAAGCTGGCTTTGAAAACTTTAGAGAGAACCAACAAGTATATGCAATCAAAGCTCTCTGCATACAAGAAAACTACCAACATTGAGATCAACACCCCGGATGTGAGTTTTGTTGATGATGAAGAAAATGACTACCATGGAGCAAACTTGGCAAATGAGGTTGACTCGTTAAAGCTCCAGATCTTCCATTACAAGACATTGAACTTCAAAAACGAATTGTCCTCGAAAATCGCTGAGATCAAAATGAGTTTACTCCTGGAAAAGTTGAATTTACCAAATTACTTCAAATTGAAGTCCAGATTCGATGTGATTTTCCTGATTAAACTAATTGGGGAAAAGATCCGTATCCTTGTTGAATCCGTGAAGAACGACTCGAACGCAGAATTCTACATTTTACAATTGTGTTCTTTTGAAGTGCTTGTGTCGTTTCTTCTGTTGGTGATTGCGAGTTTAGAGTATAATGTGGATAATATGCTGTTAGAAGTACTCAATCCAATTATGGATGAACTCGAGCGGACTTCTCAGGCACTAGTCGACAATGTGAGTGAATTGGATTTCAATGGTATCCGTCACAAGCCAGTATTTGATTTCATGCTGAAAGCTGCAAAAATCATGATTCCACTTAATTCGTTCGAAGGTTTGGATGTGTTGTTGATCAACTACTTTAACTCAACTACATCCTCTGTCTCGAGATCTTCCAATTTCTTGATAAACAAGATCCGAAATAAGTTAGACTCAGGGAAGTTAAGTGTTCTTTCAAAGCAATTCTTTACATTGGCACAAGAAACGCGCATACTTGAATTTAAATTGACTGAAAACATACAGCCTGTTGAACCATTAGACTTAATGAAGTTCATTGATTGCCTTCACATCATCGTGACGTTGGTGACATCGTTTTCCGATGAAGTTAACACGAGTGAGAATAAGAGAATACTTGATTCCTTAGAAGATCACGACCATACCATAGACATTCTCAATTCTTCTCTCTCGACACCATTGGCGGAAGTTGGCAAGTTCTGCAAAGTGAGCTATTCCAAAGTTCCAATTTCCAGAACTACTATATACATTGACCCTACTGCAAGTGAAGGATCAGCGGTGCATATGAGTGAAACCAACGCTGATGAACTAAAGTCACAGTTGTTAGAGAAAGATCAAAGGTTGCATGAGTTTCGATTAAACATTGAACTTTTGGAAAATAACATGGCTTCGCTCCACCGCGTTCATGATGACAAGCTTGCACGCTTGTTAAGTGAGCTACAGGATGCAAAGTTAAAGTTAAGCTCAAATGAACAACGCCTTTCAATTTTAGAAGAGGAGAATAGCGATCTATTGGATCAATTGCATGAGGTACTGAAGTCTAACCAAATTTTTGAGAACGGAGACCTCCTTGACACGTTTGATGACCTTGCCAGTGAAAAGGCATTCACTGCTAAAATGAGTTTCGTTGACGAGATGGTGTTTTTGAGAAAATTAGCAGCTTATAATTACGACTCCCAAGTCATTTCGAATCAGCCGCCACCTTGGTTGGTCCATCTGCTCACTCAACCAGAGGTCTCCAGCGAAAGTAGTGCCTTAAAGTTCAACCACTTGTCAAAATCACTAAGAGACTTGGCATTAACGGCCCAACCTATAAGCATAGAGGAGTCAAATGTTTGGAAACCTAAAGCTTCAGCATCTAAATTCATAGCCCTAGCATTGCAGGAAGATTATTTGCGTTACGCTACAAACCGTGATTCTATATTGAGAGATAAGTATTAATCATAATGCAAACTTTTTCGAAGGAGTAACCTTCTTTTTGGGCCACTTCGTGGCCTTATCGATATGCTCCTTGGGATAAAGCCACTCCAAAAGGACAAAGACAAAGATGTCAACTATGCAGCATAATACAAACAACTTTCCAGCCATAAGTCCACAAAAGTAGTATTTTTGTAGCCTCACAAAGAGGGATTCGTTCAAGAAGTCTGTATCCAAGGAGTCGTACACATTTTCAGTACGTTTGGCGATATCTGCCCAGCTGTACATCCGCGCAACTTCGTCATGAAAGGTTGAAGTGTCGATCTCTCCTGATTCCATGGCTTCAATAGCCCGTATTGTTGCAGCTACCAAGGAATCCTCGTCTGGTTCTGCGAAATCATACATGTGGTCTGGTAAAACTTCAGGGATTCCACCTACCCTTGTGGTCACAACAAATAATCCACATGATGCTGCTTCCACAATCACCGTTCCGAATGCTTCAGTTAAAGTGGGATGTAAAAAGATGTCGCCTTGTATCATCACTTTACGAACATCTTCGTGATTTACTCCTCCCATGAGCTGGACACGGTCCTGTAAGTAATACTTTTCTCTCATTTGCTCTAGATCCAAGAACTTTGGCCCATCACCTGCGATTAAGAAATTCACATCGGGCTTTTCTAAGCATATTCTAGGTACTATAGCCACCAATAAGTCAGCTCCTTTGTTAGGGAAGAGTCTTGAAATGACGACTATAGTAATGTTCTTCTTCTTCAAAGGCGTTTCCTTTTGAATATCTTTTGGCCGAAAGTCTTTTGATATGACGGCATTTGGAATCACCGAGACATTTAGCGGATCAAGCGAAGCTCTCAAAACTGTATTCTCTTTGCAAGTGTGCGACACGCAAATGACGTGCCCAACATCACTTAATGTGAACTTGAGTAACTTATTTCCCATAATAGAAGCAACATCTGCGAAACCTATCAAGGAGTGATCGGTGAAAACGGTCTTGTAGCCCATTGTACGCCCATGTAAGATGGCTTCACAGCAAAAACTGGAAAATGACCCATGACCATGTATGATATCGATGTCTTCTCGTATGAAGATGTTTCTCATGAAAGGGAACGTGAGGAAGACTGACGGAAAGGTGGAACTACGGTGAACCACAAAATAGGGTACGTAGTAAACTTTGAGGCCATTTGCCAACATTCGTATTCCATTTCGTGTTCCGTAGTCGTGTGTTATAACAACAACAGAATGACCTAAATTGATCAATTGTTGTGCTAAATGGTATACGTGGAACTCAACTCCACCCGGTTGGGGGAAGAAGAAGTCCGTGACCATTGCAATATTGTATCCCATTCTTGGTTGTCTCTATATTTGCATTGTAGTAGAAAAATACCACTTGGTAAAAATCTCCATAAAAATCACTGATCTCCAACTACATAAGAAGTACAAAAAAATTCATGTATTACTCGAATTGTATATATTTTAGGAAGCATAGGCTTCACGGGGGAGGGTCGCCACTGAATTTTTGAAATTGGCGATGCATAGTTGGTAATCCCAGTTGCTCTGTTCACAAAGCATGACACCATATTGCAAGTTCAATTTGGTTTCTAAAAGTACCTTAACAAGAAGCTCTTGTTGCATAGGGTTGAGGTTTGCCCTAACCTCTGGAGGTAAGTCGTTAGCGGTAGGACCAGTTGCCGGCTGGGGTTGTTGTGGTACACCGACAGGGGGCGTTTGAGCCTGAGGTACAGGAGATGCAGTTGGCTGCGGAGGGCCAGAGACGGCTTTTCTTTTGAGATTCCATGCATCGTTTCCAGTAAAAGGTCTAATCAAAAGAAGATCGCTAGCAACGACCATACTTCCATTTGGACCTGGGAGAACGACAAAAGTTCTGTCAAAACTCTTCTTTGACAAGGAGATCTTTTTGTTTCTGTTATTATTCATTCGTCCTCTAGCACCTCCGAACAGGGAACTGTTTAATGCGTCTAAATTGTCTGGTGGTGCTGTTTCTTCGAAGCTTCCATGCAAGGTAATCAATATTCCTCCTAGCTGAGGGTATCGATAAGATTCCATGCTGAACAAATCTGGACTGTTCATAAGGTCGTGTTTTGTTTTGGGCAATTGGCTGAAAATCTTGAATATATGTTCCTGTCCAGTACCGAGTCTATTCAGCCTAGCCTTTGTTGAAGAAACCTTGCTCAAGTTTCTAGATATAGGCAAATAATAATTAAATCCATTACCATCTGAATTATGGATATTGGAATTGTAAGATGTCGTGTTCTCAATCACATGAGGATGACTTGAGTCCACTTGGACAGAAAATTGTGATTCGTTTTGGTAGAGAACCATCAAGTCTTCTCTCTTGGAATCCCACAAGCTAAGGTAGTTGCTAATGAAATTTGTGGACATGTTCTGGATTTCGTCGTCCAGGAAGAACATCGATTTCGGATTCTCAAACGGAAATGTTAAATTCCTATTCAAGATTTCTTCATTTCTCAAGACCTCTCCGTTCAACACTACCAAACGTGGGAATATTCTCATGAATTCCATCTTCACTTGTGGTACTTGCTGTGGAGTGACTTGTGCTACTAGTGGGTTTCCAAACAAGAGCAACTCCCTCACATAATTCAACTTGTTTTTCCACACTTCGAACGATTTCAACCGCGTGAATTTGTTATTCTGCAAAGACAAGTTTTGCAAGTAAGGGAATGTTTGTGGCAATGACGAAATCGTGGTCAAGTCCATTAAGTCGTTTCCTGATAAGTCAACAGTGACTACATCAAGTTTTAAGTCTTGAGCCACTTTCATCAACGCGGGAAAGAACTTGGATGAAGTGGAGTTTGAGTTGAAGAAGCCGCCAGCATTTATGCTTGGGTCCTGTTTCGCCAAACTCAAATTCAACATCTTAAGTTCAGGGTTATATCTTGCCTTCAAGAAGTTTCTCAAGGCATCGATAGCAGAGTTGGTACCGCTAGGGGTTGAGGCATTGCCGAGTCCAGAGTCTGCTGTTGACCTTGAAAACTTCAATACTTGACCAGCAAATCGAACTCCGGACCAATTTAACAACTCATTGAGTTGATTTTGGCTCTTGACGTGTCCTCTTAACACTCCTGTAGCAGGGTCTACCAGGTAGTTGGTCACATGAATTCTGGTCTTTCGAGATATGAATTCAATACAGTCCGATTGACTAGCGCCATTCCAGCCTGTAATATCAACTAAAACGGTTGAATTTTGGTTATTTTGGAAATTGTTGTTATTGTTGCTATTGTTTCGATTGTTAAAGTGGTTGTTGAAGCCACCCCGACCGTTTCCACGATAGCTCATGCTGCACTGGGGAAGCAGATCTCTATATACAACTTGGAAAATTACCAGTGAATTTTTTTGCTTTACTATTTTTTCATGTGCACGACCTAAACTGCTATTAACTATTCCTTCTCTTCAACCTCGAAATGTAAGGTGCCAACAATAGGATATTTGCTCTCAAAGAGCTCCTCCCAGTGGTCTAATGAATCTATTTCTTCCTTGGTCAAATTCTTCAAATCGTCCAATGGCTGATCCAAAGGAGTCAAATTCTCCAAATCAAAAGAGTTCTTTGCTAAACCGCGCGAGGCGTCCCTGCCAGCAAAATTCTCGTATGGACCTCCAGGGCCGTAGAACGAAGCGCCCTGAGTGACGTTAAAAACTCTACCTCTGACGGCAATGAATATTTTGGGGTCTTCGGTACCATTAAATTTGACCAACGTAGTTGGGGTAAACTTCCCCGCGACAATTGGCTCTTCAGTCAGCTCTTTTTCACTAAATGGGTTGACGCTGGCCACATCTGAGGCCACGCTTCTCAATACGAAAATGAGCACCAAGATAACAAGAATTGTAGTAAGCATTTTGACGTTCCAATTGCTAATGATAAGGAAAATTAGTAATGCCTCAGGTGTGATTTCCTATGATTTTTTGGGTGTCGGAAGCGAATGACATACCCCGACGGTAATTCTGTCACATGATCTCAACTTTTAGATCGTCCAAAAAAACGACAACCAGTGAGCTATGGGTCGTGATATAATCTCACTCGATGACTTAACCCAGAACAATTTGGGCCTTTTAAGACGTATCGTAGATGTCACATTGCCTACAAGCTACCAAGATCTGTGGTTTGATAATGCTTTCAACTCTGACCAATTGGTCAAGATTGCATATTTTTCAGAATTGCCAGTTGGCATAATAAGAGCCAAATCGTTCCATACGGCAGCAAACGATAAGACCATCACGTACGAGGGTACTCAAAAGTTTGCTGTTAGTACTGAAGTTCCAAATGCTATGTACATCGAGGTGTTTGCAGTTTTGGAGAGCTACAGAGGTTTGGGAATAGGCAAGAAATTGTTGGAATACTTGGTGGAAGAGACAAAGAAGAGATTTGTGCACGAAATCTTATTGCATGTGCACGTTGATATGAAGGATTCTATCTCCTGGTACTTGAAGCATGGTTTTGTACAGACTGGAGAAGTCAAAGACTACTACAAAGATCAGAAATTGCCCAATCCAGATGCTTTGATTCTCTCCTTGACGGTCTAAGCATTTCTACGCATAATAAAATAAATAGACACTGTATGTAAATGCATAGTAATTATACACATAGAGAAAGTTACTGTAGGTACAGATCTAGTTTTCACCTTCGTCTTCAGTATCGGTGTTGATATCAGTGAAGATACTCTCGTTGTCGTCATCATCAGCCGCATCTGCGTCATTTTGGGCGTTATTGGCACCCATTCCCCTCAATGCTGTTATGGCAGCTGCCAATGAATCATCTTCAGGGTCAGAAATGTCACTCTCATCGTCGGAGTCATCGTCCGATGGTAACTCTCCCTTCACCTTCATCATTTGTCTCTTTAAGTTGGCGATATCTGCAGGAGGATTCTGGACTTCCATATCTAAGACTATGTCCACGTCAGCGCCATAGTATGTGTTGTTCTTCATAAGCAATCTGTAGTGGTAAAATCCTACGTCCTTTGGAGCTGGAGTTGGGAATGGAATCTTGAAAGTGCCAATCTTGACCTTTTCGCCAGCTTTCCATTCTTCTTGTGTGAGTTCCAAGTTGCTCAAATCAATGTTCTCCATTATATAAGCAGAAGAACCTTCCACAAGTCTGTTTTCCTTCTGGACAATCAAGAATGCTGTCCAGTTGTTCTGAATTGAAGAAGAAAAGTATGGTGCGTATGCAAGAGGTAACTCTGGTTGCTCCTCGTTAACAATGAGAGGGTTTCTCAAGTACTCCATGGTTTCTTCATCCACCAACCTCTCATCATCGATTTCAGGCATCGACTTCAAGTTAGGAGACTTCACCAAAAACTTCACAGACAAGTGGGTACTAGACTGAGGAGAGACAATCTTCTCGCCAGGAACTTTAAACTCGGCTTCAAGAATACGAAGAGCTGGAATGTGCGCAGCAACATTGAGTGCTCTCTCCAACTCCTTGGAGTCTTTGATACCCAACACTTTACCTGCTTCCTCCTTTGATAAGGCCATCAATTTTCCGAGCTTCTTGATGTCACTAGTGTCCACAGACTTAGGGTCCACAAAAGGCAATTGTAACAACTCCTGCTTTTTACCAACTGGTCTAACAGCTTGTGCAATGGCCTTCAACAAATCAGATGCAGCAACCAACACATCGTACTGTCTAAAAACAACGGCAATATCAATGAAGCCATTGACCAATTTTGGAAGAAGTGCAATCAAGGCAACCTTGTCAGCTTCCAATTTTGGATCAGACTTCACAAGCGAAAAATCACGGCTGAAATGCTTCTCAACTAAGTCCTTCACCTGTTCAAAACTCAAATGCTTGAAATCAGTGCGCACCTCCTCACTTGACAACGCCCAGTCCAAAATTTCGTATGGTGTAAGAAGTTTTCCTGGGTTACGGTCAGTCAACTTACGAGTGTACAAACCGGCAGTGTTGATGTGCAAACCCTTCTTAGTTTGAGACTTGGTGTGTGACCACCAAGAGTTGACAAACCATGGCAACAAGAGACCAATAAGAACGAAATATCCCAACACAACAAGCGAAGAGTATTTGCCATCGACAAAAATTTTAGGGATGGCAATACCGTGTGCGATTTCTTGTGGTCCATCAGGATTACCGTACTTCAAAAAGTTATCCCTGGTGACAGCATCAGTCAAAGACTTGTAAGCGGCGTTAATTCTAACCCATTCAGCTTCCTTGATGGCTCTAGCCGCGTCAGTTAAATCCCTAGGCAATTTGTCCGGGTGAAGGGTAATCGACAACTTTCTATAACGCGATTTGATTTCCTTGTCACTGGAAAGTGGAGTAACGTCTAAAATTGCGTATGGGTCAAAAGCACCAGTCAAGTTTGCCTCTTTCAAAAAATTGAGGGCAATGTAAATGGCCATAGACCAACCCAAAATCAAGACGACCAAGGTCTTATTGAGAATCTTATCAGAGGTCTTCTTTCTCTTGAAGCTTGTTATCTGCTTGAGGTTGTCGACACCAACACTCTTAGAAGACTCGGTAATCGATCCTTTAATATTGGCATTGTGCAGTGCAACGTCATCATCGCCACCTGAAAGGGCTCTGTTTATGTAGCTTATTGTCAAAGGGATCAATATCACTGTGAGAGTGGCCATAACAAAGTATGGCCATGATTCACCCTCTTCGTCATAGTTGTACTCAGACCCCATAGTGAAATGATTGACGCTTTTTTTTCAATCGACGTGTTTAAAATATTGAACAAAATATTTGAATTGTTATATGCAGGTTGTTTGAATTCCATCTGACGGTATAGATTGAAAACAGTGATAAGTTAACTTACTCAATATTCAATGGAGAGAAGGGATGAGACATTTATACTGTCATCAATAGTGTAGGTCACGCTGATTTGCTTCAAATCTCACAAATCAAACAGCTAGAATTTCATAAGAAATTGGTAGAAAGGTTGAGAAAACCATGGAGTATTCATTGCTTCAATCTGATTATTTCAACCTGAAATCACAAAGCCGTTACAATTGAGGGTGCTATGATAGACTTACTTACTACTGATATTAACACAAACATTCATTACTAGTATACAATTAATGGTGGAACAAACGGATTGGGTTCTCGACGTAAACCAAATCATGCGAGTCGGCAGCTCCAAAGACAGCCTTGTCCATGACAGAACCAGAAGGAGCAGCGATGTACTTGACACCCGATCTAACAGCTCTGTAGACGTTGTCTGGGAATGGGAAGAAAGCGTCAGAAGACAAGGCAACGTTGGTGAGCTTGCTCAACCACTCCTTTCTCTCAGCCTCAGTCAATGGTTCTGGCAAGACCTCGAACTTGGACTCATACTCAGTCTTTTCTGGCTCAGTAGTTGGGATTTGACCAGTGACGAACAAGTCAATGGCGTTGGACTTCTCTGGTCTCTTAACACCCTTGGCCCACTTGAAAGCCAAAACCTTAGGGTGCTGTCTGAACCACCAGTTGTCGGCCTTGTCACTAACACATCTGGTACAGTGGATACGAGATTGCTGACCAGCACCCAAACCGATAACCATACCGTTCTTGGCGTAACAAACAGAGTTGGACTGAGTGTATTTCAATGCAATGGTGGCGACAGCCAAGTCGAGGGCACCCTGCTCGGTCAAGTCCTTGTTCTTGGAGACAATCTCCTTGAAAGAAGAACCCTTAATGATGGCGTCGTTGCGCTTCTGCTGCAAGGTGATACCATAGACCTGTCTAGACTCCAAGTTTTCTGGGGTGAAGTTAGGGTCGATCTGCAAGATACAGTACTTACCGTTCTTCTTCTTCTTCAAGATAGCCAAAGCCTCGTCAGAGAAACCTGGAGCAATGACACCATCAGAAACCTCCTTGGAGATGATCTGAGCGGTTGGAACATCCACAATGTTAGACAAAGCGATGAAGTCACCGAAAGAAGACATTCTGTCAGCACCTCTAGCTCTGGCGTAGGCATTGGCCAATGGCGACATGTTCTCGATGTCCTCCACGAAGTAAATCTTCTTCTCGACATCAGACAATGGCAAACCAACGGCACATCCGGCTGGGGAGACGTGCTTGAAAGAAGCAGCAGCTGGCAAGTTCAAGGAAGCAGACAACTCCTTAACCAATGGCCATGAGTTCAAGGCATCCAACAAGTTAATGTAACCTGGAGAACCAGACAAGACCTTGAATGGCAATTCGCCTTGAGAAACAAAAGCCTGGGCTGGCTTTTGGTGTGGGTTAGCACCGTATCTCAATGGCAATTGAGAAACGTTCTCAGAGTACTGCTTTCTGAAGAAGTCAGAAATAGCAACATCGTAGTCGGCAGTGTGCTCGAAAGCCTTCAATGCGTAAGTGTTTCTAGTCTCAGCAGAGATCTCACCACCCTTCTTCAACTCCTGCAAGAAGCCAGCGTAGTCCTTAGGGTCGGACAAGATGGTGACTCTTGCGTGGTTCTTAGCAGCAGCTCTCAACAAAGTGACACCACCAATGTCAATTTCCTCAACAGCCTCTGCGACAGTGACTGCGACCTTAGAAACGGTCTCCTTGAATGGGTACAAGTTGCAAACGACGAAGTCGACCTTGTCGATGTTCTGCTTCTTCAAGTCAGCCTCATCGGAGTCCAAGTTTCTGGCCAAAATACCACCGTGAACAGCTGGGTGCAAAGTCTTGACTCTACCGCCCAACATTTCTGGGGCATTGGTAATGGTAGAAACATCCTCGACAGGGAAGCCCGCCTCGCGGATCAATTTGGCAGTACCACCAGAGGCCAAAATACGAACATTGGCCTCGCTCAATCCCTTGGCTAAGTCTAATAAGCCAGTCTTATCGTAGACAGATAAAATGGCAGTTTTGGTGTAAGACATTTCGAAGATAGCTTGTGTGATAGTCAATTTTTTTTACGGACTGGTCGATATGGTTTTATACTGGAGTCAATTTTCCTTTTTTTCCTGATTTTTTTTTGTACCATGCACGATTAATTAAGATAGCGAATTATTTGACTCTGGGAAATTATACGTGCTTCTGGAGAAGACAAATTTACTAGGACCACAATCACCCTACAGTTCACTGTAGTCAATCTACTGTTCTCATAACTCTCCATCTTGTTGAATTGTATTATTGAAAGTGCTTTTGAAGAAGAAAATGTACCCCTGGTGTCGTCACATGATATGTGCAAAATCTGGTTAGTATACTGCGAAAATCTTCTCAGGACGAGAGGAACATCTTGAACGAAAAGTTCAGGTATATGCTTAAGCAAATCTACAATAAGATGAAGTCAAGACCACCGCCTGCAATCGATATTCAATCTATATAATACAAACTTGCAACCAATTATAGACAGAAGCGCAAATACTGAATAAATCCAATATATCACGCTTAAGATCTGTATCTCCACAAGGACAAAGTGTTCTGTCTCTTCCAAGTGTGGCGACGACCAGCCTTGGTGTTGTTGAACAAGTGACCCTTGTTGATACCTCTGGACTTCTTACCAACAGAAGTAAGACCTCTGGCCTCTCTTCTCTTGTGGACTGGGTTAACAATCCAGTTGTATCTGGCGTCTCTTCTGATAGCGTTGTGGGAAGGATCGACCAAGATAACCTCGAAGTACTTGTAGGTGGAGTCCTGGTTAATCCAGTAAGAGTTCAAGACTCTCAAGTTAGAAGCACGGCGACCGACTCTCTCCTCAGCAGTGGATCTCAAAGATCTCTGGTACTTCAACTGGTTGATACCCTGGTTAGTTGGCTTACCGTAAGTAGCACCCTTTGGAGCAGGTCTCTTTCTACCACCTCTTCTGACTCTAACTCTGAAGATAACGAAACCCTGCTTGGCCTTGTAACCCAATCTTCTAGCCTTGTCTGGTCTGGAAGGACGGGTGGCTCTGTGGATGACGTGTCTCTGTCTGTATTCCCAACATCTAACTCTGTAGAGGAATCTCATGACATCGGACTGCTTCTTTCTCTGAAGCTCTTCTAAGTACTTGTAGGCACCCATTTCTGCTGATAGTTTATACGGTGGAAAAAAAAATTGAAAAAATGCCCTTCCGCTTGAATATATAACCGCACCAAAAAACAGGCGATGGGGTACAAAAACAACCAAATTTTGAAAAATTTTCGTGGTCGTGTACAGGTAAATTCGAATTACACCTAGAAAACAGATACTGTATATAAAAATAACACAAGTCCGGGTAATATTTTGGTAAACAAGCAGTAGAGTAGAGGACGGTTGTCAAAGGTCTCGTAGATTACCAATTCATAACCGGATGGTGACGTAGGATAAGTTCGCATTCACACCATTTGCCTTGAACAGGCCATATTAAATTCATTTGTGTTCTGGGCATTTCCATGCATGGGGCCTCCTTTGCATCTTGTTCCATGATCTACAGACGCGAAAATCTCGTTTCACTAGTTGACTCTCTAACTGTTAGGGATCTCGAGAAGAAGGAAAATGTCGGAGGATGATAAACAACTTACTGAAAACCTTACTACTGGAAGTGACAATGTCGTCCTTGACAGCACCCAACCGGGCGTTGATGGTTCCTCTCATGAAGTAATTGATTCAAATGGTAAAGAAGATTCCAATACAAATGGCACCACTGCTGATTTACTGAATACCGATACAAATGTCGGTACTAATACAGAGAATGAACCGGATTTGAAAGAGGATGAACATGACATTGAACCTGAAGCTACTTCGGAAGACAAGAGTGCCGTCGATGACCAAGCAGCCAGCACTACGGTTATCGCCGAAGCTATTCCAAACGGAACGTCATTGGAAGCTGACAATACTGAAAACGCCAATACAGCGGAAGAGGACGCTCCAGCTGATGGTCACGATGTAAACAAGGGCGATCACGAAAGCATTGCCAATGATGTGCAAAAGGATCAACCTGCGGTAGTGCCGCAGGAGATGGATGTCAAAGCTGAGGAAAGTGTTACCGTTGACGAACAAGACACGAGCTTACCCGTTGAGGAAAAAATTAACGACAACAGCGAAGCGAAACTAGAAGCGGCGAAAGCCCCGGAGGAGATTAAAGAAGAAGACGCCCAGCCAAAGGAAGTTGATGAAAATATACAGGAAAGTGCCAGTGCTAACAATATCAAAAAGATAATGGAAACTCCTGATGAAAAGGAAGAAATTCAAGCCTTCTCTGATGATGAGATTGTCGTTGATGGAGTATCTTCAGACGAATCCGAACCGGAGACTACATCAGAGTCGGATAACAACTCCGACTCTGACTACTCCGACTCCGGTGTGGAGGAAGATGAAGATGAAAATGCGGACCAGGCGATTGACGAGGAGGACGCCGAATTGATTTCGGGACCAATCACATCAACAAACGAAGTGACTACAGAAGTGGCTCCACGGTTACCAAAAGACTACAAGATAGATGAAAGTGCACCGATAGAGCATGTTGGTGAAATCATAGGTCTTGTGGACCAGAGCATGATAGTAAAGGCCAACACTTCTGGAGAGTTCCGTGTTCTCAAAGAGGAATCTGTATTCTGCTTCCAGGACCGTACTGTCATTGGACCCTTATGTGAAACTTTCGGAAGATTGCAACAGCCAGTTTACAGAGTCAAGTTCAACTCCGAAGAGGAATTTGCGCCGTTCAAAGACAGAATAGGAGAACAAGTGTACTACGTTGTTTCTGACTCTCAATTCCTTTATACAGATGCGATTAAGCAGTTGAAGGGAACTGATGCAAGTAACTGCCACGATGAGGAATTACCGGAAGATGAACAAGAGCATTCTGATGACGAGCAAGAGTTGTCAGCAAAACAAGCCAAAAAGAAAAAGAAGCAATTGGCAAAGGGACAAAACCAAGATGCCACTGGAAACAGGAAACGCAACAATCAGCCAACTGAACCAGCCAAGCGGTTCCAACCTTACAATTACGCACAACCAGCCCCTTACCAACAACCACAACAAGCTTACCAAGCTTACCCTCCACAACCTGGTCAACAAGTCCAATATGGTGGTCAACCAGCTTCTTACCAAGGTGGACAAGCAATGCCTTATCAACAAACACCTTATCAGCAAGCACCACAAGGAGCTTACGCACAAGCGGTACCACCGGGATACCAACAGCCACCTCAACCTCCTTACCAGCAACAGTCACAACCAACATACCAACCAGTGTATCAAGGACAACCTTACCATCCTCAAAATGATTTCGCAGGTGGACAAAACTCTCCCTACGGTGTCCCATATAATCAGGCTCAACATGCATATTATCAGAACAACCAAGGTTATCCAGCACCCGCAGGCAACTTCCAACCACCAGGCTACCCAGTACAACCTCAGTACCAAGCACCAGCAGGTGCACAGCCAGGTGGTTACCAGCTGCAACAACAGCTTCAGCATCTCCAGCAGTTGATTCTCATGCAAGTGAATCAACAAAACGATGGCCAACCAGGCAACAAGCAACCTCCACCAGGTGCAGGTGGTCCAAACTGGAGGTAGTTTTGGAATAATCGCTACATGTTTTTTTAAACCAGTCCAATGCATTATTCTATAAATTACTAGCTCATTAGCTTGAGCGCTTTTTTAGCATTATTTAGCACATCTTTTGGAAACCCAGCCATCTGGGCAACTTCAAAAGCATAAGATCTTTCGCTTATTCCTGTCTCTAATGTATGATCTATTGTCAACCCACCACTCTCACTACTCTGCAACACTCTTGTGCGACGATATGCGATTTTCTTTTGGTCCACCTTGTTGCTTAAAAGTAATGAGTGAATTTCATTCCCAAAGTGCGTAGCGAAAAGTGTACGACACTTGTTAACCTTGAGAAGATTGAGTAATGTAGCATACGCAATAGCTAGACCTTCCTTTCCACTGGTTCCGCGGCCTATTTCATCCACAATTGCCAATGATCTCGGGGTGGCATTTTTCAAGATATTGCTAGTTTCAACCATCTCAACCATAAACGTACTCATATCATTAAACAAATCATCAGATGCCCCAATGCGTGTAAAAATCTTGTCCACAATCCCTATGCTAGCCTTTTCTGCTGGGACGTAAGAGCCTATTTGAGCAAGAATTACAATAAGTGCGTTTTGCCTTAAAAATGTGCTCTTGCCTCCCATGTTTGGTCCCGTAATTACCCACATGTTACTTGATGGAATAATGGAAGTATCATTTGGGGTGAACATAGAGTCAGAGTTTCGTAACCCACTCTCAACAACAATATGACGACCACCATGTATTTTAAGCAGCGGAGTCTTTAGGAATTTTGGCCGGACAAGATTGAACTCCTCTGCAAGGACTGCAAATGAACTTGTCACATCCAAATAATCCGCTAACTTGATCAACTTACGGATATCAGTGCTCAGACGAAGTACCTCTTCACGAAGTTCTCTTATGATGTGCTGCTCCAAAACCTGGATGCGCTCATGGACACCATCGATCTCATACTGTATTTCAGTCCACTCTTGCGGTTTGTATAATATAGCAGTTTTCCTTTTGTCAACAATTCCAGGTCCAATTTCCCGTTGTACAACCTCCAACAGCTTGGCCCGGCCAGTGATATGCAAAACGTTACTGAAACGGCCATGCACCAGTTTACCAGTAACTAGAATCTTAGGATCGATTTCCCAAAGTTTGCTTGCGAGTTTGTCTATAAATGCAGACTCTTTTGCTCTAAGGCAATCTAAAGTCTTATGAAGCTCCGAGAGCGGCTTTGTAGTGTCCCTTTTAATCTGAAACAACTGCAATGGCTCCGATCTATCTGGTTGCGTAGTTCGCTTATACCTTGCGATAGACTTATTGCTGTAAGAACCAGAATAAAGCGAGGGATCTTCGTCTTCCTCCATCTCATCTCGCTGCTCAGGATCAGTATCCACCAAGTTTGACCTTTGCTCAAGAATGCTTTCAATATTCCTTGAAAGGTCTGTCGGTACTTCAAACTCTCGCAAAAAAGATTGAAGAGTTGGAGCAGAAGAAGGAGATGTAGAGATTTCGTCCCTTAGAATCTTTTCAATGGCATGAAGGCGGTTCAAACCGTCAGTGACTCCGAATAAACTGTCAACAGTATCTCCAGTATCAAATGCAAGCTTTTGAAGATAACGTGAAATATCGCCGACATTCGAGAGTTCTGTGCGAAGTATAACCACAAGCACTTTGCGTACAAGGAACAAGGACACGAAGCTTTGCCTTTTTAAAAGTTCATCAACATCAAGGGAAGGTGATTTGATCCACTGGGTAAGAAGTCTATTGCCAGACGACGTTTTGGTTCGTCTAATAGTACTTAGTAAAGACCCGATTTGCAAACTTCGACCTCCGCTTGACCGTTCAGTCAACTCTAACGCATCTCTGGTGCTTGCATCCATATGGAGCACTTTTTCATTCCAATATTGCACTGGTAGCTCAATATCAGCTCTCGATTCTGGGAAATTAACGTTAATGTAGGAAAGTACCATGTTCATTGCCGCCTCTTCTCTGACTGAAAGCTTCTCCATACATTTCCTCACCAATTGGCTGCTTTCTTTGAACTTGATTTTGTTGTCGTCGTAGCTAATTTTGTGGTATCTCGTGAAGTACTTACGAAGCAGCAGTAGTGATTGATATGTTTCGTATAATGGAGTTTCCTGAAATTCTTTGGCCATAACGATCTCACTGGGGTTTATTCTTGCAACATCTGACATGATCTCGCTGAAGGTTGTTTGCTGAACATAAAATTCACCAACCGACATGTCAATCCATGAGAGTCCCACTGGAGTGTCAGGATCTGGAGCTGCAATCCCGGAGAGGGGAGGCATAGAAATTGCCAATAAGTAGTTATTCTGGTCAAAATTCATGAAAGACTCGTCGACAAGCGTTCCTGGCGAGATGATGCGCGATACGCGTCGATGGAAGGTGTTCTGAGAAGATGGTCGTTGATCCACAATTGCAACCGTTTCAGAAAGGTCTTGCACGAGCATTTTCACGAATTTCTTGAGTTGGTATAAGGGAAAACCTGACATTGGAACTGAATATGGCCCACTGCTCCTGTTTGCAACCTTGATCCCGAGCTTTGGCCCATATATGGTAGCTTGTTCAAAGTACAACTCGTAGAAACCACCAACCTGCACGAGACAAACACATCCTGGGTTTAAATCTATAATTCTTTTGATTTGCGAATAAAGTGGAGTCAAGCTATTTGACGACGTTCTAGCCCCACGATCATTATCAAGTATGGTGGTGTCATTAGAAAGGTCTCTTTTTCCCAAAGCTCCCTTAGTAGGCGTGACAATTCTGGGTTTTAAAGTGGCACTTGTCGAAGAGAAGAGGCATGCAAATGTTATCGCCCGGCTTCGGCCTATTAGAAAGGCTCCGGAGTTAGTGAGTCGGCGCATTGACCATTTGGTTCGTTGGGTGATTTCGAAAAAAGTACGCGTAATTGAGATTTTTCACCACAAAATCGGGATGGCTAAACAGGTAGATTGACAATAGTTACAAGGAATATTTAAACAAAACTAGAATACTAGGTCGATTTTAGTATTTGGAAAACTAACCAAAAGTTATGGTACTCGGGAAACTAGACTTTCTGGTAATTTGAATAGATTTCTAGATATTCTTCAAAATGAGGGAACATGGAGTATTGGTTCTTCGTTATTGTCTAAATTACTACTTATACAGTTTTCTACTTCTTCCTTGTGCTCCTCCTGATTGGCTTTTTAGGAGCCGGTGCCTGTTTGTTTGTTCTTGCGGACCTTCGCGTGCGTGGAGTTGGTTCACGCTCTCCGTCTTTTTGTTCACCCGATGACTTTTCTTCTTGCTGGTCAGAGTCAGACAGCTCCGACGACTCGTTTTCATCGTCTTCCTTATCCTCGAGGTTTGCTTCAGATCTAGTTCGCCTTCTTGTTTGTGCTGGCGTTGCTGCCTTTTTCCGTTTTGCAGGTTTGGGTGTGTCATCAAGTTTCGCTACCGATCTTGTACGCTTCTTAACAGGTGCCCGCTTCAGAACCCTAGTTGCACGCTTCTTACCATCATTCTCACCTTCATCGGAAGAATCTTTGTCTTCAGGTTCCGTGGATTTACCTCTTGTGTTGTCTTCCTCAGCAGATTCGTTACTACTTTCCTCCTCTTCTTTGTCCTTTTCGCTCGAATCTTCTGGAGAAGCAGTCTTGGCCTCGCCATCAGAGTTGACTTCTACTCCAGGAGTCTTCTCCTCTGCTTTCTTGTCATCATCAGCATCACTGTCAGGAACATTATCATTGTTGTCGTCATCTTCTGACACTTCCTCTTCTTTTTTGCTCTTACTGATGTTCTGCTCCTGATCGTCACTATCCTTGGCATCCTCAAGTTGGTCTAGCTTCGGTAAATCGTAAAGCAGTTCTAGCTTCTCCCACACTTCATTGGCGGTGAACGGGTTGGTGTCGACGCTCTTGTTGATGAGATCTATAATTGACACCATATGCTTGTGTTTATGCTTACCCGCAGGTTTATGCTCGCATACTAGGTTGAATAACTTGATTTCGTCATCAAGTGACCAGATTCGCTTGGACTTCATATCAGTCCCCATGTTGTGAGTAGTTCAAATTTCCAGTCACATGACAAATCACGCGATAAGTTTGGTTGTCGATTCGCGTGTCGCACGACCATTTTCACCAAAAATTTTCCACCTGCTCTCACACTCAACCAACCCTCAGCATGCCGAGAAGAGTGCAGAACATCAACTCGTTGAGTAGAGGGCGGATCCGGGCCTCTATGAACAAGTACAACTTGTTCAACTTGTACAAAAAGGGACCGGTGACGTTCGACCGCTTGACTTTGTCACAACAGAAGTTCAAGGGCAGACAAGAAACTAGAGGCTATCACGGTGAGCACTTGACCGAGTCTCGTTGGAAGTCCTTGTTCAACCCATCATTGGAGTCTGTGGCACAGCTTGACGCTTCTTTGAAAGGAAGCGGTAACTCACAGAAGACTCCGCTCGTGTTGCAGACTTATGCTCCACTTGAAAAGAGATTGGAGACTGCCCTTTTCAGATCCATGTTTGCCTCTTCAGTGAGACAAGCACGTCAGTTTATCTTGGGAGGTCACGTTCAAGTCAATGGCGTTACCATCAAGCATCCATCTTACCCCTTGCAAGCCGGAGACATCTTCAACGTCAAGCCAGAAAAGGTCCTTCTTGCTATGGGTAAGGTCAAGCCAGGCTTGGAGCAGGCCGTCAAGGTCGACAACAAGCAGATTACCGTGTGGAACAAGTACGTGAGAAGCATCAAGGAGAACCCTAAGGAAGCATGGGAGTTGAAGCAGGCCAAGCCACAGTCGTTAGACAGCTCTGTGCGCGCTAGCCGTACATCTTCTGTACAAGCATTCAACAAGGGTGTGGAAGAGCAGTTGATTGCACAGCAAAACGCCAACACCAGAGAGAACATCTTGGTGAATATATTGGCCATTGCAAAGGGCCAGGATGTCGAGGCATTAACTGCTGAGGCATTCAAGGAGTACGGTCCTGAGGCTTCCAAGTGTTTGGAAGTTTACACACACTTATACAAGGCCAAGAGTGACCTTGTGAGTAAATCTGACTTGGCATCTGCTACTGCCTACATCACCATGAAGGCTCCAGAGAGAGCATCTGCTGCTGATGAAAAGGTTGCATCGAAGGTGAAGCAATTGTTAGTTGAGATCAGAAACTCTAGAAGTGACTACTTGGTGAAGCAAGCTCTGACTAGTAAATTGCCAGAGGATGCCAAGCGTATTCCTTTCAGCGCAGACTTCATCAAGAAGGCTAGACCACACAAGAAGTTGGACAAAGACGCTGTTGTGGAGGACGAAACTACCGCAAGGGTCAACTTGCCATGGCAAAAGGGCTTGTTCGGACGCCAGGACCCAACAAAGCCATACTTTACCCCATGGACACCAAGACCTTTCCTTGGTGCGTTCTCAATCTTGCCATCGCACATCGAGGTGAGTTTCAGCACATGCCACGCCATCTACTTGAGAGACCCTATCGCTAGACCAGGCAACTCCGAGGTCATCACTCCTTTCGCAGAGGATGTGCACGAAAGAGCATACATGCACTACGTGAGAAAGGGTTTGTAACCACTTGTATATATCCGAAGTCATAGAAGAATGAAGAAGATTAAGTGTAGAAGATAGAGGAGGCTATTGGGTAACTTTCCTATATTTTAGCAGCAAGATCAAAATTGGATAAAATGTAGAACGAGCTGAAATACTTTTTATGCGCATCTCACCAAGAGCAGTACGTGAAGCTTTTCGGCATAGCAAACTTCTACCACCACTATTGCGAGCAAACTTGAACATTGAGCAAGCAAAGCAAGAGCTACAATGGATAAAGAATGAGCTTCCTGCCCAAGAATGGGCCAATGCTGTGAATAGGCGATCTAAAAAGGTTCCTTTGCAGTACATTTTGCAATCACAGCCTTTCGGGCCGTTGGACATAAAGTGTCGAGAAGGAGTGCTAATTCCACGATGGGAGACTGAAGAATGGTGTATGAAGTTGGGAGATATAATCGCCACTAATAATAATACTTTGAAAGTACTTGAGGCTTGCACAGGTACTGGATGTATCTCTCTTCTTCTCAACCATCGTTTGAACGAATCAAAATCAAACAGTGCACATATTACAGCATTCGACATTTCAGAAGAGGCAATTCAACTTGCTGACGAAAACAAGTCCGCATACGCAGAGCTATATCCCACATCTGCGGACAATGTGGAGTTCATAAGACATGATTTGTTTGAGGACAAGAATTTTCAAGCAGATTTGGTAGTGTCTAACCCACCATATATTCCGTTAGAAGACTACCTCTCTTCTGTGGCCAACAATGGAGTTGAAGTGTCTGTGCGAAGATACGAGCCAAAATTAGCTCTAGTAGGAGAAAACGAGTTTTATGAGGAGTTGCTCCAATTAGTCCACCACTCCAAAGCCAACGGGTTTGTCTTTGAATTGGGCTATGAGTCGCAAGTAGACTACGTCACGAGCCAGCTAGATAAAGAATGGAAAACTGGGCGCTTCTACGACTCTGCTGGAAACATTCGTTGTGTTATAGGTTGGAAGGAACCTATGCTGTTTCTAGAAAAGTTCTGCAATAGCAAAATGCATACTTGATGCTTCATATTTATAGACTAACTCGTATATAGTTCATAGATGATTATCATCCTTACGACCTTTCAACTTCAGGAGTCGTATCCATAGATGGCGCAGGCGACTCGGTCTCTTCTCTTGGTCTCTTTCTAGTGATTCCTCTTCCAACAGCAGTGATACCCAGCTCAGGTAAAACACGGGTTCCCCACATAACGTAACCACCAAACCCTCTCATAGTCATAACAGGGTGCATTCTACCAGGAATGGTTTGGTGAGGTCTGACTCTGGTTTCGATAATAGAAGGTGCTAATATCCTCTTGTCGTTGGTCAAGCTGTGCTGCAACTCCAATAAATTCTCCTTGAACTGGTTGTAGACCACTACAGGTCTCGAACCGCCTAACGTAGGTAACACATGTGGTAACAAAGATGGCAAATGCAATGTGGAAACAGAAATGAAGGCATCAAAGTTACCCTTTTGAACGGTATCGATGACATCGTTGATGGCAAATGCACGTTGGGCACGACGGTAGTATTGTTCCTTCTTGTTGGCTTTTAACTCCTCCAATTCAGCCAATGGCAATTGCTCCCATACTATCTTTTCGTTTTCTGGTTCCACGAACTGCAACCAGTTGATGGTTTTGATCATCTTGGCCTGTTCCGCCTCGGTGTAGTTGGAGTATCTGAGTGCAATGTTATTGGCATGTTCGTTCTCATGTACAACAATGACAGTTCCCTTGCCCTGCATACGCTCCAATAAAGCATAGAGAACCACTCCTCCAGTCTCGTCGGAAAGGAGATAAGTACCACCTGGGCGAACATTTGCGTAGTTCAATATTATGCCCAAAGTCTCCTCACTCAAATCTAACATTCTTGGTAAATCTTTCTCGATGTAGTACTTCAAGAGCTGCGAGGATCCCAAGTAGTCAACAGTGAATCTACGCAAGAACTTCTGCTGTTTTCTGCGCAAGTACTTTTGCTGCGAAAAGACCGTCTTCTTGTCAAACCCTTCGTGTCCCGCAACAATCTTTTCGATGATCTGTTGACCGATGTTTGACTTGGCTCCCGACTTCTTCAACTCACCGATCTCGTCGTTGCTCAACTTTTGGATCTTGGATCCAATGTCCAAGATGTTCTGGTTGTTTTCAGCACTTGGAGTGAACAACTTCATCAAAGCGTCCTTTGTCAAATCCGAACCATCAACACCTTCATTCTCATCAGCATCTTCGGTAGAGACCTCAAAGTCCATAGCAAGCGACTTAATTGGCTTGACAGTCATTTCCTCTAAGATCTCGAAAGACTGTCCGAGAGGGTAGCCCAAGATCCCATCGACCTTAAAAGATCCAAACTTTCCCAAGTTTATGACACCGCCGCTTCTCGTCTCCACGATCTTCAACCCGCCCGATGGCAAGCTCACAAGGACGAACTGGTCCTCAGCAATGACCTTGGTTTCCTTTGGCATTGTATGTGATTTTTATGATGAGGTCGTGTAGAGAACACAGAAATCAGATTCGCACACTGCTCGTTTTTTTTTCAAGCCATCTCATCATCTCATCTCACTTAGCGACATGGGTAGAAAAGCAAAGAATAAGCAGGGATTGCCACCAACTCTCGATGAGTTCCAAGCCAAGAAGGACAAGAAGGATCTGAAGAAGAGAGGCGACTCCCAGAGCTCTGAAAAGCCTCCTAGAAAGGAGAAGAAGGAACTCAAAAGACTGCGTGAAGGTCAAGATGACAAGCCTAAAAAGTCCAAGAAGTCTAAAAAGAGAAATGATGACGAAGAAGAGGAGTACAAGGACCCAGAGGACTTGCCTACTGTTGACCTCGAGGCTTTGTCTAAGGCAAAGAAATCTTTGTTTGACGACTCCGATGAGGGAGAAGAAGACTTGAACGATGAGTTTGACGTTGATAACGAAGACGAGTACGACTCTGAAGAAGAAGCTCGTGCAAAGCCAATGTTTTCGGATGATGAAAGTGACGATGAAGAGTTGGAGAAGTTGAATGTTACCAACATGGAGACCTTCTCCAAGCAATTGGATGAGGAAGATGAGTTGGAAGCCGAAGAAGCTGAATTGGAGTTGTTGGAAGCAGAAAAGGCACAGGCTAGAGCAAAGATCTTGCCTACTGAAGAAGAGTTGGAAGAGATTGCTAAGGGTCCACAAGATGTCACTATGGTGAGAACCAGAATGATTGAGATTGTGAAGGTTTTGGAGAACTTTAAGGAAATGGCTGAGGAGGGCAAGTCCAGAAATGACTACGTTGACAGATTGCTTAAGGACATCTGTGAGTACTTCGGATACTCTGAGTTCTTGGCTGAGAAGTTGTTCAACTTGTTCTCTCCATCTGAAGCTATGGAGTTTTTCGAAGCTAACGAAATTGCCAGACCTGTGACCATTAGAACTAACACCTTGAAGACAAGAAGACGTGATCTTGCGCAGACTTTGGTCAACCGTGGTGTCAACTTACAGCCTATCGGTACTTGGACCAAGGTTGGTTTGCAGATTTTCGACTCCCAGGTTCCTATTGGTGCTACACCAGAGTACTTGGCTGGTCACTACATTTTGCAAGCCGCCTCTTCGTTCTTGCCTGTGATGGCTTTGGAGCCACAGGAGAATGAGCGTGTTTTGGACATGGCCGCTGCCCCAGGTGGTAAGACCACTTACATCTCGGCATTAATGAAGAACACAGGTACTGTTTTCGCTAACGATGCCAACAAAGCTCGTACCAAGTCGTTGATTGCCAACATCCACAGATTGGGCTGCAAGAACACCATTGTGTGCAACTACGATGCTAGAGAGTTCCCTAAGGTGATAGGTGGTTTCGACAGAGTGTTGTTGGATGCCCCTTGTTCTGGTACCGGTGTCATTGCAAAGGATGAGTCTGTCAAGGTTAGCCGTACCGAGAAGGATTTCATACAAATTCCTCACTTGCAGAAGCAATTGTTGCTTTCTGCTATTGACTCTGTCGATGCAAACTCTGCAACTGGTGGTGTTATAGTGTACTCTACATGTTCTGTTGCTGTTGAAGAAAACGAGGCAGTCGTCGACTACGCCTTGAGAAAGCGTCCTAACGTGAAGTTGGTTGAAACTGGCTTGGCTATTGGTAAGCCTGGTTTCACTTCTTTCCGTGGAAAGCACTTCAACCCAAAGATTAGTATGACCAGAAGATACTACCCACACACCTACAACGTCGATGGTTTCTATGTTGCCAAGTTCAAGAAGATCGCAGCTTCTGCTCACGATGTCTCTAAGGCAGGTGCATCTGAGAAGGAGTCTGCTGCTCGTGCTGAGGCCGAAGAGGAGGGTATCATTCACGGTGACTTCGCTGAGTTCGACGATGAGGCCGATAAGCCATTGTTGGACAAGGCAATGAAGAGAAGCTTAAGGAAAAAGGGTATCAACCCAGCCTCCATTAAGAAGTGAGCTTTTGCATAAAACATTGTATATTACAAGACTAAATAAACTTTTACAGGTAAGGACCGTAAACCCCCCACAAGAAATCTTCCCGAGACTAGACTTTCACAGGTGTGAAGTGTAAACTATGAGCTTGTGAGTTTCCGTGAGGGTTTATGGAGGTTCAAAGCTGGCTGTGCTTGTGTTAGTGACCTTTGTACCCTCTAAAGGTTTTGGTGAAGTGGTAATTTTGGTACAAGTTGGACACTTCTCAGTGACAACGGTGGATGAGACAACTGTAGTACATTTTGCTAACCTTATTATATCAATTCTATTTCAAGCATACATTACCCAAGTTGTGCTCCTTGATGTACTCAGCTCCCATTTCTTCATACTCCTGTCTGGTCACATAGCTGTTCTTAGCCTCATCGCTCTTTGACCACTTTTGCATACCTCTCCAAGGATCGAGTTGTGTGTTTTCAGCAGACCGCACCTTCAAAGGTGCTCCCACAGGCAAGAAGCTCGTAAATTCTTGAACAATTCTAGACTTAAAGTTCGGCATGTTTGTGAGACCACCACACAAGTACACATTTTGGATGATGTTGTATGCCTCTCCACCAGGGTTGAAGTTACCATCTAATCTTCTGTACAAGAGATCGCTCACAATCTCAGGGATACCAGCTTGGTCCAAACCAGCCATTTGAGTTTGGAACAAAATTTCTGGCACACGGATTCTCTCGACATTCAAATGCATCTGATGGTTCTTTCTAATCACATCTGGGTGGTTAGCTAATTCGTCTTGGTCCATGCCCTGTTGCTGCAAGGTAGCTGCAATGTTCGGACGTGGGCCATGAATGAACTTGTGCAAACTCAGTCTTCTCCAATCAAAGGTCTGCGACACAGCAAAAGTATCTTCATGATTGAAGTGAGGATCGTATTTCAACAAATCGGCCTCCACTTCTGTGATCTGATCCTCGGTTTTCAGTTGCTCTTCTTCTAAACTCTTGTTTGTGATGTCACGATACACACTCCAGTCCTCGTCGTTGGCTCCAAAGCTGTCATTCGGGTCGTTATCAATAGATGCATTGGCATTACGACGTCTCTTTCTGGATGCTGCATTCGTTGAACCGTTTTGATCGTTAGCTAAATCAGCAATATTCTTCATACGCTGCTGCGCAGCAGCAGACTTACGGTCCTTGTAGGAGTCAATCAACTTAGCACGGTCTTTGTAAGTCGAAATCAAGTTGGATAACTCCACACGCTTTGCAGAGCACCAACCCTCTAAGTCGTTGTCTCTCAACTCTTGCTGTTCTTTCTCCAATTTGAGTTGAGCTTCATCCTCTTGTTTCTTGAGTTCCTTATTACGTTCGCGAGCCTCGTAGTTTCCCTTCAAGAGTCGTTGCTTGCGCTTCTCTTTAATCTCATCTTCGTTTAATTGGTCATCTGGAATATCTGCCAATGGCCATGCTGTTGCTGGATCAATTGGCTCGTCTTCTTCCTCGGAATCTGGATTATTTGCCTTTCTGATGGTTTTCTCCAAAGCAGAAACGTACTTGTTGAAGTCAGCCAAACCTTCAAACCCATCAGATAACACTTTCGAAAGAATTTCCTGCTCCGTCCAGGTTGGGAATTTGTTATCTTTTAAGTCGCTGTAGTAATCCCATTCCTTTTGCTTTTGCGCGAGCTTTTCTAAACGCTTTATCTGCGCTTGTTCTTGCAAGCGTCTACCCTGCTCTCTGCGCTTATCGGTTTGTCTGTCCAATTCCTCTTGCGTTTTCTTGACCGGAAGGTTGTTGATCTCAACTGGGAGCTGAATTGCAACATCCTTATCTTCCAACACGTCCATATCCAAGATAGACTTCAATTCGTCCAGATAGTTGTGCAGCACATAACAGTAATCGTGAAGAAGGTGAGTCGTGTGGTAGGAGTTCAATTTAGAAGGGAAATAAGGGTACTTCAATGTAAGTAACTTACTCAAAAAAGTCTGAGCAGTGTTTCCACCCCAGTCTATTCTCTTCGTTTGCAGTAAAATACCCTTGCCCTTGATGACTGGTATCACATGAGTTTGTTCGTTACCAGCATTTATCACTAATCCATCACTAGTGGTGGGCGGCGAAGAGTAGTAGTATCCAAAAAGCGAATCGATACCGAATGCAATCTTTGGCACTTGGTAAGCTTCAAACAACAATTCGTACATGTTCTTGCGTTGACTGAATGGACAGGCAACCGGCTCCGTCATAATGATCGGATTGTTAACAGCATAGTTGTTACTAGTCACGCCTAGATGCTCGAAGGTGTAGTCCAAAATTGACTCTATGTAGTCCCAATTCGTGATAAGTTGGCCATCGAAAGGTGACTTTGTTGAAGTTCTCAACAAGACATCTGTGTGTGTATCATTTCCCACCAATGTAAGTGTTTTTGTTGACTTACGATCTCTCCACCTCGAAACCAAAGAAGGGAACACGTTATTTGGCAAGTCGGAGTTGGTAAGCCCGGCTCTGAAGCTGGAGGATCCCATATCCAACGCGATTGGAACACCAGTCTCGTAATTTTGGTAGAATGGCTCCGCTTGTGTTGGATAGGAAAAATCCCTAAAGTAGTTCATTGTTTGAGGAGGAAGCTCCTCTTCTACTTTGGAAACCATATTGAATAATGACACTGAACTGGGTGAATTACCTACTCCGGGCTATATTCTCTGGTGAATTTTTTGTTTTCATGAGGTCGTGTAGATTTCACCCAAGGCACACCGAATTCCAAATTTGTAGACAACAAATCAACTTTAGTGGTTGCAGAATATAACTATAAAAGATGTCCGAGAAAGAAGCCACTTCAGAAAGTCAAATTAACGTCCAAGGGTATAACATTGTGACGATCCTCAAAAGATTGGAGGCCGCAACCTCCCGTTTGGAGGACATTACCATCTTCCAAGAGGAGGCTCACAAGAAGCACTTGGAGAGTTCAAAGGGCTCCGTTGGCCTGGCACCTTCTCTCGAAACTACCAATTCCACAGAAGCAAAGGCAATTGCGGCTGCTGTTCCGAGCGCACCGGCTGAAATTGCAAAGTCGAAGGACATTGCTGCCTTCGAGGAATTCTTGAAGACTCAAGTGGATCCCTTTGTAGCACTCTCCAAGGAATTGGATCCATTGATTGGCCAAATCGCAGAGGCTTTTGCTGCTGCTTTTGCTGCGCAGACCGGGTTCCTTGAGATTGCTTCGAAGGCCAAGAAGTCCAACATGGAGGACCCTAACTTCCTTAAGATCCTTACCCCTATAAATGAGAAGATTAGCCAGATTATGGAAATCAAGGAGGCAAACCGCACTTCTACATTCTTCAACCACTTGAACACAGTTAGCGAGGGTGCTCCAGTCTTGGGATGGGTTGTGACCGAGACCCCCGTCTCGTTTGTTCCAGAGTTCAAGGACTCGGCCAGATTCTGGTCGGACCGTGTCATGAAGGAGTACAAGGGCAAGGACCAAAAGCATGTCGAGTGGGTGCAGGCATTTGCTAAGATATTTGATGAGCTTAAGGCATACGTGAAAGAGTTCCATCCAAAGGGACCTACTTGGAACCCTCAAGGTAAACCATTGAGTGAAGTCCTCAAGGAAAGGGAGCAAAACAAGACTACACCTTCGGCACCACCAGCACCACCTGCTCCATCTGCAGGCGGTGCTCCACCTCCACCACCACCTCCACCTCCTCCAGCTAACCTTTTCGAGGAAGGGCAAAAGCCAGCAGGTGGTATGAATGCAGTCTTCCAAGACTTGAACCAAGGTGAGAACATTACCTCTGGCCTCAAAAAGGTAGACAAGTCTGAAATGACTCACAAGAACCCATCGTTGAGAGCACAAGCTCCTGCTGTTTCCAAGAAACCATCTCCTCCAAAGAAGCCAACGTCGTTGTCTACAATTAAGAAGAAGCCTGCAAGAAAGGAGTTGGTCGATGGAGCTAAGTGGATCATCGAGAACTACACCGAAGCCGACACCAGCAGTCCTATCATCATAGAAACCGAGATGCACCAGTCTGTGTTTATTGGAGGCACTTCTGGAGTGACTGTGCAAATTAAGGGTAAGGCCAATGCAATCTCGCTTTCTGAGACCAAGAACACTGGTGTTGTTGTGGATTCGCTTATCTCGGGAATTGACGTTATTAAGAGTTTTAAGTTTGGTATACAGGTGGTCGGAGTTGTTCCTATGATTTCCGTGGACAAATCTGACGAGGGTGCGATCTACTTATCGCAAGCGAGCTTGGATGCTAACGCCCAAATTTTCACCAGTAGCACTACTGCACTTAACATCAATGTTCCTAAAGCAGACGATGACTACGCCGAACTTTCCGTCCCAGAACAATTCTCACACACCGTCAAGAACGGGAAGTTGGTTTCAGAGGTCGTTGAGCATGCTGGCTAAGGTCATGACGCGCTTGCCCAAGCTTGCCCTATGGTGGCGATTAGATTTGTAATCACGTGCCGTGCGCAGAAACGTAAAGAACATTCCACGATGGACGAAAAAAAAATTTTGTAGTATAAAATTTAGATCTACAAATTACTGCAGGAAACTTTTGATAGATAGACATCACTATGGTGAAGGACACGAAATATTACGACGTCTTGGGCGTGCAGCCAAGCGCTAGCGACAGCGAGTTAAAGAAGGCCTACAGAAAGTCTGCCTTGAAATACCACCCAGACAAGAACCCATCTCCAGAGGCAGCTGAAAAGTTTAAAGAGCTCTCCCACGCGTACGAGGTGCTTGCCGACGAGCAGAAGAGAGAGATTTACGACTCCTACGGTGAAGAGGGATTGTCTCAGGGTGGCCCTGGTGGCATGGGTGGTATGGGAGATGACATTTTCTCGCAGTTCTTCGGTGGTGGCTTCGGCGGTATGGGCGGTGGCCCACAGCGTCCTACCAGAGGTAAGGACATCAAGCACTCCATTGCATGCACTTTGGAAGAGTTGTACAAGGGTAAGGTCGCCAAGTTGGCCTTGAACAAGACTATCTTGTGTAAGGGTTGTGAAGGCCGTGGTGGTAAAGAAGGTAAGGTCAGCCAGTGTGAGTCCTGTCACGGTCAGGGTGTCAAGTTTGTCACCAGACAGATGGGTCCTATGATCCAGAGATTCCAAACTACATGTGACAAGTGTAACGGTACCGGTGACATTTGCGACCCTAAGGACCGTTGTCCAACTTGTAAGGGTAAGAAGACTCAGTCTGAGAGAAAGATCTTGCAGGTGCACATCGACCCAGGTATGAAGGAGGGACAGAGAATCGTCTTCAACGGTGAAGGTGACCAGGAGCCAGGTATTACCCCAGGTGACGTTGTTTTCGTCGTCCTGGAAAAGCCAAACGACAGATTCACTAGAAAGGGTAACGACTTGTACTACGAAGCCGAGTTGGACTTGTTGACTGCTCTTGCTGGTGGTGAGTTTGCCTTCCAGCACATTTCTGGTGACTACATCAAGGTCACTATCATCCCAGGTGAAGTTATCTCCCCAGGTGCCGTCAAGGTTGTGGAGAACCAGGGTATGCCAATCTACAGACAAGGTACCAAGGGTAACTTGTTCATCAAGTTCAGCATCAAGTTCCCAAAGAACAACTTTGCTACCGAGGAGCAGTTGAAGTTGTTGGAACAGGCATTGCCTTCTAGAGACAAGGTCGACATCCCAAAGAACGCTGCCGTGGATGACGTTGATCTTGTTGACGTGGACCCATACAAGCACCAATCTGCTGGTAGACGTGATGCTTACGATTCAGATGATGAAGAGGGCCACGGTGCAGGTCCAGGTGTGCAGTGTGCATCGCAATAGAGTATTTATTTTGAGTACAATGGGTGTTTGGAAGATGTATTTTATGTGAAACATTGTAGGCAAGTAGAATAACGGTAAGTGGAATAGCAGTATGTATACAGATAAGTCAGTGCAAGGCTATTGCTGCAAATTTAAAGACGAGCCACAATGACACAAAAAACTTTAGCCCATCATACCTACATCTGCAAAACTACAAGTTCCATAAAGTTTTCCGATATTTCCCTATTTCCATAACTGATAGTAAAAGAATTGAAGTCATAACTCATAAATCGAATTGACATCACTTAAGGCTCTTGTGTTCCTTTTTCCAAACCAAGTATCCAAGTAAAAGTGATGTCGAAAAGCAGAGTGCAGCCATTAAAGTGAAGCACCATCCGTGGCCCATAGCAGTGATCATTTGCAGCAACACACCAACAAACAAGGCAGCCACAAGACATCTTGTCAAGTTCATACAGCTTGTAGCTGCCGAACCGTCGACGGGGAACATGTCGATGAGAAGAGTGGTAATGGCAGATAAGAAAGACACTGCACAGCAAGAGATGATGAAGGCTGAGATAAGAAAAGGTGCAATGCTAGTCTTGTGTTCAATGGTCCAGCCAAACACAAGCAGCGAAGCCACAAGAAGAATTGATGGAAAAACTGCAAATTCCAACCGGGTTCTGATGATATTGAATTCCGGAACAGCCTCAGGATTGGAGAATCTCAAGTTGCCGTACTTGAGTTCGTACTGAGCACGACGCCTGGCATAGATCCAATCTAAAATTCTTCCTGTGCAAACTGCACCTATTAAAGTTCCCATTCCAGGAGCTAAGTAACAGACACCAACGTGCATCGTTGAAAATCCGTACTGGGACGACAAAGTAGACGAAAGAGTCGTCAATACCATGGTCCAGGTAGTGAATTGAAAGCTACAAGGCACCAACGAGAAAAACACGTCAGGCTTGAGCAAAATCTTGAAAGGTGCAAAAATGTCAAGTTTCTGAGGAGGCACGACAGTTTCGATATGGTTCTGAAGTCTAGCTGACAAAGATGGGAAACAAAGAATAGGAGCCTTTCTCACAATTCCTTTTGGAGTGACACTTGCATTTCCAACCAAGGACCTGTTGGTCTCTGGAAGGAAAACAAACACTGCCAAAGCCATGATTCCACCACCTATTGCAAGAAAGTCAAAAACTCCTCTCCATCCCCAGTGCTGCACAATAGCAGCACCCAAGACAGCACCAAAGCCTTGACCTAAAAGCTGGATACCACTTCCCAAGCCAATAAATTTCCCTCTGTGTTCGGCTTCTGCAATGTCCGCAACCACGCCCAGCGAGATCGAAACTAATGGAGCTACACAACTGGCTTGAACACACCTTAAGATGGCAAGTACCCAGTATTGTTGCGCACGAGAGATTCCGATACAGACACAGCAGTACGCAAATAAGCATGCAACCACACATGGGCGACGGCCATAGTAGTCGGCCAAGGTTGAAATGAATGTGGGACAAACACCTTGCATTACCAAGTAAGTCACCACGGAAGCATTCACTTCGCCGAGGGTTATCTTGAACTGCTTGCCAATCTCAGGAAGAACTGGGTAGTAAATGGACAGTGAAAGGGTAGACCAAATTCCAGAAACGGCAAGGAGAATCACCATGGCATACTGTTCACGAGATGTGAAGATGGAGTAAGAAGGTATAGTTTGGGCTGACGAAGAACTCGTGGCCCTGGCACCGCGATAATCCAAGGAGTCCAAAGTAACACAATCATGGATAGTTGACAGATACTTCAGATCAAAGGTCGATGTAGCCACACTTCTGGTGGTTTCACTCCCGTCTTCTTTCTTCTCCATGATGAAAGATGGTTATGATGAAAAACGTTAGGATTCCATACATTATATAAATACTCGGATATGCTTCGCCATTATTCCATTCCAAGTGTTTATTTTGCTAATTACAAGAAAGATAACATGCCTGTGTACGATTTTTCACTTTTTGGTGCAGCTGTGCTCAAGGCTCGATTGTTTCCTTGCCTTTGTTTTCTTTGTGGCTGCAAAAAAGTCTATTGTTCCATATCTCTCAATAGAAACGCGACTCGACGGAACTAATGCAAACAGAATAATGTCCGATATCCACCCCCATCGCATATCTGTCTCTTGTATCAGGATAATCTAATCATACGCCTCTTAGTTTCAGAGTTACTTCGATGATATATTTGCTGTGCAAATGTCACTTCACTTCCTTCCAATACTGCTGCAACGACTTTCTTAATTTTCCTCGATGGGTTTTCTATTGTCTCCATCAAAGACACACAATGTACGAGCACCCGCGATGATTGGACGCACAGAGAAGGGATGGGAGCCTAAATAAGGAGAATTGGACGCTTTGAGATTAATTTCAAGGTGGTCTTTGCAGTCCGCCAATACCGACAGGGGGGCAAGGCGAGACCAGCCACTAGGGTACATGGCATTTATTAGAGGAAGAAGGGTATAGTGGAGAAGTTTGGTTACATTCATGGGGTTAGGTTTTAGTGAAGTTTTTGAAGGGCCCAGATAATGACTTATATCAAAGTTCATCTACCAACTTTCCTACTCTCTGCTCTAGTCGGTCTTTTGATCTTACCCTCGCTACACGTTCGTTAACAGATACAGGGGTTGAAATTTGGCCCGATTAAGTCTTGTGCTCATATCGCTGGATCGAATAGTTTTTATAATTATCTTTTTCTGAATTTGTCCTGATTTGCATTTTGTGCTGCAAATTTTGTCTACTTTTTTCCCAAAAGAACATATGCCTTGCAGCTCGCTGAGATTTGTCATAGACTCTCACGATTTTGTGTACATTCGACGGAAATTCCGAGGTTCTTGGACCAAGGATGAATAAGACGTGAAATAGCACATACGCAGTGAGCTAGCGGGAGAAAAAGTTAGGACAACGGATTATAAAACTTCGTTATTAAGTCTACTTCAACCAGATTTTTCTCTGCTTTTCTTTGTAGCCAATTCGTTGACCCTTCACGAGGTTCGAGAGCGCACGTGTTAGCGACCCCGAACAAATAACGGGAAAATGACTTCGACAATAGGCGGTTTTGTTTGTTGATTAAACTAAACTAATCGAGGCAAATGCGTTGATTTTGGCTCCTGCAAATTATACCTTAACGAGCCAAGTAAATTACGGCAATTTCTACGAATCTATTTGGGTAACAATGACTCTATAATTAAATGAATTAATAGCTAATAGCGAAATGCAGTTTGTGGTGTATATGTTTATGTGTAGTCGTTCAAATAAATAAATCACATCGTCAGTCTATGCTGAAAACGTGTGTTGTAGTGGACAAGTAGGACTCTGACATGGGTGCAAAATTAACCGTCAGATGCTGGAATTGAATACTTTTCAGAAATATCATCATGGCTAGGAATGTAAACGTAAAATCTGTAGTACATACCAACTGCCGAGAGGAGACAAACTCCCGCTAAAAAGGAAAAGGTGCCACCAACAGTCATCTTCTGCTGCATGAGATCAAGTACTCCAACAAAAAGTGCCGACAAAAGGCAACGCATCATGTTGAGACACAGTGCCAGCGAGTGGGCACTATCTGGATACAAATCCACAAGAACAGTAGTGACACAGGAGAGCATCAGCGACAGTGAGAATGACACCATGGTTGTACTTATAAAAATCAGTGCAATATGTCTGTGATACTGAATGCACCAGCCGAAAATTAATAAACCCATGACGTTGACAAGAACCGGAATCACACACAAGTCCAAACGCGCCTGGATGACATTGAAGTCAGCATCTTCAATGTCCTGAGCCTGTGCTTTTGCCATGCACTGATCTAACTTGCGTTTATAATACCAGTTGAGTAGTCTTCCAATAAAAAACGACGTGATCAAAGTCGCTAAACCCTGCGGTAAGTAAACAATACCAACGTGCATCACACTGTAATTGTAGGGTTTTGCTTCCAATAGCGAGGACATCGTAGTTAACATGACTGTCCAAGACGCGAAGACCAAGCCAGCTGGTAACAACACTATAAGGGTATCAACCTTAGAGAAAATTTCAAAAGTCTTGAACAAACTGAAGTGATGTTTTGGTGCAAGCGTGGAAACATCGTTGGTGAACTTTTTAGCAAAGAAAGGGAATATTGCCAGTGGCGCACGGTTCACTAGCTTCTTGGGTACAACTGATCCATTTCCGACAATTTGTCTGGAAGTTTCAGGTAAGAACATCAAAACATATATCAGCGTGACCCCACCCCCAATGGCTAAAAATACAAAGATAGCTCTCCATGTTTTAAAGCCACTAATGAGTGCTGCTCCAATAAGAGCTCCGAGACCATTTCCCGTAAGTTGGCAGCCAGAAACTGTTCCGATGAAACTTCCTCTGTTGGCTCTTGTGCAAACGTCTCCCAGCACACCAGAACCAATTGCAATCACCGGCGCAATCAGTGCGGCTTGGAAACAACGCAACACTGCAACTAGCCAGAAAACTCTAGTTTGACTGATAGCAACACAAACTCCGACGTAGCACGTGACCGATGCGCAGAGCACCGGCCGAATTCCGAAGTAATCAGCCAAACTTGTGGTAAAAGCTGGAGCGATGCCCTGAAAAACAAGGTATGCAACAACAGATATATTCGATATAGAAGGCAGTATATGAAAGTCTTCTGTAACTGTTGGGATAGCTGGGAAGTAGATCGGACTTGATATCGTAGACCAGAATCCAATAGAAGATAGTGTCATCATAAGCAAAACGCGTTCCGCATGTGCGAAGACAGTGAACTCCGGCTCTTTGGAATCTGATTGCTGCACGTCCTCCTTGTACTCATTCCCTTCGTCATTTGGTTCTATTATGTCGTTCATTATCGGTTTAGGTAGTACCTCGGTATTCATCTTGTACGGCGTCTTGCCGTGCAAACACCCCAAATGTGCGGAGGATTAGCAGTATATATACTACGAAGGTCTTTCCTGTCGAAGGTTCATAACGCATGATTTTTTTTGCAGATCGGAGCCTCATTTGTAAACTCCGCGCGCAAATATCGTACAGTATGAGTGGAAATACAAATAAACTTCGATGAGAATGGTATCAGGAGATGACTCAAGATTCAAAGTACGTATGATATCACCATATTCCGTTACTCTACTTCAACCGAGCACTCACTTGTGGCTCTGACGTGATCCAAACTCATTCTTTAAGCCGTTTCTCCGTGTAGTCAGCTCCTCCAAACGGCACACAATAAACATGAGTGAACCCCGGACTTCAGGCGCCTTGCGTACTTCTGAACCGTGGTCTACTGGTTTCATAGTTATCAAGACCCTAAAAGTACTCAGAGAAGTACGTGAGACGTCTGCCAAAGTCATCCTAAGAGGTCATTGGCGTGAACTCGCACCATATGCTGTATATCCATCCTTGTTTCGAGCCAAAGACTGTGTCTTCTCGATATTGTCAGGAGCCGGTCCGGCGATACCCTCGTTCCTTTTTTTCAATTTTGCACGCTCCTAACCCTCCGGGCAAAATAGAATGACTAATAACGTCTCTGTGAGATAGCGACCGAGGGGCTCATGATCTCTAGGACGAAATATATGAACGCTTGTGTTGCGGTAGTCCGAAGGTTAACTTTGGGACTGTTACAACATCACTGTGATATAGCGTGGGTACAATCCTGTTTCTCCGAGCATTTTGGGTTTCGGAAAAACAAGCTAGTGAGGGGTGAAAAGATCAATTGCTAGAAGTGATCGTGCACAAAGAATCATAAGCCAGTACGCAAAGAGTGAGAGTTTTGGACGCGGGTAATTTTCGATTCAGTCATGATTATTGTAGCAATAAACAGCAAGATGGCCACAAGCCAAAATTAGCCTTAATGAAGCAAACAGCTTATGTATTCACCCATGTTGCTATGTGAAAGCTCTTGGCCAAGAGTCTACGTTATGCCCACACGATTCCCCACAATTCTGCAACCCTGCTGGAATGTTGGGTGGGGGACTCTCCGGGGTATTTTCGATTTTTCGGACTTTCAATAGTGTGGTTCGGAGTGTGTAATTATATTTTCCGATAGCCACACTTCCATCTAACCGAGGTTGGATCGAACTTACTGACAAAACGTAGTTTCATTGCTCCAGGTGATCTCACAAGCAGTCGTGTATCGTCACCATTCTCACAGGGAGTCGTGCATGGCCACTTTTATTGTTTTAGTTGTTTGAATCGAATTTGCCTAGTACAAAGACAGGTATTTCCCAAAGCGGTAAAGTATGTTTGCCGGCTAAAAAATCAAGAGAGTTTGGGACATTTTGCAGCCGGCAGAACGAGATCACCTTTGCCCAACGGGGCAATTTTTAAGCAATTTGACGTTTCGTATAAGATGCTACAGTGACACAGATAAATATGATCTATTAAGCGGTATCCAAAATTGGAAAAATTCCAAGTGAAAACGAAATGAAGACAAAATGGTCCAATAAGCTCCCGAACATCAAAAGATGAGGCGAGCTATTCGACCATTCCTAATCGAGCAACCCCCTTAGAAATGCCCTTAAAATCACTTTTCCCCTAAAACTTGACGACTCACTTCTCTCTATTTGGGTTATTGTACTTGCGAGCCGGTGGGTTTTTAGGTGTAGTGATCATGAAGTTAATGTTGTTGTGCTTTTGCTTTTGCTTCTTGTGCTGTGGGCTAATATCTTCGTGTGTTACTGCTGAGAAGCGGTTACCAGAATCGCTTGTAGTCTCAAAATGATGCGATGGAACACTCTGCTTTTTAGCAGCTTGCGGAGCCGTAGCTGGCGTGGTTGCCGATGGGGAGCTGTTCGATGTAGACGAATGTTGCGAAGTTGGTGCAGTTTGGGCATGAGCAGGATGAACTGCTGGTGGAGGGGGTAACACATAAGCCTGACTGCCTGGTGACAGGGCCACATAGTATGGGTAATGTGGTACACCAGGTGGTGCGGCATATGGTTGGTATTTCTGTGAGTATGGGGATCCTAACGACTTGGCCTTTTCCATGATAGGTGGGTATTGTTGGTAGTAGACAGGTGGGTATGGTTGAGGAGGAATTGGCGGCAGTGTTGACGTAGCTGGGAGTGCAGGACCTCCACTGCCAGTGCGTTGGATAGGTGGGTTTGCTTGCAGTGGGAACGGCAAGACGACTTTGGATTGCATTGGAGGAGAAAGAGTTCCCAGAGGATTTCCATGAGTGGTGGCCTCGCTGCTATCCGAAATAACCCTTCTATGAGAAGTTGCTGGAGATTTGTTTGGTGACCTCAAAGGAGATACTATGCTGCTGCTATAAGTCTTGATTGATTCGGCAGTTTCATGAAAAGAAGGCAAATGAATATCCAGGAATTTACGCTTGTTGATACCCGATTCTGGTGTCTTGGAGTTGTTGTAGTCTTCTGTTGCTTTCTGCAACAACTCATTGGGCTCTTGCTGGATCTTGTATATTTGCATGCGCAAATGCTCAGTATTGATAGCTCCCGGAATGAACAAAAATGGAACCAAGTCCTCATTGACGTGCATTTCCTTAGCAATTGTGAGAAGCTCTAAAGCGGTTCTGCAGGTTTCCTGTCTAGCTGTTTCTTGCTTTGTAGCCTCTTGTTGTGTTTTGAACCTAATAATCTCATTCAATGTGTCTGTTGAGTATGGCCACAAGTCACCTTGTGTTTCTTCGCTCTTCGGAATACCCAAGATCTCTCGAATGTGGTCGTCAACTACGGCTTTATAGTTTGGCTTAGGAGAGGATTCTGTGCTGGAAGATTCCAGAAGCGCCAGACATTCATCCTTGTGGTTGTAGTTTTTGAATTCATTCTCTTTTTCTAAGTTGAATGGAGCATATCTTGGAACAGGCAGCGCTTGTTTTTCGGAAAGCTTAGACGTCTCGCTGTGCTTCAGCAGATCACTAGCGTCCTTTTCCCGCATCTCGCTGTTAGAGCCGGGCAGTGACAGAGCCAAGTCATTGGCTTGTTGGTCATTCATGAGTTTGATTAGCGATAACAACGTGGACACTGAGGCATGTAGTGAACGAATGTGGCTGGGAAGTTATCCAGGAGAAACAGTATAAATTTGGCGGACGGTGAAATGGGGGAATCCAACAAATATATATGACCACGTAAAAAATACTACGAAACTATTGACATGCAGAGAATGGGGCGAACGAACGTAGCAAAGTGCAGAAAATGCGCATATACTTGTATCCAAAAAGGAAATATAATATGGTATTGCAAACCTTCAAAGGGATCATGCAGATGATTGCAAAAATTCGGCACAGAGGTAGCTTTCCCAAAACGGAAGTTTGGCTGCTCAGATTTCATAACCAAATTTGGTAACGTTAGAGGTTGCGGATGGCCCTATCGGGAAATTTTTGGCAGCATCTACCCAAGACAGGGCATAGAAAAAAAGACCTTCGCCGGTTCGTTACTTCAATTGTTGAGACCTCCTGCTACTTTCACAAGCAAATTGCACTTATTCAGAAGCCATGAACCTGGATCTAGGAACCCAGATGCAGTCAATGCTAATGTCTAGGAGGTTCAACGTGGCGTTGCACACTGTCCATCTCACAAGCTCCATAGTAACCGCCGAAAGTTTCAGCCTTGTCTTTAAATGATACTCCTCTGTGCCCCTGACTCTCAAAACCCTTGAAACTAAAAATATTCTTGGATGTACCGGCTTCGACAACAAACGAACACACTTGTTTGTGTCCCGTCGTTAGGCAGGGAAAGGAGTTAATATCTGTTGCGTCCAGATGTCCAAAAATAAACTTAGAAATGGATTAATCGTTTTTCTCGCGTGTTGACGAAGCTCATTCGTGGTGCTTATGAGATTCTTGTGGTTCCCAACCTGCCCACTGTCCACCTGCATTTCCTGCATACCAAGCATCTCAATTTTTTTTTTTTTTTTTGGAGAAAGTTTGAAATCAAAGTTGATCATCAACTCCTCCACTCCTCCTCAGATCGCCGCAGCAACCTCTTGACGTAATGCAGAGTGTGGTGTTGATTGCCCTAGGTGGCCCGTCGTCTTCTGGTAAGACTACATGCTCTAGAGCACTTAAACAGCTCTTCCCTGGATCGTATTTGATTCATCAGGATGATTTCTACAAAACCGATTCCGATATCCCAATCACTGCTACGGGAGAGCAGGACTGGGACTGCCCTGAAGCAATAGACTTCGACCGGTTCAAAAAATACTTAGCAGATGTAAAGCTGCTGAAAATTTCAGAAATCAAGTCCATTGAACCAGATCCAAAGTTGACCCTCACATCGGGCGAAATATCCAGACTCGCCGAGAAGATCCCCCACTACGAATGCGATATAGTATTCGTAGATGGGTTCATGCTCTTCCATGATCTGGACATCGCCAAGCAATTCGACATTTCCCTTTTCTTCTACGCAACTTACGATACACTCTGCGCCCGTAGAGCGGCACGCCCTGGGTATGTCACTGCTGAGGGGTTCTGGACTGATCCCCCTAATTATTTCCGGGACATTGTTTGGCCCGCTTTTGAGCGTACACACAAACAATTTTTTGTTAACGAGGTGGGAGGCGATATTAAGGAGGAGGTTTTGCGTGATCTCAACATACATGCATTCAAGAATGAGGTCGACACGCAATTGTACGACCTCGTGGACTGGTCTGTGGACCAGATAGTGCAAGTTCTAGAAGCTAAAAAATTATAGATAACCAAACAGTTTATTTTAATAGAAAGACCACTATTGCCGTGCCGGGCTCCTTGATGACGAAGTCTCACTTTAAAGTTTTTGAGAACTGCCTTTATAAAATATTTGACCCGCAGATTAGGTCCTTATGAGCACTTTTCCACAATCGGCAGTATGAAAGGTGAAACCTTCACTCGAATGGGAATCTACACAAAACGGCTATTATATTCTTTTAATAATGTACATTTTCTCAATAACGGCATGCTTGCTCCAATTTACTTCTTTGACTTTTTTGCCTTCTTTGCGAGTTTCATCTCCTTCTCAAAAATGTCCGAAGCATTTTCGGTACTCTTTCTCTTATTCTTACTCTTCACACTCACCACCCCACCATTCTTTTTGAGTGCTTGGTTTCCTGCAGCCTCCCAGTCAGCGTCCTCATCAATCGCATATTTGTCCAAATTAATTGCGTTGATGAGCTCCCTCTGCTTTGTGCGCAACTCCAGGAGAACTTCATCACCGGCCTCATCCAAGTCGTCTGCCAACTGTTTCTCAAAGGCTTCGTAGTCGACGTGTTCCAGAGTTCCCTCCATCTCCTTGACTGCCTCGTCCTCCAACTGAGGCATTTCATCCTCAAGGGCTTTACTGAGCACTGTTCTGAAAAAGGTGGAGAACTTACGCACGATTTTTGCGAACATTGCCATGGACTGGTTAGCAGGGAGGTTGAGCTCCTTCGACACAGCGTCAATGTCCTTGTGCTGTAAACCAATGGCCAACAAAATTGCAGATTGAACAGAAGACAACGACACATCATTGCCAGTCTTCTTGGTGAAGTACAAATTGGCGAGCAAAGGCATCATGTCCACAATCACATGGTAGTCCAACAAGTTGTTGGCATACGACTCCAAACGCTTCAAGTCATAAGGCGACAAGATAGCATCCAACTCGCTCTTGGAAACCTTCTTCGTCTTCTCCTCCTCTTCTCCCGCTTCAATAGCTTCAATCATACCCAACAGCTGCAGGGATGGGAACTTCTTGAATTCGTAAGAGAGCAACAGCAAGAAACGCTTGTGGAAGTCCTTTGAGAACTCCTTCAACCACCGGTCTTCTCTTCCAGGGATGACATTAATCATGACAGAAGTGTGTTCACCAGTTAACTCGTTGGCAGTTTGTCTCAAGTAGACAGGTACAAAACCGGCCTTCTTCCAAAACTTGTGCAACTGTGGTGTCAAACCGTATGAAACACCAAGGTAATGCAAAAAGTATGGTGCCTTCTCAGACAACTTCAACAACAATGGAGGTAACGATTTGGCGTCTCTCAACTTGATTTCATCCTTCAACAGCGCATTCTTCAACTCCTTGTCGGTCACACGAGTCAAAGTGTGGTCGTTCAACTCAGAGGATTCACTGATGTCAGTGAATTTTCCTTGGAAGTAATCTTGCAAGAGCTCCAAAGCTCTAGAACCATATCCCATACCAGCATACTCAGGGTTAGTTGCGATTCTCACAACACGAGCACCGGACAAGCTAGCGAATTCTTCATCTTGGAACTGCTGGGATACCAACCATGGAATCAAATCACCGCCGGCTCTTTGACCACGCGACAATGATTTTCTAACGGATTCCTTGGAAATCTCACCCTCAAGCGACAATTGGATCACACACAATGGATCTGGGATTCTGTTGTCACCTTCTTCAATTGGTGGTAATAAAACATACAACTGGTGAGCTGGAGCATCACTCATCAACTGCAAGTCATTTGGAGAGTTTTTGTAATGAGAGGCAACATATAATGCCATCATTTTCTGTAAAAAGGCCTCCGACACTGGGTGGTAGGAGAACAAAGTGTCTCTGTTAACATAGAACAAATTACACTGCGATGGGTGAGGAGTACCCTTGGTAGCCAACTTGGCATTTTTCGACAAAGTGGCGTCCAAACACAAAAGCTTGTTCAACCACTTCTCAACTGGGTCACCGGGAGCATATCTGATTGGCTCATCCAAGACGACTTCTTTCAAAGTTCTGTGCATGGCTGGACTCTCAGCAGCCTTGTTGTCTCTGGAGACAACTGCAGTCTGCAGGTTGTCACGGCCAGTTCCAGCAGACTGTGTTCTCAATTGTTGGATTAACTTCAAAGACAAAGATCTACCAGTTCCCTCGTAACCGTTGATGGTGGAAGACATGAAGATCAAGTAAGGGCCCATCAACTTCTTAACAATTGGCAATGGAATAGCAGCTGCCTCATCAATGATGACCAATTCGGCCTGGCCCAAAACGTGGTTGTCAGTTGGGGAAATGTACTGGATTGTTTGGCGATGGCCTCTCTTAATATCAACTCTGACAATGGCCTTGTTGAATGCAGGGTTTGTAGACTGAATAATGTCGTAGTCCAAATGCTCGGTGTATCCCAATGCATCAAATCCCTTGAAAACAAACTCAAAAAGTGTCTTCAAGTTCTCTGGAGATGGTGAAGTCACGAAGATGTTGGAGTAACCATGAGACACTGCAGCGGCAATCGAGATTCCCAAAGCAGCAGACTTACCTCTACCTCTTCCTGCAGTCAAAGCAACAGTGCTTCTCAAAGTCTTCTCTGAAATCACATCAATGAAAGTTAAGATAGCTTGAGCTTGGTTGACGGTCTTCGACAACCCCACAAGAGCACCAGCGGGCTGAACATCCTCCAAACTCACCTTCAATTCCCTCAACTCCTTAGCATTTGGAGTCTCCTCATCGTCATCCTTTGGTGGGAGAGGTTTAACGTGCTTACCACCAGAAATTGGCAAAACGTTCAACTCATCGTCAACGACCAAACAGTTCTCACAAGAACCCAAAGATAACAAGAATCTTTCGTTGAAACGAGCAACAACGTCGTCATGCGCTTCAGTTCTATAACGAGAATGGATGTCCATGGACATGGTGTATAATTGCTTCAAAGAGCTCATGGTCTTCAACAAGATGACAACCAATCCTCCACCCTCAACTGTTTCAATGGTTCTTGCAAGTAAGTTAGGAGTCAAACCTTCAAAATCTTGCAAGATACACATACCATAAGTGTTACCCAAGATCTTTTCAGTCTCTTTGTAGTAAGTGTATCTGATGTGTTGGTTGGAAATGAACGCTTCAAATGGATCCTGGTCGTTGGCTTCTCTGATACCTCTCTTGATATCCTTTTTGATCTTGTTCTCTCTCTTTTGTCTGTGCGAAGTGAATCCGAGCAATTTCTTCTTGTATGCCCACAAGATGGACTTGTTCATCTTTAAGTCTGCAGACATCATCAAGTAATGCAAGTTGGGTAACTGGTTGCGCGCCTTGTCACCAACAATGAAGAAGAAACTTCTCTCCTTCAGCTGTACACCATTTCTGATGAGCGAAGGGACACGAGCATCAATAGCTTTCTTTCCCATGTTTGTGAAGTTCTATAGTGGTGGCTGTATGTCTTGGAAAAAAATGGAGATGAGTCGTGCACATTTGGTAAATTTTCTGGCGGCTGCAAAAAATCAATTGCCGCAAAAAGCTTCCTTTAACCACAATCGCAAGAGGTTGTGGTAGCTCACGACATCCCAACTCTCCAACGGTACTCTCTTGAACTCCGATCATTGAAGATAATTTCAACACCTTAATTCTATTATTTCTTTCCCTAAGCGCTTATTTGATCAGATTTCACCAGAAAACTGGAGATTGTTGAGATACACGCTGAAGCAACTCAACTATGCCAGCAACTGGAATAACTTTGAAGGAACTTTCTCTAAAAGATAACAAATTCAACAACAAAGAAACCCCACTTTGCCATAAGCGAAACCAAGTGGATTTGGAAAAGAGCTTCGATGAGTTTTCAAATGCAGATGATCCGAAGTGCTCTGTAGATGGAAGTTTTAAACGGTCACCGCTGAAGGTTGCCCCAAGATCTGGCCAACAGTTTAAAGTTGGACCGTCGTTCGATGGAACTCTACGTATTCTACCAATCCATATACAATCAACTAAAGAGGAAGTAAAGCCCTTGATAAACGCGCGAATTGATCGCGGTTTCGATTTCATCAATAATGAGTGGATTGGATATAAGCGTAACTACTTTACCCTTGTTGCGGCCTTCGAATTTCAAAATTTGGCCGACGATATAGTTTCTCGAGAAAGCTTTTACACAATTGACAAGGATACTGGGAGGTCGTTAGCGGTTCGGTCCTTTGCAATTAGGCTTGAGTCAAGGTGCTGCGAGGATAACTCAATAGTTGACCTTATACAGCATACTGCAAAGAGAGACCGAGGACCACAGTATTCGCCCCCAGAGTACATTTCAATTCCAGGGAAGCTCCCGAGCCATAATGTTATCAAGAAAAGTGCAAATATCAGAAATGAAAGCAAAATCACTTCATATAATCGGCTTTTCTTTCTGGATTTTTCTGAATTTGGTACACTAAAAAAGGATTGTATATTGAAGACGTATCCGCCCAACGAACCCGCAGCTACAGTTTCACGATATGAAAGAATTCAGTTCTCTTCCGCAATCAACTACAGGAAGCCAATTCTCATGCATAGATCCTTTTCTTTAAACGTTATACTCTGTGGAAAGTTGGAAGATGGAAGAAGTGTAAACTTGGCTTTCACAAAAACCCCAGCACTAATAATAAGAGGTAGATCCCCTTCAAATTACAAGAAGCCTTTTGGTGAAAACTTCAAGGAATTTTTGAATACGCAGAATCTTTCCTCCCTGCAACATCAAGATGAGCAACAATCAATCCAGCCATATGATAGTGCACTGGAATTCGATATTAATGACTTACTCACTTCACTCAAGGGTAAGAGAGGAAGGAAGTCTAAGATTGAGCTCATGCTACTAGAAAGACATAGCAAATTGGAGAGCAAGTCAGAAAGTCCGGGAAAAGAGCCACATGATGAAGTTTCCTCAAACACAGTAGGTTGCGAAATTTCTGAACAAGTTATCGATCCGTTATTAACAACAAAGAGCACGCCTGGAGCTGCAAGTATGATTGAAATGTCAGAGCTGCCGATACTTCAAGCTACTGCTGAAAAGAGACCTAAACTTCTTGTAACCTTAAGAACCAAAAAGAGTTCCCACAAAGGACTTTTAATCCAAAGCAGAGAGATCTTAGAGGATATACCTGAGACTGCAGACAACATCGAGGACTACTGGGAAGACCCTGATATTTCAGTGTCGACTCCGTGTGCAGAATATTTACACTTTGAACCTGAATTCACTGAAATTGTACCGGCTGCAAAATTGAAAAAGGAGAGGCGCATTTACTCATCAAGCTCAGCGCAGTTTGGGTACTCTTCTCCTGAAAATAGCCCCATGCGGTATTCTTCAAGTGTCCTTCAAAGTGAATTGGATCTGGATTTATGCCTCCAGCTTAGTACAGATGAGCCAGAAGGTGCTTACTCAAACGACGAATTTGAAATACCAGAATTCGAAGAACCTACAAGCCCTCATCAAAGGATGCTCTTCGACGACTTCTCCAGAGTACTGCTGAGAAATCTATCAAAAGAAGGTGATAGAATCCCATTCCCAGTCATGTACACAGAAAAACTACCTGAATTCCTGTGGAAGAGAATAAGCGTTTCTAGAGAGTTGGCAAAGAGGCCATTTGTGGAAATCTCTAACGATGGCCCCAATGATGTTTTCAATGATTTCATAATCAGCGATACGACTATAGAGCAAGACAGTGCAATATCGTTGGAGTTGAGTTAGAGTTTTATAGCCAAAAAGAATGAGACGAAAAAGTAAGCTTATTCGTTATAGATATCTCAGTAAAATCTGGCTTGGTTTTGTTACGTAATCAATGAAGGTTTTTTTTTTGCGATCACCTCCAACATTAGTTTAGATTGCACACCATGTTGTTTTTCAGTTTCTTCAAGACCCTTGTCGACCAAGAGGTAACTGTCGAGTTAAAGAATGATATAGAGATCAAGGGAGTTTTGAGATCAGTGGACCAGTTTTTGAATTTGAAGTTAGACAACATATCCTGCGTCAACGCAGGCAAGTACCCACACTTGGACTCGGTCAAGAATTTGTTTATTAGAGGCTCAACTGTTCGTTACGTGCACTTGAGCCCTACTTCTGTGGACTGCACCTTGTTGCAGGATGCTTCTAGAAGAGGTACGTTCATTTTATTTCGGTGCTTTCCCCTTACATTCACATACTAACTTTATCCTTTAGAGGCCATGGCTCAACTTGTGAAATAATCGCACTTTGGAGATTCGTCATTGGGTGTACGGCATGTAATATACGATAAAACAATACAATTTGCTTACAAAACAACCTACCGATTGTTGATTGAATGGTAAGATGAAAAATGTAGATTATGAGTGGGGGTGTTTAAGACTGGGGAGTTGAGAGACGTTTGAGACATTTTGCCCGCAGGTGTCCTGTGGCTTTACAATAAGAGCAAACTCTCTTCGAGTTCGATTGTTTCTTGTGAGATGAGCTCTGTCGTATGGTTTCATTCGGTGCAAGGCTAGGTGCTGAAGCTTGTTCCAACTCAGATGTAGAATCCTTGCTTTCACTTTCCTTAGTCGATTGGTGCGAAGAGATTGCGTTTCTTGGAATCACTATGAATTCCGTGCTGTCGTTTCTTCCGTTGAGATGTTGATCACAGCTTGGACATCTAACGTCCTCACTTATGGCTCTTAGGACGTCAATGTCAGTGGTGGAGGTCAACTGTTCAAGGTATTTGTTTACCTTCATCAACTTGTCCTCATATTCCTTCTTCATAGCATCCAACTCCTTATTCTTTTCAACTATTGCACGAGCTAAGTTGTCTACCGATTGCAGTAGTTCCACTATGGCCATTATAGCGTATTTCAGTTACTGTGCGTCCAATGTATTTGATGTCGTTCTTATAGGCAAATGGTGATGATGTAGTTTAAGTAGGGTAATGTGGTGACAGATTCTGTAAGTGAACGTTAACCAGAATCGTGATAACTGAAGAAAGAGATGGGATTTATTTCGGTAGACCTCATTCGTTATATGTACAAAAAAAATTGACAATTTAATGGCTGTGATGGCCTTTGGCAGAAGCGCACTGATTGTGAACTTTAGTTCGTCGACAAATTCGTCTTCTTGTCCGGTTCGATTCCCGCGGTATGGTTTCAGAAGATTCGAGTAATCAATCCATCTAAACCGGGTAATGAGTGGCAACACCCTGGAGGGAAGCAATTCAGCACAGAATGCTACCCGTGGGAAGGCGATACCGGATGTCAAGTTGTACTGAATGGTCTGAAGTTTCTAGTGTGACAACTCGATTTTTTTGTGATCGTCTGAAATTTTTTTGTACATTATTTTGGTAGTATTGAATGATATTCACTACACAGTAAAATCGTCTTCTTCGATGTACGGTTATTTAATGCTGCTTCCGTTTGGATTTGAGTTGTTGAAACTGCGCCATTATGGTTTTTCTCTCGATAAAACTCAATGCAAGTAAGCAAAGGAAGCAAATGACAACGCTTTTAACAAACTCAATTGGAGTATTGGAAAACACAGTCTTGCCCTTGAAAACAAGAACGTACTGAATGTATGCTAATAATAATGCGGTGAAAAGGGAACCCTTAACGTAAGACAATATCGTAAATGTACTGACATTGATGTTGAAGTTCGAGTAGTATTTCTTGATTGTTGTGAAACAATAGCCAATTCTCAATGCCATATTAATACTATTGGAAAGGATCAAACCGCTTAATCCTAAACCGAATTTGGCAATGGAGATGTACAGCGAAAGCAACACTATAACAGTCAGAACTGTCATAAAGTATGAAAACTTTTTAATATCTGCTTCCTTGGCAACACTGCTGAAAAAGGCTTCTAAAATCCCATTAAAAGCGAGCAAAGGAAGGTAGAGCATATATTGTGGAAATATTTCAAAGACATTAGTCTCAGACCACATACCGGCTTTGCTGCCCAACAAAATCTTCAAGAGGAAAGAGGCATTCGTGAAACCTCCAAGGATGATCAATATTGCCAAGTTGAAATAGAAAATGCTCAAGCTTTTGATAAGATTATAAGATTGCACAATGCTTTTGTTGTCATCTGTAGTGGAGAGCAAACGCGTGAACAATAATCTCATTGACTCTTCAATTGGTTGGAAAAGCAATCTCGCAATAATCGAACCATAATTTGATATCACTGAATATACACCTTGTTCTTCAACAGAGCACAAGTAGTTGATCAAAATTTTGTCACCTTCTGTGAGGAATTGTTTGAAGATCATCTGAACAAAGACGCTCTTCCAGAATGCCAAAACTTTGGGATCGAAGTAGTGATATCCATCTTTGACGAATATCTTTCTGATAGATAAAGTCAATTTTTCATTTGCTGGTTTGACAGCATTATCCAAGTAAAATGCTGCAAAATATCTGATGAGAAGTGTCAAAGAGTAGGAAAACTGACCCAAAGAGAAAGCGAGAACAGACAAGCCTTCGAAATGCTCGTGAGGCGCATACTTGCGAAAGATCATCATGAAACCAAAAGTTGCAAGACATTTGAAAAGTACTGCACTACCCTCAATCTGAGATCTTCTCTTGAAATTCAACTCAAATTGATTGATAGCATAGATTGGTTCAATAACGAGTTCACATAATACCAGAAGCAACAGTAAGGCAATTGTGTAATGCGCAAAAGGTAAAGTCAATAATGATTTCAGAAATAAGTCTGTCCTCAGCTGCCACCAAAATGCTGCGATCAGTAATGGCACTCCAATGATCAACGGCACGAAACCGAAGTTAATGATGCTCTGAAGGCAACCACGTCTAGTGTTTGCGGTTATTTCACCCTTCTTACTAGTAGAAACGTCTTCATTTGCCTCAGTTCTTTGAATCGATAACCGTTCTCCTTCCCGGCTGAAAAAGAGTAACGTGGATACAAGGAACTCCAAATATGTAGATAAACCAAAGACTTTGGGTGTGATGTAGCGGAAGAGCACCTGGTTCAACAAGAAGGTGGCCAATTTGGTCACGATCTGTACTAGAATCAAAAAGGTAGCGCCGCTGGCGGATTTACTCAAGAGTGAGGACTTGTTCTCGCTCATGGTGTGGTCAATCCATTTAGCGCGTAAACGCAAAGTGTAAAACTGATGCAATTATTCTACAGGTTGCCCGCACTGGTACGTGCACGACCACGAAAATTCAAATACGAAGTCTGAAAATTTTCTTGTGGATAAAAGTGGCCATTAACCATTTAGTTGATTGTCATTCACACTAGTTGGCTGTGAAAAAAGAAAAAAAAATTAGCACAACAAGGTTGATAGCTAGCCTTGTACCATACTGATTGCTAGGCAAATAGCTTGTTATTAAGGTCTTTTTTTGAACCTCGACTCGTTTTTGATCTCCACATTCTATTTTCTGGGTGGAAAAACAAGGTAAAACACACTAAAACAAAACCATGGATCCCAACATAAACCCACACGATGTGGAGTTACGAGAGCAAGACCGTTGGTTGCCAATAGCGAATGTCGCTCGTTTGATGAAGAGCACGTTACCAACTACCGCCAAAGTTTCCAAAGATGCTAAAGAGTGTATGCAAGAATGTGTCTCAGAGTTCATATCGTTTATTAGTTCTGAAGCTAGTGATAAGTGTGTGCGGGAAAAGAGAAAGACAATTAACGGTGAAGACATATTGTACTCGATGCACGACTTGGGGTTTGAAAACTATGCTGAGGTTTTGAAAATCTACTTGGCCAAGTACAGAGAGCAACAGGCGTTGAGACAGGAAAAAGGTGAGACAAGAGTCTCTAAGAAACAAGCCAAACTTTCTGCAGCAGCAGCCGCCGCTGCGGCTGCTGCGGCTGCTGCTCCAGCTCAAGAAAGCCAGCCTGAAGAGACGGACAACCAGCACTTACCAATGGACTTTTCTGGCGAAAACGTGCCTTTAGATGGAGAGAACATGTCTTCAGCTTCGTCAACCTCTAACTCCAGTGGAGCTGACATCAAGATCGACAACAACAGCAACCATGACAACGATGAAGATGACAGCGGTCCGGCGGCTGGGAACGGTTTCCATCACGACCCGTCTGGCTCACCCAACATCGATGACTATAAGGTGGACGATCAAGGATATGAGCAAGACGAGGGTCAAAGAGAACGGAGCCATGACGAAGATGTCGATGACGATGGTAAAAGTGGTTCTGCAAGTGTTACTTCGAATGCAGTTGGTACAAATCAGTCCAGTGCCAGCTCACCAGGATCATTCTATAACGGTTTCCAGAAAAAAGAGTCGGGGAAAGACCTTAAGGAAGAGGACTACCATAATTACGGAGAATTCATAGAAGAAAACGGACTTCATAATGGAGGCGATGTGACAAATGGTGATGCTATAGACTCTTTGGGTGTCGACATAACTAATGGCACCAACAATGAGTTCTTTTAAGACTTTTACATATTTCAATTCTTTACTGTTTTAATACAACTTTCAACCGGGAAAAATCTATAACGAGAAATAAAAACGAGAGTTTACCTTGTAAACCCTCGATATATGCAAAGTGAGCTTCTTCATAGAGAAGCGCAAGATTGTTTGACAACAGCTATTTAGGCTGAGCACACGGTTGTACCATGTATCCAAGTAGGCTCCATATGAAGTGGTAACCTGTTTATGTGGGCTCCATAGGAAGTGGTAACCTGTTTATGTGGGCTCCATAGGAAGCAGTCACCTGTTTATGTGCGCTTCCTACATATTGGACATGTTGAAGAATATTCAAACCAGCTGCTGAGGCACGAGTAATGAAATTGATGCACACAAGCGCTGAATTGGCGAACTTCATGCCAAAGCTCCATGTTGTCGTAGCAGATTACGCACCGCTCATCACGCAGGTCCTTGCGGGGTACAGCAAGTCGCAGGAGCTTCATCTCTTTTTTCTTGTAGTTGATCAAATTGCGTGTAATGTCCACTAGTAAGCGTAAAGTTGCATAAGAGGAGGGTATGATATGAATCGGGAAGGTGTAAAAGTAGAGGAAGACCACTGAAAACACACAAACCATGGCAAACCGCACAAGATTGGCCAAAAAGTCAATTCCGTAGTAGATTTTCAATTTTTTCTCCAGCCATCCATCGTTATCACGGTGATGACGGAATCCGTAATAGCTCACTGAAAACTTGAGACTTGTAGATATAATTAGCGGAAATATCTGTAAAATCTCAAAACCGAAGATGGATAATAAGATATTATCCTGAAATGAGATTTGCTTCGATTTCGAATGTGACGACGAGACGTCATAAAAGAAACGGTAAAGAAGCATACCATCAATGAAGTTGAGTAGAATGAGACCTATTCCAAAACGCATGGCAACATACTTCATCTTTTTGCGGGTTTGAAGGCTGTCAAACAATGTAATCACTCTTTCTTGAGAAAGGTAATGAAAGCTCTTCAAGAGGAGGATACACAAGAACAATCCCGCAAACTTGTAAAGTTCGTGCTTGATGAGAGTGACGTCGAATTCAAAGCATTTGTAGTAGAAAATGAGAAAGCCGAAGCAAAATTCCCAAATGGTGTACCCAACCTTCACTCGTAAGCTGTTGATCTCCTCTGGTCTCAATTTACCGAAGATTGCCCACTTACAGAGGTTCACTGTAAGAAATAACAGAACAAGGAACACATTCTCCACTTTGAACTGCAGGGGACTCCTAGTTGACGCTGTCGATAACGTGGCAAGAGTGTTGTAGCAACTTTGAAGTGCTCCATCAAACCCAGGGTGATTTTCTATTCGCTTGTAGGCCGATATCCCTAAAACAGCACCAAACTGAATTGTTAGTATACGATTTCGGTAATCATTCATGTTCATGATGCAAGTACTTACGGCGCCTCCAAGCCACATCGCCATCTGTGATGTTTTATAATTGTCGTGAGACCCGAATTTCGTGATGCGATACGGGCCGCGGATTAAAATCAAATCAACACGTGCCACGGCGCGCGTGACTGCGCATCGCAAGAAATGATTTTTTTCCAGGCAGGACATGCTAAGACGAGCTTGGACTTCAACCTTCAGTATGGGCAAAAGAAATTTCAGAAAGGACAAGGGAGGTAACAAGAAGAACTTCGGTAACAGAGGTGACGATGGCAGACAGGCATCTTGGACTGAGGCTGTTAGAGAATCCGAAAAGTGGGAGGCTTATTACAAAGCTCTTAACATCATCCCAGAGGATGAGTGGGACACCTTTAAGAAGCACTGTCAAGAGACTCTTCCGTTGACCTTCAGAATTACCGGATCCAGAAAGCACGCTGCTGAGATCAACAAGAACTTCATTGACAACCACGTTTCTGCTTTGAAGGACGTTGAGTTTGAGGGTGTTCCTCTTGCCCCAAAGAATTTGGCCTACTACCCAAACCAATTGGGATGGCAGATTGAGGTCTCGAAGAGTGTTATCAGAAAGCAAAAAGACTTTGCTAGAACCCAGAGATTCTTGGTTATCGAGACTGAGGTTGGAAACATTTCGAGACAGGAGGCTGTTTCTATGATCCCCCCTTTATTGATCGATATCAAGCCACACCACGCTGTTTTGGACATGTGTGCTGCCCCAGGATCTAAGACTGCACAGTTGGTCGAGGCTTTGCACGGTGACGATGAAAATGGAGCACCAACTGGTTTCGTTATGGCTAACGACTCCGACTACAAGAGATCTCACATGTTGGTGCACCAGGTCAAGAGATTGAACTCTCCAAACTTCATGGTGGTGAACCACGACGCTCAGATGTTCCCAAGAATCAGATTGAATGGTGCTGAGGAATACTTGAAGTTCGACAGAATTTTGTGTGATGTCCCATGCTCTGGTGATGGTACTATGAGAAAGAATGTTAATGTGTGGAAGGACTTCACCGTTGGCAATGCTCTCGGTTTGCACCCATTGCAGGTCAACATTTTGAACAGAGGTTTGCAGTTGTTGAAGAAGGGTGGTCGTTTGGTCTACTCTACCTGTTCGTTGTCTCCTGTGGAGAACGAGGCTGTCGTTGCTGCTGCTTTGAGGAAGTGGGGTGACCAGATCAGATTGGTTAACTGTGAAAACGAATTGCCAGGTTTGGTCAGACGCGAAGGTATCAGTGACTGGAAGGTTTTCGGAAAGGACATGAACCTCAGAGAGCCTGGTGCTGAGGATATCCCAGCAACTGCTTTCCCTCCAACCAAGGAAGAGGCTGAAACCTTTAACTTGCAGCACTGTGTGCGAGTGTACCCTCACTTGCAGAACACTGGTGGTTTCTTCATCACAGTGTTTGAGAAGATTGACAAGCAAGCTGAATCCGAGGTGCAGCGCAAGAGACTCGCTGACACTGAAGATGCTCCAGTCAAGAAGCAGAAGGTTGCTGAGACTCCTCTTGTTCCGTTAAAGAAGGAGAAGGCCCCAAGAAATGCTAACGAAGAGCCATTCATTTTCTTGGACAAGGACAACGAGCAACTTACCAAGTGCTGGCCATTCTATGACATCTCCGAGGAGTTCCCACGCGACTCCACCTTGGTTAGAAACGCTACTGGTGAGCCATTGAGAACCATTTACTACGTTTCCCCAATTATCAAGGAGATTCTCGACATGACTGAGCAGAAGTTGAAGATCATTCACGCTGGTATCAAGTTGTTCGTTTCTCAGAGAAATGACACCGGCAACTGCCCATGGAGAGTTCAGAACGAATCTTTGCACACCATTCAACCATACCTTGGTGAAACTAGAAGAGTTTCTTGTAACCTCAAGTTATTGGAGCTTTTGTTCCAGGAAGCTTTCCCTAAGCTTGCCGACATCAAGACTCTTGGTGTCGACCCAGAGTTCTCCAACAAGATGGAGACATTATCTGAAGGTTGTGTGTTTTTGACCGTCAAAAGAGAGGGCGAGTTGGAGGACTTGTTCTTGCCTCTTTGGAAGGGTAAGTCCAATGTCAACTTGATGGTCAACAAGCAGGACACTCACGAGTTGCTCTACAGAGTGTTTGGAATTGAGACCACTGCCAAGGACCAAGGAAAGGAGGCTGTTTACCAGAAGAAGCTCGAGGCTGTCAAGGCTTCTGCTGAGCCAGAGTCTAATACCGACACTGACGTGAAGTCGGAAACCCCAGACCTCAACGATGTCGAAGTCAAGGAGGAAGTTAAGGAGGAAGAGAAGTAGTGTATCATAGATAATATCAATCTGAATGCATATGTTAAATATAAAGTAACCTTGGTGTATTGCTTCTCATAAATTTATTATTCGCTCTTGTTAACTCATAAAATCATGATCCACTCTTGTTAACCCTTAACAACTTTACTACCATTTTACCCTTTATTAACTCCTTATTAATCCTTTGACATCTTTATTGACCTCTTTTCCTTGTAATATACATTCTATAAGTTTCCCACCAGCTATTCTGATTCTATCAAACTGACATCCAGTTCGAACTCTTCATCGTCACTGCTCTCGATGACGTCCTGGCTCTTCTTTATGACGATCTTAGGCAGATCCTCCTCCAGTGTTGCCTTGCTCTTTCCTGGCTTGGCCTCTGTAAATTGGTCAACGAGCGCATCGTCGATCATCTCATCTGCCCACTGTTCTACCAAGAGTCCTAGAGCTAACAACGCTCCTTCATCGAACCGCTTTAAAAGCTTTGACGACGGCTCTTGCGAAATCTTCTTGCTCGTATAGTAGTGGAGGACTTTAAGCAACTCTGAATCTGGTAACTGGATCTTCTCTCTCTCGAACTCTTCTCTGGTCTTCACCGGTATTTTCAAACTACCTGTTTTCTTCGCATCCAAGACTTCGTCGGGTGGGACCACTGTTCCTTTGCTTTTGAACATTTCCTCAAAGTCGTCTGATGTCTTGTCCAAAACAGCTTCGACTCTACCATCCACAACTTTTAAACTGTGGGCAGTTGACTCTGTAATCTTCTCGCGATCGAGGACGCGATTCTTCACGTATCGCCCATCCACAGCATGGAAAACGTTGGTCTTCGACTTGGTTATACCAGACATGTAGCAGTTAAACTGACTCAACCCGTGACTCGAGGAATCAACAATCCAAATAGATCCTCTTGATGTCTGCGAAAAACAAATGAGCTCCAAAAACAAAAGCACAAAGTAGTGGCTAAACACGATGGCTGCTCTCCACTACCAATTGCGGGCAGAACTAGAGCAGATCGAACACCAAGATGACTCCAGAAAACGAACTATAGAATTGGCCATATATAAGATGGTAGCAAACGCGAAGCTTTCCAAGCCCATAGCGCGTATGGATCAACCAGGAGAAGTGACAGAGCTCAAGAGCAAGATCAACGAGTATGAGTTGTTGAACAACAGATTGAAGCAAGAGCATTCTACCAAGATAAAGGTCGCTGAAGCGCGTACGGAAATGTTACGAGATGAAGTGAGGAGGTTAAAAAACCAGGTACTGAAGTTGAATGCAATACAATTCGCAACCGCAAGAGACAGACTCAACATGGAACCTACAAGCATATTTTCTTCACCTCCTCCTGGACTTGGAGGAAGTCGAGAATCATCAGAGCTCTTCACTCCTTTGGCAGCGAAAGATGAGTTTGTGAGACCAGCGGCTCGTCCAAAGGCAGTGGACCATGTTCCTGAACCAAAGGCAGCACCGGTCGATGCTTTAGACGGAACTCCACGCAGAACTTTGAAGGGATTCGAGAGGTCGCCAAACCTGATGTCACCGTCTCCAGAGTTTACTCCAAGCAGACAGAACGCGTATAAGTTGTTGAAACCTGAACGCAAACCGACTATAAGTAACAAGCTTCACAACGCGTTTGCAGATAAAGGACAAAAGAAGAAGGCTAAGATATCGCTCGGATTACTTAATAAGAACCCAAAGAGCAAGTCCAAGGGATTGGGCTTGGAAGACGATTCACTCAACTCTCTCAACTACTACCAAGATGGAAATTTCTTGAACGACGCAGAGTCACCTCCGAAAACTGGAAAGAAGAGGCTGGCCGCTGAGATGACTCAACCTGCAGCCCCAGCTTTCCTGTTGACGTCTCTCGAACCTCCTTTAAAGAAGAAAAAGAACGTTTTCACAATCGATTAGGACGAGTAGATTGTGAACCAATGAAGACAGAATACATAGATACCCACAATCCCAATGAAAGACAGCAAAGATAGAGTGTCATAATCACTTCTCAAAGAAGACATTAAAAGAGTAAGCTAATATTCTAGTATAACTAAGTCGTAGAATTTCTAGTTCAGAAGCACATTAGTCAGCTACTTCCATTTGACCGTTGAATTGATACGTTAAGTGTGAAATCCACCCCAATCTCCATGTCGTTTACTTTTAATCTCGACATTGTCACTACCTTTCTTATCCAACTTTTCAGATCGGTATCACCTCGTGACTTGAGACCAAATATTTTTTTGCGTCGCCACTACACGTCGATTTCGTCGCTCGAGTTACTAATTACTTCACTAACCACATCAACCGCAATGAAACAAAGCAGTGGTGTGTTACGGAGGTTTTCGAGAGCCTCGCGGCGATTACAGGTCAGGCCGCCATCATTTGCTCCTGTAGCAACCACTACGAACGTGCTGTTTGTTCCTCCCGCCAACTCCTTGGGCCCTGTTCCTAAGAGTCAAGGTCTTGAATTGAACGGGCAGCAAAGCACCTTCGGTAAATTCAACCTCAAAAGTGATCTGGACAACATAGACAAAAGCGCTGAGGAGGATTCTCCAAAGGCTCCAGAACCTTCTCCGACTCCGGACCCAAAGGACAAGAAGGACGACAAGGAGATCGAAAAGAAAGACGACAAAGAAACCGAAAAAATTGAGGAAGATAAGCATGACGATATAGAAAAGAAGATCGACGAGATTACCGGAGAGCCTTCACTGCGCTCGTCTTCTGCTGCAGGTGCTGCCGGAGCCGGTGCTCCACCTAGCAATAATGGTGGGGAATCAGGAGATAAGGGCGACGGATCATTCCCACTGATGCCAACTGCAGGAATTTACCCAAGAGTGTTGGCAATCCCTATGACCAACAAGATGCCTATGCCAGGATCCTACTTCCTGCTTAACGTGACAGATCCAGAAGTGATAGATGCGATTCATGAGATTCTGAACCACAGAGAGCCATACTTTGGGTTGTTCCTTGTAAAGAGCCCTTCTGCAAAGGATACTGACGTGATAAGAGAGAACGACTTTGTTAATGACATGGGAGTCTACTGTCAGTTGTCAAACTACTCCAAGATGGGATCTAAACTCACCGCAACCGCATACGTGCATGCCAGATGTAAGATTGAAAAATTGATTACGCCACTGGAAAAATCCAAACCTGCAGATGCTGCCGCCAAAACGACGGAATCGGGCGAGGAAGCAACTTCTGAAAACTCGTTTCTTGACAACTTTGACGTTTCCACTGTTATCCCTCGCATTTTGAAGGATAATGCCTATGACAAGAACGACCCAACTATCCGCGCACATATCGGAACGTTGAAGGACTTGATGGCAACCGGAGCTTTGAGTAACCCTGCCGCAAAGAGCACCATGGCCAAGTGCACTGCTCTCATTGGCAATCCATCGATGTTTGCAGATGCTTTAGCTGCAACTCTTCCAATGAACCCAGAGGCGCTGCAAATGCTTGTTTCAACCTTGGACGTGCTGCAGAGATTGGAAATTGTGGTTGAATTGCTCAGCGCGGAAATCAGATTATTGGAAGTCAGACAGATGGCACTGGCCAACACCGCTAAGAAGTTGAGAGGGCAGTTGTTGAAGACTTTGGTCAAGGACCACGTCCAAGAGATGTCAAAGTTGACTGGTATCCTGGATGACAAGAAGAAGCCTCACAAGTTTGAGAAGAGATTGGCCAAATTGAAGATGACAAAGGAAGCCCGTGAGGCATACAAGACAGAGTTCGAGAAATTGTCCAATGGAAATGACCACCCAACAGAGTTGGTCGTTGTGGAGAAATACTTGGACTGGTTAACTCTGATTCCTTGGGGTATCTTCTCCAAGGACAAGTTCAATCTTTCAGAAGCAAAGAGAATCTTGGACCGTGACCACTACGGTTTGAAGGATGTCAAAGAGCGTATCCTTGAATTCATTTCCATTGGAAAAGTCTCTGGTAAGGTTGATGGTAAGATCTTGTGTCTTACAGGTCCACCAGGTACCGGTAAGACTTCTATTGCAAAGTCGATTGCCGAAGCTTTGGGCCGTAGATACGTGAGAATCTCCATGGGTGGTATTAGAGACATTCATGAAGTTAAGGGACATCGTCGTACCTACGTTGGTTCTATTCCAGGTCGTATTATTCTTTCCTTAAAGCAGGCAAGAACTTCGAACCCATTGATGTTGATTGATGAGATCGACAAGTTGGACATGTCTGCGTCCGGAGGTGCGGCACTGGCTTTCTTGGAAATTTTGGACCCTGAGCAAAACCATGGTTTCCTCGACAACTACATGGACGTGAAGGTCGACTTATCCAAGGTTTTGTTTGTCTGTACTGCCAATTACTTGGGTAATATCCCACCACCATTGAGAGACAGAATGGAAGTCATTCATGTGTCTGGATACACCAACAATGAGAAAATTGAAATCATCGAGAAACACTTGATTCCAAACGCTGTCAAGAAGGTTGGTTTGTCTAGTGATCATGTTGAGGTGACCAGAAATGCTGTTTCCCGCTTGGTTGAAAAGTACTGCCGTGAAAGTGGTTTGAGAAACTTGAAGACTTTGATAACCCGTGTCTTCAGCAAGGCTGCACTCAAGATTGTGGAGGAGATGGACAAGAGAACTGTACCTTTGGTGGAAGAGAAGATTGAGGGTAAGGATCTCGTTGAGGCCAAGGAAGTCGACATCGAAAACAAGGAACTGAGCGCTGCCAAGGTTGACGAAATCAGAGAATTGGAGGAAGACGAAGAAGCTGAAGAGGATGAGTATGATGAGAAGGTCCTCGGTGTTGAGCTTGTGAAGGACGGTGACGAACCTACTAAATTGGAAGTCGCCGAAGACATCAAGTATGTTATCGATAGCGAGAATTTGAAGGACTTCGTTGGTCCTGAGATTTACACGAGGGACCGTTTGTACGAGACATTACCTCCAGGTGTTGCTACCGGATTGTCGTACAGCAGCTCTGGTAACGGTGACGCTCTCTACATTGAATCTATTCTCACGAACTCCATCAGCTCTGGAAGTGGTCTGGCAGGTGTGAAGATCACTGGTAGCTTGAAGGATGTGATGAAGGAATCTGCATCTATTGCATACTCTTTCGTTAAGCTGTACATGGTTCACAAGTACCCAGAGAACCGCTTCTTCGAAGCGGCTGAAGTTCACGTTCATTGTCCAGATGGATCAGTTCCTAAAGATGGACCATCAGCGGGTGTTTCGTTCACATCGTCCTTGTTGTCTTTGGCATTAAATGAGCCTATTCCACCAAACATTGCTATGACAGGTGAAATCACTGTTACTGGACGTCTCTTGCCGGTTGGAGGTCTCCGTGAGAAGATCTTGGGAGCTAAGAGATACGGATGTGACACAATCATCTTCCCTAAGGACATCGAAAACGAGCTCGAGGAGATTCCAGATGAGGTCAAGGAAGGCGTCACTTTCATCCGCGTAGAGTGGTACCAGGAGGTGTTTGACGCCATCTTCCCACAATTGACCACTGAGAAGGGCAATCAGGTGTGGAAGGAGGAATTCGCTAAGTTAGACCAAAGGGAGAAGAAGGGTAAGAAGAAGGCAGAGAAGGAAAAAGAAGTTGAAAAGTTGAAGCCTGCAAAGAGCTAATCACAAACAATAGTGCACAGTTCTCGTCATTCTTATGTAAATAATTAATTATAACTGACTAAATGTAGTCTATTGGTTACTTTTCAAAAGTTAATCAACTCTACTATCTCATTTTCGATCGAGTTCTCCATTATTATAAACTCTATTGATCGGTTTTTCTATCAAGTTCTTCTTCCTTGATCTTGTTGAAAAACTCCCGAACCTTATCTTCAGTCACCACCTTACCCTCTTCAGCAAACGGCTTGAAGAAGTCGCGCAATTTGGATCGTATCTTGTCATAGGCATGTATTCCTTCTATTGCCTGTTCTCTTGGGAGAGACAGAAGAGCCTCCGTTCCTAAATCCAAGAGAGAGCCCGTAGAGGAGCAAATGTCGTCATCATCAGGAGGGTTGTAAATAGGATCGTCACCATACAAGTACTCGTTGTTGCGTAAGTATTCGCCAAGCTTTGACTCTTGCTTTGAAAGCTCCTCCAATCTAGTTCTGAATCCGTTCTTCAAGAATATCGAATGAGGAATTTCCATACGACGCTTCTTTGATGGTCCTTCCGTATCCTTTGGTTCTCCCTTATATGCATTAAATCTCTCTTGCCATTCATCTCCTGAAGTCACATCGGAGAAATGAGGTAACTTGGCAAAAACGACGTCTGGATCGTTCTCTATGTCCTCAAAGATATGCCTGTTATCTTTGACGCATACCCAGCATATAAACAGGTCAAAATCGTCTAATTTGGGGAAGTGTTCCACAACATCGTCATCATCACTATCAACAGCTCGAGCAATATCTGTTTCTGCATCCTCTCCAGGAGAATTGAGCGAGTCTAGCTTGTTTCCCGTCGAAGTATTCCTATTTTTCTTGCTAAACAATCCATGGTTGTACCCCAATATACAATCTTCATGGTACCAATCTTCACCACACAGAGCACCGAAATAGCATTGAATCATATTTCCAGTTTCCTCTAATGGATTGTATAACTGCTTGCATGAGCAGAAGTGTCCTGTGAAGTTTTGGTTGTACACGTTCGACAGGGAAGGAATATCCTCTGGTTTGGATTCATCCATCAGTTCTTTAGTAAGTGATGGGCGTCTTTCACCCGAACGAGATCTTAACGAACAACAAGTGGTCATTCTTGTAGTACCACAGTCACAAACGAAGTTCCTCTTGCTGAATAATTCAACCAATGAATGTGTAGAGTGGCATTGGATCAGACAGGAATAACAAACACCAACATGGGTATTGTCGTGAGCGCACGTCAAGCACGCGAAAACTTGCTGACGAAGTTCTCCCTGTGAGTACGTACATTCCTTGGGATCGAACGGCAAGGCGATCTTTGCCTCATGCTCTAAAGTGCGCTGATTGTTAAGGTAGTCCTCTGCCGTTACGGAATCAGACATGTTGCTACGCGTGAAAAATTCAACGTGCGAAAATTCACTGTTAACGTATTTCGTATATTAAAGTACACATGGAGACTCCTTGGTCGAGGGTTTATCCATACAAGTACCCATAGATGCTTAACCAGAAGAGCTCAATAATTGCTTTTATCTAAGATTTTCTTTTGTTTCGATTCCCCAATTACAAAGCTGGGATCTCCTTCACCACCTCGTCGTAAGACTCTCTGTACTCGTCAGTCTTGTCGGCGTTCTTCTTCGACTTACCACCACCTGGAACAATCATCACACACGAGGTTGGTCTCTTGGTGGCACCAGCAGTACCCAAGTCCTCCTTCGATGGAATGAAAACGTAAGGAACAGTGGAGTCCTCGCACAAAACAGGAATGTGGGAGACAACATCTGGAGGAGAGATGTCACCAGCGATGATGACAAGTCCCTTCTCACCCTTTCTCAAAGCCTTGACGACTTCCTTGACACCTCTCTTGACGTGCTTGGCTTTCGATGCCTTCTTGACAATCTTCAAGACCTTCTTGTTGGTCTTCTTTGGAGCCAAAGGCTTGGCAAATGGCAAAATGGCAGACAACCTCTTCTCGTAGTTGTCCTCACCAGCCTCTTCGGTCTTTGACACCTTTTCCTTCTTAGACATATTGTATTGTGTTAAGTGGTGCAGCTACAATCCAAATTTTTCCACTGCGATGCCTTTAAAAAAAATGTGAATTTTTGGGCACTGGTGCACGACCCATTATCTAAAGATCTGGAGATCGTGAATACCAAGTTCGCTACTCACCATGTATCGTGCAAATGTTAGAAAGAAGAGGAGGTTTGTAACAAGCAATGAAGTTTCGCAAACTGTGGAGCTTCTACAGCCTGATACTGAACAAAAGGTACAAGAAATGGTCCTTGAGGACTCCAAGGTGTTGAACTACCTCAATAAGCTCGGAAAAGACAACAATTGGAGCAAGCTGGCCAAGGTGGTTTCTTTCAAGATCGTGGCATCACACTCAGAAGCAGTATATTTTGAGAAAAACCTGGAAAGTATAAGATCGCTGCTCACCGATAACTTCCAAATTAAGGACATGACAATCTCCACACCCATAGAAGGAACCGTTGAACGGTTCATCACTGTATTTGGAGACTTGGATGCAATTTCCAAAGCATGCACCTACATTGCATTTATACTCCGCGTGAAGCTCAACAATAACAAATTTCAAGCGCACACTCTCAAGTCACTGAATTACAATCTAGACATATTGTTGGCTCAATCACAAGCTATACCTTACACCTTCGGAAATTTGTTTGGTCCTGGATTGACCTACATCGACACTTGTTTTCCTTCACAATACAACCGCAAGCTCGGGGCTGTCAAGATCAGAGCAAATTTCACCACAATCTACAATGTCATGATTCATATTGGCTCGGAGTTCTTGGAAACTGTTTATTTGGACGACGTGACAGACTTGAATCCTCACAAAGCTTTTGGAAGACATACCGATGCTAATCTCTTTGTACGAAACGAAAAGAAGGCCCAGCAATTGGCCCAGAGTGCAAAGAAACTCGCAGAGCATAAGCAAGAGTTGTTAAAAAGATAATCTGATAAAGCGTATAGATACTACCATTATTTGCATACTACACCAACGAATTAATGCCTTTACTATTTTCAAACATTATATTTTACTATCCACTTACATTCCTTTAAACCTTCACGATCGCAGCGGACTTCTGCTTTCTCAGAATCGTAGCAACCCTGTCACCCAACGACAAGGCCAAGCCCTGGCCCTTACTTCTAATTCTAACATGACCAATAATAGGTCCGTCAGGCTGCTTCTCAATGCACAAGTTTGCCAAAGCATCCTCGCCGAAAGAGGATCTCGAGTACAAGTTGGCTGACAAGAACTGACACTCTTCGCCAATAACGGCACCTGGAGTTAAACAGTTCATGTTTGTACCCTTCATCAACTCCTCCAAGTACTCCTTCAACAGGGACATCTCAGATTTGATGGTGATCTTATTCTCCCACTCGAATTCATTCCACATGCTGCGGAATTGTGGCTCCGAGCAAGTAGCAGGCTTGATGTAATCTATGATATCGACGTGGATATCGTTCAAGATGACGATAGTTGAGTCATCAGAGTGCTGTCCGTCGTACACAATGTTTCCGAAAATAACACCAGTGTCGGCAGAAGTGACCTTGATGGTGGTCTGCACCTTGTAGAAACCGTGAGGTCCAATGTTGGCTGTTGCTGGCTTGTCGACAACCTTCAAGTCACCAAGAGTGGCAAACTCGACAGATAAGTTTCTCAAAGTCAGAGTGGTCTGGTTAACCAACAACACATCCAACACGACATCGTATTGGTGAACTTGGACGAAAGCCTCAGCATAGATTGGGTCAGAGAAACCAGTCAATGGTAGTATCTTGTTCAATCTAGACAGCAAGTCTTCCTTCACGGCATTCGAGCCAGATGCGAGTGTGACATCGTCCACCTCAGACTTCTTCGACGACGAGTTGCTCTCGAACTGTCTGAACAGAATGCTGTCATCGACCTGTTCTGCGTTCTCGTGGAAGTCCTTGGCAGCCAACTCCAACTTGGCAACCTCGGCCTTCTTGACTTGCTGCTTGAATGCCTCCTTGGTAGCATCCAAGTAACTGTCCTGGATCAACTCGGCGTCAGCCTCGTTGTTCAACAAGTTAATGTGCGACAAAATACGGTCAGCAGAGTCCTCGTCAATCTGCTTTGCAACAACGTCGGACTCACCCAAACGCAAGATGGAAACCATGATGAGTAAGGCCTCAGCTCTCAAGGCGTTCAAAAAGGCAGGCTGCACCTTCAAGCGCTGCAAGCCGAGCACAAGCTTCACCAAAGTCGAGGTCAACACTGCACCCAAGTAGAAGTCACCTGCCAAAAGAAGCTTGCGGATTGGAGGAACCTCTTCCTCCTCCTCTGTGCGAACTTCGGCAGTGAAAGCATTCTCAGTGGCATAAGTACCATCGGCTAAGATAACAGTCTTCTTGCTAGACTTCTTTGCTGGAGTTTCCTCTTCAGTTTCCTCCTTAGATTCGGTTTCCTTCTTCTTCTCGCTGGCCAAAATTGGAACTTCACCGATGCTAGCTCTAAGAGCCTTCCAAGCATCCTTGATGATCTTTTCATCCAATGAGTACTCACCGATAATCCACAAAGCTCCGCGGAAGACCTTACCAGACTTGATCTGTGGCAAAGCAACCAACAATCTGTTGATAATAGATTCACGCAAGTCTGGGAACTTGGTGACGACTTCCTTCACAAAGGTAATCACCTCGTAAGCAGCAGCACTGTTCAAGTCAGCAATAGAGTCCAACAACAAGTCAATGACATTAGCAGCAACTTCAACGAACTTAATGGCCAACTGGTGGATAGCGTTAATCAACAACTGTCTGTACTCGGCAATGTTGTCTTCATTAGAAGCGGAAGTACGTTCGAGTTCTTTCTTCAACAACTTGACGACATCCTCGACATTTCTGCTTGAAATGAATTGCAAGGTGACCTCAAGAGCCTTCTTACGCACATCGAGGTCCTGCGACGACAACACACGCAAGATATCCAAGGACAAGTCCTGCAAAACACCAGGGTGCTGCTGGTGCAAATCCTCGATCCTCTGCAATGTGATGATCTTGACGTTGTTGTCAGTCTCAGTGGTAGCCAATTCAACAAACTTGCTACCGGCAAGGAGAACACTCAGTGGGCTGGTGGTAAGGTACAGCAAGGTGTTGGCAGCCTCGTACACAACGACGTTCAGTGAACTCTCGATCAATTCGACCAAAAACTCAGCATGAGCCTGCTTGACCGATGGATTGACAGAAGCATCTCTCTTGATGAACTCAATGAAAGCCAACTGGAGAAGTGGGTCCAAAGTGTCGATCAAAGTGATGTTGTCTTGAATGTACTGCAAGGCATGGTCACGGTTCAATTCACCCAAGCAAACAAAGGCGTTACGCTTGCACACAGGGTCTGCCTCAGAGACTAAGAACTCATACACAAGCTCAATGGCATCTGGGCACAAGTGGTCGGACACCTTGAAAATGGAAGTCAAAGCAAACACTGCATTCTTACGGACATACGCGTGTCTGTGGTTCAAACATTGGCGCACGTTAGGAACCAATGTCTCCAAAAGCTCCGGCTCCTTCAATTTGTTCAAGTAACGCAAAGTGTTACCACGAATGTACTCGTTAGGGTGCTGCAAGTCGCGCTGGATGGCATTACACACCAAAATCATTTCGTGGCGCATCTTTCCATGCTCGTCCTTCTTTGGACAAACTTCCCAGTAGAAGTACAACAACTTCTTCAAGGTCTTATCCTTAGAGGGCATGATGAATCTGATGATGTGCATCAACAAGTCGGGCATGGGGTCACCGTTGAGGATGGTGACGAGGATGCGCTTCATTGCATCGATCTTGACGTCATCCTTTCCCTTCTCCAAGAGGGTCTTGAACTCATTGACCGAAGTCTTGTTCGCCGTGTTTGGCTCATATATCAATGTGTAGCCAGAATCACTCATATTGGCGAGATCTGTTTAGGATTTTTTTCGATTTCGTAGTTTTTTGAGCGACGTGTTTGAATTTTTAGTCACGTGGAGAGAACTTCAAATTGATACACTTCACTACGTGAGGTCCTAATTCCGTCACCTCATGAGGCTCACCTTTTCACTAGTATCTGTAAACAATTGACACTTTTCCACCGATTTATATACACGATGCATACTAATATTTCTACTAATATCTATAATCACCTTTAACCTACACTTCCTCTCATTCCAGACATTTCTCCATCTATAACTCTCCAAGGAGATCTAACCTATTAATGCTAAACTATCTTCCATTAGCTGAAAACTTCATTCTTTTTAATCGCTGTCGCTGTTGTCAGGATTAGCCAACACCAAGCGAGGTTTATCATCATGGTGGTCCTTACCATTGCTGAACATACGGGATTTGTCCGGCTCTGCATCTGTTGGGGTGTCCTCCTCGCCATATTCTTCCAACTCGTCCCACTTGTAGCCGGGGTGCTGGTAGTAGCCGCTCATTGAGAGGCCGAAGTTCGCGTCACTAAGCGAACCTGACGACGACGTCGATTTCATGGACTCATTTCTGCGAAGCTCACTCGTGGAGCCGGTAGCAGTACTATTATCATCGATTGTCAACTCACTTGTCTTGCGAGCAAGTGAGCTGTTACGCGACACATTAGTGAGCGATGTAGGTGCTGCAATACTCGAATTGGATGATTGCACTTCTGATGCAGTGGTGTTGTTGGTTCCTGCTGGCTTCAAGCTGATACCAATGGTCCTGCTCTCATCACCTTCTTCGATCTCAGCCGCAAGCAATCTCCGTGCCAAATGGCCATGCTTCAACTCCACTCCACTTGACTTCTTCTTGCCCAGCAATCCGGTCGTCCTGCGAGTATACTTGCCACTGTTGTTGCTTGCCTTCATATCTACAGGCAAAATTCCTGTTGGCAATTTCCATTTCCCTGGTCCGCTGTCGTTGACTGCAGTACCCGCATTCCTTCTAATCGCGAGCACATAGTTGGAACGCTCTCCCTCACCTGGTTTCAAATCCAAGCCCTTTTTAAGCGTCGCTAAATTGACGTTCCTGTACGAGTTGGAGCTCCACACCGAGCTGATCGACGTCGACTGCCTATGTGCACGTTTGAGGTTCGACTGCAGTGATGCATTGGTCGCCAATGTCCTTGACCGCGACACAGGGTATTCGCTGCTGTTGAGGGAATCCAACCCGGTGGTGGAGTTTTTGAGCGAGTTCATTCTAGGGGACGTCTGTGTTTTCACGTATGAACTGTTGCGTGGAGTAAGACTGCTATTTGTAGGTGTAGCACTCAATGGTGCAGCTGTGAAGGACTTGCGCTTCGCTGTAGGGGGTACAATTGGAGATCCAAACGGCTCGCTATTATACTTGCGACGTCCTGGTGATTCAAAGTATTCGTCACCAACGGCAGATGAGGCAGATGACGAGCTCACAGACGCATTCTCCCGTGGGTAGAGTACGCCCTCATATCCAAACTCATCGCGTGTCAACGACGAAAGACTCTCAGGTCCACTTTCCAATGGGTACGGAGCAGACTTTGTTGCTTCCAATGGGTACGACCCAGACTTGGTCCCAACCAGTGGAGTATCCGAAGAAAGGCGGCCAGAAATATCTGAAAAGCTCTTTTGATCAAGGGAGAAACTCTTTTGGTCAGCAGAGAAACTCTTTTGATCTGGAGAAAGGCTCTTTTGATCAGTAGAGAAGCTCTTTTGGTCTGGAGAATCTAAAATCCTCTTGTCAGAAAACCGCTCCTCGGAAGTGTTGGAAAACTTATCTGGAGTACCCAAGAACCGGTCGCGCAACCCCGGGAATCCTTCAGGGTCAGACAAAGCAGGGCTGCTGTCAGTCCCCGAGTCATCTTGGATGTATCTAGAGAGTCTGTCGAACTTTTCACGGTCTGCTGGGGTGAATTCCTTTCGCAGGGTGTATGAGTCTCGTTTATCATCATCATCATAAGAGTGATGGTCGTCATAGAGGTCAAGAACGTCCCTCTTTTCTGGGCTGTACATTGGTCTCTCATCCGTGTCGTACCCTTCAGATTTGGGCAGCTCTATCAGAGCATAGTTTCCAAGCTCTGAGTCGATTGTGCCGATCAAGTCGCGCATGTCGTTCGAATGGTCTCGTTTATGGGCGAACTCCTCGTATCTTGCACCCTTCTGTGAATCATCAGAGTCCCTGTACTCGCTTGAGGGTTCTTTCAGGTAAGTTTGCGCAGTGTTGAAAAACAAAGCATCCTCAGATTCCAGGCTTGGGGGCGAAGGTTCTGGTGGTGGGGGCTTACGCGAAAGTCTGTGCACGTGAGATGTGGTTGGGGAAAGGGCTGACTTGGGACGATCTTGAGCCATGCCCGACTCCATATTGACCGGACTGATAGGCGTGGTGTTCGATAAGCGGTTTTTGGTGGGTGTTCCCCCACTCAAATTGGAAGCGCTCATTGGGGTGCGCGAGTTAAGGTAATTACCTGGTGACCGTTCCGTGCTGAGGTACTTTGCAGGCGAAGGGTATGGGGAATCCGACGGACCGGATTCTGGCAGTCTGTGCAGATAGTCGCCTTCGAGATTCTGGGACTTCAGTATACCTCGTGGTGATTGGAGGGAGGAAGGCTCCACCATAACCAGGACAGGTATTTCTGCTGCAAGGCTCGCGATATCTTTCTGCGGTGCGCTGCGCAGTATTCTGGGGTTATCATGATTGTCTTTTAGCGCTGGACTGGAACTCTTCTGCTTAAGCGAGGGAGTAGAAGACTTGGTCTTGAGTGCCCCACTGCTCGGCTTTTGCGAAGCATTGGTTTGTGTGCGGGTTGTTGTTGGTTTGGCCGAAGCAGGAGGCTCACCGTGGTGCCCGTTGAATATCGACAGGATCCGGGAACCAAAGAGCGATCTTCTGTCTGTTCCTGACATGGGTCGCAGTACTTTTTAGGAGTGCACGATATATTTTGGATGTACTTTTTCTGCCTCTTGTGCGGAGTGAACAGCAGAAGCGAGCACAGGAAAAAAATAAGACCTCTACAGCTGACGATGGAATTGTAATGAAGCGATTGTGTACGTCTACACGTGAAAAGCTCATTGTTTGCGAAAGAGAAAGATAAGCGAGAATCAGTTTCGTGAGACGCATTATCGTAAATTTTGGATCGTCACTTGATCGTCTGTCAAGAGCAACAATCGGAAGATATAATTGAGTAAAAGAAAGTCGTAAAGTACGTTTCACCTTGTAAGTTCGCCTCATCTTGCTCCACGTGGTATCTTGAACCACCTAGGCCAGTCGCCTCGAATGCTTAGGTAGCCCGGAGGCCAAATGTCATGGCTTCTTGTTCTTGTAGCCCTCCATGTCGTTGTCATGTCGTGTATGCCGTCTTAATGTCGTTTTCCATAGAGCATGTCGTCTCTATGTCGCTTTGATGTCGCCAATTATCTACCTCCTCTATGAGATGAACATCAGCGGCAAGGTACAAAACCTCCGATCGGTGTCGTTCCGCAACTTGGACACTGGAACATGTTGCGATGATGTGTCCCAGCCGGTCTGGAAACGCAATTGTTGCATGTTCGACTCCTTCATCACAATACATACTATCGTCAAGAAAACATCCACCTCAACCAAAAGAACCACAATTGAAAAGTTGCTCTACGTGAGCGAGATCTGTTCAAACGATGCAGACCCTACGTTTCCACGCATCGTCATGCCCTCTATTCCCAATGATTCTAGCAACCGCAAAATCGCAGTGCGGCTATGGATCAAGAGTAGGGCAGATGCAAGCAATCGAGAAATGAGCCTTACCAAAGGGGAGAAGCAAGAGACCGAGAAAGACCAAGTCACAGAGGAGATAGATGGGAAAGCTAGCAATGGTGAAGCTACAACAGGAGATGTGAGTCCACATGGTAATGGAACTCAAGGAATACCTAGTCAACGTACACCTACTAATGGAAAGAGTACGAAAGCTCTCAATACTCAACTAAATGGTGCTCACGATTCACACAAAGGTGATGATTCTAAGCTTCTGAGGGATAAAAGTGAAGCAGATTCTAACCTTCCAATTCACACAAAGGATCTGGTTGATGACGAAGAACCATCGTGGACACTTTTGGCATACTACAGCATTCGCCTCAACAAGCTTGCGCCTTTAGATGGATCCTTTGACACATTATCCGAGGTGTACACATTTCGCGACAATGCCATGATACTCAATTTGGATGGGGAGTTGTGTGCCGTTCCTGGTACTTTTAGCATTAAAGAGAACAAACTTCTTGTGGATGGATCACCAGTCCACAGGGGCCACGAACTACCCTCTTATTCCTTTGACTGCATACGATCGATCACTCGATTTTCAAGGTCCATTGAAGAATTGGCCACTGTCAAGCGTGACTTGGCAAAGCAGATCGCTCTTCTAGCCCGTAGAAGTCCGTTGAACGTGGATTACGAGATGGAGAGGTGCCGTAAGGAACTTGCTCGGATACATGAGGTCGTTGACGTACAGGCTGCGGCAAAGCACACCCTTGAGGTGGAAATTGAATCCATCAAGATCAAATTGAAGGCTGCGAAACATGCTATTGCACAAAAGCTGCGAGAAATACACCAAGATGCATCTACACAACTTGAACTTATAGCCTCCGAGGTTGATCCTCTTCGTGAAACTTTAGAAACCACCGTTGTATCCGGTTTAGTACAAACTGTACGTGACATCGTTCAACGAATCGGTCTTGTTTTCCCCATCACCAACATACCAAATTCAGTAAGGTTCTCAATTGTCGGTATTGAGCTCGCTGCAAGCATCCCTGACTTACTCAGCACCTGTTACTCCTCGGAATCTGCAGAAGATTTCAATGCCGCGCTCTCCTATATTGTTCAACTTATGAACATAATGGCTCTTGTGTGCAATACCACATTCAAGTTCCCCATGATAGCCTGTGGAAGTGAGAGCGTGATAATCGATGCAGTGAGTAGTAAGGACGTACTATCGCTACCTTTGAACTACGATCCAAGTTTATCCGTTACCGCTGAGCCTGGAGATAAGCTTACCAACGAAGGATTTGAAAAGGGCCTCAGGCTTCTTAATTCCAACTTGATCCAGTTATTGCAATGTGCTCGGCTGTTGTTGGAGAGCGATGCGAGCGAAGTGCCCATTGATTGCACAGACAATCTCCTCTGGAATCTACACTACTTGATGTTGTTTATGACAGAATAGAACAAGGGTAGTAATAAATGCATACTTAGGAGGCGTGTTCGCGAAATGTTCGTCTCAGAAATTGTTAATTTTTCTCCACGTTTCGGATCATGTAAACAAATATATTAAACAATAGGATGTACCGTTGAGTGTTGGTACTCAAAACCATCATCACACGGCGGTGCATGTTGGTATCTTGTTCTACGTCCTTCGTATCTTCGAAGCATAAACTTCCTTTGGATTATTAGAATCTATTCCATACTATTTTCAGATCATCAGAATCACGTCATGCCGATTCAAACTCTACAATACTCGATTTCCTTCGTATCATTGATCCTGGTATATATGTATTCTCAGTATAAACTGAATTCTTTTAAGTTCCCACTAAATATCTTACAACAAAGCGACGGCAAGAGCACCGACAACTGCACCGACTGGAGCGTAGAATGCATCGGCACCACCCTTAGAACCAGAGCTCGAAGCAGCAGACAGCGAGCCGGAAGCAGAGTGGCTAGCAGAACCAGAGGAGGAACCCGAAGCGTGGGTGGCAGAACCGGAAGCAGAACCAGAACCGGAGGCAGAACCAGAACCGGATCCGCCAGCGGAACCAGCAGCGTTAGCCTGCAATCTAGAGTACCATGGCAAGTTAGTTGCAAAAGCCTCGATCGAGCTCACGTCAAGAGCGGAATCATCCAACATGGTGGTGTAGGAGTTGTCTGTGTAGGTGTTGATCTTTGGTGCCAAAGAAGTCAACTGTGGTGGCACATTCTTGGCAGTCTGCAAGAAATCAAGGTACTGCTTTGGGTTAGCCTTCAAGTCGGAAACCAACGCGGTGAAGAACTGGACCTGCGACTGGTCAGCGGCCTGTGCGATGGCGAAAAGTGCAGAAGCAGTCAAAGCTGTGATGGAGAATTGCATTTTAAATTAGTTGATGAATAAAATCGTAAGTGACAAACGAGCAACAATATATATACTATGCCCAGGCAGAATTTTCGGTTTGGTCATAATTTCCTTTTTAGGAAATTCATAGTGATCATCACAAAGAAAACGCAAATTTCGTCAGTAAAACGAAGGAGCCCCGATGTAGTCTAGAACACTGGGGCTACAAGCGGCTTCCGGGGTGGGGTCGCTGGAATTCCTGTCATTATTGGATGATCTGGTGTCCAGATTGACTACAATAGGCGCATGACAGACTAAATTTTCGACTCCTGCCCCTGCTGAAACTATAGACAACCGGAATTTGTGGGGGGAAAAATGAGGGGATCACCTTCATGTGAACTACTGCGAACTTTATGCAGGAATTGCCGTTTCTTTCAACTTCTTCAACGTCATGGTGCTTAGGAGCTCGCGGATCAGCTAAACGGAATAGAAGGGAAATTTACTGCACGGTCGAGAACTTGTGACCCGTCAATGTGACAATACCACATGGAGTATTGTTTCACGGACGAGGAAATTTGAGTTTCAGAGTACGACACATTGAACGAGGTTCTTTGTGCCAAGATAATCCGTTCTATTATTATCTCCACAATAAGACAGTCAATATATAGTGTATTTTCTGTAGTAGCACCACGTAAAGTTATACATGGTTCATAATAGATTACGTAAGGTGTTTTGGTTCATAATAGATTATATAATGTGTCTTGGTTCATAATAGATTATGTAATGCTTTTTCTTCATAATGGATTATGTAACTCATACGTGGTTAATAATAGATTACGTGAATATCGTTTCGTATGCTTACAAATTTGTTTGTAAGATTGTCTTACTTAATAACTGACCAAAGTCCAAATCCGGATATTACCAAGCATTTACAAATCCACTCTTTTCAGCTATCACCTTAGAATTAAGCTCAGAATCGGAGACATGAGGTGGTGCCACAGTTTCTAGGAACGTGGCCACAATTATTCCAAAGCGATTAAATTGGATAAATCTCCTATTGTACGCCTTAGATTATCGATTATTTGGTGCTCGGGGGGGACCGTTAATTCGAAGAGGGGATTCTGTAAATAATTCTGCCGACTGCGTACTTTGAAACTTTATAATACGGTGATCATTTCAAGGGGGTTGTTGAGAATATGTATTATGCAGCACGTTGTCACCATTGGTGGTTAGCGGACGCGCTTTGATCAACAAGGTCGTGCATTCCATATGCCCATACCAAACAGACGGCTGTAGAAACAATAGGCAAAGTGATTCTTACGATTATGTTTGTGTTACACATTAACTCAAAAAATGAAAAATTACAATATTGCGTTCCACTTCTCCCGGAGTTGCTCCACCCTTCGGCTTCTGAATTCGCCGCGCACGATAGGATTTATGCTCTGAGGAGTTTTTATCTCTTATCGGAGAGGACTTTGCTGAGAAAACGCCTTTGAGGGGTCCTGATGAAAAAGTCCCCTATTTTCTTGGGTGCAAATTCCCCACAATTGAAGCCGTGAAGCTTGCGAAACTACTCAATCACTAAAGAAGCTAGTTGTATTAGTTAAATAAATTTATCAGTCCTAAACTTGCTTACAACAAGAACAAAGCAGCGACGGCGAGCAAACCAGTAGAGCCAGCAACAACAGCAGCGTCACCCTTGGAGGAGGAACCGGAAGCACTGTGGGAAGCAGAAGCAGAACCGGAGGAAGAAGCAGCGTGCGAAGCAGAGCCGGAGGCAGAGCCAGAGGCGGAAGCAGCGTGCGAAGCAGAACCGGAGGCAGATCCCGAAGCAGACGCAGCGTGCGAAGCAGAGTCGGAAGAAGCAGCGGAAACAGTGGCAGCGGTGGCGGCGGCGAGGATAACAGCGGAGGTGAACTTCATTTTAGGTGTAGTAGACTAAAGGAAATAGTGAAGCTGTGTAAAAGTATGCCAATTGCCCCCTATTTATATTTCAGCCAAGGAGGCTTTTCCCCCTCGTTGACTTTTTTATTCAATTGCAAAAGCCCGCAACTCTATCAAGCGTGGCTTCGGCCAATAGCCGCGTTTGGTGCTATTTTTTCATAATATTCACCCCAAACCCAATTGTGGGAAAATCCACACAAACATGACCAAGGCTTAGTCTGAAAGTTACCCTGTCGCCAAATTAAACGCAGAAAACCAGAACAATTATGGGTGCTAAAAATAACGTGCTTCTACACTCGTACCACCAGTACTATCGTTTCCAAGAGTGTGTTTGGGTAGCGCAAAAACTGCAACAGGAATGCGGGATGGGTCGATAAAAAAAAAAAGGCAACTACAAGTTGTAAGCACTGACCGCTACTCCGAGTTGCTTGCTACCGGTGTTGCTTGCTCCAAGTACTAATCTCCAAAAGTGTGTATGGCATAATGATAGCTCTGTGTAATCAATTGTTTGTCTATGAAATTCCCACATGTTGCGATATTATTTCGCAATCTAACTTCACTTTGTTGACCGTTTCGAGACAAAGGGTCTCAGATTAGGGGATTTTATGATTTTAGAGAGAGCCAAGTTTTTTACCATAGAAGTCATCTACAACGAAATTCTCTTAGAATAAAACTGCTCTCGTGAGTCTGTATGTTGTCTTCTTCCCCATCCCGTTGATCCCACCACATCCGGGGCAATTGTAGACGGGAAAAATGCCCACGAGTTCAATTTTCGGATAAAGCATACGAGGACAAATATAGCGATGTTTTGACCGTCTACAGAACGCGAAAACCCCAATTTGGCTTTGTTCTCTCAGATTTCCTATCTCTTGTCAACGTCCGCTCATGACGGTCAATTTTTTTCAAAGAGGCTTCTCGAAGTTTGTTAATATTCGCGTAATTCCCACAACCACGCTCAATTGCGTGTTCTCGCGTTGACACCCGCGTTCCCGTCTAATAGACCCCCCCTTGTGAGATCTCGAAGCATGAGGCTTCCTTCCGGCTTCGCTACTACAATCCGAAATTGCCGCAATGATGTCAACGTGAAACGTTCCAGAATATACTTCCGGCATATAGAATACCTTAAACCCCAAAACTTCTGTGAGCTCCCAAGTACTACAAAACAACGCTTCTGGAGCTCACGGCACGATCATGAGGGTGATCGTTTGCCTTATTCGCACTCAATTGGCCGTGTAGAGTCGTATTCGGATCTTGAATTCTATACTTAGACGTCTATACTTAGAAACGGCCCATTTAAAGCCACCTTAAGGGCTGAGCCACTACTGAAAAAGACTCACACGTTTTTAACGGATTCTGCAACACTGATAGCCGTCCTGCGACATCCGTCTAACCAGTGCTGCAACATTGAGTCCAACTCGTCTGTGTGTGGTCGTCATAGTCGGGTTATGGCAGACGTTGTACTATTGTTCTCGTACAATCGTCTCCGATAATACACGTTGACGAAGTCGCTATCAATACTGTATTTGGATTCGAAAACCTTAAACTCACATATGGATTAATGAAAGGCGATCCGGATCTGACTATTGTTCCAGGGCAATGCGCTTCAGTGCATATTACGATTGACATTCCATCGAACAAACTAATCAAGGCACGCGTGCCCCGCTGTAAATCATGGCTGTGTTTCCCCACTCGGTAGGTGTAGTGTGACCACAGATCGCTCTGACTTGTTTCGTTCAACGGCCGATTAGATTAAAACGCCCTACCATATCGATTGGATTCTGCACTCGCCTTGACAGGTTTAAATTTCGCGACTAATACGACATACTCTTAATTTCTTTAGCTTTCGTAATTGTGGGGCTTTTTGTTCTCGCCTTGCCAGAAATATGTCTATAGGGGCGGTCGTATGCCGCACCATCTATTCCCCCTTTACAGTAAAGCCTAATTTCTCTCTATATCTTGTGCGTCCAAGAACCTCAGTCCGCCTTATTAATTTTTGGTTTGGCGTGGTCCCATGGACCCAGTAACTCGTTCTTGTACCTCTGCAAAAACAAGAAATAGGCTGGAAGACCAAACACGATGCTCGCAACACAGACCCACCAGAGTATCAATAGCCGGAGGCCCAAAATCGTTGCAATTAAATAATTCAACGTCGAAAACAAGACAAAGAAAATGAGCCTGTGGACGTTGTGGTACTCCAATTTGCGAATGTTGTAGTCCAAGATAGGGAGAAGCAAATTGCTGTGAATTGCAAAGAGAATGAAGAAGAACACTTGCGACGTCGTACTTAAACGCGATGCTAACACAATCGAGTTAGAAAGTGAGATGTTGGTCGACAAGATGGGCCTGTACTCATTGCTTGTTGTGGAAGGGTTAGTTGTAGCAGGTGCTGTGTTCATTCCGTAGTTGTGTAATGAGGTACTGGCTATGCAGAGGATGAATGAAAGTGCCCAAATAGAGTCCGATGAAGTTGATCGCGTCAACGACTTCAAAATCGGTGACAATATGAGTAGGATGAAAGCTATAAGTAAGTAAGACTTAAGGCTTAGATTCCCCACATTCGCAGCATCCTTGGATTTAGTCTTCATCCATGATACCATTACGAATCCTGTCGCGGTGAACACCGTGCTGATGATGGCAGGTAGTGAGCTACTCCATTGGAGATGGTAAATGGCAACAAACATGAATACCACAAGGAGCAAACTACTCAAATGAAACACAATGAGCGAAAAGTCGTCCACTAACTTGAGATATGAGTATGTTGCAACCGTCTCGTTGCGCGTCATCTGCGACAAGAACGACTTGTCGGTGTAGTTGTCTGGATATGGTTGCTTAAGATATAGAAGTTTCTTCCATTGCGGTAGTCTATGTGTAGAGGGCGATCGCCTACCAAGGGATCGTATGTCTGGTGTACTCCTTGAATAAGCAGACTGTTGAAAATGTGGAACCCGAAGCATTGCGTGGCCTGGTGAAATCACAGATTTGGTTACGCATAAAAAAAATTACCACACCTCTGTCATGTCTGATCCGTTTGGCGCTTCAACCTCAAGCACATCGAGCGTCCATAAACTTCAAGTGCCTCGTCACTCGTACAATACGTCGGTGACGTCGGTGAGTTCTGGAATTCCGGCATTACTCGGAAGCAAGAGTATGAATAGTGTGCTTCGTCTCTCGAGGGCAAACACAAGCACAGGAGAGTCAAGTTTCCAGGCATTTGACGGACAGAGTGTAAGGCTCAACGACCGCACACCTACTGCGAAGCCAAATGTGACGTACCTGGATAAATTATGGACGCAAATTGATGTTCTTGACGACGTGAAGAAGATGCTGGAGCAAGTACGTGAAAAGGGGTCATTTTTCAATGAACCGTTTGCTGCAGAGCTCGATAGTCTCAAGGCCCTGCAGAATCGGCTCTTGGCGGCAGTGAATGCGCAAAAATTCGACTCGAGAGACAACTATGTGTCCAAGAGCACGGACGAAGTCAAAGAAGTTGCGCAACAACCACTGCAGAGTAACAAAATGGAGGACTTTTTTGAAAGCGAAGAGTTGAATAAGTATGATTTGAAGAGAAAGCTGGACTTCGCGGAGATGAATGCTTATATCGATGACGTGAAGAATGGGCTCGATGATGTGGCAGAGACGATGAAGAAGTTCGGAAGCACAACCAAGGAGATGTGGTAGTCTTCGGAAGCAGTACAAGGATCAGGTATCCAAGTGCTAGAGGCATAGGATTTGTCTTTTCAAGATAATATGGTTAGAAAGCTTGTTTAGGATAAATATATGAATCTATGGTTATACTAGAAAGAATCAAAAATTTTGGGATGGCAAACTCTTCGATGAAAGAAAATAATCTCTACGAGACCATATCTGTATGTGTGGGGCTATCTCACTGTAGGAATATTTCGTGGAAGTAGTCTACACAACAGTGCTAACCCCGCGCCGTTTTTGCACTATAACATTGAGGGAAATTTTTCCGGCATTAATTTCAAGATATTCCGGAGTCACAGCAGAAATCAGAAATCGGCGAATCGCAGAACACTTTTAGCACCCTTTACGCGTGGTTTTCTTTTTTAGTAATACGTGCCCCGTTTATTATTGTGAATATCCCCATGGGGACTGCTGATCTGCAATCTGTCCCCCGCTGATTCCAGAAACTGTCAGCAGGTAGAGCCCCAAGGATGGAAGTATAGAGTTATAATCTTGTAGTTACGTGACTTCACTTACCCCGTGGGGCAGCAGCTCATGAGTTTAGTTGGATTATTGCTGTGCTAACGTCATCCGACGTTTTTCATTTTTAGTGTGCAGTACATTTCGGAAAATCTTCCCTATGATTCTTTCGGAAAAACATAGTAATCTATCGAAGGATAAGAGTAGTCCGTCAGGTGAGGAGTCGCGATTGTGGGTCCTCAGTACATGAGGTGGTCCAAAAATGATCACAAGTTATATTATGCGCCGTCTCCAGTTACTCACTCTGCTATATTGCCATTTTTATAGCGGAATCAGGGCCGGAGTTGCCCCGAACAACGCCTCCACAAGTTTTTTCTTTGACTTTTTTCTTACACAAATTGTTGGTTTTTTTCGTATTTAAACAGAGTCCACCGCCGATTTCTTTTCCCACTCATACTTTGTTTATTCCAATCAAAATCTAACCATGGTTCACTTAGGTCCAAAGAAGCCTCAGCACAGAAAGGGTACGTTCACCGATGTCTCAGACGAGATGTTGGCAGAGTTGAAGACCGTTGAGGACCAGTTGATCATCTCCTCATCAACTTTGCAGGATATCACCGCCCACTTCATTACTGAATTGGACAAGGGTTTGTCTAAGGCGGGCGGTAACATTCCTATGATCCCAGGTTGGGTCATGGACTTCCCAACCGGTAAGGAATCTGGTGATTACTTGGCTATCGACTTGGGTGGAACCAACTTGAGAGTTGTCCTTGTCAAGTTGGGTGGTAACAGAGATTTCGACACCACTCAATCCAAGTTTGCTTTGCCAGGTTGGATGAGAACTGCCACCTCTGACCAGTTGTGGGACTTCATCGCCGACTGTTTGGGTAAGTTTGTTGAGGAGTTCTTCCCTGAGGGTGTTACGGAGCCTCTTCCATTGGGTTTCACTTTCTCCTACCCAGCTTTCCAAAACTCCATCAACCAGGGTGTTTTGAAGACCTGGACCAAGGGTTTCGACATTGCTGGTGTTGAGGGCCACGATGTTGTCCCAATGTTGCAGGATGCTATTGCCAAGAAGAACATCCCAATTGATGTTGTTGCTTTGATCAACGACACCACTGGTACTTTGGTTGCTTCCATGTACGCTGACCCAGAGACCAAGATGGGATTGATCTTTGGTACTGGTTGTAATGGTGCCTACTACGATGTTGTTCAGGACATTCCAAAGTTGGAGGGTAAGATCCCATCCGACATCGAAGGAACTTCTGCCATGGCTATTAACTGTGAGTACGGTTCTTTCGACAACGAGCACTTGGTTTTGCCAAGAACCAAGTACGATGTCCAGATTGACGCTGAGTCTCCAAGACCAGGTGAGCAGGCTTTCGAAAAGATGATTGCTGGTTACTACCTTGGTGAGGTTTTGAGATTGATCTTGCTTGAGTTGGCCGAGGAGAAGAAGTTGATCTTCAAGAACCAGGACTTGACCAAGTTGAAGGAGACCTTTATCTTGGACACCTCCTTCCCAGCTAAGATTGAGGAGGACCCATTTGAGAACTTGTCTGACGTCCAGGAATTGTTCTCCAGTGTGTTGAACATCCAGACCACCACCCCAGAGAGAAAGATCATCCGCCGTTTTGCTGAGTTGATTGGTGAGAGAGCCGCTAGATTGTCTGTCTGTGGTATCGCTGCCATCTGTAAGAAGAGAGGATACAAGGAGGCCCACTGTGCCGCCGATGGTTCAGTCTACAACAAGTACCCAGGTTTCAAGGAGAGAGCTGCTAAGGGTTTGAGAGATATCTTCGGCTGGGAAGACTCCGTCAAGGAGGACCCAATTACCATTGTCAACGCTGAGGATGGTTCTGGTGTTGGTGCTGCCATCATTGCTGCATTGACCCAGAAGAGATTGAAGCATGGTTTGTCTGTTGGTTTGAAGGAGTAAATAAGCTGGTTCTTTGATAGAAGTATATGAGCATACGATAAAATTGAAAATAAAATCGTAAATACGCATAAAATGAACGTTGTTATGGGTGGAGCATAAGCCCTTTTCAATTTCAGGATGATTCTACAGTCTCTACCATAAAATTGATAATATTTTGCACAAATCTTGCATAAATTTGAAACACTCTGAAAATGTGGAGCAATATATGAGATAACTTCCTTCATGATAACCAATCACCCCATCTCTTTGTAACTTTGGACGATATCTATGTGTTCTATATGTTCTTCTATTTGTTCACCTATCACTTCTATGGATCACAATATGCAGTACCATTTATTGAACCAAAAAAACGTGAGGACAAACTGATCACCAATTCGCCATCATGTCGCAGGAAGCAAGTGGCATATCAAGCGCACTCAAACAGAACCCGTTTTCTACTATCGGAGATATAGAAGACTCGGAAGAGATTGAAACGCCTTCCATCAACAATGGATCCGAGAGCGTTGTGATTCTTCCAGAGCAAGACGAAACGAATGGCATTATAGTTGTGGGATCACTGACTTCGTCAATTGTTGACGAAGACGATGTCCGCCATACTGAAGAGCTTTTAGAGAAATCCAAACAAGCAGAGAAGGAAGAGAGCCGTGCTCTGAACGAGCAGTTCCACACTAATACCTTGACCATCTCGTACAATCCATGGGACATTTTGAAAAAGAGCTGTGTGAATTTGATCTTGCCATTCATTAATGGTATGATGTTGGGATTTGGAGAAATATTGGCACATGAGATTGGATTCAGATATAACTGGGTAGGTGCTAAGGTGCAGCCACCAAGGAGAATGCTGAAGAAGGAAGTCTCCAAGTTTTTGTAGTGGTCCAAAACCCGTTATGATGACCATCTGAATTGATGTTTTTGGCGATGAGGTAGTAACTATACACATGAAATTACCATCCTCACTTATACAACTGCATTTAAGTGCAGCAACCAACTAGGAAGACTTCCTAAAAGTAAATACGAAACCTAGGTTAAGGAGATTCCATAGCTATTGAAAAGCATACGAATTTTCAATGTAGCACGTTTCCAGCTGTAAGCTTGTTGTCTCATCGGTTTAGGACTTATTGGTTCAGACTTTTGTCTTTATTGGTATAGCCTTTTCATCTTTTCTGGTATAGACATAATGATTGGCTTATACCTAAGACTTGAAGGAAAATTTCGGAGCAGCTAGTGCAAAAACCCCAAGATGAGGCATAGATGAGGGGTTATAGGGCGATCTGTGTCCCGTATGTCGGACACATATGTTCTTCACCCGGCGATCTACGAAGTAATAGCACTTTTTGTGAGCCCAACGAACAGCCCAAATTGCCCGGAAAAACCAGGGCACCACAAAAACTCCGAGAACGCCCGAGCATTGAGAAATATATATTACTGCGGAGTTTTTTTAAGCTTGTATTCCAGAGTTAATAATGTCGAGAATTGAAACAGACGCTTTCGGTGAAATTGAAGTCGCCAATGACAAGTACTGGGGCGCGCAGTCTCAGAGATCGTTGGGCAACTTCGACATAGGAGATGTCAAGATGCCAGTCCCTATCATCAAGGCTTTCGGAGTTTTGAAAAAGGCCGCAGCCACCGTCAATGAGGAGTACGGCTTGGACCCGAAGATTGCAGGTGCTATAAAAGAAGCAGCCACTGAAGTTTTGGAGGGCAAGTTGAACGACCACTTTCCTTTGGTGGTTTACCAAACTGGTTCTGGTACGCAGTCCAACATGAACGCAAACGAGGTGATCTCCAACAGGGCTATCGAAATTTTGGGTGGAGTCTTGGGCTCTAAGAAACCAGTCCACCCTAATGACCACTGTAACATGTCTCAATCCTCCAACGACACTTTCCCAACCGTCATGCACATTGCTGCAGTCACTGAGGTTTCTACTCAATTGTTGCCCAAGTTGAAGGATTTGAGAGATGCTTTAGACGCCAAGGCTAAGGAATTCGAGGATATTATCAAGATCGGTAGAACTCACTTGCAAGATGCCACTCCATTGACTTTGGGTCAGGAATTTTCTGGTTACGTCCAGCAATTGACTTACGGTATTGCCAGAGTCGAAGGTGTCTTACCAAGATTGTCATTATTGGCACAGGGTGGTACTGCTGTTGGTACTGGTTTGAACACAAGAAAGGGTTTTGACGTCAAGGTTGCACAGGAAGTCTCCAAAATCACTGGATTGCACTTCGAAACTGCTCCAAACAAGTTCGAGGCCTTGGCTGCACATGATGCCTTCGTTGAGGCATCTGGTGCTCTCAACACATTGGCTACTTCCTTGTTCAAAATTGCCAATGACATCAGATACTTGGGCTCTGGTCCAAGATGTGGCTACGGTGAGTTATCGTTACCTGAAAACGAACCTGGCTCTTCTATCATGCCAGGAAAGGTCAACCCAACTCAATGTGAGGCATTGACTATGGTCTGTGCCCAAGTCATGGGTAATAACACCACCATCACCTTCGCAGGTGCTTCTGGTCAGTTCGAATTGAACGTATTCAAGCCAGTCATTGCATTGAACTTGCTCTCTTCGATCAGATTGCTTGGTGATGCTTGCAAGTCCTTCAGAATCAACTGTGTGGAGGGAATTGTTGCCAACAAGGAAAAGATTGAGAAGGTCTTGAATGAATCTTTGATGTTGGTAACTGCCTTGAACCCAAAGATCGGTTACGACAATGCTTCCAAGGTCGCTAAGAATGCACACAAAAAGGGCATCACTTTGAAGGAGTCGTGCTTGGAGTTGAACATGTTGACTGAAGAAGAGTTCAATGAGTGGGTCAGACCTGAGAAGATGATTGGCCCAAAGGATTAGTGGAGTTACTGATATATAGTATGAATGAAAATGTTCAATGAAGCTCTGATAGTATGAATAAAAATACTCAATGAAGCTCTGATAGTATGAATAAAAATGCTCAATGAAGCTCTACAGTATGAATAAAAATGCTGAATGAATGCTGAATTAACGTCTATAACTTATCTAAAGTAAATAACCACCTATGATTATAATGCTGGAAGTTTCACATCTTGTCTTTCGCTGAAAACCTCGTACTCACGGTTCATTCCCACTGGGTATCTCTTCATCGTGTTGCATTCCAAGCACTTGTGCACTAACACATCACACTTTTCCTCTCTTGCCTTTGAGGTGTTCTCAATGAAGATCTCCATGGAGAGTCCTGGTATCAACATGGTTTGGCACTCTTTACACACGGTTCTTTTGAGACCCGGCGTGAGCTTCAACACCGCTTTCTTCGCTACCAAGTCGAGCAGACGGGCGTAATGTCGTGAAAAAACACTGTATTTCTTGCCCTGTGCAAGTAGATTTGCAACTCCGTAGAGGTGGTTTATTCGGGCATAGTGGTCTTTATGCGGAATCACCTTAGGTGGTCCACCTTTGCCCTTCTCTTTGGGTTTAGGTGCCATGAAGTAGATGCGACTTTTTTATCGTAAATGTCGGAGGCAAATTTTTGAGGCACTAAAAATCAACAATATTGCAAAAGACATAGTACACCTAGTCTACTACAACAATATAATATGAGTGGTTACGATAGTGCTTTATCCATTTTCTCGTATGTATCGATTGATTTAATTGCCAATTCTGCAATCTCGATTACTAACTCCTTAGGCCCGATGGACATGTGTTCCGTAAGTTATATTGATTCGTTAATGAAACAGCCCATACTAACTAAGTTCTAGAGGTCGAATATGCTTCTGAAGCAGTCAAGAGAGGTACTTGTGCCGTGGGTGTGAAGGGTAAAGAATGTGTTGTCTTGGGATGTGAAAAGAGAACCACATTGAAGTTACAGGACCCACGTATCACTCCATCCAAGATATGCAAGATCGACAACCATGCCTTGTTAGTGTTTGCTGGATTGAATGCTGACGCAAGAATCTTGGTGGACAAAGCCAGAGTAGAGGCCCAGTCACACAGATTGACATTAGAGGACGCCGTCTCGATCGAATATTTGACCAAATACGTCGCTGGTGTTCAGCAAAAGTACACCCAGTCTGGTGGTGTGAGACCTTTCGGCATTGCTACTATAATCGCAGGATTTGACAGCAACGACAACGTTCCTAAGTTATATCAGACTGAACCATCGGGAATCTACAATGCTTGGAAGGCACACGCCATCGGGAGATCCTCCAAGACTGTGAAGGAATTCTTGGAGAAGCACTACGAGGAGAACTTGAGCGACGAAGAAACCATCAGATTGACTGTCAAGTCGCTTTTGGAAGTCGTTCAAACTGGTGCTAAGAACATCGAGGTGTCGGTGTTGAAGTCAGGAAACAGAATTCAACAGTTGACCGTGGACGAAATCAAGAAATATGTGGACGAAATTGAGGCTGAGAAGGCTGCTGAGGCTGAGAAGAAGAAGCCAAAGGGAAGAGACTAGTTGCGTAACAATAGAAGTGCAAAATAGGAGACTAGTCTATGTTTGTATGAATCGCATAAGTAAGAAGTAGTCTATGTTGTAATGAATAGAAAAATCTTAAAAGGTAAATGAAAGCCATTCTATCAACTACGTGGTATAGTGAAAGTCGTAAGTTACATTATTGTCTTCTATAGGCGAATCTTCATCTTTCCTCCATCCCAATCCTCACTTTCTTTTAGCCTTTTTGCTCTTTGCACCCTTTGGCTCAGCCGCCCTCTTCTTATCTGTGTTGTTACCAGGTACAACCTTGAAAAACCCATCTAATCTACCTTGAATACCTGCTTTCAAGCCCTTCTTCAACTTCTCCACACCGGACTTGATTCTGTCCTCACTGAAGCCTTTTTCGTTGACCATGAAGTCAACCAATCCCTTCAAGTCTGGCTCCTTCCACTTCAACGAAACGTCTGACGCAGGAGTCACCTCTGGCTTCATGAACAATTGTCGTGCTTCGGCATATGGCCAGTTTTCAGGCACCTTGAATTTAGTCTTCTCAGGGTTGCTTTCGATGTGTTCGATAATTTTCTCCAAAGAGCCGTGTTCTTTGATCAATTTGAAGGCAGTCACAGTTCCAACTCCCTTAATAGTCTCACAGTAATCACATCCAAGTAAGATACACAAGTCAATGAAAGCTTCTTTTGGTAAGTTCAAGCCCTCCATAGCCTCGCTGTATGCGATCTGATCTATAGGCATCTTTCTGGCTTCCGCAAAAGTCAAGTGTCTCAACAAGAACGGAGGTTCATAACAAAGAGTATCCATATCCTCTGAAGCAGCAGCGTACACCTTTCCACCCCTTGCCAATTCAGCACATTGTGCCTCTGCTTCACATGGAGCTTCGACATATGGTATACCCATCAAACCCAATAACTTCTTTGCTTCGTCATTTTGCTCTCTAGATACCCTCACCAATCTCTTCTCGAACTTGAGGAGATCTGCAACGTTATCAGTGTCTTTGAGCGAATCAATATTCTTTTGAGCCTCCTCTCTTCTCAATAATCTCTTCTCCAACTCTCCACCTTTTAACACAGGTGGTTTACCATCGAAGACGTATACGGGCTTGATGTTGTTTTCAACCAATCTAATGGTTCTGTAGAACATACCCAGCAAATGTGAAGTTGTCTCACCATTCTCATTTGTAAGCTGTTGGCCATCGGACTGTCTCACGGCAATGAGAAACTGGTAAAGACACATAGAAGCATCAATAGCCACCTTTCTACCGAACAAGTTCTTCAATTGAAACTCCTTGTATGCCAGAGGAGAGTGTTCCTTGATCAACTGGTTAAGTCCTTTAACACCCATATTGATTTGTAGCGACGCGTAATTTTTTCGCGTTCCAAAAATGAAAAATTATAGTGAATCTACAGTTTCCAATACCTTCATTTATTTAATTCATCAATTCAATAAAGTAAACACGATTTCAGAACTCCCGCACCGAGGAACAGCGAAGCCAGTCAATGGCTAAGACGATAATGTTCAACTGAATTATGCAACTGCGGCAGTAGGAGCGGCAGTCAGTCTGCTTGGATTGCTTGCATTTTCCTTCAAGGCAATCAACTGCTTGGATCTGAAGGTCTCGTAGTGTACCAAAGCAGTAGTCTCAATCAAGTCCTGCAAGTGGGTTCTTGTCAAGAAGTCTCTCAAGAAGACAAACTCACACTGGCTGACGTCCTCAACGTTAACAGCACCCCACTTGGTCTTTCTACCTCTGACGGTTTCGCCGTTGATTTGGATCTCCTTCTCGGAACCAGCAATAGCAAAAGGAATCAAAGACTTGATGTCCTCGTTCAACTGTCTCTCGTCCTCAAACAAGTCCTCCGAGTCGTAAGGGTAGATGTTGAAGCTGTATCTGGCAAACTCAGATTGCAAGAGCTTCTTGAAGTCAGCTCTCTCGTCAATAGTCAAAGAGTCTGACTTGGCAATGACAGGAACCACGTTAGCAATCTCAGACAACTTCTTCAAGGCTTGCACGTCTAACTGATTCAACTTCTTACCATTTGGAGGAATAAAGTACAAGATGCAGTGAACTCTGGTGTCTGGGATGTGTCTTTCTCTCTGAGCGGTCAACTCCTTTCTCAAGTATTGCGAGTGCTGCTCCTTGATATATTTAACCAAAGGTTCCCAACACTTTTCGTTGTTGATCTGGTCACCAAAACCGGGCGTGTCGATCACGTTGATGTTCAATCTGACGTTGTTCTCGACCAAACTGTGCGAGGACACCTTGATCTCAGTGGTCTTTTCAATAGGGTCACTGGCGAACTTACGGCCGTTTGTCGAGGCCAATTTCGAGGAGAACAAGGTGTTGACAAGGGTACTCTTACCCAAACCTGATCTACCAACGACCATAACGTTGAAAGAGAATCCTCTCTTCAACAAACGGTTTTCAATCTGGGTTGTGATGGTGTCGAATCCGACATACTTCTGAGGGTGCGCAAGTTGTGCGTCGCCAGCGGTAGCAGACATGATCTAATTTGAGTTGGCGTCTGGTTGACTGGAATTTTTTTTTTGTAAACAACGCTGTTCGTTTCGTAACTTATTGTTTTTGTGTGCAGAATCGGTCGCGTAAGTCGTGTAATGAAAGCTGAAACAATTGGCCAGTATGTTGTGTAGATCGTTTAGCCTTCGCGATTCGAGCTTGGCGACAGTGCTCTCGATCGTATCTACCAAAACTTTTGGCATGAACGGTACTAAAGGAGTCCAAACGGAACTCACACTGGATCAGCATGATACCAACTTATCTCGTGACTTTTATCACGCGACCAGCACCTGACTGTCAATTTTTTTCTGTTCATCTTGATGAAAAATTTACCTCAGTAGACCCACCACATAATGTCGCTCGCGCTCAGATTAACTGGTGGCCTTTCGTTGCCAGGTGTTGTGGCAAGCCTCATGCCACGTATCCCATCGCTAGTGGCACCATGGAACTGGAATGCAACGCAAATAGAAGATAAGAGATTGGAGGAGTTGCGAGAACAACTCGAGAACAACGGCGGACAACCTCCGTTCATGATAGATAACGGCATGATTTTGAGAGCAGCTCCTAAGAAAAAGATGTCGAAGAGAAGACACAGAGTAAAGTTATACACCCCTGGTGACAAGCAGATACACCAGTTGGATAACATTGTTAGATGTCCTGCGTGTGGCCATGTCAAGAGATCGCACTTCATGTGCATGCACTGTTTTGCGGAGATCAGAAACTTCTTGAAAGGAAAGAAGAGAGAGAATGGTTTGATTAAGGACGTGGAGAACCCACAGCAAAACTTGGACCCTACCGATGAGAGAATAGTGTACCCGGGCAAGTATTTGAGTGATGAAGAAATGAAATTGAAGAAGAAGGACTGGATACCTGTGAGAGAGGAGCCATTGCCATACAACAAGCTCCAGTTGAAGCAGCATAAGAAGTAAGCGATCCACAAGATGGAGCTACTGATGGTCAAGAACCAATGATGGGTGGGGATGTTACATGCCGATAGATTCCGGTTACGAACCGGTCCCTCGTTACTTGTATATACGTTTATAATCATGGGGCAAGGCGGAAAATTTCCCAATCTCCTTCAATGTCATCCCTCCTGAAAGTAATTCTGTCGTGTAATCTACTCTGGCCACCTTGCCAGAATTCTATCTCTAATGGAACGAGTCTGATTCCACCCCAGTTTTCAGGGGCAGGAATGTCTTCATCCTTGGTGTCTGCGAACTGAGCTTCGTACTTATTGTTCAAATCGTTCAATGAGTCTCTGGATTCAATAACCAGCGATTGTGGGGAAGCCCACGCACCAATCTTGGATCCTCTAGGTCTAGTGGAAAAGTACTTTTGGGTAGTCTCGCGGTCTATCTTTTCTAAGATACCTTCAACACGTACCTGCCTCTGGATGTGTGGCCAGAAGAAGGTCATTGCTGCGTACTTGTTGGAGTCCACATCTTTACTCTTCTTGGACGTTCCCCAGTTCGAATACACAACGAATCCCGTCAAGTCCAACTCCTTCAACAAAACAATCCTCGAGGATATTCTTCCACTAGGGAGTCTTGCAGTGGAGAAGGTTGTTGCTTCTGGGATGATATCCGAACCTGGTCCCACTTCGCTTTGTGCTTGCTTAAACCATTGGTTGAACTGGATCAATGGGTTGGAGTTGACATCCGTCTCATTTAAATGGCCCTTAGTGTACTGGTAAGTCTCTGGGGCGTAGATCAACGTCTCTTTTGCAGGTGTAGTCATGGTGCTTTTGATTTTGGTGGACGCAAATCTCGTGAGATTTCTCAACATCAACTGCTTTTTATCTTGGTTGCAAGACTGAAAAATGACTCTAACCAGGTGACCAATTTGTGATTTCTTTTTCGGCCCTCGAGAGCCGCCCTTCGTAAACAGAAAACGATCACGCTAATCTTCCTACATTTTGCAGTTTATGTAGTTAGCGCATCTACGTCTCTCCACCCGAATTTGCGCTACCTATCTTTGGTGATCAGGTGCTTTTTGCTCAAATCATCTGAAAAAAAATTGCAACCATGCGTGGAACTGATGAGGTACAGAGTATCGGCAGCCAAAGTAAGAGAAGGAGGTTAGCATACCCGGACAGGCCAAGAAACATATCTCTCTTCAGTAGAAGTGTGCGGCATCCGCTCAACGTTAAGCCAGGCGGAAACCTGTTCTTACCAGTGCACTTTGAAGAGGGACAGCTTTCGAAATCGCAACAGATGGGCTATCTCCTGGGATTCCCTGACGAGTTGGTGATGCTCTTGTTGAGCTACGTGAACGAGCCAGAAACATTAAAGAACATTTCGCATACATCTCGTGTAATGTACGCATTTGCATATGATGAAGAGTTATGGAAGAAAATGTATACGACCCAGGCTGAGGTTGACGGAGATAAGTACGTTTGGAGAGGAAGTTGGAGATCAACGGTCTTGGGAATTAATAAACCCGCACAGTTACAATTACCCGACAACTTATTGTGCTCAGATGTGCTTTACAGACCATTCCAGTGCTCACAGATAGACTACCCCAAGCTTTTCAACAAGGTCATCGCAGAAGAAGAGCAATACCATAACGATGCTTTGGAAAATAACTTGAACGAGATCCCTAGCGGAAGAATTCCAAGGATCCAAGAGTCGGAATTGTCTCTCGAAAAGTTCAACGACGAGCACCATGACTCTCCTTTTATCCTAGTCAACCCCGACAACGAAAGATGGCCAAGGTGGGATTTGGAAACTCTTCTCAAGAGGTTCCCTTCGGTGAAATTTAGACAAGAGGCAGTACAGTGGACGTTACAGAACTACTCTACGTACTTACTTGCGAACTCTGATGAGAGTCCTCTATACCTCTTCGACTGTAATAGTGATGCAATGAAGATATTGAAACAGGAGTACCAACCACCTGCAATTTTCCAGGAAGATTATTTCAAGATGTTTAACTTTGACAATGCCACATGTCGTCCTGACCATGCTTGGTTGATTGTTGGATCACAAAGGCTGGGATCGACGTTTCACAAGGATCCAAACTATACGTCTGCGTGGAACGCAGCATTGACAGGAAGAAAGCTCTGGGTGATGTTTCCTCCTAATGTCACTCCACCAGGAGTGGGAACGGATGATGAAGAGAGTGAGGTGACATCTCCCGTGGGTATCGCAGAGTGGGTCATTTCTGGGTTTTATAACGACTCCGTGAAAGTCCCAGAATGCTTGATCGGAATCACATTCCCTGGTGAGTGCATGTACGTTCCATCAGGATGGTGGCATAGCGTTATCAACTTGGATGACTCTGTCGCATTGACTCAGAACTTCGTTCCTCTGTCCAAACTTCCCAACGCATTGAATTTCTTCAAGAATAAGCAATCGCAAGTCAGTGGGTTCAGGCCCAACGCCGTGAAAATGGTGTTGGATGCATTTATCGGGGAATTGGATGCTCTGGATGAGGATGTCAAGACATTGAAGCATTACCGCGAGCAATTGACTTTCGATTCACTGATGGGTAACGAGGACTGTGGTGAGATCAAGGAATTGCCTCCGATGCCAATCTTTGAATTATTCAAGCAGTTGATGGTACACCAGGGCAAGGATACGGAGTTACAGGATGCACTCCGTATCTTGGAGAAGATTGAAAAGAAGAACTACGAGTTGCAAACAGGAAAGTCCAAGAAGTGGGAGGAGTTGACAAACGAAGGAACCTTTTCTTTCGGGTTCAACGTCGACAGTGATGAGGATTAGATATTCATGCAGACTTTGTACATAATTTTGGGTTACGTTAATAGAAAAGTCTAGTTTTCGGAAATTAGTATATTTTACCGAAGTCGTTTTGTAATCAGGAGACAGAAGAATCCATTCTGTAATATTTAATAAAAAGCCGCACAATCACTGTATCTACAATCACGGAAACATATGTTCAATTTCCGACCTTTTCATTTAAAAATTCGCTTCGTTTCTATTCATACCTAAATATTATTCTACCTTTAGAACTTCTGGATAGTCTTGTAGAACTGAGAACCCTGGGCCTCAGCAATCTCCAACTCAAGCTTGGATGGGGATCTAGAGCCATCAGGACCAGCGAAGGTACCAGCACCCCATGGGGAACTACCGTGGACCTCCTCGAAAGAAGTCAACTTAGGGAAGACTGGACCGTAACCCAATGGAACAAAGATGATACCGTGGTGAACAATGGTAGAAAGAGCGTTCTGGATGGTAATCTCCTGTCCACCACCTGGGGTACCAGTGGAGACAAAGAAACCAGCAGCCTTACCGTACAAGGCACCGGTAGCCCACAAGCCACCAGTGCTGTCCCAGAAAGCCTTGAACTGTGCTGGGTAGTTACCGAATCTGGTTGGAACACCGAACAAGAAACCGTCGTACTCAGTCAAAGTCTCAGGAGTGGCAATTGGGTAGTCTGGCTTAGCTGGAGCGTGCATCTTGGTCAAGACCTCCTCTGGCAAGGTCTCGGCAATCTGGTAGATGGTAGCAGAACCGCCAGCGGCCTCAACACCAGCCTTGGCAGCCTCGGCCATGGTGGCGATGTGGTGGTACATAGAGTAGATGATGATAGCAACCTTTGGAGCCATTTTGATTGTGTTTGTTGATATTGACAGAATCTGTGGACTGGTGTGCGATTTATATATACACGGAGCCTTCTGTGACGTGGAAGATCTTCGCGCAATTAAGCGCGCTGCATATTTCTGCTTTCAAATTAATTTGACTACAACATTACAGATTTTTTACTAATGTGGCCACACATTTACTAATGCTGACAAAATGAGACCAATAAAACTACGTAATTGCGGTTCGTGGCACAGTCATATAATGCAATGCAGGAACGCATGGTCTGACAAATATATGGAGATTATTCCAGAGTAATTACAAGTAAAAATTACAAACACCTTAGTCATTTGGTACGCGCGTGGAACAGTACACAAATTAGCACATCGTGAAGGCTGACAAACAACATAATATATTTAATCGGAGCCGTGTGGACATCTTGAAAATCACTAAAGAAAACATGAAGGTTGCCATTATCCAGTATTCTACCTACGGCCATGTGACCGTATTGGCAAAGACCCTCAAAGAGGGTGTGGAGAAGTCGGGCCTTGCTTCCAAGGTCGATATCTTCCAGGTTCCAGAGACCTTGCCTGAGGAAGTCTTGGGCAAGTTGCATGCTCCAACCAAGCCAGATGAGATCCCTGTTGTCACACACGAAATCTTGCAAGAGTACGATGCTTTCTTGCTTGGTTTGCCAACCAGATTTGGCCAGAGCCCTGCACAATGGACTAGTTTCTGGGACAGCACGGGAAGCTTGTGGGCTACCGGTGCGTTGTACGGTAAGCCAGCCGGTTTATTCGTGTCTACCGGATCCCAGGGTGGTGGTCAGGAAGGTACTCTTCGTACCTTTGTGACCTACTTGGCCCACCATGGTATGCCATATATTCCTCTCGGATACGGTTCCGCTTTTGCCAGCATTACCAGCTTCGATGAAGTTCACGGTGGTTCTCCATGGGGCTCTGGTACTTTCGCTGGTTCGGACGGTTCCAAGCAGCCCAACGAAACGGAATTGGCCATTGCCAAGACCCAGGGTGAGAGCTTCGCTAAGAGCGCTCACAAGATTGTCTCCTCTTTGGCTACCTCCGCACCTGTTGAGGAAAAGAAGAATGAGACTCCAACCCAGGAGAAGACCACTGAAACCGAGAAACCAGCTCCTGAGGCTAGAGAGCAGCAGTCTGAAAAGGCCACTGCTGACTCCCAGAGCTCTTGTTCCAAATGTATTATAATGTAGGACAAAGGTATTTATGAAATAGATTAATACGTAATTCAAGATTGTAGGTATTGGTCTCTAAATAGGCGATCTCATTTATCCGACAATAAAGCTTGAACTGTCTGATGCCCTTGACATATTTTTTGTGAGTGTCAACTTAGAGTTGTGAACACGGGCTGACTTAAGAAACCACACAGAATGATGAGATTATCATGTAGACGCTTGAAAGTGACATTAGTGATCACGTTATCCCATCGGACCGGCTTCGTATCTTGAGATATTATTATGTCATCTTTCCTGCTTATTTTTTTGCATTTGTTAGTAAAGTCTTGTTGGTGAATTGCAAAATACTTACAAAGAGGACGGGACCAAAAGAAGCCTATCTCTACAATCTTGCCATGAAACTACACTTGGCACCACAAATTCCCTCTCACAAATCACAGTCAAAAGAGCAACGGAACAATTAGTACCACGATTAAACCGCACGATCTACGCTTTCAAGTCTCAACATGCACGCCGTTGGCCTACATTGGATCAATCCTCTGGGGATAGCCTGAGACATAACTGAAAGCATAGCGCTCGCGATAAACTCATCCACAAGCAAATCACAACTGCCATCAGACAATAAAACGGTCATAGCTCCTGTATCTCCTTGTGTCTGGAAGTTACAAATGCTCACATAAACGGCTTCCTTTCACCGAACAGAGAAATGGTTTTTCAGTGCCACAGACCTGAATCATCCAAGTATGACTCCATCGTGCACAATTCCACCAGGGCAATTAGTGTGGGGCTTAACGCTGTGCATCGGAAATTTCCATGTTGAAAAATTTGGCTGCACACATTCCTAAACTAAGGCCCCCCAGCAGGACAAGCATGATCCGAATCCTTGGATGCCTCAAGGTTGACTACCTTCTGTTTGCACTCTCCAAACCGCAAACACAAAACCACTAAAATAAAAACGTAAATGGAAGGAGCTTGCACCATACCTACAGTGAGAGACTTCACTGAGGGTCGGGCGCTTTTTAGCCACTTTATGTGCCATAGATGATACCGCAAACTGAGGAAAAAAATGAGGGTCCACAACTGAACTTCCAGATGAATGTTAAAGTCTCTGTTTCGTCATTGACGGGACTGCTAACTTGCGAAGAGGAAACCTCCTAAAAATCTAAGTACAAGTGCTCTTACTTGTATTGGTCAACAATTAACTTTCTTTCTCGTCGCCGGAGCAAACAGCACATGCATTACAGAGCCATTGCTCCTATTGTTGGGCATGTGTTGTGCTCTTCGAAATAGACGCAAGCCTCTGAATGGCTGCTAAATTGCCCGTGCAATTTTTCGCAGCTGTCAGAGTTTATGCTGAACAATATTTTCAAAGACCTAACTCAGTTTTCAGATACAAGTAAGTCATCCTGTCTCTGATTAACCCTTCCGTTATTGCTATGGACTTCTCTTCCGTCAATATGGGCCAACCATGTCTCAAAAAAGCGGCTGGTTAGGGGATACACTATTGCGGTACGGGTGTTTAGATGTCCCTTCACTAAGTAGTGGTCTGTCCAGAGAAGCTGGCGAGCTCATCGCCAGCAAGGGAAGCCGTGAGATCCGTATAGTTGAGATTCAGGTGTCTATGATGTAATGAACGCGGTAGCTGAGATCATTTGTAGATGGTTACAGTGATCACGTCAATTAATCTAACCGTTGTTGTTTCTCTTTTTGATGGTGGTGAATTGTTAAATGGAAATCTTCGCATCGATACGATTGCAGTGTGTTGTATAGTCATCATGTATCAAAAGAACAGAGCTTACCTGGGATGGCAACGGCTGCATGATTGGTAGTCGATCCTCGATAAAACGAAAAACATTTTAAGCGCGTTATTTTTGTTTTTGTAGTGATCATTGATGGTGGAGTACGAAGATGGGATTCTTGGTTCAGTAACTTCCATCTTTGGCAAATCGAGGGTTTACGACAGGGACGTAAGCTCAATATTCACCGCCAATGCTCCTCGTCCTGTGAAACGCAAGAAGGTACACATATACAAGGCCACTGGTGCCAGTGAAGTTGATTTGAAGAGTACTCAAAGAGAAGATAAGGTACCTTTTAAGAAAGTGAACAGTAAGGCTCCTTTTGATGGTGGAATATTGAATAACAAGAGTCCTTGTGAGAGGGGGATCTTGACTAGCAAGGTCCCATTTGAACATGGATTGAATAACACTTTGGATGCCACATCGAATAAGAGGATTCCCTTTGATGGCGGGTTGACCAAGAGAATTCCAGTCGGATTGAATAATGTACCTGTTGATGATGGGATATTGGGGAGTTTGAGACCAAATTCTGCGAATGAGGGAGCTGATATTTCACAGGTTGACGACAGTGAAGAGGAAATCATACCACTAACTAGCTCCCAATTCACCAATTCTCAGCGAGAACGTAGTCAGAAAGAGGTCGTTACCAATTCTCAGCATCAGGAAGATGTTAACACTATCCGAAAAGGCAACTTCATCAACTCTCACATTCAAAACGAGATCGCCAATCAAGAGAACTTCACCAAATCTATAAAAGAGGACTTCACCAATTCTCATCAGAAAGACTTTACACCAATCACGAAAGTTAATCAAAGCCTCCAACAGAGCTCGAATGCAGCATGCCGTAAAAACGAAGTTTCCAGCGGAAATGTAACCGTTCTGTCGACTAAAGCTGAAACCGCAGACGACAGGGACGAGGCTACTACAACTTGCGAAACACAACATAACGCGACCAACAACTCAAAATGTACCCAACAAGGAACGCGTCAGACAGCGTGTTTATCGAATCTGCAGTATGACGTTTCAAGAAATCAAGATTCGGCTACACGTCAAGAAGTTTCAGATGTGGCCAAATCTGTAATATTTAAGATCTCTGCAGATAGTGCTGAGATTTATGCTTACGAAACGATTTCACAAGCACAGGTAATAGGAGATCAGGAAAACACGTGGGACAAGCATGGCACCACCACCAGATCTGACATCGCGAGTGAACACCTAGCATCCATCGAAGTAACTAACGACGTTGCTAAGCCTAATAGAAATAATGACCTCCAGCTTCAGAATGTTCCCTCTCCATCTGAAAGCGAAAGTAATAACAAGACGCCCATGACGACACCTTATTGTCTTGACAATAGGCCGCTGATAATAGATCTGCAAGTGCACAATAATTCAGGGGTAGATAGTGAAACAAGCCAATCAACTGAGGGCATGGGCCCCAGAAAGCTGGGAGCTGGCTCTGAAATGACACAATCTCAACGTGGCGTGGACCTTGACGAAGACCAGGGTTCACGTTCGGGACGGAGCCCGGAAGTGGCTACGACACGACCGCATAATAGCGCTGCTTCTAATGATAGCAAGGATGGCGCTCACCGGTCACGTTTAAAAAACAAGAGTTTGGCAGAGTTGTGTGGCATCAAGCATTCAGAAATTCGTGTGGGTTTGTCAAGGCGAATAAAAATAGAACCTCTCCATAGTAATTTGAAGAGAAGATAGCTGGTTATGCCCACTGTATATAATTCCTTTTTATAAAGCGGAGACATGCACTCAATATCACGCGTCCGCTCGCGCGTTTCAGTTCTCAGGTCCCTGAAATGGAAGTGAAAGTCACACACAACTGTTGCAATAGGGGACAGGAGTTCCCATGTAGACGGGAGGAGTTGTACAGCAGTACGAGAGTTTAAAAGGTGTTTGGGCAAATGAGTAACATGTGAGATACGATATCTCCGAGAGCATCTCTAAAAATGCAAAATTAGAGTGTGAAAAGGTTTCCCACGAAAAGTGAGAACAGAGGTATTTTAGTCTCGTAATACTAGGACCAACAAGGCATTTGAGGACGTGATAGCTTAGTTGGGGAAGTTCATGGGGTGACTTCTCCGGATAAGGTATTCTCCTCCACCTCGTGTTATGGGGAATCAATTTTTAGGGTGTCTAAATAAGGGTTCCAGCATTTTTTTGCTTCGTAAGATCCCATTTCCGCAATTTTTGACCCCATACTCCTTTTACTTCAGCCACTACTTCACCTTCGGCTGTCCTACTCCTCGAACATTCGGGCTCCATTTCCAGTACACATACTCCCTTGTCATCCAGAAGACATGCAGTTACACACATCCACTGAGTCATGTAATAAATACACACACGGCAAAAAAATACTTGGGTAGAACTGAAAATCCAATACTTATACAAAATGAAATAAACCGGTAGCAAATATGTAATCTTGCCTTTTTAGCGAAGGGAAGCCGTTGAGATGGTGGTGGCAACGCCTTTTTTACTATCGACTTCCCTGGTGCGACTCCGTAGGAGCGAGTCGTCAGCCACACACTTCCTTCCACCATCATTTTCGTTATGTCGTTAGGTAGTTGAGGGGGGAGGTCATTTCCTAGTGCTTTCCTAAGCAAAAGGTGACTGGAGCTGGGCAAGAGGTGCTCTTCTTTCCCGACTTCAATGAACATCGCTTCTTGTAGTCCTTCTTCTCGTCGAACTTTGTGTAGTCCTTGCAACTAGCAGACGCTGGAGCGTTTGCAGTCGCGTTAGATTTCTTCCTGCTGAGTAAGCTCATTCTATATGGCCATCGTCTGCACCTCAGTACAACACACCAGGTTTGTTCTCAAAGAATATGAAAGGTAGTGGAGCAAGTTAACTTCTCCCAAGAATAGTTGAGTTAATGAGTGTAAGAAGTCTCAGGATTTCTGACTTATATATGTTTTTGTTTTTGGCTCCCAAAATTTTCTCTTTTTTTTTCCCCTCTAGAGTTTGTTACTCTACTTATATTGTGAATCTTGTACCTTAATAAGTAGGAATGTATGATGTAATCATCGAAAGCGCTATGAACGTCTAATTTGTCGCTCTTTTTGGATGGCACACGCTTCTGTGTTCGAGAAAATCCTATTATTTTTCCTGCCTTTCTTTTTAGAGGAAGACAATTGTTTGCCCTAAAACTCGTTCCCACCTATGAAAAAAATCCCGCATAGTAATAGATTCCCGTTTGGTGCAAGAACACTGGTTTAGTGTCAGCTCATGGAAAGAAATTTGCAGTCTGCTCCCAGAATAGGCGAAATACGAGGAATAGCAACCTGTTTGGTCAATGCTCATGGGTAAAATGGCGGCAGTTACAGTGACAGCCGGCCCTAAACTTTCCTACTGTGCATTCTGGTGCTACTAATTCGCAGATTTTTGACTCAGGAAATTAGAATCTTGTTGGGATAGGCCCACATTTGGAACAAGGACAAATTTCGCGTTGTCGTGCGGGTGTTTAGGATTAGGCTTTGGGGTGATGAGTGGGCGATTCCGGCAACTACGTGTAGAGACTTCTGTAACACATGACCTAGGCGTCAACTATCATGTCGTGCCCCGGTATGCTAAAAAAACTTTTCGTCATCCGTCTATTCCAGCATATGGCAAATTTTCTCCTGTGGTATGAAACGCACTGGAACTCAGCCTTTACACTGTAACCGACGAGAGTTCAAAACAGACATATGTATGTAGCAGGACTAGAAACTAGTCCCTGTACCTTTGCAAGGTGCCCCGCTCCAGTAGGTCATGTCGAACTCGCCAAACTAAGCGATTTTTGAATATTACGTAAGCGTTCTATGAGCGATGATGTAAGAACGTAACATTGCTGTATTTGACACTACCCCAAGTCACTCCACTCTTGCGTCTTCAGGCTTCAACCTACTTTGTTAGAGAGGAATAGTGGGGTCGGTAATCTAGATCGCCACTTTCCAGAAGTTAGTCCGATTTGGCAGCTTTGACACCTCCTAGTTCTTGGTCCTTGTTGATTTTGCCTGTTCAGGAATGAGCAAACTTCGGAGTATCACAAGAACAATAGACCTAATGTACACACTAGATACTGCGAAGTTCTTGCTCCTACCTTATTTGGTGTGAGATTCGGTCCCACCGGCACTCCAGAATACGCCACTTTTGTGGGGTTGGAATTGGTATCTGTCTAGAACCTCTCAAATAGGACAGTGAGTAGCAAATCGAGCAGTTATGCCCAGGCTTTCAATCAGCCTTCAAGGTATCCGTTCTGTATAAAGGGCTAAACTTGAAGGGGAAGCTGTACCAGCCCACCCTGCTTGAAATTTCCCTATTGTTGAAAGTAAATCCAATCTGTTTGAGTTATCATAAATGGTTCCTCCTTTCTTCAATTCTACAGCTCCTGTTTGCTTCTATTCATTGATATAGACCGCCTTGCAGTCTGTCCCACACCACGTTTGTCATGTAACTATTTCTCCGTTATTTTCCAACTCGCACTGAGGAGGAAAAACCTTCTTTCAAACCTAGTCAGGGCACCTTTAAACTTCTACTGTTTAAACCTTGTTCTTAAGATGAAACGTACCTTACCGTATCTCCATGAGATCTGGCTCGCTAGAATAGTCCAATTTCACTGATCCGCTATTCTCTCCGCGTGAACTCATATTAATATCAAACTCTGTCGAAATTCCACCAACAGAAAATAACGCTGAAGGTCTTTCTATACTCCATAGATTGATAGCGGTGAGCTATTCCAACATCCAATGCTGTCACCGTCCAGTATCAGTCCATCCAATGCCGTCAACATCCAGTATCAGTCCACCCTGATTATTCAGCTGCACTTTAGACCAATCCTCTTATGCCAATATGTTCTCAAACTCATCCATGTTCTCCAATTCATCTTGCTGTGCTACCCTTTTCAAGACCTCCTTCATACTCAGCTCCTGCACGTATCCGTCAAGCAAAAGCTCGTCCAATACGTGGTATGCCTTTTCGAAGCCGAAAATAATGTCCAACTCGCAAACGTTACCGTACATCTTGTCCATTTGCTGGACAAACCGGTGAATAATCTCCAACCCAAGAAGCTCGTTGTCACCCTGACTCACACCGATGATGAAAAAGAGAGAAGCGTACCGACGGTAGACAATCTTGATGTCCTTGTACTCCAACACATTGCACATCTTTGCTCGCCTGCTGAGGATAAGTGTAGTCAACTCATGCATGCGCTTTGTCTTCTCCTTCTGTGAAATGCTCTGGTACCACTTGGAGAGCCGCACCTTACCCTGTCTGGACAAGAGAAACAAGAACTCGATAGCCATACCTGTTGATCTCTATCTACAAAAAAACAAATACTTTGGAAAAATGCGTGTCCTCTTTATCCTGCACATAGTCTATAAATTCGTTTGTATGTAGTGCTTGAGTCTTCTCTCTTAAAGAGCGTCTTTGTAGCGAGAGGTTATCAATGTAATGTGCTCTAAATGGCCTCTTCGACCCCAAATCGTCATTTTGTATAAGATTGCGCTTTCTCCGGTGTAGACGAACCCAAACAGATTTGATTGTCTACCTTGTTCCCAAACCATCCTCAATCAACAAACTTACTCCTCTAGCGTTCCCTCTGTTGACTTCAAGAATTCCAAGTGAGTTTCAATCTCTTTGCACAACTCTCCCCTATCGACTTCACTGTAAGTATCCAAGGTGATATTCTCTTCGCAAAGTAACTCTCTCATATTGCGCCATTGCACAAGTTCAAAGTCGTATCCTGTGCGCAATTTCATGCCTGTTCCGTAAAGTCTTATACGTTTTGCTTCTTCGTTAAAGATTTTGCGTGTAATCTTGAGGACCCATGGGTTAAGCTTTGGCCAGTTCGCATGTACAAATAAAATCCTTGGAGTTTCCTTTTCCTTCGAACCCTTGAGTCTTCTCTGTACGATCGCGTAGTCCTCAGCAGGGTCGTACTGACCCATTCCTGTACCTTCAAATTCACGCATGATGTTGAAGTAACCAAACGCATTGAGAAACTTGGACACTTGGTAGAAACTCTTACCCGTTGCCACCGTTGCTGCTAAAAACGTCTCCTTGTCACCCTCTCCATCAGAACCTTGTGAAAACAATGGGTAGAAGTGCAGTGGTCCGTACAAGTTGTAGAAAAGAGCCAAAAGCAACGGCTTTGTGTGTGTTCTCTTTGAGATCATCAACTGGCCAGATTCCGACGTTGGATCAGGAATACTGCCATAACGCTGATGTAATGGGATATCGTTCATGGCAAACTTCTTGGAATGCAGATGCACGTGTGGATCATCCAATGGGAAGTAGTGGCCTTCGATTTCGTTGTACTTTGGCAAGAGTGTGTCTTTGCTCACAGTTAAGCCTGCGATGGTGTAGTAGTGTGGAGATGTCGCACGTTTCCAAAAGTCCGGCCAAACAATGAGTCCGCTTGACTTGAATGGTTCCCTCTTGAACAAATCGTCTGGGGAATGCACGGGGATGTTGTCACTGTCAAGAAGAAGCACGTTCTCGAAGCTCGATAAAAGGATGGCGAGAGCCTTGTATTGGTATCCCTTGAACTCGAACAACGAGTGTTCCTTCAACTCGAACGGAAGGTATATGCATTTTGCGTTGAACAGTGGTAAGATACGTGTACAAAAGTCCATCTCGAATTCGTCCTGTTTGGGGATCAACACCTCGATCGGGAGCGTGGATCCAAGGGAACGCAAGGACTTGACTGACAAGAGTGTGAGCCAGTTGAATTTACCTCCACCAACAAAAACAATTCCGTTACCCAGATACAACCCTTTTGGTGCGCTGTCTGGTAAGTGGTCCATGACATACTCGTGCAGGTGTGTCATGGAGAGGAGCTCTGTATCATTCATGTCCAAGAAACTCGATAAGTAGGACTCACTGAATACAACGTCATTCTTTGCTTTGGAGTCATATCTCGCGTGATAGATGCGGTCCTTGGTCTTGTAACGTCTGAGCTCCGGGATTGGAGGGCGACCCCGGTATAATGTTTGGAAGACCAGGTTGAAGAATTTGGAGGCAATCTCACGTCTCTTACGGTCCTTGCTCGTTTGCTGTCGTAAGATGGCCTTTTCGATAGCATTCAAGGTGTCCTCTTGGATCAGTGGCCGCTCGCGCTCTCCGTCGCCTTCAGCGAAGGGGACAGTCTCCTTCTTTTTGGATCCGCCAGCGGCATATTCAAGGAGCGCTCCATGTATTAACGCCCACGGAGACTTGGAGTTGGGGACATTGTCGGTGCTGGGTACATTCACGATCTTGGCCAGAGATATCTCAATGTGGTTCAACTCATCCCAGAGGCTGTGTTTCAACACCACGAAATGAGTGAAACAGAGGACAGCTATCACTACTAGTACAGCAGTGGATATCCTCTTGTATCGACGGTGCGAAAAGAACAGGGCCCGCTGCCATAGTCTAGGGGCCATGGTGTAGGTTTTAGCGTTGATTGAATTTTTTTTTCCTAAAGACCGCCTTGAATACGTGAGCTTGGGGAACGCGACTCTTTTGTGGACGTGGGGAAAACTGGCCAAATTGGACTACGGGCATCCACTGCATGAGCTAATGCCCGTGACGACACGCCTACGCGTACATTCGCGTTCAGCGGGGTGTCCCGGACGTATTTCTAAGTTTAGAACATTTACGAGTACATAGTGAGCCGCGTTGATCTCAATTCGAAGATTGCCCTAACTAAACAAGGTTATGCTTGTAGTCGACCATGGCGGATAGTATGCTTTTGTGGTATATTATGATCGCTTTTGAGCGTCGTGAGTACCCAAGGGGTCCTTCTTTGTGATCCCAAGCGGGCGATATTTTTTCCTTATTGTAGAACAATCCAATCAAGGAAATACGAATCTATTTTAAGGTTTGCAGACGAAGGAACGGAATTGCGTTTCTCAAGTTAAAGCTCCTCGAATACTTACCTGAGCCACTTTGTTGACGTCCTTGCAAGGATTTTACGTGGTATTTGGCACCAATGGTGGCTTTCACGATTGTAATATTTCAAGCTTAAATGGTAAGCTTAAACGACCTTGACAGCTGATTTTTACACATTTTGGGTGAGAATTGAAAATTTGTGGGAACCCCATAATAGAACGAGTTTTCAACTGGTTATACCAGCGCATGCATTAAAATGTCATTAGAAGCTGCATCCTTCGATTCTAGATGTCCCATTAGATTCCATTAGATCTTAGATCGTTCACTACTTAGCTATTTATCAATCTCCTACGAAGCATCTTTCAATCTCCCTACGAAGTACGGTGTGCAACTGATGAAGCTCTCAGAAAAATCATCCTCTGGATTGCACGTACACTTATTCTCCAAAAACTCCCGCGATAGCGGAGGGCATTGTAGGTACGGATCGTGGAAATACCCCAAGTCCCCGAGCCAGATCACTTCGTTTTTCTTCAAGAACATGGCCACCGCGAGTGTGTGCACTGGCGCATCTCCCCAACGTTCGTAGAAAAAGCCTCCTTTGGAGTCCAAATGCTCAAACCAGTCTGCATATTCCGGCGATGTGAAAACGCTCAAGTCTGCAACTTCGAAGTTGGACCAAAAGTGACAGAGATTGTAGGTGCGTTCGGTGTTGTCATTCTCAACCAAGGAACGCAATTCGTTTGTGATGTTGCGAGTCTCTACAAACTCCGTGTATGCATCCCAAAGCGTCGGAATTGTCGCCGAATATTCCATCATCAGAATAGTGAACCCGTACTTGAGATTATTTTGTGCAAACCGACGGAAGACGTCGTAATTCACATCACAGTAGTACTTCACTCCAGGCTCTAGTCGCCAGTAGTAGCGGTACTGTGCCACAAGAGGATGTCTGTAGAAAAATCCAGAGTAGAAGCGGCACATATGGCGGTAGCTTTCAGAGCCACCATACGGGACATCTGCCATTTCCGCACGGGCTGCTGCGGCACGGTCTTGGTCAATATGTGGAGGGTATGACCAGTGCTGCAGGTCAATGGTACCGAAATTGAGAGTTCCCTCCGGTATGTGGGCCAGGAGAAGTAAGATGAAACGGTGGTCAAATGGTTCATCATTGAGAAATGTGTAGTCGTAATTGTACTTGTTGTTGAAACGATCCTGGAAGTTCTGCACCGTATCAAGAAGTTCAAACACCTCGTAGTTGCGACAGAGAACAAGGATGGTGGCATTCTCACGGTTTGAAGTACTCACTGGTTTCACTACACGGATCTGGTTTTGACGGGAGTCGGAGAGAAACTTCCGAAGTAAGTGCTGATCCTCCTCAACATCAGTATTCTTCCAAATAAACGAAGGAATCTGATGTAATGCATTTTTTGTGTAAGCTTCGTTTGGATTTGACTCAGATTGACGTGAGTCTGGTTCATTTTCTGGTTGAGTTGAGTCTGATTGACCAGAATATCCTTGGGTGTGAATGTTCGGGTAAGGGTTGCTGGTTGGAATTGGTTGATCTTCCATAGATTCATAAGTTACATCTTTGGATAAATGCAATTGGTTCTCCAAATAGTGTTGTGAGTCGTCCAAATGAGCACCAATTTCCTCGGAAGTACTAACCACAGCCAAACATTGTAGGGCAAGTATAAGAAGCAACCATATCATAGACGATTAAAAAGTGATCAGATATTTTTCAGAATTTCTTTTGGCACGAGACAGGGTCCACGTGAGGCGAGGCAGGACCCGTGTTCTGTCCACGCGGGCCCGTGCGCAGCGATTGGGCACAATCACGACCCCCGTGTTTGGCACAAGACTTTCTTTTTCAAGCGAACCCCAAGTGGTCAGCCACGTTCTTTGTTTGTAGGTACCGCAGCGAGCAAATGTTTTGGCGATGACCCGTGGGTTCTTATCTCTAAGTGCTGAAAATTCGTTTCCCTAGAAAAAAAAATACACAACACTGATGAACCATGAGTGACCAGACGGCTCTGCGCGTAGGCGCCTTGGTTAGTCAAGAGGCACTAGTAGATGGAGACGGGGTGAGTGGCACATGTATGGCGTCGCTCAACTTGGGTCCAGAAGTGCGCTCTTCACAATTTGCATATAACGGAAAATTGGAAAACGAAATACATACGAGGAATGATGTGGAAGGAAGCAATAGAAGTGACACAAGAGTTGAGGAAGGAAACACAAGAAGCGATACAGGAAGCGATACACAAGATTCAAGGGGAGGTATAGGTAATGAAATACCTCACGAGAAGAGATATGACGGGAGAGATCTGAGCAAATCATCCACTAAAAGGCACAGCGACCCTAGAATATCCCACGACCCTAAAGCATCTGAAATTAGAAGATCCCACGGACTCTCGCCCGCTAGAAACTGCAGAACTCCCGTACAACAGGAAGTGGCAAAACCCTCACTGACCGAAGCTGTATCCCGGTCATCTGCATCGCCGCATCCTGAACTCCAAGCATACAAGGATGAGCCCAAAGACCGCGCAGACTTGCAAGATATCCCACTTCAGGGAAACTCCATTACGAGTCGTAAAGCCGCACGTTCGTTGAGGCTCTTCATGCCCACCAACCCCGAGGACGAGGAGGTGGTGCTCACTCTGCGCCGCAACTCGCGCATGTTCACTCCAGATGAGGAGCCCGAGGAAGAGCCGTGCGTTGAGCACTCAGAGCATGCGGAGCCTATCAGTTCCGCCACATACTTTCCGCACACTCCCGCAGACCCCAATGCACCGGAAACTCCGGTGCTGGCTCTGCCACCTGCAGTAACACAGCATCTCACTGCGGATGTGGAGTTTGACCATCTGTTGACGGGAAACATCACTCGCATCACCAAGGAAGAGCAGAAGAGCGAGAAACCCGCGGAAGTAGCTCCGCCTGCATCGTCCAACCAAGTGTTCCCGCTCGCGGTGGAACTCCGGCCGTTTAAGAATAAGGTCGGAGGCCACACTGCTATCTTCAGTTTTTCAAAGAGAGCTGTGTGTAAAGCACTCATGAACCGTGAGAACATTTTTTACGAGACCGTGGAGCTCAAACACCCTGAGTTACTCAAGTTCATGCCCAGATACATAGGTGTGTTGAACGTGCGCTACCTGAGCATGGTAGATGAGATCCCAGAGACCACTCTTGAGCAAAGCGCGGCGAGTATTGACTCCATGGAAGATCCAAACGATCCACCAGAGGTTGTTCTCGACGACAACAAGCACATGATCCCAGATGCGTTATGGAAGCAGTACTCGGGGTCATACCCACTGCCAATGACAGACTTGGAGCCTAGTACCTTGCATGAATCCAGTGACAATAACTCGGCTGCATCGCTGATGCACTCGCATCATGAACACCGTAACACGGGCCTGACACTGATCAACACAGACTTGCAGGCACAGATTCTTCAGGAAGTGTTCCAACCACGCCACGAGCCACTGACAATATCCAAGGAGCGTCTGCGTCCCCATGACGTGAATATCTTTGCGATGGACGACGTTGAGGTTGACGAGCCCGTCGTTCTCCAGCGCAAACACACGCGTTTCGAACGCTTCATTCTCTTGGAGGACCTCACGGTAAACATGAGCCGCCCTTGTGTTCTTGATTTGAAGATGGGCACGCGGCAGTATGGTATAGAGGCTACACCTGCGAAGCAGAAGTCCCAGCGTCGTAAGTGTCGCGCTACTACACTGCGGAGGTTGGGTGTACGTGTTTGCGGGTTACAGATTTTCCGCAACGGAGGTGAAGGTGAGGTTGTGCACATTGTTAAGGACAAGTATTTTGGCCGCCGTGTGCGCATTGGCGTAGAATTCGGTAAGATTTTGGCCAAGTACTTGTACGACGGCATTTCAGACTACTCTGTGTTGGTGAAGATCCCGAGATTGATCGGACAATTCACCGAGTTGTACGACATATTCAGTAGCCTTGATGGCTACCGTATGTATGGGCTGTCAATTTTGCTCATGTACGATGGGTGCTCGTCGAACGCTGAAGAGCAGGTGATGGTCAAAATCATTGACTTTGCACAGAGCGCGATTCTTTCAGAGGATCTGGATCTCAGCAGGGCGTCCATTCCCCCAGCACATCCGCATCTGAGCGACCGCGGGTACGTCCGTGGTCTCGAATCGCTCATTGGCTATTTTAAGGTAATCTTCAGGGTGTTGGCAGGAGAGGAGTTCCGCACTCCGGAGGAGTCCTACAGCATGGTGACTACAAACAAGGAGAGATACTTGAGGAGAAATAAGTGGCTAGACACATACGCAGAGGTAGACGATGGTAACGAGGGCAAGCATGTGGAGTCCGGTGACCCATTCGACGTGGAGTACCCGGAAGATGACGATGAGTTAGTTTCGGAGTAGAATAGATCATAGGTTAAGGAAAGGGAAAAGTTAATAGGAAGGTGTAGAGGTAAAAGAATGAAAGTGATTAATGTTGTAGTATTGATGTTAACTTGAACTTCAATTAAAAAGTACTTCTTCAAAAATGGGTTTGGAGTTTTCGTGCGGACGTTTATGGAGAAGTTCATTGAAAATTACACTTCCAATTTTTATTAGTGAGAAGCACGTCGGTTTTGTTCCAGAATCCTGATGCATTTGTAAACATACTTAACGCTCCCCACTTTCTCGCCGTTATAGCCGTTTTACATAGGATGACCGAAAATCAGGCCTACAAATATCTCCACGAAAAGGTTTTGGTGGTGCTGAGCACATGCCCCTTCCCCCAAAATAATCGATTTCTTCGTTGGCTGATCATTTCATTGGAGTGCGCTTGTGCTACATAAAGAAATTGCGTGAGTCTCTTCTACTGGGTAGGCCATCAAATTTTTCACCATCTCCGAACAAGTTCCTCGGACATGCATCAGTTCCACGCCAATCTATGTCACAAAGTCATGCAGAGGCGGGATAAAACTGGGGACCCTAAGGCACTCTTTGGCTCTGGGGAAACCTTGACGTGAATAGCCCTCTTGTAAATGACCCTTTGATACCGTTAATACCCTTCAATCTTCTCCGGCTTTACTTCTCCTGCAGCATTCCCGAGAAACTGGGGAAAGGACCCCACCCAAAAAGTTCTCGTCCGCCTAAAATATCCTTGCTATAAAATATATATAGCTGTCATAAATTGGCAACAAAAACTTCCACAGACTAGTCGTTCTTTTGGAGAAAACTTTGCTTTTACGTTAGCAACAACAACGCTTGATACGCAAGCCATTTTCACGTTAGACCGACCCTACTTGTCATCCCCCAAACTATTACAGCCTAAGAAATGCCGCGCAGAGGTAGCAACGCGCCATGTGTGCCTGTGGTGGCAACCATAGATATCGGAACTACGTCCGCCAGAGCCATTTTGTTTTCCCAAGAGGGTGTAGAGATTGCAAAGCGCCAGATCGAGTACTCTACCACTGCATCTGAAGCTCCTGCCGAATCCAAGAATACTGACCAGTTCAGAAGACGTTCTTCGCTTTTGAGACACAACGAGCCCATTTTCACTGCCGAGGGTATTGCCATCTCCATCACCGACGACATCGAGATTGAGAACAACGCCGCCAGTGTGGGTCCAACTTTACGTTTCCCACAGCCTGGATGGGTTGAGTGTATGCCCGTCCACATCCTCGCGAACGCTGTTCAGTGTCTCGTGGCTTGCTTGATTTCCTTGCGCAAAATCAACTCCAACCCACAACTTAAACTCAAGTACAAGGTCAAGGCTATCGGTATTGCCAACATGCGTGAGACAACCATTGTCTGGTCTCGTAAAACAGGAAAGCCATTGAGTGGTGGTATCACTTGGACGGATACCAGAACCGCCGAAATCGTGCTGCATTTGGAGAAGATGATCGATGACGAAAAGAAGGAGGAGTTGAAGCAAAAAACCGGTTTGCCTCTCTCTACTTACTTCTCCGCCGCAAAGTTGCGTTGGCTTTTGGATAACGACGACAAGATTCGTGAGGAGTACGAGAAGGGTGATGGTAACTTGATGTTCGGTACTGTGGACACTTGGTTGATTTACAACATGACTAAAGAGAAGTCTTTCGTCTCTGATGTTACTAACGCTCTGAGAACTTACTTCATGGACCTCGAGACCCGTGACTACGATGACGAGTTACTCGACTTCTGGGGCATTGACCCAACCAAGATCCGTCTTCCTAAGATTGTTTCGTCCTCGGAGTTCTACGGTTCGTTTGCCGCTCCAAACTTGTCAAACTTGGGTTTCCACAACAAGATCACCCAGGAGGCATACGACATCTTAAAGACAATTACCGGTGTGCCCATCTGTGGTTGTCTTGGTGACCAGTCGGCTTCTCTTGTCGGTCAATTGGCCGTGAAGCTGGGTTCCGCAAAGTGTACTTACGGTACTGGTTGTTTCCTCTTGTACAACACGGGATCACGTAAGTTGATTTCAGAGCACGGTACGTTGACCACGTTAGGTTACTGGTTCCCTAACCTCGAGGGAGAAGACGGAAAGCCTCATTACGCTTTGGAGGGTTCCATTGCAGTGGCAGGTTCCATTATCCAGTGGTTGAGAGACAACTTGCGTATGATTGAGAACGCCAAGGATATCGGACCTTTGGCATCGCAGGTGCCCAATTCCGGAGGTGTCGTTTTCATCCCTGCCTTCTCTGGTTTGTATGCGCCATATTGGGACGGTGGTGCCAGAGGTACCATCTTTGGTATGACGCAATACACGTCTGCCAGTCACATTGCACGTGCTGCATTGGAGGGTGTGTGCTACCAGGTGCGTGCGATCTTGAAGGCCATGGCTTCTGATGCAGGTGCTTCTGGTGACTTCTTGGAAGAAGCATTGGAGAACCAGAATGAGCAGAAGCCTTTGTCGAACTTGGCTGTTGATGGTGGTATGTCCAAGGCCGACGAGGTGTTGCAGATTCAAGCCGACATTTTGGGTCCATGTGTGACTGTGAAGAGAGCCGCCATTGCCGAGTGTACTGCTTTGGGTGCTGCAATTGCGGCCGGTTTGTCGTTCAAGGACCCAGAGGAGCGTGTGTGGAAGGACTTTGACGATGTCATTGCCAAGATCACAGGAGAACAGAGCGGAAAGAACAGTTTCACTGCAGAATTACCAGACGCTGACAGACGTAAGAATTGGAAGAGATGGGAGACCGCTATTGAGAGAGCCAAGGGCTGGTTAGATGAGGACGAATAGAATAGACATGATATGATTTGATTTAAAAGTAAGTGCTCTGTAATATCCTGGCAGTAAATTTCAGCAAACATATTTTATACTTTCTTATGGTGGTGATCTTGGTCTGCTTATAGTAGTTCACTCTATATATTTTCGAACATTTGTTATTTCCTTTATGTTACATACTCTATACATTCCTATCCTAATCACTCTCGTAATCGTCTATGTCCACCAATTCTATTTCCAGGTCGTCCAACGCATCTCTCAAGTTGTCGAAGTCAAAAGAGCTATCTGCAACGTCATATCTTGACTTGAGTGGAGATCCATGACCCTTTTTTGGGGAAAGGTTGGTGACAACTTCCGCGAAGAATTTGGATGTCTTGTCGAATATCTCCGGAGGACCGTTATTCAGCTGCGAGAAGATCGCGGACGCGCGTGACTTCAAGTCCAGGACTGCAGGACCATTCAATATCATATTAGATGCTCGCCTGGTGATGGTGTTAATTGCTGGGATCAAGTCGAAGTCTTCACGGGAGTGCTTCTCTTCACGGGTAATTCTGTTGAGCTCTGTGCTCGTTTCTGTGTGAACCTGGCGGTATATGTCAGCATGTGCTGAGTTACTGGCCAAATGCTGATTACGCTTACATTCCTCGATCTGAGCCAGAAGCTCCAACATTTCGAACTTCACTCTCTCGACAGCACGCTGGTGTTCCATCAATTCGCTGTGTTTGGCTGCGTACTGGTCCAAGAGGGTATCGTGGAGCGATCTGAGGTTGTTGGTTGGAGTTGTTGGTGGGGTTTGAAGTGATTTGGATGGGTTTGCCATTCTTGGTTTTGGTTGAGGAGCTGATCTTTTGGATGGCTTGGTGGGAGGAGCCATTTTCACCTGGGGTATAGAGTAGCCAAGGTCTGTTCTATCATCGGAGAGTGGCTTTCTGGGCTTCACGGGGTGAGTCTGCTGTAAGGCATGTCTTGTTGCTTCTCCTTGAAACTTGTTGACCAACTCACTCACAGAGTTAACTTTGTGGAGTTTGTGTGGAGATCTTGGTTGTGGAAGGTTACAGGGAGCAAGAACAGGTCTTATTGACTTGTGTTGGACTGGTTCCGCAATAAAGACGTTTTCTTTGTCTGAATCCATCTTGCCTGTATAGTTAAAATTGGAGCCATCAAATCCTATTTCACTGATGGAGTGGGATCAGAGGCTTCCCATTTGGGTGCAAATGGAAACAGGCCCAAAACGGAAATTAATAAATACAAAAAATTGATATCCACTTTTTTCTGTCATGCACACTCACGTGCCTTTCATATGCCAGTCATCCTTGATTGCCTCCACACGCTTGCTCAGCAGGATCTTATAGCAAAATTGTTGACACTATGAAAAAAAAAAATTACCGATACCTTATCCCGAACCATGAGTGCCTTTGCTAAAATCAAGTGCGTGTTGACCTCGCTCCTCGCCATCTACACCATCTACTTGTTTTCTTACAAGTGTGAACAATTGAACGAATCCACCTTCGAACACTCCGTTGAGAAGGTCCTTCACCCATTGTCTCACACACACAACCAGGCGTGCGATGCTTTGAACAAGGGCCACGCTTACATCCAGCCATACTTGACTTCCGCTCACAGCTTCTTGGACACCCACGTCCACTCTCACCCACTCTTCGTTGAGTACAAGATCGAGTCCAAGCTTGCTGCTGCCAAAGCACAATACTTCAAGTACGTCCACCAGTGGGTTGTCCAATTGTTCAAGTACATCGAGATCGCTGAGGTTTACGCTTTCAATGCTGCTCAATCCTTCTACAAGAAGGCTGAGAAGACCACCAAGGAGGCTGCTGATAAGTTCAATTAGTTTATAGTGATAAATATTATGTTTATGATGTCAGAGGTGTAGTTTGGTTAATAAACCCCACAAACCGTCCTAAATGTAGTTCTACACGTAGCAAGCACCGTGACCGTCATTACTTACTGCTTTCAACTGGCGTTTATTGCTGTGTTCACCCATACGCCACGCAGTTTGCAGTTGGTTACGGGTTTGTTTTCAATTTCAGTACGGATCATACATCCACGAAATCAATCATCAACAAAAAAAAAAAAACCTCGTTTTGCAACAAAAACTTGTTGAGCTATGTATGCCGTGCTCTTAGTTTTGAAGTTCGTTTTTGCCTACGTGGCATTCACCGCGACATTTACATGCCCCATAACACATGACTCGATAGAGTACCAGATGCCTCAGGGCTTCCCGGTCATCGATACCGTAAATCAGAAGACGTGCGAGGCGCTCCATTTACATGTGAAACCAACATGGAACCAGTACGTAGCACCTTCTGTGACTCTGGTGTCTTCAGCAGCTTATGTGCAATTATCCCGTGGTGCTTCGTTCGCAGAGAGAGAAGTGTTCCCGATAATTGAATCAATTCACCAAACACACGTGGTGCCTGTGCTTTCAGAAGCACAGATCCAACTAACCTACTACTCGGGGTTGGCCAAGGTCCACGTTGACAAATCCTTTCAGGTGGCCAAGGTTCACGCTACAAGATACTTTCTGTTAGCACAACTTCAAGCCAGAAAGTTATTCTACCTTTATGTGGCTCCAGTCTTGCACAAATTGTACGAGATAGATCAGGTGCGATTTGCCGTTGATTGGGTCGTTGCCATGCGCTCTCGCGTTTGGAATAGCTCTCCCAGCAAGAAGTTCCAGGCAAAGCTTGATTTCCTTAGCGATGAGGTCAAAGGTTTGGTGAAGTTTAATCAGTTTGGTAAGAATTCTGGTCTGGATTACGGACTTTTGAAGGTTTTGCAAGAGATCTTCAAAGAAACAGAGTCCGCTGTTAGAGAAGCTGTTGAGGCTAATGTGGCAGATTCAGATTACTCCGATGATGAAACGCAGACCATCACTCTGACTATCACTTTTACGAGTACTCAATCGTCTGGTGTCGAAACAGTTGACGCAGGTGCTGACCTCGAACTGCCAGAGGCCGACTCCGTGAGCACTGAGATTGTCATCTCTTTGATCGACGAAGAACTTGCCTACTGGGGATCAAAGATCAACAAAACTCTACAGCTCGCCATTACACAAATCGAGGATGGCATGGCCCCAGCAATTAACTCCACTATCGATGCATTGATGGAGCCTGTTTCCAGCGAATTGCAACACGTGCAGAAGACCAACTACGAGAACTACAAGATTTTGAATGACATGATCCTGGACATCAACAGAGACTACGAGCGTATCAGAAACACAAGAAACATAGAGATTTCTACTGTATCTCGTCAAGAGCTTCGCGATTTGATTGAGGTGACTCGCCAAGTTCCTGTTAACAGTTCAGTTGTTGTACTGGAATGGCTCAACGCGAAGCACGAGAAGTTGGTTGAAACTTACTTCCGCATTGTCCAAGACACCATCGACGTGTTGGAGACCTATGCAGAAACTACTATTCAGGAGTTTCAAAAGAAGATGGGAACGATTCTCGATGAAGAGAAAAACGATGATATTGTATGGAGCACGTGGAAACGGTTCCACAAAATTAAGGAACAGATCTTTGAGTTCCGCGACTATCTCTTCGATCAAGCGCACTCTTACAAAGAGGACAGGAAAAGTACCTCTGCCGTTGGCCTCCTGGCCTGGGATGGTTACATACGAAAGGTGGACTTCCATGTCAATTTCCTCGTGAGAGACAACGAAGACTACTTGAGACTTGTTAGAGCGAAGGCTAACGTTGCATTCCAGATGAGAGAAGGTGAGGTCAAGAGAATCGAGGAGGAAATAGAGCAGGAGAAGCAACAAGCAGCTGAAGAAGAGGAACGCAGGAGAGCCCAAATAGAGCAGGAGAAGCAACAAGCAGCTGAAGAGGAGGAACGCAGGAAAGCCCAAATAGAACAGGAGAAACAACAAGCAGCTGAAGAAGAGGAACGCAGGAAAGCAGAAATAGAAGCGTTAGAGGCAGCGAAATTGGCTGTGAACGAGGAGGAGGCTCATGAGAAGCACGAATCAGCAGAGAAGAGCGGTGAAAGTGAGGCTCATACTGAGCACGAGAGTAACGCTGAAGGTCACGTACACAAGGAAGAAGAAGCAGTGCCTGAAGTACAAGCTGAGGAAGTACGTGAGGACGACGAATACGAATACGAAGAAATTGAGGTTGAGGTTGAGGTAGAGGAGGAGGAGCCTGTGGAAGTTGAGGAGGATAAAGTTGCTTAACTAAGTAGGGTTGTATAGATTTTCAATGTAAAGATAATAATTTTAGAATCACTGCGTGTATGTCCTTTCGAGTTTCATTTTAGATTGTTAGGGGTAGATTTGAAACTCTTTGAGTGGTCTGATACAAATTTATTAAGGAAGGTTTGGATTCGATGGATAAGGTTCTGGCAACGCCCCACAAATGCGTGTGGTTGGCCGTTGGACTGTTCGATAACATTGACGTTGAGGGGAACCTAAGTGATGATGTGCCTCTTCAGAACCCCTATTGAATCAAGGAGGTGCTATAATCCTTCTGTAACACATTGTTCCATGCGAAGAAGTCCGTTGATTTTAACGAAGCGAGAAATCTTGATAAGTTAATATACAACGAATCAATTGAGATAACGCAATAGAGTTTCGTTCGGAAATAAAGGTATTATCTCATGCAAAATTTGGATTCGGAGTTTTATCGCGTGGGGCATGAGACTAGCCGTACTTTTTATCTCCTCTGGATAAAGTGGGGCCCGATCCGAGGAGCGATAAGCAAAATAAATTGCAGCCTTGTTTTTGTGTCATAGATTGCCCCAACGAATTATGAAAGGCCCGGGTTTGATTGGGTACTGCAAAGGGGCGGTTTGCCGCGGTCAATTTTTGTGTTTAGAGATGGAGTAGAGCTTCCGACAGCGCGAGCATGCTTGTGAAGACATGGCCGGGTCCTGCCGTGCTATTGTCATGAGGTAATACACTTGAATAAAGCAGGATGTGATTGTATAGGAAGCAATCGATTAATAGATATTCACGAGCTCAACGGATAAAACCAATACCCCATAAATTATGTTCGATAGACAAAGGGGCAGGTTGTCTTATCAGTGTAGACGGTAACTGCTATCTATCAAAGTGCGTATCATATTTCTGTGCCAGAGATATCAAAAATTTCTCCTCACTAAGATTAAGGTCCAAGAAACACGATAGGAGAATGATTGGACTTCCATTCACGCTGACAAGTCGTGTGGTGATGGCATTCTGCACATACTTTTGATCCGCCTGTCCATGAAAGTACCCTCCAAATAAACCTTTTGAAATCTGACTAAATCCGGATGCTGGAGGCGTTGTTGGGTTCTGCTCAAACCACCGCCTGTTCGGGAAGGATATCGCAGTTCGCTGAACATGCTGATTGGCTGTGATAAGAAAAAGAAAAGTGGCCGGGAAAAAAGCACACTGCCATAAAAAGAAATCATAGTATCAAACCTGCGGTATTGGGATTGCCTGCACACAATATATTCTCAAAGCACAAATAGCATACTGGCAACTGGAAATCAGGAAATTATATAAATGTAATTGTAATCTCTTCATTTTGCTCTTCAGATTTCTTAAAGTTATCCAACCCACCCCCACACATATACTATTACATAACAAAAATGGTTTCTATACTTGAAAACACAGCTATCTTATCCAAGTACTTGGACTTGGACCAGAGAGGAAAGGTCTTGGCCGAGTACGTCTGGATTGACGCTGAGGGTAAGACCAGATCCAAGTGTAAGACTTTGGACAAGTTGCCAACCACCGTTGACGACTTGTCTGAGTGGAACTTCGATGGTTCTTCTACTGGCCAGGCTCCAGGTCACGACTCTGATGTCTACTTGAGACCTGTTGCTTTCTACCCAGACCCTTTCAGAAAGGGTGACAACATTATCGTCTTGACCGAGTGCTGGAACAACGACGGTACTCCAAACAAGTTCAACCACAGACACGAGTGTGCTAAGTTGATGAAGGCCCACTCTGACGAGGAGGTCTGGTTCGGTTTGGAGCAGGAGTACACTTTGTTCGACCAGTTCGACCAGGTGTATGCTTGGCCAAAGGGCGGTTTCCCAGCTCCACAGGGTCCATACTACTGTGGTGTCGGTACCGGTAAGGTCTACGCCAGAGATGTGATTGAGGCCCACTACAGAGCATGTTTGTATGCTGGTGTCCACATTTCCGGTATTAACGCTGAGGTGATGCCATCTCAGTGGGAGTTCCAGGTCGGCCCATGTGAGGGTATCTCCATGGGTGACGAGTTGTGGATGGGTCGTTATCTCTTGGAGAGAGTCGCCGAGGAGTTCGGTGTCAAGATCTCTTTCCACCCTAAGCCATTGAAGGGCGAATGGAACGGTGCTGGTTGCCACACCAACGTCTCTACCAAGAACATGAGAGAGAAGGGTGGTATGAAGTACATTGAGGACGCCCTTGCCAAGTTGGCCAAGAGACACAAGGAGCACTTGCTTCTCTACGGTGCTGACAACGAGCAGAGATTGACTGGTCGTCACGAGACTGCTTCTATGGATGCTTTCTCCTCTGGTGTTGCCAACAGAGGTGCTTCTGTCAGAATCCCAAGATCCGTTGCCAAGGAGGGTTACGGTTACTTTGAGGACAGAAGACCAGCTTCCAACATCGACCCATACTTGGTCACCGGTATTATGGTTGAGACTATCTGTGGTTCTATCCCAGATGCTGACATGTCTAAGGAGTACGCTAGAGAGACTTCTGACTAAATCTCGACAATGTACAATAAAAAATGGGAACTTTAGGTTTCCTGGTTTATCGCATGGCAGGAGATAGCTCTTTCAGCACCTGTAAATTCTTTTTAGTTCAGTTTACGTGGTTGATTCCTCTCTTTAAAACAAAATATTTATCAATAGTTCATTGATTTCAGAATCTCTGATAATAATACGTACAAGTTGACATATTGTAGATTTGACCCTGGCCTTGATTTGACCCTGGGGAGACCGTTTCTGGACATTTTGCAGCAAGACCTTAATTAGGGTTCATAGAGTTTAATAAACAATAGTACAAAGAATATTCTAATAATGACTCGGCTCCACTAAATTATAGCCTAGTAGCATATGTAATTGAGGTCTTTACACTGCTCTGCGTTCAGGATATCTGGATTGCGTTAGTGGGAAGTTGGCCAAGACTCTTTCCAAATGAACGACCCATATTGAACAGCCTGTGTAATGGCAACCTCTATAAAATTGATAATCCCTCACAATGCAAACCTCTACTTTCAAAGTTCGATATTCCCTCAGAGTGATCATGCCAACCCCACATTACCAACCACTTAGAATATTGCCTCAACCAATTTCCTCGAGGATATTGTTGCAGTTGCAAATTCCCTCAGGCATTGTTCAGCCTTGTGAAAATTCCTTGCGTGAACCCGGACTAAAGGACTCGCGCGAGCATAAATTAGGTAAATTAGGATTATTGAAAAGTTTCGACGAAAAAAGCAATTCGGGGTCACTCCGATGCGCTGTTTTTAGTATGAGCCAGATCAGGTCTGTTGCTAGTAAATGCTGACGTGAACCGCCTTCAAGGCACTGTCTACAACAAGTTACCTAGAATAGCGCAAGATCATCCCTTTAGGAAGTGACTCTGTTTTCGTTTCACATCCCTAATTTGGCACACAGAAATACACACAGAAAAAGAAAAACCTGAACTTGGAATCCCTCGGAGGTGTAAATACGATTCGCTACTTTATTTCGGGTAAGACAGGTTATTTTTCAGTGCTTGAAATCAGGGTTTGTACATTGACTTGCTTTCACGTGGAAAACGGTCCTGAGGACGCACCATTCCTACACTTGACTTGCTAAAGTCCTGATGCTAGAGGAGCATCGCGAAAAAACTTTCATTTCCTATTCTGATCAATTTGAATACTTCATCTGTGGGGAAACCCTAATCCCGAGCCAGCTCTTCTGTCAGTCACTCATTGACAATCGGGTCCCCTTTTCCATTGAATCTGACACAAATTCCACAGAAGCATTTTTGCGGGAGATGGTAGCGAGCAAAATCGCTAATGAGAGGTGTAGAAGGAATCGCAGTCCCGAAATGGGATGTTGGTCCCGAAAAAGCTCTGTCAAAACACTATAATAAGAACAAAATAGATGACATATTAAGAAGAAACTGAAAGTGACGTTTTAAACGTGTTCTTTGTTGATTTGACTCATTCTAGAACTCTAGCAAGCTTCTGTTTTCATTTGCTCTAGCAACATCTTGCTGTCTTTGAGCCTTGGTCGTCAGGCGGACTACGAAGATCGACGGAAAAATGGTCGACTGGAATGGATCATCTCGAAAAAGGAAACGGGTTCGAATCCTACCCGTGTTGGATTCATTTTTTTTTTTTCGTTATCTCGTTGGTCGTGTACGTTCCGCAATTTGTAGATTTCATCAATCGAAAACGAGTGCTGTAACTCAATTTGTCCGATATCAACATTGAGTAATTGATCAATCATGTCTGTTGAATTTGTACGTACACTTTACTGGAGACATCAATTCCCGGCATTACTAACCTCTAGACTCCCTTGATTATTGACAGCACGTTTCTCGCTGGCCAAAAGAAGACCAGCAGGGAGGGAATAATCCCATGGGAGGGTCTCTCCAGGTCTAACGTGGTTACCGAGAGCGAGGCCAATTACATGAAGATCTTAGAGAAGCTGGTGCTTGAGAACAAAAAGTCCACTGTTTTGTCTGAGTTGGACTTGTTCACCAACACTATCTTGAACTTGTTGAACAAGTTGGAAGACAAGAACGACGCCATTAAAAACATCTTGACTTTGGTCAACGATGCGTTGTTGGGTTTCCCCGAGAGCGACTCTGCTGTGAGCACCGAACATCAGTTCTTGGACTCTGCCTTGAAGTTATCGCAAGTCGACTCTTCGTTGCCATACCAGCCATTCTTGAAGCACTTGGACAACAGTGACAGCATCATCAAGGCTCTTGCCTTGTACAATTTGTCCATCTTATTGGTGCACGCATCTAAGTCCAGTGCTCCAGATAAGGAGGTCTTGATCAAGATCTTCGACTTGTTGTCGTCGTCGGAGTTCATTGGCAACAAGCTGGACTCCAACTTGCAATTTATCGGTATCCAGTTGTTGCAGGAATTGCTCGTGGTGAAGTCATACAAGAGCATTTACGAGAAGTACAACTTGATTTCCAACTTTGCTGCTATTAACGAGTTGATCACGCTGCTGGCCAAGCACCCCAACTCGTTCGGCTTGCAATTGTCCTACAAGGTTTTGTTGACCGTGTGGATATTGAGTTTCAGTGCATCCATCAACAAGGCTTTGTTACACAACTATCCTGACTTGATCGGTAACTTGCTCACCATTGCCAAGGACTCCATCAAGTTGAAGGTTGTCAGAGTGGCTGTCGGCTCTTTGAAGAACATCGTGTCGGTGACCACTTCCAACAGCGAACAGTTCAAGATCATCAAGTTGGTTCTTTTCCACGACGGTGCCAACACCATCAACACATTGAAGGAACGTAAGTTTGCGTCGAACGGAAGTGACGAAGAGTTGTCGAACGACTTGGTTTACTTGTCTGACGTTCTTCAGGAGTGCGTTGTGAACAAGTTGACTTCCTTGGATGAGTACTTGACAGAATTGGAGAACCCTAGCTTGTTGAGCTGGGCCTCTCCTACTCACAAGTCTGCTGATTTCTGGTTAGGAAACAGCTCCAAGTTCAAGGAGAACTCCTTCAAGCTCACCAAGCAGATCTTCTCGATCTTGGAGACCAGCGATCTGACTACTGCCAAGGTTATCTTGTTGAACGACTTGCAGTTCTTGATCAAGAACTTGGGCCAGGATTTGATCAACTTCATCAACACCGAGCAGGACGCAAAGTACAAGCATTTGATCATGGAATTCTTGGACAACAACAATGGCGACAACGAGTTGAAGTACCAGGCGTTGAGAACCATACAGTTGTTGGTTGGCCACGGATTTTAGTGGATAATTTAGTTCTTAGACCTTAATTAAAATTGGATACGAAAGTAGGGTTTATTGTAGAAGAAAACTGAAAAGACTGAAGAAAACTAAAGAGACTAAAGAAACTGAAAGAAATCTAGCTAGTAACTTATTTTCTCCTGAAGAGCTAACAATTCACGTCTATGCTTCTGGAAGGATAAAAAATTCCTCTTGTATCTCTTCTCATCATTTGTTGTGTGATTTCTCCATCTTTTGGATCAACTTGATTTTCAGAACAAAACAACCATGCTGAGCGCCATGAAACACAAGGAAAACCGCCTCGAGTCCTTCCAGGAGTCGCATGCGGTTGGCAACAAGAGGTATAGATGGTCAGACAACAATGATATTGACGACATTGAGCCTTTGGTGACGTTTGGGTTCTACTACGCTCCAAACAAGACTAACCTCAAACGCGTGATCTGTGTACACTGCAATAAGGCGGAAACCGCGAAAGATGTCAGCGAGATTCCCAAGAGGCACTACGATCCAAAAAGACTATGCGTGACGTCGCTCGGAATGTTATCTGGAGCCGCGAGAGAGAAGTACCAATCGCTAGAACAAGCATCTAAGTACTGGCTGAGGCACGAGGCCAAGAGCATTCTGCAGCCAACGAGCAGCATGGCGAGGAACATGCGTCTCAAGTCCTTTGGAAAAGAATACCCATTAGATGGAAACGTGAACAGCAATGTGAATAGCAAAACTTTGGCGGATGCTGGGTTCCTCTATTCACCTATGGATTATGGTGACGATCGCGTTTTTTGCATATACTGTGGGTGTACTTTGGACCACTGGGAACATGACGACGATCCGCTCAAGGAGCATAAACATAGTGGAGACGGTAGCTGTTTCTTTCTCACTGAGCAAGAGTCTGGAGGCCATGCCAGTAAAGCGCCGTCCAAGAAACCAAAAAAGATAAGGAATGTCGTGAAAGAGGACCCCAATGATGCATACTGGAACAAGCTTCCAGACGAGGACTTGTTGAATGAGCTAGTCGGTGCGGCGCGTGTGAAAAAGCAGGTGCCAACGACGTATGGAATACCCACAAAGGATAATAAGGCTCTGATAAATCAAGAAATTGAGGACAATGATAAGGATGAACTTTCTGCGAGTACTCCAGTTATAGATCTCCCTCTGGAAGTCCCGTCTCCAGATATCAGCGTTGGAAACTTTTCGTTTGGTGAGGTCAGCGATGCAGATATTTCAGAAGATAAAGAAGGAGGCGAGAGAAGTAAAGGTGAAGATAAAGAGGGTGAAGATATAGAAGGAGAAGAAGAAGAAAGTCATGGAGAACAAAGTGATACTGGCGGTGAAAAAGATACTGATGGAGAGGTAACTGGTGACAGTGAAGACGTTGATCTGGCAGAGCTGATCCTGGAAACCAGTGACGAGTCTAACTACTCTGAGCACGAACCTGATGAATCGTTTCACGTCGAGAACCTAGACTCTTCCGAAGCCGAATCGGCGAATGAAGAAGCGGAAGAAGAAGTGTTGAAGCGTAAGTTGGAAGAGGAAAGCAAGGAGGAAAGTCCTCAGCCACGCAAAGTAAGAAGAAAACTCAGCTTGAAGGTTGAAAAGATAACAATGGATTTGGATAACGAACTTGATGACTACGGTGAAGAGAACTTGGATTTTTTGGAGAAGAATATCCACCAGCAGAAGCTCGAGCCGAAATCGCCTCCAAAGAGACACCTGGAAAAGTTCGAGCCGGAAGAATCACCCGTCAAGCTTGAAGAAGGGAAGTCAAGTAAGGCTCGGAATGGCGTGTTGGGTAAGCGCAAAGAGCGGAAGAAGAATATTTTTGATGCATCGTTTGAAGATGACTTCTTTGACTTGAGGAATCCCATGTCCGTATTTGAGAAGACGGAGAGGGCACCCAAGAAAAGCATCTCCCCGAAGAAAGCCCTGGCATCAAAGCTGCTTTTCGATGATAGTGACTCGGATATATTTGGAAGGCTCAGTGGAGGTAAAAGACACACGAGGAGAAGTGCTCGTGAAAGCATATTGAACTTGGGCGAAGAGATACTCGAGAAGGAGAATGAAAATGAAAGTAAAGGGAGAGAGGTGAATGAAGATAAAAAGAAAGGGGAAGTGGAGATTGAAGATAAAAAGAAAGTGAAAAAGGAGATCAAAGCTGTTGGTAGTGTTGGTAAAGAAGATAAAGAAATTGGTGAAGCAGCTAGGGGTGAAGAACCTACTAATGCTGCTGAAGTAGAACTTCCTAATGCTGCTGAAGAGGAACTTCCTAATGCTGCTGAACCTACTAATGAAGCTGCTAAGGACGATGCGAAGGAATCTCAGGTCAATATTGAAAAGAATGAGAAAATTTCGATTACACAGGGAATAGGTCAGGACAATGGCAAGGACATTACGAGTAAATCCGGAGAGAAGCTCGCCAAAACCGATACTACACTGAATCCAGCTGCTTCTGCCGCAAGCGACCACTCAAGTCAGGATGAACAGAGTGCTGATGAAAACGACAATTCTTCTGCCCTGGCTGGACGACGTCATCGGCGTCTTCGGCGTCGCAAATTGGATCAACAAAGTGACGAGGATCTGGAAGACATAGATGTTGCCGGTTACATCCAATCGATTCGCGATATTACGAAGGAAGTGGTCAGGTCTATGGAGCTCATGGAGTTGCCTCCAGGGAGGAAACGGACGGCTGGTGGGTCTCAACGTGCGAGCAAGCGCAGAAAGGAGTTTAAGATTACTGATGATGAAGGTGATGAATTTGAAGTCGACAATCTTAGTATGATTGAAGTGAAAAGAGAGGAGGTTGACAATGGGGAAAAGGAGCGTACTGAAAAGGAACCAGCTGTTCCTAGAAGGAGATCAAACAAAGTTTCCGAAATCGTTGAGAAAGCTGAGATTGTGGATAAAGGTATTACCGATCAACCGGAAGCCATCATCAGTCAAAAGGAAAACCCTAGCAAACTTCAGGAAAGTGAAAGGGGGACTAACATTTCAACACAATCTGAGCAAAATCAGGATGATGACAAATCTGGTAGTTCTTCTCAACATTTCGATGAGGCTTTGGATGCTCCCATTCAGTTACAAATTGAGAGCGCAAAATCTCCGACGTCAGCATTGAAGGGTACTAAAAAATCGCCAGACACTTTGAGGGCCCAATCTCCTCGCGCGGGTCCATTGAAGACAGAAGCTTTAGAGATGCTGCGTATAGAGACTTCGATTGGAACAAGCCCTAAACGTTTATCATCTAACGTTTCTCCGAAGATCAAAAAATCTGAAATTACTCCAGCGTCTCCAAAAGTTGCATCAAAAGTTACTTCAAAAGGTCCATCAAAAGCTACTTCAAAAGGTGCTTCAAAAGTTACATCAAAAGGTGCTTCAAAAGTTGCTTCAGAAGCTGTATCAAAGGTCACTTCAGAAGCAGCATCAAAAGGTTCTCCAAAACCTACTTCAAAAGCTACTTTAAAAAGCTCTCCAAAACCTACCCCAACTTTATCAAAAGACTCTCCAAAACCTACCTCACCTTCTCCAAAACCTGACACAACCACTTCTGCAAAATTATCTAAACAATCTCCGCACCATGGGTCTCCGCCAAGAGACTTGACGTTTTCGCGTATTTCTCGCATCGTCAAAGAGTTCAATCTGCCTGACTCACCAAACAAGAGTGGATCTCCGCTAGTACAGGGAACGCGTTCACTGATTGTATTGCAATTTGACGCCTCCACCCCCGAAAAAAAGGATGGTGCCAATTGGGCTCCGTCTTCTGTTCTGGGCTTTGTAGAGACTTTGAGCAACATGGAAGGGATGACCATGGACCTCAAGGAGTTAACGCGGCTGCAGCATGACTTACATGATGATTATGATTCAGAGCTCACCAACTTTATTCTGGCGATGCCCGAGAATGAAGAGAGTATGACGATTCAAGAGTGGATTCACCACAGTGCGGCCAACAGCCGCAACTTGGTGCGGGAGTACGCGGACGAAGCCGTTCGGTTTTACGAGGCTGAGTGTGCAAGAGCACTTGAGGTGTTAGTCAGTATGGAGACAATTGATTGAAGATAAGGGAAATTGGATGGAAGACGTCATTAAATAGGAATTTTATAGAAATAAGGAAAGGTATGGTTATTGATCAGTAATTGACTAAAAAGATCGTGTAAACGGAAGATTGAGAGGAACTACTCGAGAAGGGCTTATAGGAGCATGAGGCTTTATAGGAGCAGTCGCTGCTATGAGAAAGGCTCATGTCATCCGGCTGTAGTAATTGACAGCATAATTTTACATAACCAATTGCAACGGTTTCACAGTAGTGAGGCGTATCGGGATGAAAGGAAAAAGATTGCGATCTCTGCGCATTGACGTGTTTCAAGATGGGCGATGCCCCGGTGCCCGGCATGTGATGATGACAGAATGTGATAGTGAGTAACAACGGAGTAGCTAGATAAATTAAACTAGGTAATTAATCAGCCATACACCGAAGTAATTGATAGTGGTTTTGCGGTACTTATGGAAACTGACACTGACACAAAGTATGGAATCAGTGTTATTGCTTCCGTGACAACAATTTTCGACCATCGCCACTTTACCGTTCTACGTAACACTGGACTCCCTGTCACCTTCTGAACTCCCTTATCCACATATCACCTTTATTGTTCCATCCACTTCCTGGATCCCTAAGCTCTCCCTTCACGTGATAAGGGTTCGTGACGTAACCTTAAGTGTTCCGCGGCACATCACCTACCGTTGTTTCCCGTAGACAAATTGCTTCCAACCGATTCAGCAGCAGTAAAACACACACACACACGAGAGTACGAGATTGTTGCCATTGAATACTCTGTACAATCCACCACTGGTCTGGATCACGCCTGGACAAAAAAAAAACCAGCAACAAAATAGATAAAGCGCAAAACACCCTTAGATCGTCAGAGCGTGAAGAGGATGTCGTTCTGGCCATTTATGAATTCAATGAACAGCAGTTCGCTGCTCCACCGGTTCTTGGATTCTGTGCAAGACTTTAGCGCAGTTTCTGTGGATGACTTGATTGGAGACGCTACACTCCTGCGCGAGCTTCTTGACGAACTTCATAACATCAAGGGCAACTTCAACTTGACGAGCTTCCAGCTCCTGCAACAGCAATCTGGACAGTCTTCAGGCACGAATGCATACACGGGGTTGGCCAATTCTAGTTCGGGATTGTCTGCTTCGCAAGGATCAGCGGCAGGCGATAACTCAGACAGTGCACTGTTCACTTCGTCCAACAACGAGAGCACGGCGCTGAACAGCAAGGACGCACGCAGCACCAAATTGCTAGAGTTGCTCATTCAACCACACATTCTCAATGGATTCTTAGAGTATTTGATCGACAGCGTGGACTTTTTCCACGGTGAGTCAATCAAAGAGCAGGAGGCATTAGACAAGTTGATCGCTGATACTGAGGAAACCACAGCCGCACAGCAGGCGGTGGTGAAGGATGAGGACGAAGATGTGATAGAAGAGGAGAGAACTGAGGAATTGGAGGATGCAAAGGAGGATACTACCAAAGAGGAAGTGGAAGAGAAGGACTTGGAGTCTGAGGACGATAAGCTTACGCGCTGCATCCAAACGTCGTCGGATATCCTCTCGGCAGATTTGTGGGTGATTCTGAACCGTATCATCGAAACCCCGGTGATAATGTCAAAGCTCTGGCTGATACTCCTGTTGGAGAACCTCGATGAGAGCCTGCCGCTGGTTTCATACTTAGTGCACATTTTGGACCAGTTGATGGATACAAACAGCATCGAGCTCCTCAACTTCATCAGACGTCAAGAGAACTTGGTGGATACGTTCCTCGACAAAGTGGACATCCCCATGTTGATGGACTTCTTCCTCCGCATAATCCAGACCGACAAGCCTGACTCGCCCACAGGCATCTTGGAGACGCTTTCGCAGCAGAAACTCATCCCAAAGCTCATAGACATATTAAAGCCACAGGAATCGCAGTTCGAGGATAGCGAGAAGATCCCTAACCACGCGTTGTTCTTTAGGCAAGTTGCAGCAACAGACTTCATCAAGGCATTGGTAACTATCTCGCTGAACACCGCATTGGCCGTGGTTCTAGAGACCAATATTGGACCGAATCAGTTGACTCGCGAGTTGGTATCACCCGAGATTGTTCGCACCATGATCCACGACATTATATTGTATGAACCCAAGAACAAGTCCCTTACCAACAAGCACGGCATCAATAACTGTGTCGGGATCGTGATCGAGCTCATCCGCAAGAATAACTCCGATTATGACTTGAACTGCGGCTCGTACAGCCAGGTGCTCAATGGCGAGAATGGTGCCCAGCCGGAAATGAACTCGTATGTGATGTTCCAATGGCTTAAAGACTTTGAGCAGAACCCACCAGGGCTGCGTGACGCCATCTATTTGGGCGATATGTTGGCCATCTTCTCGGATGCGTTGCCGCAGTTGACGCGACTCATGAAAATGGACGAGAAGCTGGCTCAAGACAAAGCAGAAGCCAAGGGCGAGGCAGAAAAGAAGGAAATTGAAAAGGGTACGAAAGATATACAAGCGAAAGAGGATATCGGCCAGATAGAGGATACAGAGCGGTTCGAGAGACTTCAGAAGCCTGGAGGAGTTCTTGGTTTCACCAAGTTCAAGCTCTCTGAGTTGGTTGCAGAGCTTCTCCACTGCTCCAATATGATCTTGCTCAACTCCAAAAAGATCCGCCGTATCATCAAAATCCGTGACCACGTGCGCGAGCAACAGCATAAGCGTTTGCGCAAAGCTCTCGCAGATACCATTCGTTTTGACGAAGACCCGGATGCTGAGACCGCGGTCCAAGACGTCACTACTGGCCTAGACGACGTGTCTTTGGACGACATTTACTTCGATGAGAAGAAAAAGGAGGAGGAGAACGACTACCTGAAGCTCATTGAGACGTTAGACACTAAGGACGACTCAGATGACGACGAGCCGATGATTTCGCCGGAAAACCCATTTGTATGTACTGAGCGCGACCAATTGATACGACTGAACCCTTGTGTGGGAGACCTTTTCAAGATCAAGTTGATTGACCTGGGAATGCTTCCAGATATTGTGGGCAAGTTCACGAAGTATCCGTGGCACAACTTTTTCCACAACGTTGTGTTTGACTTGGTTCAGCAGATCTTCAACGGCAAACTCAATTCGTACAACTCGTTTTTGATTGTGGAGTTGTTCAAGCCTGGACGGTGTGATCTCACCGACATGATTGTGCAGTCGTACAAGACAGAAACGGTTCCACGACCCGGGTACATGGGCCACCTTATTCTCATCAGTGAAGAAGTGGTGAAGTTCACGCTGTTGTACAAGCCAGACTTGATCTCACCTGTGATAGTGAAGGCGATCCTGTCTGAGAGCTGGGAATGGTTTGTGAGCGATGTGTTATTGAAGACGAGGGAAGTGTACAACGTGGTCTTGGGCCAGGAGTCTGAAGACATGGACGACGAAGAGGGCCATGACCGAGACTTTGGGTTCGATTCACTGACTGTGGGGTACCTCGATATGGATGGGTATGACCAAGACAACAAGGACGACAAAAAGAGCACTATTATTCTCGGAGACAAGTCCAACCACGCGATGTTTGTGAGCGACCTGTCGGGTATTGACGAAGATGGAATGGAGGAGGTCCAGATGCCAGATGTGCGTGTTCAGAACATGTCGCCAAGTGGACAGATTCAGCATGTAGAAGATGAAGAAGATGACGACGAGCCGACTCGTTTCCACGATACCTACCAAGATACTTACGCGGACAATCTTTCAGGATCGAGCTCATCGGACGAGGAAGAGGAGGCCAAAGAAGACGAGGAAGACAATGGGTTGCGCCGTGTTGCAAAGCACAACAACAAGTGAGCAACGGTAATAGGTTACGATGTAACGACACAAAAGTAACGAATAGACAGGTTAATTAAGGGGCCGTAAAATAAATGTAGGGAAACTGGAATTGTAGGAGCTTTGTACGCAGCTCACAAGTGTTCTCACTTTGATGTCCGCAGTCTTAAGAGTGACTCTCTTGCAGTCTTAAGAGTAACTCTCTTGCAGTCTTAAGAGTAACTCTCTTGCAGTCTTAAGAGTAACTCTCTTGCAGTCTTAAGTGTAACTCTCTTTGAGTACAGTCTTGATTGCATTTTGAACTTGAATGTATTCTATCTCGATCTTCTATTTCTTCTTCTCTACTTCTTTCTGCTATAAACCACCTTACCGTTTGGTAACTCCACCTTCTTACCCTTGTTGGCCTTCTTCTTTTTCTTCTCTGGAGCCGCCTCCTGTACAACAGTGGTGCTCTTGAACTCCACGGTGGTGTCAATTTTCATTGTGAACCTACCGAGTGTTAAGTTCCACAAGTTTGCGGGAAGCTTGAACAATAAAGTTTCCTTGAAACCTGGGTTCAAGTTGATCTCACCTTCGTCCAAAAGCACCAAGTGGCCCTCTTCCTGGAGGTAGACTTCGCCCGAGTTCTTCACCAAAAAGGACTTACCACCCTCGCTGGCGACCTTCCTATCGGAGCCATCAGTTGGTGGGATGAGCGAACCTCCCCATGCCTGATTCTTGATTTGGGCCCTGAGCTCAGCTAATCTGGTCTTGTCCTGCGACCGGTTGATCTTCAAAGAAGCGTAGTGGAGTACGCTCACCAACACCCAGAGCAATCCCAACGTGAGGAAGAGTCCAGGGCGGAATTTCGAGTAGTAGTACCCTGAACCCTTCAACTTTGGAAAACCCTTACTGTAGAAAAAGTCGTATCTCTTACGAAGTGAATGGTCACGGAGAATGTTTCCAACAAGCGACAATCTTTGGAAACGGTCTTCCGCTTGCTTGCGGACTTTACTTGGCTGTCCAGAAAACTTGTCTGGGTGCAATTGCCGTGACTTTTTGCGGTATGCTTTGGTGATCTCTTGCACCGTGGCCATAGGCAGAATTTGGAGCCACAGGTAAAACGTGGTGCCTTCACCAATGTCATTCTGGATCTTGTCGTTCAACTTGAAGATCTCATAGTCCTCGGGTGACCACTGCAGGGCCAACACCGCCAAGAAGAGCGCGAAAAAGCACGCGATCCCAGACACCTTCATCTTGTTTGGATAGTGAAAATTTCAAAGATGCAAAAAAAGAAAACGGTCTTGATCAAACGTGTTACTATGACCTTGTACCCACTCCCACCACGTCTCAAATTTGTGTTCTTCTACAATTGTGCGGCTTCAACGCTCTGGTTGTGCTGCTTCTTGCGCTTCCTCATATTGTTACCCTTAGTTGGAAGACGTTTCCTCCCTGGTGGCATAGCAGACTTCTTTCATGTGGTATCCCTCAGCCCCATAATAGGATGGTTTGTCGTCAGACTAGCAATGCAAAGGTCTGTGGGTGTCAAGGACTTGTGGGGGCTTGCAAACGGTTTGCGCATGGCATGGGTGTGCTACGGGATCATTTTCCCACATCCTCGTGTGGCTAAGCACACAACCTACTCTGTGCTCATTTTCCTGTGGTGCATCACCTACTTCATCCACTACGCATACCATGCTTTCCGTGTGAAGACGCGCTCGTCGCCTCACTTCTTGTTTTGGTTACAGTACCACGCGGTGTTTCTAATGCTCCCTTTCACTATTGCTGCGGAAATGGTCCTCCTGTTCTTGAGCTTGGAGTTTGTCGCCGATGACCTGCTCAATGAGCTCTTAATCAAGGCATTCCTCTTGCTGTACGTTCCTGGAGCTTATTTCACGTGGAATCACTTGCTCCAGAGACGTAAAGACGGTTATGTTAGCGTGATGGAGAAGAGAAACTCTGCGAGATCCGTTCCTACTGATAACTCTGCCCCAACTGCGTCCACCACAGCATCTACCGCAGCAAATGAATCACATGAAATGACGGATTTCAAGAAGCCTAGAGAAGAGGGAAATCAAAGAGAGTAGAGATCTCACTTTAATGGAGGTCTTTCAGAAATCAAAGAGAATTGGGGGAAACATCAACTTTGGTCTTCCCAGAATTGATTGCAATTTAATGATGGTTTTAGTTGTGTCGTTATGTCATTGATTGCTATTACTGGTTTTATCTGTCGACAAATTGTCCTTATGTCATGATTATTGCTCATTATTACACCTTGACGTTCAACTTCAAACCAACCAAGGTGTACCTGCTCAAGTACCAGAAGATTGTACCTAAAATTGAAAGGCACCCCACCAACACCACAAACATGTCGCAGTCGCGGGCAGACCCTCCTCCTATAACCACACTGGCAACAGGAACTCCAAATAAGTTGCCAAGACTAAGGAACGCGTTAAGCATCCCGTACGTGGTTCCTATTTCGTTGACAGGAGTCACTTGAGACAAACATGCCGGCATTAAGCTGAGAATGGATCCCAGCGCATATCCTCCCAAGGATACGAACACATAGAGCGCAGTGAGCTTGCTTCCAAACGGGAGCCAAATCACAAATATAAAAATATTGTATAGGAATAGCATCGCAATGTTCACGTTGAAGCGTCCATAGATATCGGAAAGGTAGCCTGGCACCCAACGACCCAATATACCTGCTCCGTTCCACACAGTTAATAGAATGTAAGACTCTGATTCACTGACACCTTTCGCAATGGCGTATGTGGCGAAATACGTCAAAAGCATCACTAGAGACAACTCCGCGAAGAAACCACCCAAAATGAGGTAAACAAACTTTGGCTTCTTCCAGATTCCAAATCCGCTATTAGCAAGCTTATCGGAAGTCTTTCTCCACAAAGTTTTTGTTTCCACTTGGGACAGCATGACGGGCTGAGGAGACGGTGAACGTTTGGGTTTCTTAAATCTTGCTCTCACGAGACCAATTGCAATGAGCATACATCCAAGACAGACAAAAGCAAAGATCCGGATAGCCCACACGAACCCGTACTTTGCGTAGAGGTGCCTAAGCAATAATGGAAAGACTAATCCTCCGATGGAACCTCCACTTGTCGCAATGCCTGTGCAGTTACCACGCTTTTTCAAGAACCAGTGGCTGATCACACTGATCAAAGGTGCCATTCCTAAACCGTTTCCGATACCCAAACTGATAAAACTGAGCACAAAGTGCCAGACAGTGGTGGAATTAGCCGCACCCATCAAGCCTAGAAATATAAACGATGCACTTCCAATCAAGAGGCCCAACGGACCATAGGTATCAAATATGTTTCCTGTCACTAAGCAGAACATGTAGGATAAGCAGAGGTAAATCGAAAAGATCCACGACACGTTAGCAGGTTTAACATGTGCCAATTGATGTGTTGAAACGTAAATTTGGATGGCACCAATCGAATTGATGACTCCTAGATTAACAATGCATCCAAAAAACGATCCCAAGATAACCAGATATGCGCGAAATCCACCATCGGGATAGTCACGGTGCTCTTCATCGCTATCGTCGCCATCAGTCGCGTCTCCTTCGCTGTCTTGGTTTGTATCGTGCGCGGACACATTCTGTGGGGTTTCCACAGTGCTTTCAACATCTTGATCTTGACTCAGGTGGTACCTCTCAGTGGCATTGTCTTCTCGTTCTTCAACTTTACGCCGGCTGAGGGTCTCAAGTTTAATAGACAGCATGGTTTCAAGCAATTGCAATTAAAAATCAATTGCAAGATCGACTCCATTATATTATTTAATGTGACTCAATGCAACGTCGGAAATATACAACCGGTCTTTGTGCCCAGTGCTACTACGATAAGAAATGTTCAGCTGAAATTTCACACAAAATCAGATAAGAAAGGAGTGTCCAAAAAGGCAATTGGTCGATCCATTTCTGACGATCAGAGAGGTGCAATCTGTTATCGATATGTGTCATTTTCTTTGGTGCATTCTCCCCTCTTTGTCAAAAATTTGGCTGCCAAAAAAATTGCCGCCTACAAAAAATTTATACACACTTACTTGAAATTAACTAAACTAAACTAAACTAATGGCAAAATAAATTGAGCTGACTAACAGCCCATCATCGAAGGCGTTAATGGCTTTTTGCAAGCCAATTGTGATATATTAAGCTGTGGCAGCACTTACAACAAAGTGTTGCACTGGACAGGCCAACAGAAGTTTGGCAACACGTTGGAAGTAGAGATCCAGTGTTGCATCTCGCTCACATCGAAGTTGGCGTCAGCCTCGGTTGTGGCGTTAGAGGAAGATTCCACCAGTCTGAACACCGACGATTCCTGAGGCTTTGCGGCGGAGAAATCTCTAGAGAAAGTGTATTCGTAGGTGGTGTCAAAGTACTTTGACCATTCGCGGTGCAAATCGCTTGTGTCTCTGGCATTCCAGTCAAACTTGATAGCAAAGTTGTCTGGAAGACAGTACATGTCATTGTGCTTAGATCCCTTGACCAAGACGGTAGCAGACCATTTAGCAAAGTCATCAACCTTACTGTTGGACGAGCCATCCCACAACAATGTCTCGGTGTTGTCGAAACCAGTGCCCTCCAACTTGACGGCCTTCAACTCGTCCTGGAACTTAGCAAAGATCTTGGCAGATTCGATAGTTTCAAAGTTGACAGTGACCTTGAACAAGTCACCGCCAACCCAAGCAACGTCAGATACATTGAAAGTGGCCTTTGGAACACTGTGGCTCATTTCTTCCAACACATCCTGGCTGCTAGTAGAGTAAGACTTTCTCAACGCATCGAAAAAGCCGAACCCGAGTTCAGAGTCAACATCAACAAGTCTCTTGCCGTGGTGGTCCTTGCCCTTGTTCTTACCAATGAAGAAACCAGCATCAGCTCCAACCTTGATACCAAGGAGGCCACAGATCTGGGCAATAACATCAGCACTGAGGTGAGCGCCAATGTTTCTCTTGCCAACCTCAACTTCACCGTCAGCTCCAACGTGGATTCCAACAAGGTCCAAGATCTGAGCAACGACTTCACCGCTGACTTCACCTTCGATCTCTCTCTTGCCATGGTGGTCCTTGCCCTTGTTCTTACCAATGAAGAAACCAGCATCGGCTCCAACCTTGATACCAAGGAGGCCACAGATCTGGGCAATGACATCAGCACTGAGGTGAGCGCCAATGTTTCTCTTACCAACCTCAACTTCACCGTCAGCTCCAACGTGGATTCCAACAAGGTCCAAGATCTGGGCAACAACATCAGCACTGACTTGAGCGTCAATGTGTCTCTTACCGTGGTGGTCCTTGCCCTTGCCGACAAAGAAACCAGCGTCAGCATCAAACTTGATACCAAGGAGACCACAGATCTGAGCAACAATGTCAGCGCTAACATTAGCACCAATGTTTCTCTTGCCAACCTCAACTTCACCGTCAGCTCCAACGTGGATTCCAACAAGGTCCAAGATCTGAGCAACGACTTCACCGCTGACCTCGCCTTCGATGTGTCTCTTACCGTGGTGGTCCTTGCCCTTGTTCTTACCAATGAAGAAACCAGCATCAGCTCCAACCTTGATACCAAGGAGGCCACAGATCTGGGCAATAACATCAGCACTGAGGTGAGCGCCAATGTTTCTCTTACCAACCTCAACTTCACCGTCAGCTCCAACGTGGATTCCAACAAGGTCCAAGATCTGAGCAACAACATCAGCACTGACTTGAGCGTCAATGTGTCTCTTACCGTGGTGGTCCTTGCCCTTGCCGACAAAGAAACCAGCGTCAGCTCCAACCTTGATTCCAAGAAGGCCACAGATCTGAGCAACAATGTCAGCGCTAACATTAGCACCAATGTTTCTCTTGCCAACCTCAACTTCACCGTCGGCGCCAACGTGGATTCCGACGAGGTCCAAGATCTGAGCAACGACTTCACCGCTGACTTCACCTTCGATCTCTCTCTTACCGTGGTGGTCCTTGCCCTTGCCGACAAAGAAACCAGCGTCAGCTCCAACCTTGATACCAAGAAGGCCACAGATCTGAGCAACAATGTCAGCGCTGACGCTAGCACCAATGTTTCTCTTTCCATGGCCCTTGTCCTTTCCGATGTGGACACCAGCATCGGCTCCAGCCTTGATTCCAAGAAGGCCCAAGATTTTAGCAACAACATCAGCACCTACGTGGGCATCAATGTTTCTCTTACCGATCTCAGCATTGATGTCTGCAGCGATCTGCCTCGTTTGCAACTCGGTAGTTGGGTTGACCTGGAAAATCTCCTTTCCTGCACAGTACCTTGTGGAAGGTTCATTCGCAGCCAAGTCTGCATAATTGTCGTGAAGGAACTTGTTGTCAGCAGTAGCTCCAGACAAGATCATTGCGGAAGCAATGGTAATAGTAGCGGATCTAGAGAAGATCATTTTGAATTGTTAGAATTGAAAATTAACGAATTAAAGCAAAATTTGATTGTAAGTTGATTTTGAAACGAGTGTACCAACTGTATTAGTTGAAGGGTATCTTTACTTTGCAAAAGCGTCTGACTTAAATCTCTCGAAGAGTGTTCAGTTTAGTTTGTAAGTGTGTTGTCAAACTACTTTAACGAAGTGAGGTTATTCTCGTAAGGAATTGTTGCGAAGTTCGGGAGATTATATAGTGAGCTAAATATATTCGAAACTAGGAACGGTTGCTTAAGTTAACTTACACATGCGGTGTTTTTGGCGTCTTTGCGATACAATAAGGATATTTTCAAGGTTTGTTATCCTTATACCTAGTATATGTTAGCTTCTAAAAGGTTTTGCAACAATAGGAAGGTCTAACTAATCCAGAAAATAATGGAGCGATCGGGGCGAGTTCTTGTGCATTTGCAACCTCAATGCACGTCGGTAAAAAAATATTTGGTTTTTCTACAGTTTGAGTTGTTCGTCACCCTATTGTCATGTTCGGATCAAAGAACATTTGAAACTGGGCTCCAATGCAAAGTTCTAAAAGTAGCTGAACAGATTCCTTGTTTAACACTGGAAACAAACCGTATATTCGCGCAACTAAGGGGGGATTGTTGGAGTCAATGGAAGAAGGTTTTTACAATTGATTTTACTATTACGAGCTTTCATGCACCCAAGCCACTAGTATACGGGGGAACTCTCTCATGATGTGTTCCAAGTGAGAACCGAGCGAAATAGTAGCCTCAGCAAGTCTATACAACATTGATTTTGACGCATTTTTTGTACCTCGGGACCACCAAGGAAAACACTCAAATACGCGAGTTTCTGACTCAAAAAAAAAAAAGGTACAGCTACTAAACGGGAATCTATTTTTATTAAGTACGAGTGCCCAAAGCTCAAGTACCTTATTCGGGTTTATTACGCGTTCTAGTGCACTTAAACTGCTGTAGAATATACAAAGAAAGGGTTCCATAGGAAAAGGATAGTAGTTGCATATAGTGGTATTTACAGGACAATAGTTGCAGTTGATGGTTTTTAAAGCCTGGCTCAGAAAAGTCGTTGGAGCTAGTGAAGCCTCCCCCAATCAACTGCAGTAATCTTGTGGAAAAGCTTAACAGGTGCATATCGCTAAATATTACCGATATTAGCTCGTGCACATCTACAAAACAGGTGATGGAAAGCTTCCAGTTAAACTTATTTTTTCCAAATTTGGATGTGGGGATATTAGCGGTTTAGGAAAGATCAACCAAGCGACAACGGCAAACTCAACCAAGCACACACGAAGCTTCTCAAGAATATGGTGAGGTCTTGCAGTATACGGGTATAGTTGTTCAGTGTGATGTTTTTGCGGTTTTCTTGTCTCCAAGTTCTTTGATGCTAAGGTTTTTGCGCGCGTCTACATGTGAACAATATACACAATATACACAATATACACAATGAAACAAAGAAACGGAGACTACCGGCGCATTTTCCGAACATATGACTGTATTTCTGCGTAGCCGTTCCTTCGCTAAGCAGACGTCATGGAAGGAAACTATAAGAGTGGTAAATCGAAGGAAGTACGACGTCCATATCAAAAATGTACATCAGAGTCTGGGTGAAAAAATACGTGAGATGGTGTTCGATCCCCATCAGTGAGCGCCTCAATTTTTGAAAAATGCACCGAAGGAAGTTCGGAGCAAAACGCAATCGCCAAGCAATCACACCCTTTGGTGGTCTTCACGCGGAAGAATTGAAGTTTTAATGTGTTTCAACCCCCCCCTTTTCCAGGATTCTAATGCTTGAACCCGAAAGCACATTGACGTTACCGAATGGTCAATTGCGTCTTCTGAAGTGTCTTCCGTTGTAACGCTGTTCGCTTATTTAAGCCACTGTCGGAAAGATTGTGCTCGTACAATCTAGGAACGACCCAGCGATTTTTGTGAATCTTGCTGCAATTAACGAACACCAATATCTCCCACAACCAAGAAAAGCCAACGTCTTACAATTACTAAGAAAACGATCGTTTCACAACAACTATAAGAATGAAGATTTACATCGGGGCCGATCATGTCCTCCTCATCACCGTTCATGTAAGATTTGAAATGGAGGCGTATCGATGAGTGTTTCAAAACAAATACTAGCTTTCTCGAAAATCTCGCTAAACCACTTAAGGTTGTGTGATGCCCGTGATGGACCTCGGTACGGAATGCAACAGTTTCGCTGATCATTTTCAGAAGATACTTATTGTCAGCCCATTGCGCGTAGAAGGTGACGATAACCTCTCAATTTCATGTCAATCCATGCAATCAAATGGTGTAAACTCCTTTCCCTTAAAAAAAAATAGCAGCCTGGCACTTTGATCTCTGGCGAGGAATGGACAATTTCTTGCCCTCGTAAAAATATCGTAGGTCCCGTCATCAACGTGTATGACGAGAAGGCAGGTTTCGAGCCTCGTTTTGAACGAGCACTGGTCGTTTCGTGTTCCAACTTGAATGAAACTTTAAACTCCAAAGGTGAAACCTGGCTGCAAAATAGTAAGCTTATATGCAGTACCGCGCGGAATAGTTATGATGAAATTGCTCAACAGAGGAAAACGTTAAACATGGATGAATCTAGCATATGTGGCTTATGGTTTATACAATAGTCTTATTAAGCAATGAGATCTTTGCTTAATAATGAAACAAGCTTTTTTACAAATACTATGGTGGGCCGACAAGTTGACTGCAACAAGTAACTTTTATTATTTTGGTCAAAAACTTCCCAAATTCATCAAAAAACAAATCCGACGATGATTACTCTAAATACCTGCTTGTATCCGTACCGGTGGTAAAGTTGCCACTCAGATAACTTGCTCTTCTTTCTCTGTAGTATTCGGGGGACGTTGGTTGTGTGGTAGGGACTGCAGGTAGGTTCCAGGCTAGAATTTACGCGCAAAAAAAAAGTTTTCAGAAACTCAAGTGCACTTTCAAACTATCACCAACGATGATCACCAAGTACATCAACAGTGTGAAGGTGAAATTCAACCCCTTTCAAGCAAGCGGAAAGGCCTCACGGTTATTTCTCGCTAGGATGCCTCAGCTGGTGAAAATAGATTGCAAAGTTTTGCCAAACACTTCCACTGAGAAGCCAACCATTGAAGTCACCTTCAAAGACAAGCATGTGATCAAGGCCGATCCAGAGACTATGAAGTTGAACGACTTGAAAGAGCTCTTCAACAAGCACTCCAGAAAGTTAGCAATCGAAGATGCTATCAAGGAGTAAAGAGATTATATTAGCGATCCTGATATTTCGATCGACCTAGAGTCAACATGAACCATCATTTCAAAGTTGACACGAAGGAAAGTTACTATTGCCATCATTTCAGAGTTGACGCGAAGGAAAGTTACTATTGCCATCATTTCAGAGTTGACTACTGAAGCACACCCCACATCCATGTCCCACATTGCGTGACAATCTTATAAATATTGTAAATAAGTTCTTGTAATATACTTCACTTGATGCGTGAACCAAGAAACGCTCGGAATGTAGAGGGAATTGTATCCGCAAACACTTTAGCACTCTCTTGTTTATCCGAGACTTTCGTGAGCATCAAGGACGTATTTTCCATAGAGTCGCCGTTCGTGAAGCAAAGTTTGTGAACCTCGTACTCTCCCTTCTTTAGATCTGGCTCCTTTGCTGTTATATAATGCACAATGATCCAGAAAAACTTCCGCAACAAAGCGTAGCTTAATTCGACCGAATCATCAATGTAAATCGGATGCTTCTGGAGATGTTCTTCTATAAATGACCTGCTGTAAGTTTTAACTGCCTTCAACTGGCAATTTTGAGCTCGAAATCCGAACACGCAATCTGTGCAGTTGATAAAGCCAATTTGACATAACGTCTTCATTAGCTTGATCTTTAACGACATGTTTTCGTCATTCAACTTTGAGTTAGATCGCATGTGGGTCTTCAACTCAACATAGTTGTCTAATGCGGCCTCGTCGTCCTTCGAACAATCGATTTCGGCAGTGAAGTGCATTGGGATGCCATCTACAGATTCTTGAACCAAGGTATAAAACTCCAGGGATTCAGAGTTTTTGGTCATAACCTGCTCGAACCGAAAACCAGAATACTGGTACTTGTTGGCGTGTCGGTTGTCTCCAGAAACATACTCCCAATCATAGTCTAAAATGACTAACCCCTGCCAATAAATAACGTTGAATCGCACATCATTCATATTCATAGGCAATTGCATCAAAAGAGTCAAGACACGACGGAGACTAATGATCTTCAACTGCTTGATACTTATTTCATTGGTCATAATGCCATGCTGAATACTACGAAAGACATCGTCCAACTTGAAAATCTCTCCTGTAGATTTCATTCGGAACTTTTCGTATCCCTTTGACAAATCAGTTCCTATTATATCCGCATAAGGACTGGTCCGCTTGACCCGTTGATTATTGGACTTGCGCTTGTACGCTGGTTTTTTCAGCTGCAGTTGTGGAGCAGGGACTTCATTGATCAAGGGAAACTGCAACTTTTTCAAACCAGAGTCATCGTCAAAGAGTAGCTTGTCTCCTAGCTTCGTGAAATGTAGAACCTCCTTTGGACCGGTCAGATCAAAGCGTATATCTTGTTTGGGCAGTGCCCAATCGAATTCGTAGTCGTTTATTTTGTTACTGAGTTGGGCAAGTACATTTAACTTTAAGCTGCTTTCCATTTGAACATATTTATATTTTTTCCTATTTAAAAAATTGTCTCGCCCTGGTAAATGGAGAATTTGCAGCCATCAAATGGGTGAAAAAAAATCCCAGGATTATCTCTGACCGTACGACTTAGTGGCATAGTGACCATCAATAACAATCAAGTCCTGAGGTCTGTAGTCGTACTTCTTAGTAAAATAAGACTCCAAAATGTCCTTGACACCCTTAGCATATCGAGCTTGAGCATCGAGTGAGGTACCAGAGACGTGGGGGGTCATGGCATTTCCACCACCATAAGGGTTTTTCATTGATCTCCAAGGATGGTTCTTAGGAGCGGGTTGTGGGAACCAGACGTCACCACCATAGCCCATGATTTGACCCGATTCCAAAGCAGCAGCGACATCATTTTCAACACAGATGGCACCTCTTGCAGTGTTGACCAAGAGTGCTCCCTTCTTCATCTTAGAAAGTAGGTTTTTATTGAACAAGCCTTTAGTTTTCTCGTGCAATGGCGCATTAATGGTGACAATATCAGCTTGAGCTACAAGATCTTCGATCTTCTCAACACGCTCAACGATGTTGTCCTTACCGTTGAACAACTTGGAAGCTGCGTTCAAAGTCTTAACAGCATCAGCTGGCAAAGGCTGGTAGTCAAAGTAGAGTAACTTCTTAGGGTTGAAAGCAATCAATCTCTCAAGAACACGGTACCCAATTCTGCCTGCACCAACGGTAGCAATGACCTTATCCTCCAAGTCGTATTCTTGCTTTGCAATAGCAGCAATGTCCCAATCCTTTGTTTCACAAGCCTGCTCATGACCGGGAACAAAATTCCTAACCAAGACCAAAATTGTCATAAGAACCTCCTCTGCAACAGAGACAACGTTGGACCCGGTAACCTCAGCAACAGTAACCTTACGCTCATTTGCAGCATCCAAGTCAATGTGGTCGGAACCAATACCGGCAGTGACTGCAATCTTCAATTTCGGAGCGTTGGCAAGTCTTGACTTGGTTAAGTATGCCGGATAAAATGGCGTAGTGATCAACACCTCTGCTTCTGGCAAGTACTTGTCGAACGTAGAGGTTGGCTCTGGATCCTTATCAGCGGTGGCTACCAATTTATAGCCGTGTGACTCCACAAACTTGCGGATACCCAATTCATTTTCCAAAGAACCCAACAAGGCTGGAACTTGTTTGGCGTGCTCACCACCCTCATAGAGAACGAGTAAAACGGTACCTTTCGACATGTTTGTTGTAAAGCTGACTTAAAATTGATTAGAAGGAGCAATAGTCACCAATTGAGCTTGATAGAGCTGTATTTATACTTACCGAATACCCCTGACAGGCGTAACCATCTAGAGCCATTATACGTTGCTAAACGAACTATCCGCGATATTTGCCCCTTGAAATCCCCTATACAGAGACTAAAACATCTCCTAGGGTTGAAAAATAGCTGTCTAGAATATTCTAAGAACATGTAGGGCGTGTAAGTAGAAATAAACTCCGCATTGAGTTCTACATTGCCGAGTGATTTTTTTTCGAACACGGTCTGGTCCTTTATCATGTCGATTGAGGGGTGAATCACATGACAATGATAACGTGACCGTCGAGTCTGGGGAAACCGAAGTGATTTTTTAGATGATGTTGACAGCAATTTTAGCTGCTTTCTGATTGGCTCTTTTCTTTCCCCAGAAAGTGAGAGTGGTCAGCAAGAATCCCCACAAACGCGAAACGGCCTTTACAAAGTCGTGAAATTTACAAGCACGGAGACACACAGGGTGCCGTACAAGCAACTCCTGAAAGGAAGGACGCGATAGCGGGTCTATTTGTGCGTGTGAGCCAGTGGAGTGCGATGGATGAGATTTCGGCTCCACAAATCGGAATTAATCTAGATGAACCAAAGCCCACTACAAACTAGGATTCTTATTGAATTTATTTCACCATCTTGAGACAGGTGATGCAAGGGGAGTATTTAAGGTAGTATAAATAACGGTATCAATCCGCATGCTGGAGTGATTAGTCGAAAGCCAACTGCTTCTTGATCTCGGCAATGGCCTTACCTGGGTTCAAACCCTTTGGACAGGTTCTAGCACAGTTCATAATGGTGTGACATCTGTACAAGGACATGGAGTTCTGCAACATTTCTTTTCTTGCCTTGGTGGCCTCGTCTCTGGAGTCAATCAACCATCTGTAGGCCTGCATCAAGACGGCAGGACCCAAGTATTGCTGCTGGTTCCACCAATAAGATGGACAAGATGTAGAGCAGCACGCACACAAGATACACTCGTAAAGACCGTCCAACTTGGCACGGTCCTCAATGCTCTGCAAGTTCTCACGACCGTCAACGGGGTGAGTCTCTCTCTGCAAGTATGGCTGGATGGACTTGTACTGCTTGTAGAAGTGGGTCAAGTCTGGGACCAAGTCTCTGACGACGAACATGTGTGGCAATGGGTAGATTTTGGTGTCCTTGCTGGTATCGGTATCTATACGGCACAAGCAGGCCAAGGTGTTCTTTCCACCAATGTTCATAGCACAGGAACCACAGATACCTTCACGACAGGATCTTCTGAAAGTCAAGGTTGGGTCTTGCTCATTCTTAATCTTCAAGATGGCATCCAACACCATAGGACCACAGTCGTTCAAGTCGATATCGTAGGACTGCATCTTTGGCTCCACCTCTGGAGTGTCTGGGTTCCATCTGTAGATCTGGAACTTCTTGAGGTTCTTTGGAGAAGCTGCGGTGGCCAATCCTCTCGAACCGTTGGTACGGAATACTGATCTCAACATTGTGTGTGTGTTTAGGGAAGATGTAAAGAAAACTAAATTTCGGGCAAACAAAATTGAAGCTTGTACTGACCTTTTGTTAGAAAAAACTGCCAGAAAAAGCACTCATTCGCGATTTCCGACCTGCCCGGAAGTGGGGCCGGGGAGAAAAACAGCACTTTTTTACAAATTGCGAAAATGTGATTGGTGCGACGGTGCTTACGAGGAAAAAATCCCACGGAACAGATCACGTGAGCTCTCCCGCACATCCGCGGGGTGCCGGTTTTCCCCAGGGTTGAGGAAGCACAAGTGCGAAGGAAGCGCGGGATATTGCAACAGACTAAAGCTGAGCCTGTAAAACTACGGTTTAACATCGCATTACCGGGGCGTATCCCGTGGACGTGTTTAAAGCGGTCGAGACGGAACTGAGATATGAAGTTGGAGTATCCCGATGTCCTCGGACATGTTTGTCTAGGAAAAAATGAAGACCTCTGGATTAGTGCATTCAAATATTGAACCATCTTAACATAGAGATTTCATTCAGACCAAGGCATAGTTAGGTCATAAACGCTTGACTTTTTTGTGGCGAAGTGTGAGTAAACGGTTTCAATAGACCTTGAGGTCATATGTATTACTTTTCGCAGCCAAAATGGGTTCATTACATTTTTTATTAGCATCATCGAGGTCTCTTGCATATCTAATTATTTGTCCCTCTGAGTAAACTACTTAAATTCTCGTCGAAGGAAGGGAAACCCAGTGGGAAGAATTCTACTTCTGAAGGCTCCAAGCAGAAGGGATTAGCCCACATCTCGCCGTAATTGACGTCTTTTTCTGTGTTGGGATATTTGTCAAGCAAAGGCTTGTTCTTACTGTGGGGGTTGTTTTTCATCTCAGTGGCAATGATCTTCTTGAGCTGTGAGTGAAGAGTGTCCATATCGAACTTTTTCGTGATGGAGTCTTCGCCACGCTTGAGTATGGCAGTCAAGTCAATTAACTGGTCGACCTCGAGCTTGAAGTCGCACAAACGCTCCAAACGCGACAAATCGTAGGCTTCTTTGTGTGTAATGTGGCACTGGATTTCACCGGTGTATGTTTTGCAGAAGAGGTAGAAAGTCGCCGCGTTGTAGAAGTCATCAGAGAAGACACTATTGAGAAGGAGCACCTGTTGGGCGATCGCAGGTTGTGCGTACGCATAGCGGTCTCCAAACAGGAGCAAATGCCACAAGTTGATCTTAATGGTCTTGGATATGGCTAGCAGAAATTGCGTGATGAGCCGGAAATACTCCCTATAATCTGGGTCTTGAGCCATGTTGGCTTCGTGAACCGACAAATCGTTATCACCACGAATCAACGTCTGCATGGTGTACGTGAGTCTTGTCAAAATACCAAACAAGTACTGGTTGGCCGTCTTCATGAAGGTGAAGATAGCGGGGTTGAGTGTGAAGCTAAGTGCGTTTCCAAAATAAAAGTGGTCAATGTTGAGCAAATGGTCGTAGTGAGGCATGAACTCTTCCACAATCAAACACATGAGCTTCTTCAAGTAGAAGAACATATATGAGCTATTGTTGGTTTGTTCATAGTGCATGAAGAGGTGGAAATACACGTTCATCAAGAGCAACCGCACGTTGATATAGTGCGACAAGTACATCACATGACGGAATTTATTACCGTCACCACGAGCATAGTCCAACACCAAGCCCATATCTGAGCCTAACTTCTCTGCCACGTAGTTCTCGAGTGACAGCACTTGCTGCAGTAACTCAGATAAATCGACGTTTGGAGGACGTCTGAGTACAAGAGCAACGACGTCACGAATACGGTCTAACAATGCCTCGATCTCCGCAATGCACTCAAGTACCAAGAACTCTAACCTTGCAAACCGCTTGTCGCCATCGCTAGCAATGACAGTTGGAGGCTTGGTGTCGTAGTAAGGAGGCATGTACGTGTGCTGGTGACCAGAAACGTAAACCAAATGTAAGTCGAGAAACTTCAAGAAGCTCCAGAGCTTGCGGCGCAAATTCAGGGCACGAGGGTCCTCGCGTTCGTTGGGCTTCTTGTTGAGGTCCATACCTAAGAGGTTTTCAAACAGCTGTGCATCGAGTGAATTATAACGAGCTGTTTCGAAAGGATCCTCATACTCGTGTGGTGACATCGTGTAATAAACACGAGTCAAAGTGAAGAGCTGGAGCATGGGCATAGAGGGCTTCTTGGCAGCAAGCATCGGTTGGAGGCGCACCACGATGTTCTCAACAAGCTGTACAACGTCAGCACCGATGGGCTCGCGAAGGATCTTCTGGAGGTTGCAGATCTGGTCAAAGTCGAGCTTTTGCTTGTTGAGACTGCTGTCGATATTGTCTTTATACTCATCAAAGTCTCGGTAGTAATCATTGACGGCGGTCTCGCGTGACAACAGTGCTTCATAGCTTAGCTTGAGAATAAGCAACAAGATGCCCACATTTGCAAGTTGATCACGTTTGCGCAACTGAAGCGTCTCTGGGAGCGGTTCTGGGCTTTCGTGCGGACCAAGTAACGACTCGAAGAGTGTGTAAAATCTTTCCTCGTCAAAAAAAGGGAAGAATGGGTAGATTGTACGGAAAAATTTCTTGACGTGAGTCCAGAGGATATCTCTGGAAGGAAGCACTTTGAGAACATCTTCGTCAAGGTCGCCAAAGAGATCTTCATCTTCGTCGTCGTCGTCGTCGTCGTCGTCGTCATGAGACACTTCCACTTTCACATCCTTGTTCTCTGTCTGGCGCAAGTTCACAAACGAGCATATATCTGACAACCCTACATCCTTCTTAACCATTGATGTCATGGAAAAAGGTCCGCGATTGACGTCACTGGGGGCAGGACGGCTCTCGTTCTTAACCAACTCAATACTTGGGTAGTTCCAGAATACGTTACTCTCCTCCTCGGGCTTACTCACAGGATTCTCACCCAATACAGATTTGAACGACGTAAAGCGCTCCAAAAGCTGCAACGTTTCGTCGGATACGTCATGTAGAGCAGACTTGATTGGGATGTGCTTGAAAATCTCACTCTTTGCATCTGCCCTAGGTGTATCGCTCTCAGGGCTCGAACCCGAGGTACCACGCTTGGGCAGTGAAGGCGTTGTGCGCGGAGTATTGAGACTTCCCGAGATCGATGCACTGATGATGGAGTCCATAGTCCCTGAACTTACCATTGTAGGACGGGATGCGGTATGTGGAGGATCGGGCTTTGACCATTTAGGCGACGTGCGGTTTGTACTATCGCCTGAACCCGCACCACTCCCAGAACTCTGTGGACTTTCAAGACTCAACCTGGGCTTCTTGGGTGGAAACGTCTGTGCCAACGACAGGTCATTGGTATCGAGGGGTGTGTTCTGCAGAATGGGCGAGTCCGAGTACGGGTAAGGAAGCACTGGGTTCATACTATTCTGCGAGTTGCTCCGCACATGCTCCACCAGCAGCGTCAGAAGCGAGAGACTCTTGTTGGAGTCAGTGAGACTCGAGTTGCGCGATTCTTCGTCAGAACGCCTGTGATGCGCCAAAAGCGGCCGGCTGCCGAGTGCAGTCGGAATAGATGGAGGCTGAAGTACCTCAGCGCTCCGCTTTTCAGGAAGGGAAGACTGGCTGCGTTCGGAACCTCCGTTATGTTGGTATACACGATGTGCATCTGGTTGTGTGTCTCGTATATCTGGTCGTAAATCGGGTTCAGGACCTCGTATATCTCGTACATTACCTTGTAGATCGCGAAGTTCGCGTGAATCTCCTTGGCGTGAATCGTCTCGTATACTCCCCCCAACTCGTTCTTGTGCGTCATTTCCTACCGTACTTCTACTATCGAGCGGGCTCGGTCGCGAACTATAGAGCTGATACCCACTTTGCTGGAGCAGAGATGGCGAGCGTGAGTACTGGCTCTGGTAGTAATGCAGTTGCTCTATATGGGGTATAGGGGGGAGGGGAGAGCTGTGAATGGTTGACTGAGGAGGTATTTGTGTTGGTTGGACATGAGTGGCGTGTTGTTGAGGTGGATGTATAGGTTGATTTGGTTGGATGTGCTGATCTGGTTGGATGTGCAGATTTGGTTGGATGTGCTGACTTGGTGGGATATTATGACTTGGTGGGATAGTCTGACTTTGTTGAATAGTCTGACTTGGTGGGAATGGTTGAACACTAATAGGTTGCCCTGGATGACTAATCTGATTCGACAGATGTGGGCGGCTGCTTTGCTGACTCTGCGGATTCAGATGCGGTGGCGGGAGATAGTGTGGGAGAGGCACTGGATAGGGCTGCTGGACTTGGGGGTGCAGACTGTACTAGTATTGGTGCGGCTGATCGTGATGAGGTTGATGGATGGGACCAGGGGGGTGCAGGCTTGGCTGAGGAGGGCCCTGGTGGAGATGAGGCTGGTGGTGGAGTGGGTGTTGTTGAATCATGGGTTGTGTCTGTGGTTGTGGCTGTGGTTGAGGAGGTGGTTGTCCCCTCTGCGCATACATGTGGGGGTCTTGGTAGGGTGGCAACAGGTAGTAGGGAGTAGTTGGCTGAAAATGTGGGTTTTGTGGATGTGTCGGGTGGTTGTGGTGGTGCTGAGGAGGCTCCGTGTAGCCCAGGGGTCGTGGTTCCTCTGTGTATGCGCAAATCAGAGTGGAGTTGTGCTTGACACATGATGTGCAGGGGACCTTTCTATCGCACTTCACCTTTCTAGCTTTGCAAACGTTACACACAAGGGTCAACCGGTTCCTCTTCTTACGCACCGAGCTGGCGCTGAGGCCAACCTGCTGGTCTTCGGTGCTGTTCATGTTGTGGTTTGGATTCCGTTTGCTGCGGGCGTAAAATATAAACTTCAGAATTCCAGAACATACAATAGCCCAATTTGGATATGCTCGCAGCCAAAAGTGCCATATATGTCGCTCGTGCGTAGTCTTCGGCCCGGGGATGATTCCCGACGTACGGCGCATACTCGTTATCGGCACATCCTCCTAAGGATGACGGCAACGGTTCTACACACGTGTAGGTTCATGTCGTGCACTGGATAAGGCACATATTCTAGCGAGGTTTTCAAACCATAACCTTCTGATAGGGCGATAAGGTTTTAAGAGCTTTCAATGCGTGGCTCTTAAACAAAAGGGGAGATGAGATGAGCAACAACATCATCAGCATGTGAACCAGATTACAAATTTACAAAGCTCGGTGTGAATGTGAAGGATGAGTGAAAAGTTTGGTATCAGGTATACAACGCTCATGACCACTACCTTCGCTAACTGATGACACTGCCTTCGCTAACTGATGACCAATCCCTTCGCTAAGTCATGCTTTCACCACAGTACTTCAGTCAACTTTCGTCTCCAAACATCATTCAATCCGTTTCGAGATGCCTACATAATAGGTCTGCACGTTTCTTTGTGATGCGAGACTGTAAACTTGTCAGACCAATTGTTAGACGTTGTGCGGCAAGAATACCCACCGTGAAAAATCGTGCATCCAGGGTCCACCAGGGTGTAGAAGCACAGAACAAAGGAAAGAAGATCGGATAGTGGTAGGCGAATTGCGATAAGCCAACGTCATTTAAAGAAGCATTGAGATCGGGAGTATGAAGAGAAAATGTGCACTGAATGAGATATGAGGAGACCACTTGGAGAGGGGCAGAAGTGGTCTGCTGACCGCCTGTCTTATGCACTCAAGGTAACTCATCCAATCGTCGTCAACATCTTTACATAATGCACACCGAGTAATAAGCATTGCTTACCAAAATGCCCGATGACTGTTGTATTCGCCGACGGCCCGTTTTTCGCCGTTCGGTAGCGCAAAAGCCAACATTCATCTTACATGCGTCGTAATTCACAGACCCTGGAGCAACCTAAAATTGTACAAACGCTCGCGATCCAGATAACAAATCTTCAAAAAGGCGGTTGATTCACGGCCCAACGGAATCTAAATCATCCGCCTGCGGAATATTCACCATCTCTGAGCGGAACCACAAGAAGATTCCGCTTCAGCAATCGCTGGCGAGTTTTTCCATAGCTCGGGTAAAGTTTCCATAGCAAGCAGACCTTGCACAATAGCAAACTTGAAACACAATCCATGTGAATAAACTCCTATATTCAGAACTCCTTATGACTATTTCTTAATCATGAGGTTTCTCACTACTTATTGTGGTCATTACTCAACCCTTTTAACTATTCTCAACACTTTTTGACAAGACTTTAAACTATTGTCAATACTTTTAGCTATTCTCATTACTCATGACTATTTTCACTCCCATAACCTAGCCACACTTTTGATTTCACTACATTCCTTAACATTATCCATTCACATGGTCTTATCTATTTCATTAATGTGGCTCACGCCTTCTTAAACGAATCATCACGGGATTCTCTTTGTCCGTCCTCTACTGCTGGTGAGTCGCTCAACTTCGGGGAGTCGCTCAACTTCACGGAGTCCGTCAATGTCTCATCGTCGTCAATATTTGGCTTGGGTCCGTGGTAAACCTTGTGTCCATGTACAAAGTAGTAAACGGAGCACACGATCCATACTCCAACGTTAATCACAACTGTGTAGTTCATGGTGTCTTTATCCACTGCCTTGTTGTCTGGGAACATGACCATACACAAGGCATAAGCCAACCAGAGGATGGACACTGCGTGCACGGTGTTGTTGAACTTGCCCAAGTCAAATGGACCTGGCACAAATCTCTTTCTACCCGTGGGCAAAAACGCCATCAAAATGGGCATGCCCCATGATATGATGTTGGATGCAATACCTAACGAGAAGAGCGCGCTCGATCCCGCACTGCCGTTGATCAACACCAACAACCCGATGATGATCGAGAACACTCCTGTGAAGATAATCGCACGAACAGGCACCTTGACACGCGGGTCCACGTACTTGATAAAGTTGTAGATGACTGGGAGCCCGTCATCACGAGCAAACGCCCACACCTGGCGCAGCGCTGCAATCATTATACACAAGCTCATCAAGTACTGTCCGACAGCAATCAACAGCATGAATGCCACGGCCCATTTCTTTCCCAAAGCCTCCAAGATGATCTCAGCAACAACAGAACCGGTTGGCGATTTGATGACGTTTTCAGTGTCGCCGTGAGGAATCACCGCACAGCACACGATACACACCAACCACCCAACGATCCAACACACGACAATGGAGCCCACAACACCGTAGGGCAACGAACGCTGTGGGTTTCTGGCCTCCTCAGAACAGTGGATAGCCAGGTCAAATGCACCGATGGTCCAGATGACAGGCATCCACGAGAGCATGAAAGACCAACCCTGCGACCAGTCGCGGAAGTTCTCAAGCTTGGCGAATATGTAGTGGGCATCGTTGAAGCCGTATGACTTGTGGGCACCCACAGGCACTGCGATAACGAAGAGGAAAATGAGGAAAACGTTGACGAAGATCGATACATACTGCAACCAGGCAATGTTCCGGGTGGTGAAGCAACCGATAGCAACGTTCAGGACGACACATGCAGCAAATACTCCGTATGCCTTAGCATTGGTGATCTCAAAGTCACCATCGTAGCTGATGACAACCGCACTCAACACCTCCACAGCAAATCCGTATGCAATCGAACAGATTCCACCGCAAAGACCAATAGCATTCGAGCACCCAATGAGAAAACTGAGCGGTGCACCCACGCTCTCCGGGGCAAAGTACAGTGTGTAGTAATAGAGACCTCCAGAGGTAGGGATCGACAGCGCCAAAATGGTCAAAGAAGTACCCGTGCAGAAAATGAATGCTCCAGCGAGAAACCACCCCCAAACCAATCCAGCAGGACCAGACTCCAAGCCAACTTGGATGGTGGACGAAATCGACGGGATGAGACCCATGATACTGAACGCAATTCCAAACACTTGCACTGTAGAGTACCGACGCTGAAGCTCTTGGCGGTAGCCGATCTGAGCCAACAATTGAGCATCAGACTCCGCGTGTTTGGCATCAATCACACGCACACTGATGTCGTTTTTAGATGTCATAGTTTTGGTAGCAGTCTTCTACTATTGATGCTCTTGGTGGTAGTATCTGGTAGTGGTTGTTTCCAGTAGCTGGTAGTTGTACCTGATTTGCAAGTTGTGTGCCACTAGTGTTCCTTCGTGACTCTTCTCTTCACTACTTCCAGCTTGACAAAAAATCTAGCTAGCTATACTTGTCTTCAATTATACAAGCTTCAAATCCCTGACAACCTAGGGTGAACTATTATTGGCGATAACGCGTGGTTATATATTCAAGAGCCTTCCAAGTTGACATTTACAGGTGAAAGTTTGCATTAAAAAAAGCTTGACTTGCGAAAAAACGCCTTTGATATCGGCCACTAAGGCAATTTTAGCCTCTTTGCACGGCTAAACTTGGCCACAAGTGTGATAGCCCCACCGGCACAGTGCATTTTTGACAGCGAACAGGGACACATCACTCAAAAGCTCTCATGAGAAGATACTGGCTGAAGAACGTACAAAGGCGGATTGTGGTTCACGATTTGAAAAACTGCATTTGATGAACCCTGCGCAAATCCGGAAACGGCGTTGAACATTTTTCACTCCTTGTTTAGATGCTGAATTCCTGTACACAAAAGCGTTTGATAGCATCGTCAAGAGGCTCTTGTAACAACACTGGAAATAGATCGTAAATTAACGCAACTATGGTCATAATTAGCTTCATGTGCTTTTTGCATCCCATCAGCGGCCCACAACGTGCTCATTAACATACCCTCAACATTCCCTTCCCATCAATTTGAAATTACACTCAAACCTTAAATTTGATCTGCCGCTGGCTACAGCACTTTACAACGACTAGGAATGGTAAAGATTAAGATTGCGACTCCTCAATCGGAACATTCCAGATTAACCTAATTCTTCGGGAACAATCTAAACCAGCCGCGAACAAATCTTAAGTGGGGGAAACAATCATATCAATCATGTACCTTCTAATCTTCACAATCTCTCATGCTTTGACCCTGCGTCCTCCATACGTCTCCCTGTCGTGTAATTGAAAAACACTTCTGTGCAAACCCCTTAATTTGTGGTGGTGCTATGCATAGTCACATGACTAACATTCATAACGACTTAAAAATTGGGTAGTTTATTGGACCTAGGGGATTTACCAGACATAGTTATGATTGTTTGAGATTTATTATAAGCAATATAAGTGGATCCTCATTCAATCATGTCAACTTGGCTGGCGGTTCTAATATAGAAAGGGCGCACCTCTTAGTTTTCACTAAAATATCTATGACAGGAAAATATGCGTCGGGACTAATTCTCAATACACCGCATTGGGAAATACCAGGCCAATGAAAATGCCCTACAAGTACAATCCCTCTAAGGCGTACAACAAACTTTCCCGCAAAACTTTTTGAGGCTTAGAGGTCCGATCGTGCGGCAACGCCAAAACTGGATTCGACTCTTGCAAGCTCCGGTCGTAAAGCTCCTTCAACTTTGTGCCCGTTTCTCTTCCCTTAAACTTTTGGTCGAAATTGAAGTCAGCTGCCGGTTCACCGAAAAGATCGTCTCCTTCAACTCCCAAACCGATGCTGGAGTCGTCAATGAGCATGTCGCCCATCCCCTCTGGAGTTGGCGATTCATTGTCGTCAAAAATCAGGGCATAGTGACTGGAAATCGTTGACGTAAATTTTTGCATACCAACAGTGTCTATTTTTGAGCCCTTATTGGTTACGCTTTTCTGCTCCCGAAGAACTCCACGCCAGTACTGCTTATCCTTGACTTCTCCATTGACTATGGAGAAGTACGACCCAAGATTGAGCACTAGGAGCAACTCCTCGCTGCTGTTCCTACCACTAATCTCACCAAGGAGCATGTCGACAAGTTTGTGTGGGCTCCGTGCAAAGACTTCCAGGTAGTGTGGGGTACCGTTTCGTGGACCTGCAATAAGATATTCTTTAAACTGTGTGTCAATGTCTTTGACTTCGACATCGTTTGGAGTGTGAACATACAACGTATCTATACGGCTCTCGACAAATTTTCCCAACTTGCTATCCTTACCCAAAACTCTGATCACCTCGCTGCCACAGATCTGTAACACAATCAGGAAAATCATCGAAGGAGAATCCTTCTTGATATCCTCATCCATGTTACTGTCCATGTCTCCGGTGTTAGACTTGAAGATCTCTGCAAGAACCTTTGCGTAGAAGTCGTCACTAGATGTGATTTTGGTGAGGAGCCACGAAATGATGCATATTGTGCATGGAATGAGAAATACTTGGGAGAGGTAGTCCACTCCTGTCGCGAGAATCTCAAAGCTAATAGTACCTGCCCGTGCTGCCACGATCAGCTGTTTGTATATGAGCGGGATCATCTTGTAAATCTGCTTAATGCCTGCCAGCTTGATCAACTCGTCAGATAAGCCGTCGTTGTTGTCGTCAAAAAGAGCATTGATCCAATCAGAGAGCAAGCTATTGTAGTTTGCCACGACTGTGGTATCATCTTCGTTTGAAGTTTCAATTTGGTTAGTTAAGTTGTCTCCCAATCTGTAGCAGAAACCATTCACAAACTCCAGCGTAAATGAGCCCCGGACCTCAATCTTGGACAAATCCACTCCAAACTTATCGGCTATGAGGATTATCCCAAGTCCAACAACTCCTATGTACAGGTAGTACTCCTGAAAGTTTTCATCATTGTCATCGGCTTGAAAAGGTTGCGAGTCCAAGTAGTCCATCAACTTCCCTAACAATACGACTGGAGTCTGGTGAGCAACCAACATGTTCAACAATTGCACGTTGTTGAGGAGAACTAAGAGAAGGCGGTTCAATCGTTCACTGTCTTTCAGGGAAATCAAGCTAGTAATAATGCGCTCAAGTACCGCAGAAAGCTCATGCTGGCGTTGATACGAAAACTCTAACGAAACTGGTAGCAGATTCACAAAGTCAACTAACCCGGACTCCTCTAACGAAGTAAATTCGAGGTTGATATTGAGAAGCTTTTCATTGAATTTGGTCGAAAGATGGAGATCTGACCCGAACAGCGCAATCTCAGACAGCAAGGAAGGCAGGTTAGGATAGAGTTTAGCCCAAGTGGCGGTAGTGACTAATTTGTGGAGAACAAGCGACTTTGTGAACAAGTGCTCCAAGTCCAAAACGTTTTTTCCAAATGGAAGCGCCTTGAGCACAGCCTTTATCTCTAGTGGGATTTCCTCAAGTACTTGCTCTATGATACCCTCAATACCGGGGGCCTTCAAGGAAGCAAGAAGGTGAGGAACTCTTGATACAACAAAGTTTTTCCAGTTGAACAAGACATACGGCTCCACATTGTTAAAGACTGCTTGAACTAAACCGACAAGAGAAGTCTTCACGAGTTCTTGAGCCACTGCAGCAGGACTGTGCCTACCATCCATGAAATTTGCGGAAAACTGGGATAAGAACTGATCTTGCTGGAATCTCCATGTCTTCATGACTCTGTCAAACCACATGTATCTCTTCATTCGCTCGTAGTGCTCTTTCCCCTTCTCCAGAAGGTTCTTTGGCGAATAGCTTTGAAATGACGTAGTGTATTGTGCACCCAGGGCCTCTATAATGTCTGTTGGTCCATCGACGATCTCGTGTTCGACAGCTTGCCCTAAGAGAGCAGCTGTCTTGCTTGAGAGGACTTTTTCGATCTTAGAAAAGAGGAAATTAGCGAGTTTGGGGAACTTCCCTAATTGCTTAACTGCTGAAACGAAGAAGTCTTCTTCTTTGGAAATGCACTGTGGGAATTTGTGTGCAAAATTAGCAGTCAAGAACACTATCTTGAAGAGAAGTGCGTGAGGAGGAAGCCGTTGGTCTTCACTTTTCACTGTATCGCTCCCTGAAATGCTGGAAAGCACGTAATTTTTAAATGCTTCGCCAACAAAGGTGTTGACGATTTCGATGCTGGCATTGTTGACTTTAAAAGCCACTTTTGCAATGTATTGCGACTGCGAGTCAGCGGAAAGAGTTCCCAAACACCTCCAAAATCGCTCAAGCAGCTGTGCAGACGTAAATGCTTGGGATACCACAAGCTCTGCTTGGTAGTCATTGTTGGAGTAGTGGAGGTCTAGCACCTCACTTGAGTATTCATTGTCCACAACTGGCTCTACTTTATCGATCTCCTGGTATAGCGAATTGAAGTTCCTGCTGTTGATGTGTTGTGAGACAGCTCGTTTCATGAGCTTGTTCACGGTGAGGGTCTGTGTCATGGTAGTTGGTTTTTGATTTTACGCGCACACAAACAATGGAAATCAACCAACAATTAATCCCAATCAAGGAATCATCTACAACAATCCTCATTACTTTTCTTCATCCTATAAAACAAAAATTCACAACGTTACCTTATCCAATTTAAAATTACAACCCAACAACCACGAAAACAAAGACAGAAAGGACATGCAATGCATTAAAACAATCGAACCCACCACCTTCATGAAACAACCAACCTCGTCCTTCATAAAACAACCAACCTCGACCATAAAACAATCGAACCAACCAGGACATACATAAATACCATCCATGCGAGCATTACTTCCGAAGCTCAGTGATGCTTGTAGAGCAACGGCCAGGTAAAGCTCAGTGTAGCAAAAAAAGAATGTTTATCTGGAAATATCCAGTATGAGCTGAGTGTGACATTGCACTTCAAGAGCCAATGTGCACAACTTCATGCTGCTATTATATTTGATCTGGAACATGCCTCAAAGATCAATCTGTATTAGAAAAAAAAAAGACCATTAGGCGGGCTGTTAGCTCCGCAGTTTTGATAATGCTCAACTCCTTTAGTAGGGGTCTTTACCACACGCTCGAGCTTCCAAACACGTTTTGGTTGGTAATACCCAAAGATCCTGTTGTTAAGGAACCCAATGCGTGGTTACCGTTCAAGTGGTTACCTCCCAAACCCAACGTGGTGTTGGAGTTCATCGAGTTGGAGTTCGACAACAGCGAACCCCAGATCGAGTTGGTGGCAGGCGTAGTCGGAGCGCTGCCCTTTGAGGCGTCAGCGGATCCCCAAGACTTTGTAGGAGTACCTGAGTTGAACTGTGACAAGAACGAAGGTGACATGCTGCCCAAGCTCGACTTGTTTGCTGCCGAGGTGTTCAAGAACAAATTAGGTGGCGAGTCCTTGAGCGGCGAGGTGTTGCTGGGAGGTAACATAATGGGTGAGTTAATCAACCCAGATTCACCATAATCAAACAACTTCGAGTGGAGCGGAGTGGACTGCATAGACGACGCCTGCACTGACGTTGGTGCCTGCAGCAGATGAGAATTGGTCGTGCGACTACCAGAGCTTTGAGCTTGTGCACTGGGCGACGAGAGGGACAGCGCGCTGCTGTTGAACACCATGTAGTTCTTCAAATCGATAGGAAGTGCCAGCGATGGCTCTGCAAATGACTTGAGTGAGTCTGGTAATTGTCCCAGATAGTTGGTGCTTGACAAGTTGATAGGATCTGAATGTGTCTGGTACTTGCCGTTGAATCCGCCCTGGTTCTGATTCTGTGTGGTTGGCGCTTGATTTGGCGTTTGCAGGTTCTGATTCTGGAAACCCTTTTGACCTTGGAAGTTGTGGTTGTTCTGATTCTGCCCCTGACCCTGGTAGTTTTGACCCATGGCACCACTTTGGAACCCTTGCTGCTGGAAGCCCTGGTTCTGGGAAGACACCTGGGCATGTCCGCCTTGGTATCCCAGGTACCCTTGGTTCAAGGTTTGGTAGTTTGGGTTGAAATCATTACTCTGTGCTGAGTAGCCTTGACCCGTGTGGAGCAAATAATTCTGCTGTTGCTGAACTGCAGCCGCTGCTGCCACGGCGGCAAAGGCGTATTTACTCTTATTCTGGATCTGGCTCTGGTTCTGACCCATGTTGAGGTTCTGGCCACCTTGGTATCCCTTAGCGAAGTTACCCTGTTGAAACCTGGTGTTGCCGAGTTGGCTACGAACAGCCTGGGCTCGCTCGATAGTGTCCAACTGCATGCCAAACGGCACCAGCTTCAAGGAACGCACAGGGTAAGACTGCTTTTTAGCAGCGGCCTCTATGGTGGAAGTTTCTGACATGATAATGTAATGCAAGTAGTATTGAAGTGAAACGATCTGATGAATGTGCTTATGTCTTTATGTTATGACTCTCCCCCACACAGCGCTTGCGACGATAGAGCTCCTAAAAAATGGTAAAACAACAAGTATGCAAAATGCTTAAGTGGAACTGAATATGTCTCTCTCGAACTAGATCGAAGCAGGAGGTTTTAGTGCTAGCAGTGATGTCGTGTGTGATAAAAGGAAATTCACTATTGGGCCAAATTTTTTTCCCAGATTGTCTTTTTTTCGTCGATTCGTATTTGAATAGGTAGGCGCACAAAGCGGCCCGTTTAAGACGATCTAGCAAGCCATTATGGAGATAAGATAGATTTGAACCAACAGCCAGTTGCTGTTCAACGTTATAAGCTACAAGGTCCTTTTCTACAATGTCGAAGTAAATAGCCCCTACAGAATAGGCAGGTAATCCGAGATGAAATGCCCTTCGAAACATGCTGGCAAACATCCCAAACCTAAAGCCGTTTCATGGTTCTCTTTTGAGTGTGTGGCATTCCTCTCGAGCAGAGGGACATATATTGAAGTATTTTGAGCGGGCACCGTCAACCGTAAAGGCTAATTTTCTATTTGGGCTATTTTTCATTGGTACCAGTTTTTCGTCTGAAATGCACGTTGAGGTAAGTTCAAGCCCATGAAATTTACTTGCAAATCAAAAGTACAACTACAGTTTTGCATCGTTCATACATTAATTATGCTCTGGTTTGCCACGAAGGAACAGCACTCGCATCCTTATTACTGTTCAACTGCCATGCAGGAACTCCAACCTTCTCGAGAGTCTTCTTAACAGCCTCGTCTTCTGGGGTTGGAGCTGGAGCGGAAGCAGCAGCACTTGCCTCTTCCTGCTTCTTCTTCTCCTCTTCTTCCTGCTTTCTCTTAAGCTCCTCCTCCTCCTTCTTCTGGTGCTCTAACTGCCATGCGGGAATTCCACCAGCAGTGACACCTCCAAAGGTAGTTGAAGGAGTGATCTCATTGGATGGGTCGATGCTGACCTTGTGAACAGGTGGTTCAGGAGCTGCTGGCTTCTGCTCAACAGTCTCCTTTGCCTTCTCTACTGGCTTCTCAGCTGGCTTCTCGACTGGCTTCTCCTCCTTAGTACCAGCCTTTTCTCTAGCCTTCTTCAAGATCTCCAGTGCAGATGGGATCATCGAAGCCAGAGTAAGTTTGCGTGGCTCCTGAGCCGTGGTTGCATTGGATTGTCTGCTCTTAACCAACTGCTTCAATGACTGTAACTCTTCGTTAATTTCTGTCAAGTCGTACTTCATGGTGTCCTTAGTCAGCGAAAGGTTCTTATTGATACTGTTGCTCAAGTTGTCGATTTCCAACTTCATCAAACGTAAATCGTCGTCGAACTTAAGCTTGTCTTTGTTGTACTTGGACAAGAAGTCATTGATGTTCTCAATCACTGTGTCAACCTCCTTGAGCTTAGCTTCATTCTGCTCCTTGATCTCATCCTGGTCCAGAGCCAACTGCTCCAACACCTTGTCGATTTTGAGGAACTCCTCATCAATCTTTTCCTTGTCCTTCTCAATGGATGTTTGAGTTGGTGGGATAATACTTGGTACCAAGTACTTGGTCACCACCTGGTACAACCCGTAGGTGACTCCGGCAGTTGCAGTGGCCATGATGAAATAGTCCTTCCAAGATCTCTCTGGTGGGGGTGGTGCAACATTGTAGTAGTCAAGAGGAGGGGCCTGCTGCTGCAACTGATTCGTTGGGGCTGGAGCTGGAGAAGTTGGGGCACTAACGGTGGTGCTACCCCCGCTACCGCCTCCGTTTGCTCTCTTCAAGGCCTCTTCAATTTCTTCCTGAGAAAGACCCTTGGATTCAAGAAACTCGATTCGCTTTGCGAGCGGCGAACCCAGCACGCTTGGATCGTTTAAAAACGTCACTGCACTGGCAATCAAGTCTTCCTTCATGTGGTGTGTGATTTTTTGGTCGGACAATTTTGGTTTCATTTTTTGGCCGAGGGTGAAAGGTGGGGAATGGCTGCGAAGGCCATCATGAATTTTTTCACCAACTCTAGCTGAATGTAAAAAGTTCCCCAAAGCTATTCTATCGTTGTATCCTAGTACCTTTTCGTTTATTTCGTATCTGTTATGTTCCACTGTTCTATACGTTCTATGACTATTTACAAACCCATCTTTGTACGGAAGATGTTGCTCTTGATCAACTCCTCGTACATACACCAACTAATGCCCGCACTCAAACCCTTCCTGCTTAACCTCAACAGGAGACCTCTGAACAAGTTGGCGACTCCACCGCGCTCGTTCAACAAAATCTTGGTAGTTTTAATGATCGACAGCTGATTGGTCAACTGAAGTCTTGTTTTAATGGCGTCGAAAGGAGCCGTAATGGTGGTAGCAACAGACGCAGCCATCACCGCCGACGACGAGTTGACAAAGCTCGAATTGTACTGCTTCCAATCATCCGGAAGGATGGTGCGCGAGAATACTGGCATCACGTCGTTTTTGAACCCTTCGTAGAACAATACATAGAGTCCAGCATAAGGACAGTCACGCGCCAACGTCGCCACAGAGCCCTGGAAAAAGTTCCGAAAGGACTTGCGCGGAGCTCCTGGGCCACCAGTGCCCAAGTAGGTGCCTTCAATACCTTCATACATGGAGTTGTACGAGTACAAGTTGGACTCGAACCGAGTCTTGACAATGGTTACCGGCATGGTAATGAGCCCAACAGCAGCACGCACAACGAAACCGGTTGTCAAGTTCTCGAGAGGTGAAAGCTTGGGCAAAATTGAAGTTTCACTGGCTCCAGTGACTCCATGGTGGACTCGTTTGTATTCCGCCACCCCAGTCCTCAATTTGGAAAGGAGTGCAAAGTACAAGCCCGCACCAACTGAGGTACGAATCATGGATGGTAGAGTTCCTCTCCAGAGGTCTTTGACCTGCGAGAGCTTGCGCAATTCCTTGAATATCGTCGTCCTGAAGTGGATGTTGGAAGTGTTTTGCTGCTGTTGCAATCTAGTTTTGAGCAAGTCTAGTGGTTGAAGAGTCACTGCAGCAACCATCCCTGCCATCGCTCCGGAGAACAAATGCATGGACACTCCTGGTGCCACCTGAACTTTCAGAGGGTCTTTTACCTCAGCATTCAGGGTACTCATTGGATGTCGTTGACTATTCTAAATCTTCACCGACAGCTTCGAAAAAATGATGCTGCAGAGGTCACTAAATTTACAGGGTTGGGGTTCCCGTTCCGAGGATATTCACTTCGTGGTCAAGTCTTGTGAAGGCAGAATACAATGATTCCAGAGCATAGCGGCCATCCTACGGGTTACATTTAGGGTACTATTCCTCCGCCGCTTGAGAAAAAGTCACTCCGACAAGCCCCAGAATAACTTCCTAAAACAGATGGAAGAGATAATCATTTCCGTGCAACACGGAAGAGCACATGCGGAAATGAATATTGTTGGGTTTTAAATAAGCGAGTGGTTCTACTTGACCGGAAATAGAAGGATGCGATAGAGCCGTTTATTGGTAAGTGAGATTGAGTTTTTCAGCATGACTAAGATAAGAAATCAAAATCAACGAGACATCAATATCGAAGGTCTAGGGTTTTAAGTATGTCAAAATTTGAAGTGTTAAAGGGAGCATCTCGGTGTTCTAGGAATTCAGTATCTCGGTGTTCTGGGAAATCAGTATCTCGGTGTTCTGGGAATTCAGTATCTCGGTGTTCGAGGTATTTCCTCGGTGTTCTAGGGATTACCTCGGTGTTCTAGGTATTGCCTCGGTGTTCTAGGGATTACCTCGGTGTTCTAGGGATTTCCTTGGTGTTCTGGGTCTTAAGTATCCCAAGATTTGAAGTATTTTAACCTTCAATTTCTTCTATTCTAATCTCCGCTTATTACCTCCTCATATCTCCTTCTCCTTCCCAAACTCCATAACCTCGAGAAAATCAGCCAGCTTCTTGCTCACCACCAAGGTCTCGTCTATTCCATCCAACTCTTGAGCTTCTCCCCAGAGTGAGAGACTCGCTAATGCAAGAAATGAGTGGAAAGGGTCTGGCCGCGCTTCCAGATCCTTCTGAAAACCACCCATCATCGTGTTCTGTGTCACCTCCAAGAGGTATTTCTTTGCAAGCTCTCTATCAATGAGATCCAAGTTGCGCTTGTCGAGCAAATTCAAGCTCGCCGTGCACCACCATGAATAACATGTGTCTCCCAACTTGTTCTCACGTCCGTTAAACCCACCAGTATCAATGGGATCATAATACTCATATGCCTGTCCTCTGTACAACTCTGACGGATAGCTCACCTGTCTATGCAAAAGCCAGCTTTTCGTGCGCTCAAAGGCAGGTTCAGTGTTGAAATCAAACCCAAGTAATTTCAAACATGCTATTCCACAGAAGGTAAGTCCAAGATGACCCTCATCGAGCCCCGAACTGAGCGCTCCATTGTACTGCACCCGGTCAAGTACAAAGTTTTGTAAACTTTCCACATCTATATCATTCAACCTCTCATCCTTTGGTAGTTGGTCGTACTTCACAAGCCTTCGGATACAAGTAGCAATGTAACATACCCTCAAGTCCAGCTCTCCAAAATTCTTGCCGTCACGGTTGAGGGTGGGCGTGAATGATCCAGCATGAGGTCCACTCTTCACCTGGCACCTCGAGACGAATGCCATGATCTTGTGCCTGTCGAGAATCTTGGAGTAGTCGAACTTCAACAGAAGGAGCGACGTGAGGGCAAACATGGTTGCCGATAGGTTTGGCAAATCGTACGTTCCACTATGTCTAAAGTACAGCGTCGATCTGAATGCTGTCCACTCTTCATTATCTATTAAGAACTCGTCTATGATTTTCTGACCTTCGCTAGCCCCGTCCATCTCTAGACGTCCGAGGAGAGAAAGCCCACTGAGGCAGAACGATACAATGGCCAACTTATTGGCATCCTCACTCAGTGCCTGTGGAGGCATCGCATTGATGCATAGCTTGAAGAACTTCTCGTGCTTTCCCGTGAGGAGTGACATGAGACGTGGTATTTGAAAATATCATCACGTGATGAAGAGAAATTGAAGAGACGTTAGTAGGTAAACAGGTGAATAGGTGAATAGGTTAATAGGTGATTTGGAAAGTAGGTAAATGTGAGTAGGTGAATAGTTGAATTGGTGAATTAGTGAATTGGTGAATAGGCGAACTTGCGTGTTGTGTTCGACTACTTTTATGCCGTTCCAATAAAGGCTTAAGCTGTCGTATTGCCGACTCAGCAAGTTGTTTATGTTGCAATGTGAGCCGTTGATGCAGGACGAGCGATTCCGGCTCCACAGCGGCTCGATAGCAACTCAATGGGCCAACGGAGCCACTCCAACCTCCACAGCAATATTGAAAGGTTCCATTAGTGTGGATAAAAAGGCTATTTTAAGGGCACGTCACGTGCCGATTACGTCAAAATGCAGCCGTTCTACGAACCAGCACTCCCCCTTTTCGCCTAACCCTCACCCCGAATAGTGCTGGTTCGCGTTTGTGCGAGACGAGTGTGTAAACCTAGAAAACTACAATACCACCCGTTTCGACTAATACTACAGGGGCCCACAATCCCACAGCCTCAAAGATTTCGAGCGAGCAAGGGTATTTAATCGCGTCATATGCAGGTCCCTTACAGACCGTGTCGAATTGAAAAACCCCGGTGGTGTAACATGCAGGCTAAATTGAGTGTAACCTGATTCAAGTCTGACACATGTACAGGTTTGACGAGAGAATTATGCAGGTAGCTCCAGAATCGATTTCATTTAGAACAAAACAGAGTGATCCAGAACCCTCAATGCAGGAGAACCTGCAGACACTTGACTTGAACATTCTTCCAAGAGGTGGAACAATATTGGTTTATCGAGCAATGTTCAAGGCTGTGTAGATGAGAAAGTAACCACTTCATCACCTAATCACTTCTCGTCTTACCGCCTTCTAATTACCTTGTAATCACTTACTACCTTTCTTCACAAAACACACTCAATGATTAGCGAAGCACGATCTGTGCTGGCTTTAGGTCAGTCCCTTACAAAATTTGATTTTGCGTTTCTTTTCCCCTATATTACAAGCTACGCGTAGACGCCAACCCAGCTGTTTATCGTCCGTTAGTTAACCCGGAGAAACCAGCACTGCCCATGATTATTGTCCCTGGTGGCTATTTCGCAGGTACAGCTGTGACGTCTTTGAGTAAAGAATAACAGTCCCCTATGACTTGTTGCCATTTATAGAAGTCGTGCTGGCGGACACAAAGTAACTTCATTTGGGGCACCTGGAGTATGGCGCTGGTTGTGGTTATGAGTCTGTCGCAATTGTTGCGAAAAAAAGAAAGATTGAAAGGCACCCCGCGAACGGGCACCTCCTATCCAACACCACGTCCTCGAAAGTATAAATAAGTCGCGTTCGCTGAATATTCTACATCTCCATCAAGCAATTGAATCACTGAATACATCAACACATACAAACACACTTAATACAAAATGAGAATTTCTTCCGTCGCATTGATTATGGCTGCTACCTCCGCTGTCCAGGCTGGTTACTTCGTTAACGAGGGTAAGGTTTTGGGTTACAGAGCTGATGGTAGTGACATCGCTTCTGCTGGTGCCGCTGCCACCAGCGGTGCCGGTAGTGTTGCTGGTGCTGCCACTAGTGCCGGTGCTGCTGCCATCACTGGTGCTTCTTCTGCCGGTTCTGCTGCTGCTTCTGGTGCCTCCTCCGCTGGTGGTGCTGCTGCTTCTGGTGCCTCCTCTGCTGGTTCCGCAGGTGCCTCTGGTGCTTCTTCTGCCGGTTCCGCAGGTGCTTCTGGTGCTTCCTCCGCCGGTTCTGCTGGTGCTTCCGGTGCTTCTAGCGCTCACGCTTCTGGCTCTTCCGGTGCTTCTAGCGCTCACGCTTCTGGTTCTTCCGGTGCTTCTTCGCACGCTGCCTCCGGTTCTGGTTCTGCTGCTTCTGCTTCTGCTTCCGGCTCTAGCTCCAGATCTTCTGGTGTTGCTGCTGGTAACTACGCTGCTACTGGTGCCGTTGCTTTCGCCGGTGTCATTGGTGCTATGTTGCTCTAAGATGTCAGGCTGGTACTGCCAAGCTAATGAAAAGTTGCGAGACCTAGTCTCGGATGAGGTAATGGTAATTTAAATATTGTGATAAAAGCCAGGTTGGTTTAATATTGTAGTTACTGGTGAAAATTGGCAAAGATGAGTATTGGAATCTTGGAGTTGGCAAGGGTGTGTTACGAGTACCCGTTAGAACATTACGTATGCTGGTCTTGCTATTGCTATGGCTGACACTTCCGGACTTGTCTCAACTCTGTAATAGTGTAACATGAAATTGTTGCAGTGCACAAAATTCGCAGCAATTGTTCCTAACAGGAAATATGATTTTTCAACACAGTTGCGGCGCACAGTGGGGTTCCGAAAATTGAGAAGTAGGAGCTCCGAATCAGTAATTCAAGTGGGGCTGTAATTGCTAGCAAAGGTACATGTGATAGTCAATGGTATAATCATCATGCATACATTACTTCCATACGCACTTCCATACATTACTACTATGAACATATTCGATCTTCTTGAAATCATTCATGTCTTTCTCTTAGTCCTGAACTACTCCTGTACCTTTCATTCAACTCCGACTTCGCTTTAGCTTTTTATTCTACCGACTTCCCCTTACGTCTATCTATATGCCCAAAACGTGCTCCATATCCAATCTCCACGCCTTGACGTCAGGATCTTGCGATTGTGATATGAATGACATCAAAACTGGTAGTTCGTCGCCCCGTTCCTGTCTGAGCATCGTGGAATAGCAATGAAAGTTCCGCTGATCCTCAAGCAGCCTGAAGTAGCTATCGTGATCTAGATTGCTAGTATCCACAGCTGAATCTGTGGTCCATGTCAATTTTTCTTCCACCACGATACCATTGGACTCTATGGTCTCCACACTTTTGGGAAATTGCCCTAAAGAAAAGCGTATGGACGCTAAATCCACATTGAGACCAGATCCTATGAGTTTTGTAAATGCCTCCTTGAGTGTCCACAAGTGGTTGAATGCTAAATATCGCGACTCGACACCTGCAATTTGAAGAAGCTGATTCGCTTCACAGGGAGCGAACATTGGAGCGAATTGGTCCATGAAATCAGTGGTTGAGATGTGCTGCCGAGCATGAGAAAGGTCTATTCCTACAGGTGTATTCCTTGGTGAAATCTCAACTATTAAGCTCGAGAGATCATTAGAATTACTCGCATTGAATTGTAAGGGGACTACCTTTCCATCCCGCACAACGTCAAGTTGAGGCTTGCCAGACTTGCCAAACGTAAACTCGGGCTTTTCAAACGGACCGAAAGTAGTCCCAGAGAGCTTGTGTCGCACGTAGTTCAACACTACACGCGTGAACAAGCGAACCACCAAGGTCTTGTTACGAACTGTCTCGTCCTTGATGTTATTGATGCGAGCCTGTTCTTGAAAGTCCAGAAGTAGACGAAGACATGATTCGTACGTGAAGTCATCCTTGAGCTTGTTGCTTAGAGATGGACTCATATCCATTGTGAAGATGTATATGCCGTCATTGATGTGTGGTAGCACTTGTTCAAGCATACTCTAAAAAAAAATTAAATAAGCTAAGCTAAAGGCAGAAGTGGAATTTACATTAATATCCCATGAAATCACATCCAATACTTAGTCAACTATTCATCTAAGTATCTATTGCTCCAAGTATTTATTGATCCAAGTATCTATTGATCCAAGTATCTATTCATGTGTTTGAATCTACTATTCATCGAATCTACTATTCATCTACGTGATTTCATTCTAGTTCCTATGTCATATTCATTCCTGTGCCTCATCTACTTCTTCTCCGAGTTCAAATCGGTGTAGATCCTGTACTCTGCGCTCACCTCATAAGGATTCTTCTTCGAATCCTCAAACACTTGTAACACGATGTCATTGATTGCGTCCACGCTCTCTTGAGACTGTTGGTAGTGGTAGGTGATTCTTGCAAGACTGGCCGCAATACCCTTCTCGGCAGCCAACTTGTTGAAAAGTTCTGGGTTCATCTTGTTCTTCAGGATGTCGATGAACACCATGTTAGTGTCGACAGGGTGCTCCAAGTGAATTCCGTGCTTCTCACAGAGATCTCCGAGCTTCTTTGCATTCTCGTGAGTCTTGGCCAACTTTCCAAAGTTCTCATCAATGGCCACAGATGCCATAGCGGCCAAGATACCAGACTGTCTGATACCACCTCCGTTCTGCTTCTTGAAGTGGTTGGCCTTCTTGATGAGCTTGGAGTCCGAAACCAAAACTGAACCAATTGGTGCACCCAAGGTCTTGGAGAGACAAAGAGAAACACTATCGAAGTAAGAACAGTACTCCTTGATCAGGATGCCAGTAGCGACACTGGCGTTCCAAAGACGAGCACCGTCCAAGTGCAAGCGAACGTCGTTTTCTTTACAGAAAGTCGCGATCTTCTTGATCTCCTCCAACGGGAAGATCATACCGTGGAGAGTGTTCTCCAAGGAGATGACCTTGGTTGGGGCAGCATGGATTTCTCCATCATCTGGGATGAAGTTGGGGATGATGTCATCGTCCAATGTCAAGTAGCGGCCGTTTTTTGGGTAGATAGTCTGGACCATGGCCTGTGAAAGTGTTGCCAATCCACCAGCTTCATGAACATACACATGAGCACGGAAATCACATAAAACGGAGTGAGGAGGTTGGAACAAGTTAGCTCTCAAGGCAATTTGGTTCGACAATGTTCCAGAAACACAGAACAATCCGGCTTCTTTTCCGGCCAACTCGGCCACCTTACGCTCCAACTGCTTGGTGGTCTCGTCCTCGTTGTAAACGGCATCACCTGTGGTGATGTTAACGAGGCCCTGGAACATCGAAGGAGTTGGGGTGGTGAAAGTGTCACTGCGGAACTCTGCACTTGCAGAGCTGGTGCTGAATTGAGAAAAGTCGGTCATTGTAGTTCAGTTTTCGAAAATTCACAGTTATATGTTTTTCAGTGCCGTTTGACTCACGGGGTCGAATGTTCTAGAATTGACAATAGTGACTCATTTGAAGAAGTTGGTTCTTGAGAAACCTAGGGTTGGGATATCTAGCCCATCTAAGAATACTAACAAATACTAGCGGTTACCAACAATGTGATGCTATATCGTTTCGGAGCGGACTTTGAGTGTGTTCTCCGCAATAATTTCACAGCCTGATCTACAATTGATCTCAAAGATAAGCTAAACAATGTAGGGAATGTGAATCGATTAGGGCATCGTTTGGACAAATCAATTGATGTTATTCTGCTTACTCAATCCTTATCAATGCATTTCTGCAGATCTTTGTACTCAAGTTTCAATTATTGACGTATCTCCAAGAAACTGAAATTATCTGACGTTTGATCCTCCTTCTACCCAAAGTCCGTTGGTTTTAAAGTCCACTGGAATCAATCCGGATTGTTTGAATTCTACTTATATCAAAACAGACTCGTTTAAAGTCCGCTCGTAACAACGGTCTATCCGCCGTTGAGCAGATACTCAGTCTAAAGTGCTCTAGTTCACATCCGGATGCGCCTACCCAAATAGGAAACCCGCGCGGAAGGGGGATTAAACTTCTCAAATGAGCGGGGTGGTTAATAGCAGCGAAAAAAACGCTGATTAACAGATAAAGCGCTTAGCTGCTTCCTCATTGGGGCTCACCTCTCCGCAAAGTATAAAACTCGCCCAAATCCAATTGGCAAGTAATTTAAACAAAATAACCACATACACCCCCCAAACAATGTCTCAGCCATTAGAGTACGAAGTCTCCTTGCCAGATGGCACCAAGTACACACAGCCTGCAGGTTTGTTCATCAACAACGAGTTTGTTGCCTCCAAGGCTGGAAAGACTTTGGAGTCGATCAACCCTTGTACTAGCGAGGTCAATGGTTACGTGTACGCCGCCGAAGCTGAGGATGTCGACATTGCTGTTGCTGCTGCTAGAAAGGCTTTCAAGCTGTGGAGAAAGGTTTCTGGAAATGAGAGATGCCGTCTTTTGACCAAGATCGCTGACTGGATGGAGGAGAACAGAGACTGGCTTGGATCCATTGAAGCCAATGACTCTGGTAAGCCAAAGGCCAAAAATGCTGTCTGGGATGTGCAGGAGGCTGCTGACACATTCAGATACTACGCAGGATGGGCAGACAAGATCCAGGGTCGTGTGATCCAGGCCAACCCAAACAAGTTTGCTTACACCATTCACGAGCCATTTGGAGTATGTGCCCAGATCATTCCATGGAACTACCCAATTCTCATGGCCACGTGGAAATTGGCTCCAGCATTGGCTGCTGGTAACGTCATTGTGATGAAGACATCGGAGATCACTCCATTGTCGATGTTGGTTGTGGCCAAGGCGTTCAAGGACGTTGGATTCCCACCTGGTGTGGTGAACATCTTGTCCGGTTACGGTGCTAGTGCTGGTAAGGCATTGGCCGAGCACATGGACGTTGACAAGATTGCCTTCACTGGATCCACTGCCACTGGTAGATTCATCCAGCAGGCTGCTGCCACCAACATGAAGGCTTGTACCTTGGAGCTCGGTGGTAAGTCCCCATTGATTGTGAGAGCCGATGCTGACCTCACAGAGGCTGTGAAGCACGCTGCAATTGGTATCATGAGCAACCAGGGTCAGATTTGTACTTCGACTTCGAGAATCTACGTGCACGAGGACGTTTACGAAAAGTTTCTCACTGCCTTCGCCGCACATGTCAAGGAGAACTACCCACAGGGAGATGTTTTCGATGAGAAGGCCGTGGTTGGACCACAGGTCTCCAAGGCTCAGTACGAGAAGGTGTTGGGTTACCTCGACATCGGTAAGAAGGAAGGTGCTAGAGTTGTGTGTGGTGGTGAGGCCAACACTGAGGGTGCACTTTCTAAGGGTTTCTTTGTCAAGCCAACCATGTTTGCCGACGTGACTCCAGAGATGAGAATCGTCAAGGAAGAGATCTTCGGTCCTGTTGTCGTTGCAGCCAAGTTCAAGACTGACGAGGAAGTGTTGAAGTTGGCCAACGACACCACTTACGGATTGGGTGCGGCTGTTTTCACCAAGGACTTGGTTGCAGCCCACCGTTTTGCTGCCGATATCGAGGCGGGTATGGTCTGGATCAACTCGTCCAACGACTCCGAGCACACCATTCCATTCGGTGGTGTCAAGATGAGTGGTAACGGCAGAGAGTTGGGAGAGTACGGTTTGACCACCTACACCCAGGCCAAGGCTGTGCACGTCAACGTGAGCACAAAGTTGTAGTATATATAATGTATGAACGTGATGAAGGGTGTAGAGAACATTATTGGAGAAGAAAGAACAATAAAGAAGCAATGTGAATAATGGGAAGAAAACAGGAGTTGAAAGTTGACATTGAATAAGTGAAGGTTGAAATTGAATAAGGTAAAGTTGAGATTGAATAAGGGAAAGTTGAGATTGAATGAATTAAGAATGAATAAGAGTTGAGATCGTGAATTAAGAATGAAGTGAAAGTAAAGTGATTGTGTGAAAAGGGAAAGTGAGTTAAACTGGTCAAATTTTTCAACAGAATTTATCATCAAAATCGAATAGACCAAAACATCACTATTAATCAATTGTAGCAATTGCCCGTAGATGCAGCACAGATGACGATCCATTGCGTATTGAATTAATTTTAGTTGACACAGAAGTGCCTATCATTGGAGCAATTGCGGTTATACTCCTTTTCCCTGCATACAAGGTCGATTTGCAACCGTTACCCCTTTTCCGTATGACTAAGCGCTTAATAACCCGAGCATACCGTGAAAGATAGGGCATGGGCGGAAGGTAGCGGCATGTGTAAGCCTACCGCGGTGTCCGGGTCCGTGTAGCGAGGTGGACCAGAAACAATGGGGCCAATTTCAGTGGTTGCAAAGGCAAAAGTTTCATTTTGTGCTATCGTGGGGATAAATCAGTTGCTCGTTCCAGTTTGCGATCTACTCCACGCCCAACTTTTCTTTCCAAAGACGGCATGCTTTCTACCACTTCGCCGCCCAAGGACTATTTGGACGAAGAATACGGGCTAAAACACTCCATTCTACAATCATGCCTTGCTACATGGAACCGCGAGAAGCGTGTGGTTCCTGCGAGCTCCAATGAGGTCCCCACAAATAGGGCCGATACCGCATCGAATGGACATGTGAGCACCGAATGTCTCGGGATGCTCCTCAACCACAGCACACATTTAGAGAGACTCGCGAGGCAATCTGAGGACCTGCTACCGGGCAAGCTTCCTGGCAACATTGTGTCGAAGATCCTCGAACATGTCGATCAGTACGACTTGCTTAACGTAATGAGCACATGTTCCGCAATGTACCCTTTTGCGGTACAGAGGCTCTACCGAAGGGTCACTGTGGTCTTGGATGCTGAGATACCTCTCCGGTTCCACAATGACAAAGCAATGTATGTGCGCGAGTGTGGTTTTGCTTGTATGGACAGTGCCATGATCCTCGGGATGCCGAGCTTAATGCGGTTCATTACTTCACTCCACATGAACCCCAAACTAATTCAAAAGATCAAGTTCTTCGTGTTTGAGAAGTGCCACATGAGTGAGTCCGAGGACTTGTGTCATATCCAGAGCATGATCATTGACTTCTTTGGCCTCAACAGCAGGGAGTTGAATACTTTACATATTACGTTCGCCGATTTCCGCACTTGTCTCTCCAAGTTGTCACAGTTCCTACGCAACCGCAATGTGCGCAGCAAGATCTTCAAGCTCTTTGTTTCAAAATCAGAGGACTTGTACTCTCCAACTATTCCACAGAGTTTAGTCAACTTGTTCCTTCTCTTGGACGAACTGGAGCTCGTGGGAGCTAGTCCTTTGTTTGACTTGTGCACAGAACTTGACAGCGCACTCTACAGGTTGGTTACTCTCACGTGCAGCACCACGAACCAGCTTGGGTTGCAATTGCTCGACAACATCAAGCTTGTGGACGAAGACCACAAGTTGAAGTTGCGTGGGTTCAGTGTTTTCCACTGCCACCGCGACGACGTGTCGAGCTACGGAGTAGAGAACAAAGCATTGGAGAAGCAGTTGGAGGGAATAGATAAGCGACTCAAGTTTGAACTGCTTTCGCTGAAAGTGGACCTTACTGTACTTTCACACCTTCTATTGAAGATTGAGTGTGTTGAGGATACCCACAGTAATTGCCGATGCTTTGCGCAGTTTTTGAGCGACTTTGCAGCGTTTTCCAAGAAGCACGACGGGCTCCCGAACTTGACGAGCTTCGAGTTGGGGCTGTTCCCCAACTCCGAGTGGATGAGACCACACCAGATTCTTGAGAACGTAATGACCCCATTGAGCGAGTTCTTGGTGACACTCCGTGGGTTATCGAGACTCATCATCGACTTTGCAACGCCCGGGTTCAAGATGTTTGATCACAGCATGGCGTTATCGCTGTTCCTACTCAACAAGTTGAATGAACGGTTGATGGATGCGTTTTTCCAGACTCATTTGTCCCGGTGCGACAAGCTCACGTCAATCCAACTCCCGGACTTTCTCACAAGTTTTTTGTACTATAGACCAGACTTCTACGAGTCGCTCTTGCACACATGCACATGTGGCGGCTGCGATAAGGTCTTGCGGACACTTAAGAAGATGTTCCGGCCCATAGGTGAGGTTAGCGAGGAGGAGCGTGAAGGCGAGTATGTCGATAGTGAATCGGCGTACTACTTGATAGGGTATATTCTAGGGCGGTTGCAGGCCGATCGCGAGGTGTGTAACCCGATTCGAGAGCGGACTGATCTGTACAGCAACTACCCAATCTACAAGGGTCAGCCGCACACACTCCACCACTGGTTCCATAAGGAAGAAGGTGTGGAGGACTGCGATTGCGATGTGGAAGGTGATCTCCTTGGCACGGATCCAATGAACATTGACAACTTGGTTACTACTTACGTGGTGCATCAGCTCCGTCCGATAGTAGCATATATGGCGCTGGCGTTCCCACATTTGAGCAGCTTGATGATACATGGGGTTTACTACGAGCATTGTGCGGAGGAGGGCAAGTTTGTTCCGGTTTTCGACCAGAACGAGTACCCCGAGGGCTTTGGGGGAGAGGAACCCGGCCCTGAGGTGAGTTTTGCCTACTTTCGCAAACTGTAAGAAAACATCAAAATGATAAAACAGTTGAATAAGGATTGTAGAGTTGTAGATGGGATCAGGGTTGAGGGGTATTCAACTGAATTTAAGTTATTGAAGTATCAGATCAGGTTGAAATATGAAGTCAGTCGAAGGATCCAAATGCGATAGAAGGATTCAAATGCGATTGAAGGATCCAAATCTTGAAGGATTCAGTCGAAGTGCAAAATCAGTATTGAATTACCACCATGAATATCGAATTATACTCGTCTGACACTTTTTCCACATTGATAACCAATCTTTTGTCTAACTATGAACAAATCGACATTTCCTAGCTCTTAGTCTTCCTCCCACAAAACCAAATAAACTACTACGAATGTTTATTTTCCCAGTGTTCATATGCAAGAGTATACAAAAGGCGACCAGGTTCACGATGTCTTCATGAATAACTATGCGGTCCCCATTCCAGAGTCCTTTCAAGAAACCTGCCTACAAATGTATTGACGAATGGCTTATCATTGACGCTTCCAATGCAATTCGCACCAAGGAAAACTGGACCAACATGTATAAGGATAACGCCGTGTCTGAAAAATGGAAGGGCGAGCTTCGAGAACAGTTGAAGGACAAAACAACTCACGTTGAAGAGGTCATTGAGTACACTTGGAAGGAATTGGAATGGTATGAGAGAAATGAGTTGGAAGGCAACCACTCCGAAGTTCACGAGATGATCTTGTGTAATGATTTGAAGGACAGTGCGTTGAAGGAGACGTTGCAGAAACAATCGAAGGAGTTGGAGGAAACTTTTGAAGAACTCGACTACCATCCTCGTGCTGGAAACACCGTGGTGGACTTGGTTCATCCGTCGCTCTTCCCAGTTAAGTATGGTAGAACAGTTCGTACAGGAGTAGTGTTCAAGGAAGTTCCCCCTAGAAATCGTGGTGATAGCACCGATGACGATAGCACCGATGATGAGATCTCACAATTTGGATCTCAAGTTCAGATTGTTCAATCTCCAGTTGAGGGGTTTTGGCATAATCAACAGACGCACCAGTGGCTTCCTGCTGTTTTTGACTTCAAGAAGGGAGCTTTCGAGTCGTATATCAACAACCTTGACCCTGTGAAGTTTCAAGAGTTGTACAAGACTATTGCTAAGGTTTTCACTGCGAGCATTCCCGCGTTGAACTACGTTTTGACTCGATCGGCGTCGTCTGAGTACACTCGTGTGGAAATTGAGGGAGGTGAGTTAGCCTACACAGAGGACATCTTCGACCTTGAGCTGGAATTCAGCGACGACGAGGCATTGAAACAAAAGAAGACCGAAATCGTCAAAGACTACCCACCAAAGTATGAAAGTGGTCCTACCGATGACAGAGTAATTGATATGGCTATGTTTGGAAGTGCAAAGGTCATAGTTAAGATGGCCAACATTGAGTTGACTCCAGAAAACCCCAAATATGAGGGAGGCTCGTGGCACGTGGAGGGCACTAAGCACGAGTCAATCATTGCGTCTGTGATATACTACTACGACCTGAACAACGTCACTGAGTCCAAGATCTCCTTCCGTACGTTGTTTGACTTCTTTCAGTACCCGCAAGACGATGACTTTTACGGTGAGCATTTCTTCAATATACGCGACGGAGACTCCTTGGCCAAGGTCTTGGGGAGCATCACCACTAACGAGGACAATTTGTTGGTGTTTCCAAACTGCTTTCACCACCGTGTGGCTCCATTTGAGCTTGCCGATGAGACGAAGCCAGGGCACCGCAAAATTTTATGCTTCTTTGTGGTGGACCCGTACAACCAGGCTGTGGTGACGTCCAAAGATGTTCCTCCACAGCAGGCCTCTTGGTGGGCGGGCAACAGAATTATCGAGAAGGTGCTTCCTAATGAGCAATTGCGCGAGGAGGTCCGGGAAGCAGTTGTCCCTCAGACGCTTGAGGAAGCGAAGGCGTTGAGAGAGGTGGTCATGGACGAGAGAACTATTACGACTGATGTGGATAATGTAGAAGAAGAGACGTTCCTGCTTTGCGAACACTAAAAGAGATGAAGAAAGGATAAAGATTTGAGGAAACGAAGATGAACTGAAGATGAACTGAAGATGAACTGAAGATGAACTGAGGTTGAACTTAAGATGAGCCAAGATGAACCAAGATGAAGAACTAAACGTAGATGATAACGGCTAGGAAAATATGTTCACGTGACTCATTTTTCATGTGGTTGCAAATCGAAAGATCAGCCACATCAAGCGGCGTGCGGATACGGCAGTGAAGCTGGGATCGGCCTGTGAGTTTACAATTCCAGCAAGCTAATTTGCCTGTGATTGGATCCAATGCGAAGTAACTCTGAATACGAATAGTTATTACGAATGCAGATATATTAGGAATATTTTGAAAACGAACAATAAGCTTATATAGAGAGGTATAATTCTGACTGCTAAACGAATAGTGATTCATACGAACCCACTAAATAGATCTATCAGCTGGTTATTGGATAAAGTTTTGATTATCTAAAGTTTGATTTGGCTGACAAAAAATTTCTGGACTCGTGTATTGTTCGAGCTGTTTGAGCGGCTAGATATCCCGAGTTCCGACATCCCATTCACGAATTCTCCCTATTCAGCCGAGTTGAACCCCGAAATAAATTGCAAATTGGGATCGACAAGTGCGGAGAAATTCTGGGCATCGCTCGCAATAGAGAGGTCGAAACAAGTTGAGGACGTGCAAAGGGTGGATTTATACGAGGGTGAGAGCACGCTGTAGAAGGGTGGGCCGAATAGGGTGATCGAATAGGGTGGATCGAATGTGTAGATTAGTGTGATTTGTTTAGCACATTGTGTCGGACAATTCCTTGTCAGACACTTCAGACACCCGCAGACATTAATATTTGCTCGCACAATCTGACTTTATGTCGACTGGCAATCTAGGATCTGGCATAACACAGGAGAATTGTAGAAGAAGGGATAATAATGGACAAATCAAGGCATGAAATGGAAGGAAATGGACAACACAATGCATGAACAGGACGGAAATGGTCAAGAACAAGCAACCATCAGAAAGAAAGAATAGGAGGAATGAATAGGAATACCTATTGACGAGTTGATACAATACGATAAGAATAACGAGTAAGAATAGCATAAGAATAAAGTAATCGTTAGAATACAGGAATCGTATAACAATTGGGTGGAAACGGACTTGCATCGGAACTCACAAACCATTTTATCCCTTCGATCGTTTCGGGACTTCTGTCACGTCAGCAACCAAGGCGATCATTTTAGGTTTCATCGATATTGACATTTCGAAGAAACTAGCGCCCTTGTCTTGCTCCTTCCTCTTCGGGAGCCGGGCGCTACGGTGGTTTAAAGCCCGCGAGCTCGTCTACGGTGTCTTTTCAAAGAGTGTTCACGATTGCTGTTTGGTGCGCGAATATTGTTCGCATCGATAGATTCGACGATCTCAGCGTCGAATTTGAGGGTGAGATCCCAACAGACGGCGCGGCAGAAAATATCGTCCCGACGCCCGCAAACGAACGCTGGGCCCTGATGTGAGACTTTAATCTTGACTTTTTCGCCAGGGGGGAAGGGATCCGCCTTCCTGTTGTGTTCAAACCGCCTTGCGTGACGTACCCAATCCAATCTGACGGAACTAAGCCCTTTCTTGACACTTTGGGCCGCTCAGTTCTTGGCTAGGGGCCATTCCCCTCTTCGTGCGAGTGACCTGAAGGTGCAAGTCACTCCGCCAAGTTCGCTATGGGCCATGTAGTCCCCTTCCAACACCTACCCCATCCCCCAAGCTACACTTGAGCCCTGCGCTGTTCGCTTTGAGGGTGTGAAGCCGAATTACGAAAGGCCCGGGCCCGAAACCGAAAAAGCACGAACTTTTTGAGTGAATTCTAGACATTTTTCTCCATTGTAGGGAGGGGGCGTTGTTGTGTAGAGCCGCGTAGGATATGAAGGAATAAGAGGTCGAGGGGGTAGGTGTACTAGCCGCGCACATTGGCGAAGGTGTGCGTGGCGTTTTTAGAGTCTGCTTTTCTGCCTCCCAGTGTTCCTTAATGTGCTTAGATGCAGAAACGGACCCACTGAAACTTTTTCAGTAGCGAAGGATGACCTGTGACATACGAACGGCACCAGGGAAAAGCGAAATTACGTAGTGTCCGCGGAGCGTCTCAAACGACAGCCGGAAGGCGTATTTTTGAAGCATTTGTGTCCCATTTGACTTTATTGCACAAACCCTCAGCAGTCAAAAAGCGACAAAAACAAAAAAAAATTGTAGCTTCCAAACAAGCACGTATTTGGCAACGGGCACAAGTCATGAACAGGTACTGAGCTGAACTATCCATCCGATCATACACAACACATACCAGGTCTCTTCCATAGTCCTTTGAATGTACCTGTCCACCAAGGATTCGCCTGGTCACTTCGCAACCTCCAATCAGCACCTCAACTCGACTCAGGCACACAACTCGAGTCACCCAGGTCCAGGTCCGAACAACATGCACCAGAGTTTCCAGCAGCCTTCGGCAGGCAACCGACCTCACCCGGGCGCACCATATGCGCAACCGGGCGCCGGCATGGCATCGCTCCCTCCCAATGTGGTGAGTGACATGCTCGCCAAAGACTCCCATCAACTCTTACTCGCACATTTGTACAACTACTTGAAAGAAAACGGCATGCACGAGCTGGCCAAACTGCTCCTCTCCGAAGCTGGGCGCGTGCCCAACAACACTGGTATGCAATCGCCGCTCCTGCCTCCTGACAAGGCCATGGACACCAAGATGTTGATTTCCAGTAATGACACTTTTCTCCTCGAGTGGTGGAGTTTGATGTGGACAATGCAACTGAGCATGAACCCCAACCTCAACCAGATGTTCAACCGTCCTGGCCAACCAATGGCCCCCAATATGATGCCACAGGGCCAGGTCCCCGACCAAAACATGCCCCCAGTACTGCTACAGATGCAGCAACAAGGGTTCCAGCAACAGCCTATGAACGCCGAGGCCGTGCAGCTCCAGAACCAGCAGATGCAGGTCCAATTGCAGATGCAGTTGCAACAACAGCAACAGCAGCAACAACAAAACCAACAGCAGCAGATTCAGCAGTTGCAGCAGCTCCAACAGGTTCAAAACCCCACTCCATTGCAAAAGCAGCAGGTGAAGGTGCTTCAGCAGCGCATCATGCTTCAACAACAGCATCTCATGGCCAACCAGCAGTTCATGAACGCGCCGTCGCAGTCTGCACAGAGCCCTGCACTCAAAGAAAACGGCAACTTCGTGGTGCCCGTGTCCAACAGCATCGCCAACAAAATGCCGCCTCCTCAAAATGCAGGGGTTCCTACCAACCCCAATAACCCCAACGCAAAGAACTCCATGCAGCAGTACCAGCACCAGTTGAGGCTACAGCAGATGAAGTTGCAGTACCAACAACAGCAGGCGCAAATGCTCCAGAGACAGCTGCAAGGGGGACAAGCTGCTGGTGGAGAAAAGGCCCAGCAATTACAGTCGCCTTTGTTGGCTACACAGCAGCAAAAGAGACCGGGTCCAGGTCAGCCCCAACCAGCACAACAACCGCAGCAGCCTCAGCAGCCTCAAAAACCAATGGACAATGACTACCAGATGAACATGCTCCAGAATCAAAACTTCCAAAAGAAGCAGTTCATGATGAAGCAAGGCAACATGCCCAACGCTCCTGCAAACATGCCCAATGCTCCGGCCAACATGGCCAACCCCAACATGCCTAACGCAAACATGCCTAACGCGAACATGGCCAACGCTCCTGCAAATACACCAGGCAACATACCGCCGCAGAACATGGGTGGACAGCAGCACCAGCAGATGATGATGCAGATGGCGATGAATAACGCCATGGGCAACCAAAAAAGAAGGCTGTCAGGGAACCTGCTCATCTCCCCTCATATGCAAGAGAACGACAAGAATACCGGTGCAAACGACAATGTGTTGGGAGGTATCGAGAACGGAACACCTCGTGCTGAGGACGGCGACGAAATCATGCCTAACTTGAGTGTAAACGACAATAGTACGATGTCCGCACAGCAGCAGCACCAGATGAGTCTACAGATGCAGCTCCAGCAGAAGCGGTTAAAGTTCATCCAGCAACAACAACAGGCGCAGATGAACTTGTACAATAATAACAATGTCGGGGGCAACATGCCCGCTGGTGCTATGCCAGGCAGCGCGGGAGTGGGCGACCTTGGGGGCGATATGAATTACCCAGGGTTACTTGGCGACGCGGGAATGAATCTGATGTTCATGAATCCGGTCATGATCAATAAAACAGATAACCCCAACAGCCAAAGGAGCAGCAACAGCAGTAATGGGAACAACCTGCTTGATCCGCTCAAGGACAACTCCCATGGCAACGGTCTTGGAGGCATGGGATTCATAGAGAACGACTGGTTGAGCCAGATGGGGTCTGGACCGGGGTTTGCTTGAGCTTGTAATATATACGAATTCAATTCTTCAACATAGAAGGGTGTAGGAGAAGAGGAATATAATAAGAAGGAATAATAAGAAGGAAAGCGAAAGACCTAGTATAATAAGGACTAGAAATGGAACAATGAGAGGAGGAAAGGAATGTTAATGAGAAGGAAAGGAAGAGGAAAATGGAACATTAATGAGAAGAGAAAAGAATATGGTAAGGTTTACAATGAGAATCGTGAAAATAAAAGATTTAAGAGAGAGCGGAAATTGTAGAACAAAAATGAGGTTTCCAGAAGCACTAGATAAGAAGAAAAATGGGTAGAAGGAAAGATGGTAAACAAGGGTAGAAGGATGCAAGTGGAATCGTTAATGACACTTTTGGAAAATCTTTAAACTTTATGGTTTTTGCTGTCGATGATTTCTCCACAATTGTCCATTGTGAAAACCCCCCAACTCCCTTGCTATTCTTCAACGTCATCTCTGTCAACGTGCCCCATGGCACCGTTTCTTCGCTACCTCTTCATCTCATTTCATCTGCCAAAAATTGCGCTATTGTGTTTGTCTAACGGTGCATCATTTCCGCATTAGGAAACCTTGGCCGCTAGTAGTAAAATACCCAGATCAGGAAGGTCAAAACAGAGACCGTCAGGGACACACAGCATGATCGCCCAGCCTGTGTGACAGGTCTGTGTGTCTCGTCAATGTATGCGGTCCATGTGATATGTTGAAAGCTATATACATCTACAAGCTCTACCAAGCTTCCCCAGATGTTTTGTTCGCTCGCATTGCATGTGCCATTTTCTATCTTTTTTTCTACAAACTTATTTATTTTCCCTTACAAGGTTTTGTAAATCTACATCAGTGTGTTCATGGAAAGGCGCCCAGCTGCACTGGAACCATGAACTTTGATATGCTCAACCCGCTCTCGAGCTACTTGTCCCGAAATGGAGCTCCTGAGAAGCAGCTTGAAGTTGCCCCTCCTGAAATGAGCGACTGGGGAATCGAAGACAACCTTCTGACCCCAACCCTCTCAAACTACAGCAACCACCACAAAGCTTCGCTATACTCGGACGGCTACTTCGACGAGTTACTTGAGCAACCACAGCCTCATTTCCTACAGAAGAAGCCGTTTTCGAGGCGTGGAAGCTCGGTCAGCCATGACTTCCAGCATTACTATCACAAATACAACTCAAATCCAATTGCAGCATCTACAGAAAACTTCTCCAAGTATATCCGCAAGTACCTTTCCTTAGGACTTACGAGCCATGAGTTTTGGGAAAAGTTCAAGTACAGCTTGATCGTGCTGAACTTGCTCGATGATGCCATGATCCTTCTGAAAAATGAGCAGGCAATGAGCACTCTTGAGTCCAAAATGTCTCTGAAAGTTGGCGAAACACTCCTGATCCCACACCTCAGTATGCCTGTCTTCATTGACTACTTGAATTATGATGGCACTCAGCTTGCGGTGTTGGGAAAACAATACAATTTGTCCTACTCCGCAAAGTACCGCAACCAGAAAAACATCCTCCTTGTGATCAACTTGATCATTTGTCTATTGAAGCAAAATATCAAACGCACGATTTCACACAAGTCTCAGTGCAAGTTGTTCAAAATCATCGTAATCATCTCCACCAAAATCATAAAATTCCAACGCGCCAACCTCGTGATCCGCGCAAACCAATCCATTGCATTGTTGAACGACTTTTTGCTCCATAACTATAAGGTAAACAAGAAGATCGTCACAAACCTCATTTCTTTGAAGGAAATGAGCTTGTATAACTTCTTGGGAAACCCATACCAAGGATCCACTACAGACGCACAACAGTATAAGGAAGACTTGAGAGCAACTTTACTTCAGGTCTTGTACTCACTCAATCTTAATTTGAAGTCATCGGTTGTACAATTACTTCCTCATTTGAACGGAGAGCTTCTTGAGCAATACTGCTCGATTAATAACGTGAACTTGGAAATCCTCAACATAAACTTCCAGCAGTTCACCTTGCGTAATCAAGAAGAAGATGTCATGAATAATAAACCAAGTGAGTTGGATGAGATTATTTTCAGTGTGAACAAGTTCAACCAGTTGCGGAAGTTCCTTGTTTGTCAACTTCTCACTATTAATGAGTCTCCTGTGAAGAGAAACTTCTTCCTTGTTAAAATCATGGACCAATTCGGGTTACCTCATTCCAATAATTCTGATTTCTTGAGGAATATTGACAAGTTGAACTTATTGAAGGTAATTCTCGATGACCACAACCAGACTTTGAAGTCCTCGTCCCTGCTTTTCGACAAGTTTGAACGCGTCTCGCACTACAAGCAGTCAAACTCTTCGGAAGTCAAGAATGCCCCCGCTGAATGGGAGGAACAGCTTGCTGGTGCTCCTGCTAACATAATTAATTCAAACTTGAATACTTTGATAAACAAGGTGGGAAACTTATCCACAAACTTAAAGTTTTTTGACAAGTACAACGAAGCTACCAAGACTTTGAACAATATCGATGAATTCAATGAGAAGATGTTGATTTTCCGCCAGTTTGCTGACGACCTCAGTGCCATTCAAAACTTGTACCAAGTCAACTTAGCAGACTTGAACGATGAAGTGGTACAAATGCAAAACCGCAGCGAAGAGGTAAAGCATCCAGCTTCACCTTCTACTTCACACTCAAGCTCGAACCTCGCGTCGCCTCGCTCATCCATTGACAACTCGACAGGTTTGAAGATGTTCCACAACGCTGCAATTAAAAAACGGTACTCATTACCATCTAGTACCGGTCTCAAATCAACCGCACAAAGCCCAGTATCAAATACCCACCCTGAAAAATTCAATTCTCCAGAATCAGCATCTTCTTCTGGTAAGAAGTACAAACGTTTGTCCACTGGCTTGCAATTAGGATTGTTGACAGTCTTTGAAGACGGTACTGCACACTCCCAGAAACAAGGAAAGGGATCTAAAAAACCCGGCAGTATATCGTTCGATGATAACTACATCAACATCAACCCGCCGCCAACTTACGAAACGTATAACCAGCTAACTTTGGATCAATTGTCTTCGAACAACGCAAAGAAAATGAGCTTAGGGAACTTTGTTCATGCTAACCGCTTTTCGTTAAACTCAGTTAATTCGAACTTGAGCGGATTAACAGACATGATAAACTCAACTCAACGAACAAGCTTCGACGACAATCCTGCGGAGAATGATAGCGACGGCGACATTACAAGCAGTAAAACCCCTCAGCTCAGCAATGAGGAACTCAAGAAAAAATTGGAGGAGAGCTTCAATCGCATATACAACTTAGAGAACGAAAACAGTCTCCTCAAAAACAAAAGAGTCTCTGGAGATAATGACACTGTCAAAACTCGCAACTCTGCTCGCACAATCATTGAAAGTCAAAAGACAAAATCTGATACCATCAACAATGCATCATTTCTCTCTGAATTAGAAACAAAACTCAACAAAAGCAAAGTGGAAACGGAAACCCTCCTCGAAGAAGATGAACCCACCACATAATACCACCATGGCTAGCATAATCGAAATGAGGATAACTTGAAATCTCTCGTATCGATGTCGATGCTTTCCCTGTGCTACAGATTTCCAATAAATTTTTATTAATGTACAATATATAATGAGCACACATCTTAAATGCTTGGAGTACCAGTCCTTGTGAAATGACCTTCATTCTCGTGGTACATTTCCTCAAGTGTAGCAGTATTGAGAAGTGCACCAGTAGCTCCGAACTTTGCAGTCTTCGCCAACTTCTTCTTTTTCTTCTTCGGTTCTTCCGTAGCCGGAGTTTGTTCCTTAGAAGTTTCTTCAGTTGCAGTCGTTGCTTCACTTGGGTCATCGCCACCCAACAACAAGAATGCGACGTCCTTCTTCTTGTTGGCTGCCTCTTCTTTCTTGTTGACTGTGGTGCTCTTTCCTTCCATGACGACTTGTTGAACTTGCTCCTTTTGCTTCGCACGGTCACGCATTCTCTCTTCAATCGTACCCTTCGCCAACAATCTATAGACCGTCACCTGTTTGGTTTGACCCAATCTGTGTGCTCTATCCATCGCCTGCGAATCAATAGTAGGGTTCCAGTCAGAATCGTAGAAGATGACTGTGTCTGCAGCGGTCAAGTTGATACCCAATCCACCGGCTCTCGTAGACAACAAAAACACAAAGATCTCGGGCTTGGTTTGCCAGTCATGCACCAAGTCACGACGGTCGTCCAACTTAGACGAACCATCCAATCTAATGTACTTGTGCTGTCTGAAAGTCAAATATTCCTCCATCAAATCCATCATTTTGGTCATCTGGAAGTAAACCAAAACACGATGGTCGTTCTGTTTCAACTCCACCAAAAGTTCGTCCAACTTGGCCAACTTACCTGCATCGGTGATGAACCTGTTCATGGATGGCATTCTAATATTCGAGTAGTCAATAAACTTGTTGACAGGTGCTGGCAACATGTTCGACTTAGGATACTCACTTATTGGTACCTTGGCGTGCAACAACTCGTATTCATTGCCAGACGAGAGAGGCATCAAGCTCAGACGAGTTTCTGGATCAAAGAGTGTGTTCTCCATCTTGTTCATATAGTTCACGGTGGAGCAATTTGGAATGACCGGCGGAGCTGCGGCTGGAGGAACAGTTGCAGGTTGCAAAGTGTTGATGCACATGTCTGTGTAAACCTTGTTCCTAACGGAATGCACTTCCTTCAAATGTTCCGAGTTGCTCACATCTGCAAACTTGTTGTTGTAGTTCGAAATCAAGAGTCTCTGACTTGAAGGAACGAATCCATCATATACATAGTTGTATCTACTCTGCTTTGAGTAGTTGATGTCAGTGTATCTTTGTGCAGAAATTGAACGCTCGATGATATTCTTCTTAGCAATGTCTGCCAACTCTCCTGGAGAAGTATCGACAAAACGTAACCATCCGAATGCTTCGTTATTCTTGGTATTTTCTAGATCGAAAATGTTGAATTTCTCGAAAAGCTTTTCAGAGTCGCCAACAGCGTTCTCGTATGACGGAGTAAGAAGTTCATCGTATATGAGACGAGGCAATCCATATGAAATCATATTCTCAGCACTGTATTGTAACTCCAAATCGTTTCCTTCCCTCAAAAAGGAGCCTGTTTCTGCAAACTTACTCACCATAAAGCTCGATTTCACGTCAGCACGCTCAAACAAATCTGGGTGGTTACACACCTTACGGAACTGCATGACCAAGTTAATCAACGAAGTCGCATCGTCGCCACCAGAATTTGCAGTGTCCAACAAGTCCATGATGGAGATCTGCGATTTAAGCATTTGGTAGTACTTCTTCTGTCTGTTTGTCAAATCACAGAAGATGTCAATCTCCACTTTGTCACCCAATTCACTCTGCACGTTCTTTTTGATACGACGCAACATGAACGGCTTCAAAATAACATGCAATCTACGCAACTGCTGTTCATCCAATGTGGTGTTCAGCTGTGCGTGACTCTCGATATCCTTCGAGAACCAGTCTGAAAACTCGTCGTGTGAGTCAAACAACGACGGCATGATGAAATGCAACAATGCCCATAATTCCTGCATGGAGTTCTGGATTGGCGTACCAGTAAGCAAAAGTCTGTTTCTACAAGAAAAGGACAAGAGCGACTTCCAACGAGAAGACTGAGATGACTTGATGGCTTGTGCCTCATCCAAGATCATGTACTGCCATTTCATTTTCTGGAAGTAAGCAGCATCTGCAACCACTAACTGATAAGAAGTGACCAAAACATGGAAAGGTGCATCCTTACCGTAACGAACGTTCTTTCTGTCCCAGAACTTACGGAGGATCTTTCTGTCTTTAGCACTTCCCCAGTATGGCAAAACCTTGAAATCTGGCACGAACTTCAGAATCTCCTGCTGCCAATTATGCAATGTCAGCGCTGGGGTAACCACAAGGTATGGACCCCAAATGTTGTGTGTTTCGGCAAGATAGGATAAGACTGAAATACTCTGCACAGTTTTACCGAGACCCATTTCATCGGCCAAGATACCATTGATACCTTGTTCGTACAAGTTTGCCAACCAGTTCAAACCCTTGATTTGGTATTCCTTCAAGGTACACTTCAAAAGCTTTGGTTGGGTGATACTCAAGTCACCAATAAGTGTTGGGTTCTGGAAGTTCATTTCCTCTCCATTTGTGTCAGGGTTCTTCAAAGGATCCTCTTCACCGAAGCTCTTTGCCTTGTCCTGAGCAGCCTGTAAAGCATTCTGAGCATTTGCAGCAGCGGCCCTGTGCAATGCCTCGTCGTCGGCGTTTTCGAAGTCGAGTGACTCGATATGCTGCTTTTCAGAGGATACATCCACGTCGGCATATTTGTCTAACGACTTGTTCTGCTCCATCTTGAGGCGAGGGTCGGAGCTCGAGCCTTCAATCTCATCTGTCTTGATCTTCTTTCCAATAAAGTGGGAGTACAATTCGGTTTGAGTGATCAAGAAGTTCAACTTTCTCAGCTGTCTCTTGGCTTCACGGTCCTCTTCCTCCTTCTTGGCCTTATCGATGAGTTCACGCTCGTACTTCTTCTTCAATTCACGCTCCACGCGCTCGTTACGCTTCCAGAAGTTGAACATTTCACGCATGGCTCTTCTCGCTTTGGTGGTCAAGTCCTTCAGGTTCTTGGTAGACTTGAGTTGCCATCTCTTGGCTTCTCTCGCAGCCAAAATCGACGTCTTTCTAAAGTTGATCAACTTGGCCTGCAGGTGCTGCTGGAGCATTCTGCTGACCTTCGGACCATCTTTTCTAGACAAGTCACGGTAGATGGAAATGTAGGTGTTATCGTATTGCTTCATCATGATGCGGTGTTCCTTGGAGTTCTCATCCTTTTTGGGTGCTCGCAGGTCTGACGCCCCCGGCGTTTGACCCTCGCTATCAGACGTGAGGGTTTCTGAGTCCTCGCGCTTGAAAGCTGGTTTTCTTCTCAGTCTGCGCACGTCAGGGTCGTCCAAGCTGCCGTCATCGTAAGGAAGCAGCGAAATAACGCGCTTGGGCCGTGTTCTGGCAGGAGTGTCGTCGGAAATGCCCTTGATGGACTTGATCGGTGATACTTCCTCTCCAGCTGGCCTCTTCCGTCTTGCCTTTGTTTCCACCTTGTGAACCTCACGAGTCGTGCCCCACTTGAACTCACGGCCACGCGTGGTGTTGTGGTGCAACGGCTTGGAAAGGTCGATATAGTGCAAGTCCTTGTTCTTGTTGGTGTCTGAGATCTTGTTGTTTCTGGATGAAATGTCTTCGGCAACCACGCGTTCGACATAATTGGATGTGATCGGGTTTGTACGGATCATGGTGTTGTTCATTCTCACCTCGTCGAACTTCAAGAGCCTGAGGTCGTGGGAAAGCTGCACCTGTTGATCCATCTGTGTAAGAGCATTGACGTTATTTTCAAACCCACGTCTATACACCTCGTGTATCTCATTGGTGTCGTGGTGTTGATGTAAGACGTCGGCAACAATGGAAGTTCCGTGACTGTTTCCGTTCGTGTTGGGGTTTACTGATGCTGGGTGAATAGGGGCCGCGACGGTGTTCGCAGCGGCTGCGTTTCCTCCATCAGTCGACAACATTGATGAAATGTTCATGTTGCTGGTGTTCGCTCCAGATTGACGGATGAAGAAGGGGTGGTGAGGGATAATTAAGCGCTATGGGCTGAGGCAAAAAGTTTTTTTGGCAATGGCAGCCTTCAACGTCTGGACGAAAAAGGCCACACAAATGACAATGTCACATCTACCTCCGGGAACCTTCCAAGCGAAAGTAAAATCGCGGCAATACATATAACTACACGTTTTGAACGCGAATACGCGTTCTGTTCATATCCCGTATTCGATTCCCTTGCCTACAGCGGGTTTGAAAATGCTCTCGTGTGAAATGTGAGATCGATTTGGTTACCAAATCAATCCAAGCAGAGAAATCAGTATCAGAGGTGTATCTACTCGTCCCTGCTTTTTGGTGGAGGTGGTTTGTGTTGATGGATTAGTTGCGCAGTCGGCAGCAAGTTCAACAACAAACAAGCTTTGCTGTTCCCAAATTGCGTGCTGTAATTCTTCACGTTTTCTATCAGTGCTTGAAATTTTCTCAACGTAACGGAAAAAATCAAATATATGCAATAAAAGTCGCTGCGAAAAAAAAAGCTCAGATTGAGCTCGATTGTGTTCGGGTTTTGGTCCATGTGTTTTTTTTGCACGACAAAAGACTAATAATCACTAACTACAATATGGAACACCCTGCTTTTACTTTATCTGGACTTTGCGCTGTTGGCGGTCTCATTGGCTTCTCTCGTAAGAAGTCTGTCCCATCTTTGATTGCGGGACTCACTATTTCCGTGTTGTACGGAGGTGCAGGCTACCTTTTGAAGCAGAATGCCGACTACGGCTTGGAGTTGGCCTTGGGTACTTCTACCACGCTTTTGGTTGCTGGAATTGGCAGAGCAATTCCAACTCAATTCAAGAAGCCGTTGCCATTGGTCTTGGTCGTCTTGGGTGGATTGTCAACCGCTTACTACGCAAAGAAGTACAACGAGTTTTATCCCGTTTTCTAAATTCTAGTAATCACAATGTAAATAGCTTGTATAAACGATTATAAGGATACTTGTAGTATCACACAGTGCGGAGTAACTGTGGATTGAGCTCAACGGTTGGATTGATTGGACTGAACTATTGAACCTAATTCAGCTGATTAATCTATCTACTTTGCTTTTTCTTGTACCCCAGTTGCTTATTCATCCACTGAAAATATCACACACAAACACACAATCCATAAATCTCTTTCCAACACGGAGATATCGTAGGAGCCATCGAAATCAATCTGTGTTAAGGAACCTTGTCGAATACTTCAGTGTTGCTGAATCCGCTGTTGCAGAATCTTTGCTCAATTTCAGCTGGATTCACTGGTTACACCCTTGTTCGATTAGTTAAGCAAAATCTACAGAATCCTTGTTCCTACTACTCATATATGCCTATCAGTGCGGTGTAGTTCCTTATTCGCATGCTTATCTCCATTGGGAGATTGAGATGACCCTTGGTTTCATGATGGTGGCTCAAGAAAAGTTCGGTGTTGAACCACCGCGAACCCCAGTGTTTGCAAACAATCCCTACAACCGAAATCTTCGGATTTCCAAGCCACAAATATAGATGGGACATATCAGCGGGTAATCCTCCATTGATGTCTACCTGTGTCTTCTTGACTTCTATACCCTTCTCCTTGACTCCTACCTATCTCGCATCGACTTCCTCTAGTCTTCTCTGTCACGCAATCCAAGAAAACCCCTGTTGAAGATCAGCACGTCAAAACAACTTCCGCTAGTCCGCACGTCAATAGGGTGATTCTCGAAGTGCGGCGACGCTCAACAATACTACTCTGCTTGTTACCAGATACAAGTCTACATGTTAATCACATCATAAATTTATTCGTAACCGTAATGCTATCATAAATAAGAATTCCCAAGATTGTCTTAAGAGTAGCCTTCCAGCGGCTTACTTAGCGACCAACTCCAACGATGGGAGCTTAGCGTCAGACTCCTGAGCCCCTAAGGTAGGAGAGGAGACTGGGGAGACATTTGGAATGACAAATGGCTGAGAAACTTCGTTGCCTAACTTCAAGTATTGCATTGTATAAGGAGTGATTGTAATGATGAATTATATGAAATATAGATCAATGGCCCACTATTTATACACGAAAATTTTGCCCCCAGCTTATCTTTTCGGAGCATTAATTCCGTGTGTAATCATCCTTTTTTTCTCCGTGAATCATCCTGGGGATTAGTGAAGTCCGAGATACCGAGGAAAGCTGTGACGCAATATTACGTTTTTGTGCAATCCCTGCATATATCAAGTGATCAGGTAGTCATACGTTTAAGCCATATCACACAAGTAAACCTCTTTGAATCTTTGAGAATATACTTCTCTGCCATTGATGTAGTTCTTGAAGTCGTTGTTACCCCTTTTTCTTTGGCTCCGTGGTATCAATTGTGTGTTTTTGATTTTCACTATTTTCGGTTATTTTCTACAAATCTTCGCAAATATAAAAATTACGAAAAATTTTGCTTTAAGGTTCCATACAAATGTATGCGTGGGTATTTTCTTTCATTCCTGAGTATTCTCCCGTTTTATCAATTCCCTTAGATACCTGTTAATTCCACAACTGGTTTTGTACAAATTAGAATTACAGGGAATAAATTACCGATGAGCAATTGCCACTCCTAGGTATAGAATAAGGTGATGGAGTCATGCCTGATACCATGATGTATTGATTCAAAGTTTTAGCGAGGGTATCTACATTACCAATTATTGCCTCTACTTCGCCAATTTTCGTCGCCAGTCTTCAGCATCGATAGTTAGCCATGCGAATTCACGTGACTATGAAAAATCTCTACTCATCTTACATGTTTTTAAAGTGAAACCATTAATATTACCCGCTAAAAATTTAAGCAGCAACTGGCTCAGCCTCAGCCTTAGCCTTGTAGGAGACGACGTGAGGAGCTGGGACAACCTCATCCTCATCCTTGGCCTCGGAGATCTGGACAGCGTCTGGCAAAGCCTTTGGACCGAATCTGTTGGAAGCTGGGTCCTTCATGATCTTAACTCTGATACCCAAAACACCCTGTCTCATCAAGACGTGTCTGATAGCGGAGTCAATGAAGTCCTTGGTTGGCTGACCGGAGTGGATCATGAAACCGTCAGAGTACTTCTGGGACTTAGCTCTGGCAGCTCTCAACTTACCGGAGATAACAACCTCAACACCCTTGGCACCAGCACCCATGGCGAATCTCAAGACACCGTAAGCGGCTCTTCTGATTGGCAAACCGTTCAACAACTTGGACTTCAAAGCCTCAGCCTGGACAGCAGCAGACAAAGCTCTCTCCTCAACTCTCTCAGCGTAGAGGTGGACAGTGTCCTTGTTCAACTTGAATCTCTTGACGACCAAAGAAGTCAACTCGTGGATTCTTCTACCCTGCTCACCCAAGACACCCTGGGTGTTGGAAGCCTTGATGATGATCTCCAACTTGGCTGGGGTCTTTCTGACCTCAACACCGGCGTATCCCTCCTCAGACAACTCTCTGGTGAAGAACTCGTTGAGCTCGGCGTAGAAAACACCGTCAGCGACTAACTTTCTGGTTTTGGAGACTAAAGCGTTGACCATTGTGAATGATTTGTGAATGTAGAAGAAAAGTGAAAAAAAATTTCAACACCAACCTGAGAAGGCACTGGAGTGAAAATTTTTTTCGCACTATTTTCGCATCCTACACGACTTTTTTCACGAAAAATCGCACCAAACGAAAGCTGACAAATTGGTTAGGTAAGCAAGACTTGATGTATAGGATGCCATCCATGCCCTTCAAATATGGTGTAGTCTTCGTTTGAACTTGAACCATACGCATTGTCAATCCAATTGCTATTTCTTGAACTTTATTCTAATTCATTTTATTATCAATTTATATTACATACCTAGTTCTTAGCAACCCACTCTCTGGCAGATCTGAACAACTCGATCCATGGACCGTGAGCTCCCCAAGCTTCACCCTGGTCGACTGGGTACCAAGAGTTGGACTCCTTTCTGGTGACTCTCTCTGGGTGAGGCATCATGGCAAGGACTCTACCGTTAGCCGAAGTGATACCAGCGATACCGTTTGGAGAACCGTTAGGGTTGAATGGGTACTGCTGAGTAACCTTTCCGTAGTTGTCCACATATCTGATGACGTCCTTGTCGAAAGCACTCTTGTCACGTTCAGACTTGAACTGGGCTCTACCCTCACCATGGGCCACAGCAATAGGCAACTTGGAACCCTTCATGGTCTGCAAGAAGATGGAGTTGTTCTTGTCCGACAGGTCGACCTCGACCATGACGAATCTAGCCTCGTATTGCTCACTGAAGTTTCTCTCGAAAGTTGGCCAGTGCTCAGTACCTGGGATCAACTCAGCAATTCTGCTGAAGAACTGACAACCGTTACAAGCACCAAAAGCAAAGGTGTCATCTCTGTCCTGGAAGAAACGCTTGAACTCGGCACGGGCAGTCTCGTTGAACAAGATCGACTTGGCCCAACCGGCACCAGCACCCAACACGTCACCGTAGGAGAAACCTCCACAAGCAGCGATACCAACAAAGTCGTCCAACTTGACGGCACCAGAAATGATGTCAGACATGTGCACATCGTAGACGTCGAAACCAGCTTGCTGGAAAGACCAGGCCATCTCCTGCTGAGAGTTAACACCCTGGTCTCTCAAAATGGCGACCTTTGGTGCACCGTCACCGCCTGCAGGGGTGGCCTGCTTAGGCTCAAAGGTCAATTGGTAAGACAAACCTGGGTTAGAGTCCTCGAGAATGGCCTCGTACTCCTCAGTAGAAGTGTTTGGGTTGTCTCTCAACTTCTGGATGTGGTAAGAAGTGTTGCTCCACAACTGCTGCAATTCGCTACGAGACTTCGAGTACACCTCAGAGCCGTTGTGCTTGATAGTGATAGCCTGCGAAGTGAAGTCTGGGGTACCAATGACCTTGATGTAGTCCTCGGTGATACCGTTGGTGGAGAATACCTTCTTGAAGCTTTCTACCTCACTCTCCTTGATTTGGAAGACGGCACCTAATTCCTCGTGGAACAACTCGGCCAACAAGTCCTGACCGTCGATGTTCAACTGAGCACCGCATCTGCCTGCGAACGCCATCTCAGTCACAGTGGTGAACAAACCACCCTCGGAAACATCGTGGTAAGCCAAAACATGGAATTGCTTGTGCAACACCACGAGAGACTGCAAGAACGACTTCAAAACAGCGTTAGAATACACAGTAGGAGCCTTGTTTCCAACCTGCTTGTAGACTTGAGCCAAAGCAGAACCACCAAGGGCCTTCTCTGACTGCTGAGCAGCCAAGTCCACGTGGACCAAAACAGTACCCTCCTGCTTCTTGACCAACTGTGGAGTCCAGGTGTTGGAAGTGTTGTCAACAGGACCAAATGCAGTGACAGTCAATGCCAATGGAGCAGTAACCTCCTTGCCATCCCACTTCATCTTCATGGACATAGAGTCCTTTCCAACAGGGATAGCGACGCCCAAGTCTGGACACAAGTCCATACCGATGGCCTGAACAGCCTCGTACAACTTGGCACCCTCACCATCGTGAGCAGCAGCAGACATCCAGTTAGCAGACAACTTAACGTGCTCCAAAGATGGAATGTCAGCGGCGAAAAGGTTGAGCAAGGACTCAGCAACACACATCTTGGCGGAGGCAGCGGCGGAAATGAGAGCCAAAGTAGGCTTCTCACCCATGGCCATGGCCTCACCGGTGCTCAAGACAGTCTCACCGAGAGAAGTGGCAGTGACACCGACATCGGCGACAGGAACCTGCCATGGACCGACCATCTGGTCACGGTCAACCAAACCAGTGATGAAACGGTCACCAATGGTGATCAAGAAACTCTTGGAACCAACAGAAGGCAACTGCAACACACGAGACACAGACTCGTCGAGAGAGATGTCCTTAGTAGAGAACTCAGGCAAGTCCAAGTTGGCGGTGACAGCAGTACGAGACATCTTTGGAGGCTTTCCGAAAAGGATGGACATCTCCAAGTCAATTGGAGTAGAGTTCAAGAGAGAGTCGGTCAAAACAAGTCTCTGCTCGACAGTAGCCTCACCGACAACAGCGTAAGGAGCACGTTCACGCTCACAGAGCTTCTTGAAGAGGTCCAAGTTTTCTGGAGCAACACCCAAAACGTATCTCTCCTGGGACTCGTTACACCAGATCTCCATTGGCGACATACCTGGCTCCAAGGACAAGATGTCTCTCAACTCAAAGCGGGCACCCAAGTCGTTGTCGTGAACCAACTCTGGGAGAGCGTTCGACAAACCACCAGCACCAACATCGTGGATAGACTGGATTGGGTTGCCCTCCTTACCCAAGGACACACAGGCATCAATGACCTGCTGAGCTCTTCTCTGCAACTCAGGGTTACCTCTCTGAACCGAGGCAAAGTCCAAGTTGACGGAACCTTCTCCTGAGGAGATGGAAGAGGCAGCACCACCTCCGAGACCAATCAACATGGATGGGCCACCAAGCACAATCAACTTGGCACCTGGGGTGATCTTGGTGTCCTTCAAGGCCAAGTCTGGTCTGATGGCACCCATACCACCAGCTAACATAATTGGCTTGTGGAAACCACGGATCTCGTTCTCGCCCTTGGCGTTGTTGACCTCGGTGGTAAGGGTTCTGAAGTAACCGTTAATGGCAGGACGACCAAACTCGTTGTTGAACGCAGCAGAACCAAGTGGGGCCTCAATCATGATGTCCAAAGACAGAGCAATGTGGGAAGGTCTTCCGACATCTCTCTCCCAAGGCTGTGGCAAAGTTGGGATGTTCAAGTCGGACACAGAGAAACCACACAAACCGGCCTTGGACTTGGATCCACGACCAACAGCACCTTCGTCTCTGATCTCACCACCAGAACCGGTAGCGGCACCGGGGAAAGGAGACACTGCGGTTGGATGGTTGTGGGTCTCAACCTTAACCAAGGTATGCACACGCTCGGAAGTGGACTTCCACTGCTTGGAGTTAATGTCAGGAGTGAACAAGTAACCCTGAGGACCCTCAAACACGGCGGCGTTATCGGAGTACGCGGAAACAGTGTAACGTGGGTGCAACTGGTGGGTGTTTCTGATCATCTTGAAGAGAGACTTGTCCTTGGCAGCTCCGTCGATGGTCCAATCAGCGTTGAAGATCTTGTGACGACAGTGCTCAGAGTTGACCTGGGCAAACATGAACAATTCGACATCGGTTGGGTTTCTACCAATGACGTCCTTGAAGCTGGAAATCAAGTAGTCCATCTCACCCGAGTCAAGGGCAAGTCCGAGCTCCTTGTTGGCCTTGAGCAAGTTGTCGGCACTCGAGAGGATGTCGACATGGACCAATGGCTTGGGGTTGTGGTGAGCAAACAAATCATCGTACACTGGCAAGTGGCCGTCAATGTAGAGGGTTTGGGTCATTCTGTCAAAAACATTGGACAAGATGTCTGGGTTGGCAGAGATCTTGGCACTCAAGTCAGAGGGCAGAGCAGTGCGGATGAGCAAGGAGATACCACGCTCGATTCTCTCCACATGCTCCAGCAAGCCACAGGTCCAGGCGATGTCAGTAGCCTTTGAAGACCATGGCGAGATGGTACCAGATCTAGGCAAGATCTGGACCAAGGTAGTGGAGTCATCCACAGGAGATACAGAGCCAGTGACCAGAGCAACCAACTTGGAGGCAAATTCATTGGATGCATCGACAGGGGTGTCGTAGCGCAACAAAACGTCAACCAAGTCGTGCTGCTTGTCGGTGAGCTCAGTCTTCAAGCTCACGTAGTGTGTGTACACCGACGTGATCTCCGTGATGGGGGCGCCAAGCTCAGCCTTGCGCTCAATGTCCTGAACCAAGGCCTTGATTCTGAACTGCGAGAGTGCGCTGGGGCCAGGCAACACAAGAAACTTACTCATTGTAGTGGGATAGGTGGAGTGAATAGATATTCCTACCTTTTCAAAAATTTTGCTGCGAAACCTAATTTATCTGCGATTTTTCTGACTCAGTTGAGATGAGTAAAAATTAACTTATTTCTCAAATGGCACAAGGTAAGCTGACACTCAAAAGTAGGGCCCCAGCGAGGGTTACGAAGAAGCAGATCAACCCAAGGAGAAACGCGCCAAAGATCATCAAGGCCAAGAAGAGCAAGGCCAAGGAAGCCGTCAAGTTGTCCAAGTTTCACCTGGGTCAGTTGATGGTCCTGACTGAGAAGTTGATTGCAAGCAGAGTCGGTCATTTGGAGTTAATCAAGGGCTCGAGAAGACAGGTCGAGAAGGAGAACAAGGAGAAAAAGAAGTAAGCGAAGTATTGAGCTTACCGTCACCTTCACCTCCAGCTCATCGCACAATTTCAGGGGAGAAAAAAACAACTGCATCATGATCCTCGACAACTTCCCTGAGAAGGAGTGTTCGGATCAGCCAACGAAGGCAACTTCGCCAATTGCTCTGGTTCTCGCGGAAAACAACACCAAGCTTGTCGATAGCAGTGAACCAATGCTGACGGTGCCAGAGCTCACGTCCTTGGATCCAGATCTCCGGGCGGAGAGGGATAAGAAGAGCCGCAAGGCAAGGAAACGGATGTAAGAGGGATATAATGTATACTAGAATAAAGAATGGAAAGGAATGAGAAAAGATAAAGGTGAATTTATGTGTATAATTTGAAGCTTGAATCCTACAGGACACTATCTGAATGTTTATTATTTAGTGGGGAATGTATCTTCCTGGGGCCTCCTGAGCCTCAATTTCTAAGCGCTTTCTCTTCAAGTCTAACTCCTGCGACCTCACGTACATCACCAAGGTCAAACCGAACACCACCGTCAAAAGTGTCAAAGTACCGTTCACTGGGGTTGGGTCCAAGTTAAAGTACTCGTGGGTGGCTCTGTCCATGAACTGTTGCAAAATGTTGCACACACCACTGAAGGAGATGATGGTTCCGTAGATGGTACCGAAGTTGTCGTAACCAAATACCTTTGCACAGAAGTCACTCACGGCAGTGTAGTAGAAAGGTCTGTACATGACCAACAAGATGATACCGAAGTATGTTCCTGGAATCCACGAGAGGAGACCCATAACACCAATAGTGACCGAGACTCCCAATAAGATGATCAAAGTGGTCAAAGTGGTGAGGTTATCGAGGATGAGTCCAATGAATGGAATCGAAAGTAAACCTCCAATAGGCAAGGCCAAGTCGAAGAACTCATTGATGGAACGAGCAGTGGCCTCATCTCCGTGGTAGAGGAACAATTCTTGAGATCTGATAGTTGCCACAAAGTAGTTGATTCTCAACATTTGGATAGTGGTGAAGAGTGCCATCAAGTAGAACCAAGGCGAGCGCACTTGCTCCAGGATAGGGTAATCGTGTAAGACTCCGAAAACACCTCCAGTGGATTCGTACATCTTGTTGTCGGCATCCTGCTCGTAAATGGACTTGGTTGACTGCGTGGACATTCTCAGCATCACAGAACTTCTTCTGCTATGGCTGGACATCAACAATTGTGTGGTCTCAGTGATGGTTGGCTGGTTGTGTGGGACATCGACGATAGCGCTTTCGGTATCATTTGGCAAGAGTAAATCCTTGTTGAGTGGCTTACCAGTTTCGTCGATACCAGTCTCCGCAATTTTAGCCAACGTTCCGACGGTCTTGTACGAAGTCAGTGGCATGATAGTCAACTGACAGACAAAGATGAAGAGCGGAATCAAAATGTAGAACTTAAAGAAGACTGCGATCGGAATCTCCTTGATGTTGGTGTAGATCAAACGGTACATCAAGAACAAGGCCAGCGACGAGTCAAATGCTCCAGTCAAAATGGCCAAGATCAAGCCCGAGTTCTTGGGGAAACTGTTTGCCAACTGGAAACATGGAATGAAAACAAACGGTCCACTCAATGCAAGTAATGTGTATCCACACAAGTAGCCGTCGACAAAAGTCATCTGAGATGCGAACTGCAAGAAGATGGTGGCTAATAGCAAGAGCCCCAGACCCAAAAGACCTGTGAATCTTGGGCCAAACAGGTCGAGAATCGAGCCCACTGGAAGGGCACAGATGTTGGTGACCATACATGCAACGGTGAACAAAAAGTTCAACGACAAATCTTGCTCGTTACATGGACGCTTTGTAGAACCTTCTTTACATTGGTCTCCGTAAATGTCTTCATTGATCAAAATAGGCTTGAGTGCAGCAAACCCAAAGACAGGACCTGCTGCAAAGAAGCACCACACAACAGCGCAGCTGACTTGAAGAAGTCGCGTCGACAAAGGTGGAAGCGTTGACATGTTTGCCGTCAAAAAAAAGTTGCTGTGCTTTGATATATATACTTTCTGCAACTGATACGGAACATACCGAGTGATTTTGAGCACTGCTAATTGAAGATAAAGAGAAGTCAAATAATTATCCAAATTTCAACACAAAAGAAGACTCGGGTACCTCGAGATGTCGCGAAGATCAAATAAGCAAACCTTCCTGAGAGTATTCGTTATCCTGTCATGTGTGGGTTCGCCTCGAGGACTGAATTATCTGCCGTTTGAGATGCATCGAGATAAGGACGACATTTTCAGAAGGTCTTGTGAATCGCGACATTACAAATTAGGCAACCACCGGTCAAAATACGGATAAGGCAGTCTAGCCTATTACAGAAGTACTAAATTCAAACCTAGAATTGAAACGCTCTAATATACATCTCTTTTCTAAAAAACAGAAAAGAGGTTAACCAATATCATTTGATATGACCCTGCAATATTTTGGGCTCTTTCGAGAAGCTCTAAAAGAACCGCCTTGGCGAAGATCGCCAATGTATAATTTCCACTCGTTTTCCTTTGCTCATTTGAGATGTGCCTGAGTTCCCTTTTGCTTCCCTTTTTAAAATGGAGAAATGTGCTGTTCAACATTTCTGTACAACTTGTCGGTGTTTGTGAGCTTCATGTAGATATGGTGGATCAAAATGACGAATGCATTGATGAAGAAGAAGCCAAAGATCACCACCAACACTTTCACGGCAGCATTTCCAAAAATCTTCTGGACTAAAGTTTTTGGCTTCTTGTCCTTGTCGTCGTCCTTGTTGTCGTCGTTGTTGTCGTCGTCTTTGTTGTCATCGTTGTTGTCATCTTTCTTGTCATCGTTGTTGTCGTCCTTCTTGTCATTATTTCTCTTCACCAGGTGAATAGCTTCGTCAAGAGCCTCAATGTGAGAACCTATGAACATGTCATCGCTCATGATCTCTCCCTTGAAGTCCGAGTGGTGCAATGCGTGTGGGATCTGAGGCTCAGCAATACGAGCCACTCCCTGGCTCACACATGTTCCATATTCTGTGATGAAGTAGCCGAAGAAGAACACACTCAACAAAGCAGCAGCAATAAAAATATTTCCCAAGATTGATCTTGTACGATTAGGTTTAACTACAGGAGATTCTTCGTAGTCTTCTGCTGCAGGTACCATCAAGGCAACCTTTTCCTCTGTGATCTTTTCCATTGTGCTGGTTGACTTTCCCTTCAGGTGAGTTGGCAAAGGGGTTAATAAATCAAATCGAAAAAAAATTGCTGGTTCCGTGTTTACACGCCAGGAACAGTGCCTAAATTTAGCTGGCTTATGAGAAAAAATCTTTCGCTTGTGGGCGGCTGGCGAAAAAAGGGATGGGGTAGAGCACGAGATTTCAAGCTACATTTCACGTGACTGAATAATCGTGACCATCGTGCTGATGTGAGATTTCTGAAGAAAATTTATCGTGCCCTCATCATATCATCAGCACCATGTCCGGCATCCTTTTCGAAGACATGTTCGTGGTTGAATCCACGGACGACGCCAGATACAACAAGGTCTCGCGTATAACAGGTAACTCCTCTACCGTGCAAGGTGTTAGACTCACCTTGGACATAAATAAGGAGTTGTTCCCTGTGAAGACCAATGACTCGTTGACTGTTGTGTTGGCGCTGTCTTTGGGTAACGAGGCTTCCATGTTGACCTCCAACGGGTCTTGGAGACCACCTAAGCACGGTGACAGATCGTTGGCTGACGACTACGATTACGTTATGTACGGAACTGTTTACAAGTTTGAGGAAAACGAAGGTAACTCCAAGATGGCTGTGTACATTTCCTTTGGAGGTTTATTGATGCGCTTGGAAGGTGGTTACCGCTCTTTGTCCAACTTGAAGCAGGAGAATGCCTACATCTTGATCCGTCATTTCAAGGAAAACTAAGCAAACGTGGGTGTTTTGAAAAGATGTAAGATAAAGGACGTATTTTGGTCAGTTGGAAAGTACAATTGTGCAGTCTATCCACAGAGACTGGTTAGCGATACCTTGTTTCCTTTAAACACGTTGGATTGATTGGAATTTACGGACCCGATTGCTGTACATTATAGAAAATAAATGAAAATGGAAGCTAGTAAAAAAAATTAACACACACATTCGAAGTCATGGATGATACCGATAAGCGTAAGTATACTCAAGGAGTTTTACTTGAACTTCAAGCAGAGTTCGCATTGTACTGACCATTTAGCCGACCCAACATTGGCTCAATTGCCTTTGATTCAGAATCCGTCGTATCAACCACCGAAGGCAATCACACTTGCACACAATTACGAGCGCTTGTTGCCATCGATGCAGAAGACGCTGATTCCTCCAAAGTTCAACCTCTCTAAGGAAGACCTTGATACCTGGCTAACCGAACTCACGCTGTTGAAAGAACAAGTGGCGAAGGCGCAGCTGTCTGATGAGGTGAAGTTGACGGAGGATTGGATAAAAGCCCAACAAAGGAAGTACGCTCCAGGATTTGAATCTATGGATTCTATCATGCATCCTAGTAAGAAAGAAAAGTAATAATTACTTCCAAAGAACTTGAAAGTTTACCTACTCACATATCGTTGACTCCGTACTCATAGGTCACTGTCATGTCAAAATGTCGTCATGAGATGTCGTACAAATGTCTCGTGTATGATAACTGAATTTTGATTTTCGTGCCGTAGAACGGAATACACATCCGCAAGCATGCGTCGATTCGGGTTCAATCTACTGTTCAGGCAGCGGCGAATGGCCGAATTGTTGGCTGCAGTAATAGTTTTCACATTGATGGCGTATCTGATCAGCTTTCGACACAATACTCCTGTACATCGAGATCTGATAGGGGGACACCGAGCATACGAGCAGTTGCGCAAAACGGCCGATTTGAGGGCGAAATGCAGAAGATACTTGCACATCACAAAGAACGATGAACCTGCACTGTTGAAACGGATCATTGACTTTCCATACGACAACTTGGTCTTCAAAGAAGATAGGTACAAGCGAGAGAAAGTCAAGGCGTACAAGTTATCGAAGAAGTTTCCTACCGAGGAACAGAGAAAGGCAGAAGCTGACAAGGAGTTTAAAAATGCCTTAGAGGACGTGTTCTTATACTCACAAGAGCTCGAATTGCATATGCACAACCTGAATATATGGGGAACTTGCATACTAAAGTACGACTACAGTTCCAGAATGTGCTCTACATTGCAGAAAAACAGCTACCCCTGGTTGAGTGGCGACTGGCCTTTGATAGAAAGCTACAACGGTACCATCCTGCAACGTCCTCGTGACCAATGCTTGCTCAAAGAGTTAAAAGGAAATGGAGTGGGAATTGTTATACCAGTTGTGCCGTCCATATCAAAGGACAAAGAAGTCGACAGCATCTCCAGGTTGATCCGCTTACTCCGCGAGCAAGGTAATGAGCTCCCGATTCAATTGATTCACAATGATTTGTTGACTGTGTATGATAAGAAACATTTGATAAAGGTCGCTCGAGCTGACAAGGCGGAGAGGTCACAACAGGAACGTCCTCTTCAGGATATAACCTTCATTGATGTTAAACCCACCATGAATAAGGTGGATGCATATTCAGTATTCACCAGCAGTACATTTGTACATGGTATGAGTGCACTTTTCAACACATTCGAAGACGCGATCATAATGACTTCGAAAATGATACCATTAGTGGACAATTTCGACAGTCTTTTACAGAGTCCTTCCTACACCAAAGCTGGTATCTTGAACTTTCGGATTCCCAGCAAGCTTTCGTACAAACCCACGAAATTTGCGCCGGGGTTCCACGAAATAGAGAAAGTTATCCAGAGCAGATTATTCCCTGGCGAAGATGAATACGAGTACTTTGGAATTGAGCTGTCGATGACTACAGAAATGAAGCGTTTCTTTGATGATGACTTCGAACGCGTGATAGACCCCACACTAATGATCATCAACAAATCAACTGTAAATGGAGTGTTGATGGCACTCAATTTACAGTTGTACAGAAATTTCTTCACTTCCAGATTGGGCACGACTACGGACGATGACTTGAAAATCATCGGCGAATACATGTGGCTCGGACAAGCTATAACAGGAACCAGCAATGTGCATCGTCAAGATGCTGTGATTGCGGGAATCAAAACACCAGTCAATAACTTGGAACACAAGAGAGTTACGACTGCCACAGAAGTTTGCTCGCTGTCTTGGGGACAAATGCTCGAGCACGAGCTCCTCTACTTAACTGCGCATCAATTGGAGGCGGTTAGAGATGATGGGACGAATTTCTTTGACATGCTCAAGAGCAAGTACGATACTGTTGAAAAGAAACTCATTGCCAAACCTTCTGGCAGTAACGACCCTTTGGAGAATGAATTCGAAGATGTTGTCGACAGCAGTGTTGTGGACGAATTGCGAGAAAATCCCTTGAAAATGGATGTGATAGTCGAGCCACCCAATTTGGTTGCATCTGTATATTCGCCTGGGGCTAGGGAGCCGAAAATGGGATGGATAATACAGGAATACAATAATCTCAACGACCACCAGTATTGGTGTGGATACAACTTGGCTGGAAACCCGAGCACTGGGCCACGCGGTCATACCTGGCCCGTCTCTACAGAACTACAGGGAAAGTACGCGCAGTGGCTTCGCGCGTGGTACACTTATACAAGATTCTAAAGAATTATGATAAAAATTTACAACACCGGACAGTGCATATATATAAGAGTGAGATATTTCTAGAATCCGAAGATTAGAAATTTTGCTGTAGGCAGCGTATTGTATGCACGGAGAAGTTCGAAGAAAGACTTGGCCAAATTGGTTGGGAACACAAAAAAACGAAGGTCCGCAATTTGAAGGTCCGTAATTTGAAGGATGCAACATTGATGCACAGAGGTTGTGAAAAGTAGAGATCGTTGCGGGGAAAAATAAGGGAGGATGGGGGGAGGGACAACGTCAGATCGTTGGGCAAGTTGAACGTGGCCCAGGAACAGCGTTCAAGGGATCATAGCGAACAAAACTCTATCAGCAAGCGGGGAATACTTATCTTGTTGGTCATTCCAGTAAATCAAATCGGAACATTTTTAAAAAGTCGGCCTAAATGGCGGCGGAGCTCCATAACCTTAAAAATCTTCAGTTAGTTCATGAGTGGCTTTGCGAGACTTTGGAGGCGGCTGTTCGTCTGCTTCTCAAGTCCTCTTGATGTAAATAGTTACTCGGGTGCTCGCTCATAATCCAACAAGTTCAAATAAATTACTGGCCATTAACCATTGCTGTAATTCTGCATAGAGGGAACACAACAAATCGGAGAATCTGCCTCAACACGGAGTACAAATTTTCCTTGTCAACCTTCCTCCACATCTGGTGGGTGTCCCTAGACGCCCCTCACGAATATTTTGTGTTCATTCGGTTACTTGAAATGTGTTTGGGATAGAGAATGATCAATGTAAACGTGCGCGGTGCATAATTGTGGTTGACGGAATGTACAAAATTTCGCGCCTCTTCGCACGTTGGGCTATTGTAGCGACTTTGTCTCGAAGGTTGGTGTCAATTTAATCGAAAAACTTCCTTCCACTGCGCGCGCACGCGTGCTCGTTCCGTCTTTTTGTGAGCTGGAGAAATATTTTGTAACACAATCCATACAAGTATATAAAGTATAATTGCCCGCCCGTCGAAGTTGAATTTTTTTTTAGAACAAGACATAGATCCACACAATGGCCACTCCAAGCCCACTCAAGCCAATTGGAACTGCTCCAAAGAAGCACAACAAGACCCAGTCGACTTACGTACGTACCCAACACACGACGATCTCGAAATTTTGAATCTCGGAGCCAGCATCAATCGGTCTTCGTGAAGAGCGCTTTGAGCGCGCAATGATAAAGGAAAACAGTATTTGATCAATTATTACCACTATTAGTGAAGTCAACGTGACTAATAATTGAGCAAGAGAGGATCATCCGGATCCCATAGACCCACATTCTCCTATCCTGACGGCTCAACAATTTTTTATCAGCCAATTTCAGGGTGGTGGTGAGATCAATTCTTTTTTTGGCATCATTCATACTAACATGTGTAGGCCTTCGACAACACCGCTACCACGGTCGCTGCGTCGCAGATGCGCAATGCATTGAACTACTTGGCTGATGGTGTTGAAGACCCAGACAAGCAGAAGCGTTTCGAGAATGAAATGGACTCCTTCTTTGCCTTGTTCAGAAGATACTTGGCTGACAAGGCCCTGGGAAATACCGTCAACTGGGACAAGATTAAGTCTCCAACCGAGAGCGAAGTCGTCCAGTACAACACCTTGAACGGCTCCGACTCTGCTTCAAACTTGTCCTCTTTGGCTGTCTTGAAGTTGAACGGTGGTTTGGGTACCTCCATGGGCTGTGTTGGTCCAAAGTCTGTTATTGAAGTCAGAGACGGAAACACCTTCTTGGACTTGAGTGTGAGACAAATTGAGCACTTGAACAGAAAGTACGACGCCGATGTGCCATTGTTGTTGATGAACTCTTTCAACACTGACGCTGATACCGCTAAGATCATCAAGAAGTACCAGGGTCACAGAATTAGAGTCAAGACCTTCAACCAGTCGAGATTCCCACGTATCTACAAGGACTCCTTGTTGCCAGTCCCACAATCGTTCGAGGATGATTTGGAGAGCTGGTACCCACCAGGTCACGGTGATCTTTTCGAGTCCTTGGTTCAGTCTGGTGAGTTGGACAACTTGTTGGCCCAGGGCAGAGAGATTCTTTTCGTCTCTAACGGTGACAACTTGGGTGCCACTGTTGACACCAAGATCTTGGACCACATGATCGAGACTGGTGCTGAGTACATCATGGAGTTGACCGACAAGACCAGAGCCGATGTCAAGGGTGGTACTTTGATCAACTACGAGGGTGAGGTCAGATTGTTGGAAATTGCTCAGGTTCCAAAGGAGCACGTCGAGGAGTTCAAGAGTATCAAGAAGTTCAAGTACTTCAACACCAACAACTTGTGGATCAACTTGAAGGCCATCAAGAGATTGGTTGAGCAGAATGCCATTGAAGCTGAAATCATCCCTAACGCTAAGACTATCTCCAAGGGATCATCCGAAATTAACGTTATACAGTTGGAGACCGCTGTTGGTGCCGCCATCAGACACTTCAAGGGCGCCCACGGTGTCAATGTTCCAAGATCCAGATTCTTGCCAGTCAAGACTTGTTCGGATTTGCTCTTGGTCAAGTCCGACTTGTTCTTCTTGGAGCACGGTGCTTTGAAGTTGGACCCAGTCAGAGATGGCTACGCTAACCCATTGATCAAGTTGGGCTCGCACTTCAAGAAGGTCAGTGGTTTCCAGTCAAGAATTCCTCACATGCCAAAGATCTTGGAGTTGGACCACTTGACTATCACTGGTAACGTGAATTTGGGCAGAGGCGTTACGTTGAAGGGAACCGTTATCATCGTTTGTAACGATGGTCAGAGAATCGACATTCCAAACGGTGCTATTTTGGAGAACGTGGTTGTTACTGGTAGCTTGACTATCTTGGAGCACTAAGTGCGAAAGAAGGCAAAAATACATTCTTCTGTATTGTCATAATATTAACTAAACTTTTATTGATGTAGATTAATTGGGTAGTGAAATTGCTGATTCTTGTATTAGATAAGCGACTTAGCTTCAGTAGTGTCTTCCTCGCCAGAGTACGTTTCCAAAAAGCTTGCTAAGGCGCTCTTGTGCTCCTGGATCTTCTTGGAAACCAGTGGGATCATTCTCTTTGATTCTTCCAAAACCTCGACCTGCTTCTTGATTTCATACTCGTCGCTGTTCTTCGCTTTTAATTGTTCGACGTACTTCTCCTGATCCTCAACTTCATTCTGGTATAATTTCTCCTCTTTGATCAACCTTTTCAAGGCGTTCACTTTGATGGTCAATGGGCTTGGTGGCATCTTTTTAGTTGGGTAAAAACATATATTCGCGTAGAAAACAGATTTGACAAATAATATAAATACTGCATATAAATCACAATGTTCTGTACTCGTAACAGAGTCTTTGAGGATTCCAAGAGCCCTTACCCTTACCCTCTTTGTAGCCGTTCAAAATATGGCCGGACTTGATAACGTAAAGGGTTTTCTTATTGTTGAACTCCGCGATAGAATTGTGCCAAGGAGTTGGAATGTGCAACAAGTCCGAGAGAACAGGACATTCGTGGTCTTCGACGGAGTTGATAACGAAGCAGTCTTCGGAAGCCAACAATTGAATTCCATACTTTGGTCCACTATTCTTGTGAGCATGAATAGACAATCTAAGGTGGAAAGGGAAAATCAACTCGACCAAATTGGAATAAGCATCATTTCTCTTGATCATTTCAAACGCAACTTTTGCGACTATTTTTTTGAATTTTTTGCGAGAAACCTCCTTAATAATAGGGTGGCTTTGCAAATCTTCAGTCATAAAACGAGAAAACCCACGGAATAAGTGCAAACGAGGGTGGTTGGGAGTGTTAATATCCTTCTCCAACTTACCGAAATCAGTGTCACAACTGGTGACTAAGATTTTACGACAAGCTTCTGCCTCGTCGTCTATCTCAGTGTTCAAGTAGTGGTCCAATTTGACATCCTCAATCATGGAGTAGTCAAAAGTACTATCCTTCAAGGAAAAGATGTCAACCAAAGAGAAAAACTGAATCGGATCGGAGTCGGCTGACTTCAAAGAGCTATAGAACTCTTGAAGTGCTTGCGAATAAGTGTCAACAGTCTTATCGTCAACGGCAACTAAAGTGTTAGTATAAGTATGGATAAAAGAGCTTCCAAATCGAGAAGTGGTTGCAAAAAAAAAAAGAAATTAGACATACCGCAATCGCTGAAAACGTGCCCATCACTGACAATCCAAATCTTAACGCCTGGAGGATATATCTTCTGAACAGATTCAGAAAATGCAATGAGTCTCTTTAAAGCCAATTTTTCACCCATATCTGGCAAAGGCGACGCAACCTTCGTCAAATTAGAAGACTTGCAAGGAAAAGCAGGCAAGACAGCCTCGATTGGCATCCAACGAGAAGTGAAGAAGTTGACCACTTCTTTGAAGTAGGCTTCTCCTCCAAGATGCCACTCGTCAAATTCAGTAGTGTTTTTCAACTCGTTGACAAACTTGTCTGCAATTAAATCAGTGAAGGGTTTGAAGTCTTCAACAGAAACAGTTGGGAAGTCAACGTAGTTAGTACTGACTAATAATTCAGCGAACCATCTTTCAAACTTAGATGAATGATCAAAGTTTTCAAGAACAAGTCCTGCCCAAGTCCCGTCTTCACGGACAGCTTCAAAGCTGGTCAAGGAGCTGTCGATTTCATTTTCGACAACCTTGATTGTGTTCTCGTTTGGAGCTAAAAGCTTCTGAAGAACCTGCGTAGAATCGAAGTTGAATTCTCTCTTGCTGATTATTTCTTTGTCGTTGCGACAATATATCAACCTAACCTTCTCGTAAACGGTAGTTTGAATGTCAACACTAGTTGAGCTCAACTGCAGGTCACTTGAAGAATCAGATGAATATATTGTTGAATTAAGAATTGTCATAGTAGTATCTTATTTGATGAAGACAAGAATTAAGAAGATCGCTAACCATTTATAGATGATAATTCACCTCACTATCGACCGTGGTGAGCGATACCTAAGTGAAAGGATTAGAAAGAAGACGTTCTAAACCTTCAAGAAATCTCGTTTTCGAGGAAACTTCTAACCCTGGAATGGTAGAACTAAGTGAATAGTTTCACCAACAATCAAAATTGTCAAGTCTAAGTGTTCAAGGCTCATTTTGTAGGAATAATAATTTGAAGCCGTTTCACACCGTTTGTGAATATTTTCTTAACTTTTAGAATGAGCAAGTTTAGTTATTTTTTGATAGCAGAACAGCCACTACTTAAACTTGGATTTCCTGTTCTATTTTCAAATATATAGCAAACCTTAGGATTACTTTTTAGAAAGTACATACTACCAATGACTTACATGGATGCTTCATCTGTGACTCGACTTTTGATATCCATTATATTTGGCTGGGCTTTGTACACAGTCTTAAGTATAGTGGTACCTCCGTTCAATTTCCCAAGGAATATTCCCACAATCCCTTTCTACGTGTCTTTTGTGGGCGCGTATACCAATTTGGACCAAGAGAAGATTTACAACCTCTTTCTCAAGGAAAAGTTGGAAAAATATGGAGCGGTCAAAATCTACTTTGCGTCAAGGTGGAACATTTTAGTCACCAGACCAGAATTGTTATTAGAAGTGCTCAAAAATGAGAACATTTACCGAAAAAGCGGAAACCAACACAAAATCCCCAACTCTGTACTTTCCAACTACACCGGAGATAACATAATTAGCGCACATGGAGATGTTTGGAAGTTGTACAGGAAAGTTGTTGCGCCCAGCATACAATTTCCTGATGTCAACCCAATCCAGAAAAACAGCGACCAATTCATTACTTTACTAAGACAGCAAATACATGATCATGGATCTACCTTGAACGTCACAGGTTTAGTGCAAAAGTACACTTTACAAAATGTCGGTGAATCCATTCTTGGTGTTGATTTCGATGCTCTTCATGACAACCAAGAGCCGCAGGCAAACCGGTTGCACCTGAGCATTAATTATGTGAAGCGTCAAATATTTAGACCATTCTACATGAATTTCCCCTTTTTTGACACACTACCGATTCCTAGCCGCTTGAAGGCTCGCCAAGAGGTTCAAAAGTTTCGAGAGTACTTTTGCAACGTGCTCCAAAGCGAATACATCAATGATTTTGTGCATAGGAATTTTGCGGCCAATAGGTTAATTTCCGCATTGGAGACTGGACAATTATCCCAAAAACAGTTTACCGATAATGCCATAATATTGATGGTTGCAGGACATGAAAATCCATTGTTGCTTATTTTATCCTTATTGTTTGTGATTGCCAAACATCACGATGTCCAAGATTGTTTACGGAAAGAATTAGACTCGGGGAATCTGGAGGAGGATCCATACTTCGCCTCAGTTGTTTACGAGACTTTACGTCTTTACCCTCCTATTGGTCAGATTATTAACAGACTCACCTCACAACCAACCATGCTTGGAAACATTAGGATCCCCCAAGGGGTTTACGTTGGTTACAATAATTTTGCGACGGGAAGAGATCTGCAAGTTTGGGGCCCGGATGCTCACCAATTCAAGCCGCACAGATGGGGCCATACGATGCAAGAAATAGAGCAAAAATACGCCAACTCTAAAAGAAGCGCCGAGCTCCCTGCATTCCACGGAAGGAAAAGGGCTTGTCTCGGAGAGAAATTTGCATTGATGGAGGTGAAAAGCATTGTGTCCAGCATCATACGTAATTTTTCGATTTCTTTGGATCCAAATTGGGAGGAGAGACTCACGCTTGCTGGTCCTATATGCCCGATGAATCTCCGTGTACGGTTTGAAAATATCAAGGACGGTGGGTTGAATTAGTGATTAAGCATGATAATTGCTCGTTTGTGCGCATTTTTTTTTGCAACTTTAGTTAATTTTTGTGGTTGCAATTGCCGCTTTTGCAACCGCACCAAAATCTCTTCAAATTACCGACACTTAATAATTATCCTTTTACAACTGCTACTTAGACAAAATTGATTCTTTTACAAATTTCCAACGCTTATTCATAATAGTACTCCATGTCACTCATGAGTTTGACAGATTCTTTTAACAAAGAGTTGGAAAAAGGACCATCATCTACACCACCACCTTACTCGGCCATCTCACTGAAGAGAAGATCGTTTATACTCGGAATCGTCACCGTTACTGGTCTCATTGGTCCATTAACAGGGAATATCTATATACCACTTTTGCCTGAGTTTCAAGAAATCTTCCATGCACTGACTACTACGATCAATGGAACTGTTGCTGTATTTATGATAGTGTTTGGATTCGCGCCATTATTATGGGCTCCGTTTTCAGATTATGGTGGGAGGAAGATGTTGTATATCATTTCATTGTTACTCTTCATTGCCGCTAATATTATCTTGGCTGCGATTCCACCTCATATCTCGACTCTTTACATTTTCAGAATCGTACAAGCAATAGGCGCGTCGAGTGTGATCTCTGTGGGTACAGGAACCGTGGTCGACCTTTATGAACCTAAGCATCGTGGTAAGGCGATATCAACTTTTATGCTTGGTCCTCAGCTTGGACCAGTTTTGGGACCTATTCTATCTCTCATTGCTTTGAACAACAATTGGAGGTGGATATTTGGGTTTTCTGCAATTTCTGGAGCTTTGATATATTTACTCATCTTGTTCTTTCTTCCAGAGACATTGCGTTACCTAGTGGGCGACGGAAGTTACCTCAACGAAACTAAACTGTGGTTTGTAAAACCAAAGTTGCTCCAAAGAAAATTAGTCTCAGAAGATAGGAAATACCCAAAACCTCCAAAGCCAAGTTTAAAGGTGTGGCTACGGATTTTAGCGTTTAAACCTGCCTTGTTATGCTCTCTTAATAGCGGATTTATGTTTGCGAGCTTCTATGCTATGAGTGTTACATTCTCACAAATTTTGAAAGCCGAGTACAAGTTTAAAACATACCAAATTTGCTTGTCTTACTTGTGTTCCGGGGGATCTTTGATCATAGGATCTGTGATTTCGGGCCATCTTTCGGATTATTTGAGAAGTTTGAAGAAAGACGAGGATTACCAACCTGAGTTCAGACTTACCATTCAAGTCTTCGGGTTGCTCACTTCAATTGTTGGAATCATTGGCTATGGCTGGTGTGCGGAAAAGGCCGTGCACGTAGCTTCGTTGTACGTTTTCATTTTTCTAGGAGGCTTAGGAATGTCCTGGATGTTTGTATTGAACACGGCTTACCTTACAGAGTGCGAGACCGGGCAACCGGCTACGGTCGTTGCAATTGGAAACATGATGCGGAATTTTGCTGCAGCAATTTCTTCGTTTATAATTGAGAGACTTATTGCTGTAATGGGACTCGGCTGGTGCTTCTCTGGGTTAGGATTTTTGAATTTGCTCAGTATATTGCTCATTTTGGTGACTATGAAATATGGCCCGGGCTGGAGATTGGAGTACAAAAATCATTTACAAAAGGGTGCACGCAAAAATTAAATTTGCAACCACTCTTGAAAAATATTGTTCGCTTAATGCCTTCTTGAGCAAATTCCGTACAGGTTTAGGCGATAGTGTTAAATTAATGCAGGTGACAGTAATTCTAAGAGTAGAAAACTAAATTTCAAATGTCTGAGCAAATTTATCCCAATTGAAAACAGGGAAGGTGTAGATCCTTGTATAAAGCCCACAAGATGGCTCGAAAAACTCCAAATCATCACCGATGCAAACCATTTCTCAGAAAGAGGTCGCCCCTGGAGTTTCAGTTGAAACTGAATCCACCATTGATGATTCAGAACGCTCTGGAAACGTCACTGATGTTGAAACAGAAACCAAGAACTTGTGGAACAAGAAGAGCTTGTACAGGGCTTGGTTAGCTTTATGCTTCTGTACTGGACCAGTTTCATCAATGACAAAAACATACGTACCTGCCGTTATACAGTCCATTGGGAGGTCTGTTGGGCATACAAAAGCTGGAAAGAAGTGCGGGTTTAAAGGGAATGATTGCTATGTCAGGTTGGGAAGTGGTGATGTTCATTTCACTTCCTATGTTTTGTACATTCGGGCTATAGCTACTGCGATAGAGGGATTGATCTCGATTTTATTAATGGGTATAGCAGACTACTCAAATTACCGCAAGTGGATATTGATTTTCTCAGTGACAATTTATGGAGTTTTTGCCTTGCCCTTTGCTGGGTTGACTTCTTCCGATTACCCAACTTTAAAGGCCGCTTCAGCGTTGTACATACTTCTTATCATTGATGACTCCGTGTATCAAATTTTGGAAGGATCCTATATTCCGTTGTTCATGAGAGCTGCTCCAGCAGTGTCAGGGGAAACTTCGGAGGAAATCAGACGGAAATTGGTCTTACAAAGAGGTGCTAAAGTCAGTGTTATGGGACTTTTCTTAGGAAACTTGGGAGGAATAACTGCCTTACTTATAGGTGTCATTATTACATACTCTCGAGGAACTCCAAAGGAAACTGGATATCATAATTTCTTGCTCGCAATTACAATTGCCGGTGCGGTTACCGTTGTTTTTGCAGCCGTCTCATCTTTTTTTGTTCCCAGTGTCAAACACACTAAGAAGAAACCCGAAGGTGAATGGCTCCTAGTGCTCACCTTTAAACGCTTCTACAAATTGTTAAAAGAAATACGGTGCTACCCGAATGCTTTTCTTTACTGTGTTGCTTGGGTCATCTGGAATGTCAGCTACAGTAACTTCTTGAGCGTTTTTGGCCTCTTGTTCAGATCCACATTGGGACTAGGTTCTTCGGATGCTCAATATACCGTTTTCTCGTTCATTTCGGTAATTGTCGCTTCTATTGGATCACTCACTTGGATGTTCCTCTACCCTCGTTTGGGTTTGCAGATAAAGCATTGGGGGTTTATCTTCTTTGGAGTGCAGTTATTTTCAAATTTCTGGGGCTGTTTGGGGATTAGCAAGAATGTTCTGGCAGTAGGGTTTAAGAATTCATGGGAGTTTTGGGTCTTTGAAGTCTTGTTTAACACTTCTGGCTCATCTATTCGGTCTTTAAACAGAACAGTGTACAGCACTTTACTCCCAGAAGGTAATGAGGCACAATACTTCGGTTTAGAGATAATGTTGGGAGTTGCTACTGGTTGGATTGGCAACTTAGTAAATGCTGTTATCCAAGACAGAACAGGAAACGATAGGTACCCATTCTTACCAAACTTGTTCCTTTGCTTGGTTGCAGTTATTCTTTACTCGTTGGTTGATTTTGAGCAAGGAATGCGCGATGCTGAGAAATTGGTGAAGTCTGACACGAGTTATGGAAGTAATACTCCAGAGTAGGTAGAATAGGTCTGTAAATTATGAAGAGGAATATTCAGGAATCTGTACTACATACATTTTTGAACCTATCATGTAAGCTTCGTTCCTCATGGCCCAATGGTCAAGGCGTCTGGCTACGATTTAGTAACCACTTCTGGAACCAGAAGATTCCAGGTTCGAGTCCTGGTGGGGAAGCTTTCTTTTTTTTTTTCTCTATTGTGAGCCTTTTTTTTTTAGTATCCTGATGAACCGTTTATTGCATGATTATTTCTCCGGATTTGTAATTGAACTTTGACTCATTAAACAAGAATGCTTCCAGCACCCATAAACATCCCCAAGTGGATTGAAGAGAACAAGGATTTGTTACAGCCTCCAGTGAACAACTACTGTGTTCACAGGGGAGGTTTTACGGTGATGATAGTTGGAGGTCCAAACGAAAGAACAGACTACCATATCAACCAGACTCCAGAATATTTCCACATGTTCAAAGGTGACATGTTGTTGAAAGTAGTTGATGAAGGCGAATTCCGGGACATTCCAATCAAAGAAGGAGACTCTTTCCTTTTGCCACCAAATGTGCCACACAATCCTGTGAGATTTGCAAACACCATTGGTTTAGTTGTTGAACAAGACCGTCCCAAGGGAGTCAACGACAAAGTGCGGTGGTACTGTTCAGGTTGCAAGGAAGTTGTTAATGAGGTTGAATTTTATTGTTACGATCTTGGAACTCAGATTAAGGATGCAATCATTGCTTACGACAGCGACTTGGAGAAGAGAACATGCAAGAAGTGCAACACCTTGAACTATTCAAGACCACAATAAATTGCGGGAGCTACTACAATAACATGACGGCGTTTCTTCTTGAAAAGAGTGCTACTTTATGACTCTCAATAATGTCCTCTGTTTCTAATGTTGTATATATATAATGGACTGTGAACTAAAATGGGGAAGTAGATTCACAGGTACCGAGGTGTTTACTTCAGGCCCTTGTACAACTCTTCACCCTTGTCAAAGACCCAATCGACCACAACTTCAACAGGCTCGTCAAAGATATATGGCAAGACTGGAACAATGGCCAAACCAACTCCAACAGGACCGTATGTCTTCAATGGCTTAATCTTGGTGTTCTTGAAAAAGTACGAAGAGTATCTCACAGCAGAGTGGATGGTGAATGCAGGCAATCCCATCGAGGCAATTGACTGGAAAATACCTCTCTTCAAACCAGCAAGTCTCCAGTCAGTCAGAACCAACTTGTTCTCGTGCTCAAGGGCAAAAGCTTGGGCTGCCACAGGGTCCGGGTTACCTGGGGTGTCCCATGGCTTCAATCCAGGAGTGTAGCGACCTTCACTCTTCATTTTTACAATCCACGAAGCATACGAGACGTCTCCGAGGATATAACCCCAAGAAACACCGTAACCTAATTTCACCAAGTTAGGGTGGGCAACGGGTCTAAAAGATTCACCGACATCCGACGTGTAGGCAATGTATCTGTGGGAGGCACGTAAGATCGTTCTGAAACGATTCGCGTACGCTGCATAACGAAGGCTGGACTCGTCTTCAGAGACCTGGTCGGTAGTAGAGTTAACACCACCCTTGATCTTCTCAATTTCGGTTGACATGTAGTTTAGTTAGTAGTTTGTGCTCGGCGGCTTGCTGCGAATGGAGGCAATTTATTGAAGGCGTTGCGACATTTCTAATTTTGCGACACCACAATAAAAGCACGGGCCGACTTTTTTGTAGTATTCATACACGCAATCTTGGTCCACAACATGAGAATTACGTTAGTCATAAGGTTTACTAATTCGTGGAGTTCTAATGAACAAGTTCGTGATTTGGAGATTCCGATCTCGATAAACCTTGAAAAGGACGACGTGAACAAACTTGTTAACACGAAATGGATCAAGAGTGTCATTAGATCTAAGGAGCCTTCGAGTTGTGGCAAAAACAGGTTGAGGCTTCTTCATAATGGACGAATATTGAATGAATTGGTGGACTTCAAGAAGGAAATCCTTGAACCATGGGTGAGGAGTCAAAAGCAGGATGAAGAAGGCAACTCACGCTTATACATTCACTGTTTCATAGGTGAGGAACTCACAGCGGAACAGCTAAGACATGAGAATGAATTGGATAACGTAACACAGAGTCCTACGAAGGTTCCAGAGGTGATTGGGTTCGAAAGATTGTTAGAACAAGGATTCACCCAAGACGATGTCAACGACATTCACAGACAGTTCATGCTGGTTTATGGCGGTACAGATCAGCGTGACACTAGAGAGGTCAGAGACTTGGAAGAAGAAGAACAGCGCAACGAGAGAATGAGACAAGGCGAGGAAGAGTGGATTAACACGAATTTTGCAGGCGAAAGAACTACTCACCACACCCGTACTCAAGACGACGACGATGATGGAGAGCCAAGGCAACATATTGGGCTCAATGATCGCCACAGCGAGCTGGACTTGCTCATTGGGCTAATCATGGGATGCTTCTTGGGAGTTACTAGTGTGGTATTCTTCGTTGCAGACGATACTGTTTTCAGTTACCCTCAAAGAAAAGCCATCATCGTTGGAGTATCTTTAAATTTGATGGTCCTGTGCATTCAAAGTATGGCTTGGAACTAAGCAGGTTATTGACATAACGTGGAGCGAACGGGTCAGGTCTTGGATTTAAAAAGTTTCAACCTGTATGGAACTAATCATAGATCTATGTTACTGAGTACGAAACCATCATGAAAAAAAGGCTTGAATAAGAACTCATTGAAGACAAGAATTCATATTGGAAGCCTTTTCAAGTCAGTCATCATATTGAAAGAATGGGAGACTTCATAGAATCATACTGAGACCTCACTCCGAAGGACCACAGTTGAAAAGATTGAAAATTTTTATAGCATAGAACACAGAAAATAGAGAGTTTCGTAGCTTGTCGTTGAAACGAGATGAATAACAAGTTCAAGATAAACTTGATAACTAGTTCATGTTTTAAGTAGAGCTCGATTCATGACAGCATCATCTGCTGAAGTATGAGGAACTATAAAACAGGTCTACATTGTGACATTATGTATGATCTACCAGCCCTCATCTACCTGTAGAAGCCAGGTAAACGAAAGGGCGTTAAGATGATCGTTCTCCGCCACCGGATGTTGTTCTCGCCTGATTAGCTTGACGCTTGCCAACTCGTTGGGATATCTGAAAATGACAAGCAACACGGTAATAGCTAAGGCTGCCGCATAAGCCAGAAAAAATAGGGTGCGGGCATCTCGAACCTTTTATACTCCTGGGATGGAAGTTACCCGGACTCGGCTGGGGTTTCCAATTTTTTAGGCCTCTGCGCGAATCACAATTTCCTTAATTGTGCGCGATTGTCCTGTGCTTATTCTTGTACTAAACTTTCTGATCGCTAACCCAATTGGGAAATGTTCAATATCAGCGGCATCAGCTAACGCTGTATAAATGATGCGCGTCAAGCTCCATTGATCCAGTAAGTCAATTTGACTTGTACTATATACTACAAATATTGAGTGAATGTAGGAAGTCGAACCCCACAGATCGCGGCATTTGTACCGCGCCGTTATCGCTCTGACTCACGAAAATTTCTTTTTTGTCATACGGTAAGGTCCGGTGGATCTTTTGCACCTCACCCTACTCTCACCGGTACTGGAACTCGTGGCCCGATTAAAGCAGACACACAAGCCAACATTTCCTTAACAGCGAACCTTCCCCTCTCCCCAAAAAAAAAAAAAATCGAGTACTTATCTCTCGCAAAAATTATAATTTCGTTCACCAACTTGAAAAGGATAACCATATAGACTTGAACATGTCAGACCTTCCTTTCATTTACCAATTCGCCTCCGGTGCGATTGCCGGTGTGTCCGAAATTCTTGTGATGTACCCTTTGGATGTGGTCAAGACTAGACAGCAATTGGACAACACCAACCAGTACAAGGGTACCATCAACTGCTTCAAGAAGATCATTAAGGAGGAAGGTTTTTCTCGTCTTTATAAGGGTATTACAGCACCAATCTTGATGGAGGCTCCAAAGAGAGCTACTAAGTTTGCAGCCAACGACAAATGGGGTCTGTTCTACAAGCGTGCATTTGGTATGGAAACTATCAACCAACCTTTGGCCATTTTGACTGGTGCTACTGCTGGTGCTACCGAATCTTTCGTTGTTGTTCCATTTGAATTGGTTAAGATTAAGTTGCAGGACAAGACTTCCAAGTTCAATGGTATGACTGACGTCGTAAAGGACATTGTTGCTAGGGAAGGTCCATTGGGTCTTTACAAGGGATTGGAGTCTACTTTATGGAGACACGTTTGTTGGAACGCTGGTTACTTCGGTGTCATCCACTCTGTTAGAGGCCTCATGCCAAAGCCAAAGAACTCTACTGAAAAGACCTTGGTCGACTTGACTTGTGGTACCATTGGTGGTACTTTTGGTACTGTGTTGAACACACCATTCGATGTCGTCAAGTCCAGAATCCAAGCCGGTAGCACCAAGTACCGCTGGACCGTTCCATCGGTTGCCTTGGTTGCAAAGGAAGAAGGTGTTGCTGCGTTGTACAAGGGTTTCCTCCCTAAGGTTTTGAGATTAGGCCCAGGTGGTGGTATTCTCTTAGTCGTGTTCACTGCTTGTATGGATTTCTTCAAGACTGTGCACGAAGGTAAATAGAAGTGTTAGACATCTTGTAAAACTCATTTAACTATTCTTGAAAAAATATTTGCAACTACAAATACGAACCGTTCAAAATCAATTACTATCGTAAATCAAGCACTTGTTTTTTCATGCACTATCATAACCCGCCCTTCAAAATTTCACCAGAAATAAATCTGTGAAGACCTTCAACATCGTTTCGTCCTTGAGGTTCACAACCTTGAATGTTTCGTCATGCTTATATTCAACAGAAGGCTCCTTTGTCACAACATCGCTGTTGATGTATGCAGATATTTCCTTTTGCACAGTTGGACTATCAAATTCAACTTCAAGCATGTCAATTTTCAGAGCGTCCTCTGGTGTAGACGACTTCTTGGATTCAGCTGTCATGTGGAAACGAGACTCAAAAAATTTCAAGCAGTCTTCCAACTCGTACAAGTTCTTAGTATCGGCAAGAAGCTTCTTAACTGCTTCGTAGTTTACCAAAAGCGCATATACCAAGTCGTATAACATAGAGTTCTTTTCGCGCGAAAGGCCCTTAAGCTGTAAAAGTGTGTCTATCGTGACGAAAATTTCCTCAGTGAGTGCATAAACCTGGGTCTGTCTTCCTTGGAAGTACTTGGAGTTAGCCAAATCTTGGTTGTTGATAAAGCGGACCAATTGTACCAAAGTATTGGAAAGTTCACTCCACTGATAAACAGCCATCTGGTCAACAAGTGAGGTTGGTATGTCGCTTGAAAGCAACTTCTTCAAGACCTGGTGAATGACGGAAACTCCAAGTCTATAGTTCTCGACGTCTAGTCTCTTTGTAAGATTGAACCGCAACAAGTTTTGCACAACATCTAAAATGTATAAGAGCGATGATTTGTACCCATAGTTTCCGTTGCTGTTAGGAACAACAGGAGCTTTCTGATGCGACAACTTCCATTTGAACTCATTCATTTGGAAATGCCCCGCATTGTCAAGTGCACTCAAACCTTCATGCGCGCTAGGCGCTGTCAAGCGCAAGAGGATAACAAGCGATAACTTCACTGTAGACTCAATATACTTCAGCTTGTACTGATACTGGACCAAGTATGACAATAAGCAAAGCCAGACCTCGTAGAGCTCAATCTTTTTGTCCTGAGCAATATCGACGTCCTCGATCTTTACGCGCACTTCGTTGACCTGTCTCGAGAAACGCGGCAAGAACGTTTCATTCGTTGTGTAGGTGTAAAGGATCAATGTCACGGGAAGAAGTTCACCCAAGCTCAAGTTTAAATCTGCATCGTCCGATAAGCTGCTATCGATATTAAATTGTTTGACTCTGCGTTCGTAGATATCGCTAACGTCTTTCAAAAAGACATCACGTGGGTTCTTTGTGAAGCTGAGGTTTTTGAAATTTGCGGTAAGGTTTGTAACTTCCTCAAAAGTGTTGTATTGAACATAGAGGTTGTCACTAAACCGGCTCCCTGCAATCCAGGTGAAAAACGAGCTATTCTGGATTTTTTGGACAAGTAAATCGTCACGGTACTGGTAGAAGTAATTGAAGTCACTAGCCAAAATTGGAATTAAGGCCAGTTCAAACTGCAGACGATAGGTCAAGTTGTCAACGAGCTCGTTGGATATAGCCCGCTCGTATGTATTCACGCATTCTGATTGTAAATTGGTGATGTCCAGGGACAACGTGGTTGTTGGGAGCAATTTCGATGGACAGTTGGCTAAGGTACCCATTACACTGTACACCTTCACAAGCAGTTCAAGTGAAAGAATTATTTTTGGAGCAACGTAAGCTTCGGCAAGCGGGTCAAACAGGGGGTTTGAAAGCTTGAGGAGTCTTTTCAATGAGCTGAACAAATCCACGCGGAAAAAGGCATAAAGCAAAGACTTTGTAATGGCAAGCTCATTCAGCTTGTCATTATGATGGTGGTGAATCGAGTAGAACACAGCTTTAAGGATGTCCGATAATAAAAAGATGATCTCTTTGAGAACCACCAAGCTCTTGAATTCCTTTACTTCTGTGGTGGATTCCACTTCATCAATGATTTCGTCAAATTTTCTCTTCATGGTTTCAAGTAAGCTTATCAATGTCAAATCGTTCACAAGCCCGTCACGACCAGGATGCTGGAAAACCAACGACACAAGGTCGTATGTGCGGAATGGTATTGATCTGCGGAACTGAGAAAATGACCTCACATTTGTTGCGTACAAATTCTGAAAGTAAACCTGAAGCACAGAGAGAATATTGGTCAAGAGTTCCACTCTGAGCTCGTCGTCTATGTTTTCGAATGGTGATGGTTGAGCAATTGTACTGTTGCGTCTTGAGATACCTCCTTCAACCGAGCCCAAATCCAGTAGGGCCTCTTTGTTGAACGAATTCCAACTGTGGGAACCGTTACGTCTATGAGACTTTGCGTCTCCATTTTTGGGTATCGTGGCATCAACGGCCAGGTTCAATTCGCTCAACGATGGGTTCTTCTCCCCTGTTTTCGGTTTGCTAAATGATGTGATGTCCTCTTCATCATCAGTACTAAGACTGCGGCTCGTTTCTGAGCCGATATTTGGAATCGAACCATTAAGTGTAGTAGTCTCCGATCTTGCCAAGCTGGTGATATCTTCTTCCTCGTCTTCTTCCAGAGGCGCTTGAGGCTGGGCACTCGCCAATGCCAATAAATTCACACCATTAACCAAAAGGTCTCTGATATTCTTGAGATTTGGGTGAGTTTCGTACTCTGGGCCGCGAGCTATGGGCTCCGAGTTTGCTGCTAAAGTAGACAACAAAGCCTCTCCATGCAACGGAGTGGTGTAAAGTGCATGGTAAAGGTCCAGAGGGTTCTCCTGCGCAAAGATCTGTGTGTACAAGTGTGCCATGAGAAGGCTGGATAAATCTTGCGGAGTTGATTAGCGAAAGATTAATGTGTTGACTTTTCACCAGGGCTTGGTACACAGCTTTTGTGATCCAGCCAACATGTAAATTATTTTGTGTGGGCGCGGTACAAACTGCAAAACGCACCACGACACGAGCCTTTGCAAACCACTTTAGGAAAGTGATTGAACTGATCTGGAGACCATATAACTGTGTAATCTGTCTTTTAAAAACGCTCGAACTGTCAAAGACACCACCACGTATACTACCCCTGACAAGAGTTGTCGAGAATTCCCCGTGAAAAGATTACAATCCAGGGTCTCACTAAAATTCACACGTTTACTTGTTTCGAGATTCTGACGATTCTCGTATGCCAAACCTGAGAGAACAAGTGGGCTGAGCATGGCTGAAGAATATGAAATGGTGCCGCAGTCGGCGGGGCGCGATGAGGATGAAACAGAAGACAGTTTCGATGAAACGGGATCGCGACTGTCAGAGGTGTTTGATGACATCTACGAAGCACTGAGGGATAAGGCCGACGACTTTTATGGAAGTCCCTTATTCCATAGTGCCTTACAAAGGTACAACACCAATGGAACCATGGCAAAACGGGTGTGTGCAATCGCCGGTTTGGTAGCTGTGGGTTTGTGGGTGTTGGGCCTTATTGTGTACTCCCATGGCCTGGCTGTGAAAGCTGTGAAAAATTGGGCACTGCTGGGCGGTGCAGTTGTGGAAGTCTCCGGTCAGAATATACTGCTTGCGGCATATTCGTCGGACTTTGGCAATGTCACAATGGAAAGCATAAGAAAAGGTGTCTATACACCATTTAAAGAAGATATCACATGGTTGGACCAAAAGCAATATCCTCGTAAAAAGACCGATGTGGGGGGTGGCTACTATCTTGGTCGCAACAAAATGGGAGGTTATGAAGTTAAGCATATCGAGGATCCAGGCTATTCGTTAACGCTTTTTGAGTCTCCGCAATTCGCATACAAGAACAATTTTTTCTACATAACGGACGTGAAATTGAACCCCAATGCTAGAGTAGATGACGCAAACGCACATCACATTGTGGTAACCGATAAGGTGGACCAGTTTAGACACCTGAGCTTCGCATTATACTGGCTCTACCATCCCGAAACACAACAATATACACCAATTGAGCCAGATCACCAGACCACGCTGGGTTTCAAAAGAGATGTTGACGGGACTCTTGGGGGTCGTGGAATTCTTGATGACTCCATGATGAATGCTGAAATCATCGAAAAGCTCCATTTCGCAGAGTTTTCCCCAGCAGGAGATCATGTGGTGTTTGGATTCAAACACGATTTGTATTTACAAGAAGTTGAAGGAAAACTTCACCGAATTACGCACACAGGTTCTCCTCAGATCTTCAATGGAAAGTCTGACTGGGTTTACGAAGAGGAAATTACTGAGAATGATAAGCTCTTCTGGTGGTCTCTGGACCTGAAGCACTTGGTATTTGCACTGTTAAATGACACTCAAGTTCAGGATTATGAGTTGGACTTTTATGTCAAGGATAGCACTGAGATCGGCATACAATACACCCAACTGGAGAGTGAAACAGTCGGTGGCTTGAACCAGTACCCTATCAAGACAAAGATCAAGTACCCAAAGACCGGCACACCGAACCCAGTGCTCAGTTTGTTTGAGTTTCATTTAGCAGACAAGACCGTGGATTCTATCAAGACAGATTTTGACGAAGACACCCTTCTATACGACGCAGCATGGGTTGGTGAGAACCTTCTTCTTAGACACACCGACCGGTACTCGCGCGTTCTCACGAGATCGTTGTATCGCGACGGCAAGGTGAAAGAGATTTCCAAAACAAATTCTGCTGACTATAACGGTTGGATCGAGAAGTTGGAACCAATCACTGTTCTTTCAGACAACGAGTACGTTGATAGAGTAGTTCATAATGGACAATCACACTTAGCCAAGTTCAAGGTGGACTCTGGGGACTACAACCTCTTGACAGAGTCGAAGGATTGGGGTATTGTTCTGAAGACTCCAATAGCATACAATGCACATGAGCACACTTTATATGCGCTCACACTGATGAGGTCATCGATGGATAGTCACTTGGTTGCTATAGAATTACCAAACGAAAAGAGGGACCATGCAACCATTAAAGAAATTACCGGAACAAGTGAGGACGGACGGTATACCCCAACTTTCAGTCCTGATGGGCAATACATGGATTTGTTTTACGACGGCCCTGGTCAGCCTTGGCAGCGTTTAGTGAACCTTGGGGATATCCATGACGAATTGCAGAGCGAGCCTGAGCTGAGCACGGGAGGAGTTTTGCACATTATCGGGAAGAGCCCGAAGATCAACCATTTTGATATCACTGAAATGAACTTGAAAAAGACGAACCTTCCCACAAAAGTCTATAGGCAGATACAAGTGGACAAGTATGACAATGGTGATCCTGTCAAGGTGAATATGGTGGAAATCTTCCCACCCAACTTCAACCCTAAGAGTGGACGCAAGCATCCTGTTTTAGTGCATGTTTACGGAGGCCCAGGTCTGCAAACTGTTGAGAAGACATTTTCCGTGGGATTCCAAGATGCTGTAAGTGCAACTTTGGACGCAATTGTTCTTGTGATCGACCCCAGGGGTACCGGAGGACAAAACTGGCAATTCAAGTCCTTTGCAACGAACCAGATTGGACGGTGGGAGCCTCGCGATGTACAAGATATCACCGCCAAATACGTCGAGGCGAACAAGAATTTTGTTGATGGAGACAAGGTTGCAGTATGGGGCTGGTCATATGGAGGATTTACCACGCTCAAGACATTGGAGTACGACCAAGGCAAAACATTCAAATTTGGAATGGCTGTCGCACCTGTAACAAACTGGCTCTTCTACGACTCAGTTTACACTGAACGCTATATGGGAAGGGCCAGACGCTATAAACGTGCAGAGGAGTTGACAAAGGTTGACACGATGCACATCAATGAGAACTATGATAAGTTCTCCAAGGTCCTGGACTTCAAGGCGTTCGGCAAAGCAAAGCGGTTTTTGATTATGCACGGAACATCAGATGACAACGTGCACCTTCAAAACTCCTTGTGGCTCTTGGACAAGTTCAACTTGAACAACATAGAGAACTACGACGTGCACTTCTTCCCTGATAGCGACCACAGCATCAGGTACCACCACGCAAACTCGATTGTGTACGACAAGTTGTTGCGGTGGTTGAAGGATGCGTTTGTGGGCAAGTTTGATGAGTATTAGTTATAGATATAGTGAATGAGAGATGAGAATGTGAGAAATAAAGAAGAAGTGGTGAGAAATAGACGAGGTATGAAATCAAAGAAGAGTTAAGAATTAAGAATGGCTTATGGGTTGAAGGTATGTGTTTGATGAGTAGATCATCATTGAAATCCTCACTTTACAGTTGATAACAATTGATACCATAGTGCTATCAATTTCCACACTTAGTATGAAATGAAAGTAGATTCCGTCTACAGTTATTCTCTATACCTCGATTCTTCCGTTAAAGTTATATTCTTCCCTTAAGTTATTTCTTATCCCCAATTTTCCAGCTCATCTGCTTACCTAATTTTCTATCTCATCGCATTTTTTTTCAAACCACTCACCATGGCTAAGACGTCCAAGCAGACCAAGAAGTTCCAAGGAAAGCACTTGAAGGACACCATCAAGCAGCGTAAGGTGGTGCAGAAGCACAACAAGTTGCGTGGAAACCGCAAAAAGTCGGATGCTCCTGAAGAGCCTACTCCTTCTGCAGCCCAGAAAGAGGTCTTTACCGATATGCCTGTGGACGAGTTCTTTGAGGGTGGATTCGAAGTGCCCAAAGACAAGAAAAAGGGTAAGAAGGCCCAGGCGGCTTCAGAGGAGTCCGATGAGGAGTCTTCTGACGAAGAAGATGTGGAGGCTATGGAGGCCAGCATGAAGAACCTCGAGGAGAAGGACCCCGAGTTCTACAAGTACTTGAAGAACAACGATGGGGAGTTGTTGGACTTTGAGGGTGTTAACCCCATGGACATTGCTGACGATGACGAGGAAGACGAGGCAGAAGAGGACGGTGAGGCAGTCAATGACGATGTTGCTGCTGAAGATATGGACGGTGATGAGGAAGAGCCAGCTATGGATGAGGATGAGGAAGAAGAGCAGGAAGTTGTCAGCATCGATGTTGCCACTGTCAAGAAGTGGGAGAAGGGTCTCAAGCAGCCTACTCCAAGCAAAATCAAGAAGGTTGTTGTTGCTTTCCGCGCAGCCGTCAACATAAATAACGCCAACTCGAAGGCCACTGTGGATAACGGATACAAGATCACCGACCCTGCTGCGTTTTCTGCCTTCATGTTACTTGCATTGAAGAAGTTACCAAAAGCCGTCCAGAAGTTAGCTCCTTACAAGGTCAACTCGCGTGAGGTGCGCTCTGTCGACGACAAGAACGAGCTCGTGAACAAACTCTCTGCCATTATGAAGTTCCACGCTCCAGCATACATTACTTTACTCCAAGATATCACTGACACTGAGACTGCTGCCATTGTGTTGACATCTCTTCAAGAGATCGTGCCGTGGTACTTGCCACACAAGCGTATCATGAAGCAGCTTGTGGGTGCTGTGGTCAACTGCTGGGCCACTACCTCTGCTGTGGACACCCAGATTGCAACATTTGCATTTTTGAACAACATCGGCCGTGAGTTCACCAGTAAGGACGGTTGTTTGGAAACTATCTTGAAGGCCACATACTCACTGCTTCTCGCTAACTGTCGTAAGACCAACATGCACACTATGGCATCCATTAACTTCTGCAAGAACTCTGCTGCTGAATTGTTCGGCGTTGACCCAGTGTTGGGTTACCAGGTTGGGTTTGAGTACGTGAGACAATTGGCTGTGCACCTTCGTAACAGTATCAATGCTACATCCAACGCCAAGGAGGGCTACAAGACCATCTATAACTGGCAATACTGCCACGCTTTGGACTTCTGGTCGCGTGTGTTGGCACTCCACTGTACCCCAGAGAAGGAGTTGCTGTTCAAGAACAAGGAGCTGCCATTGAGGCAGTTAATCTACCCATTGGTACAAGTGACCTTAGGTGCGATGCGTTTGATCCCAACTGCTCAATTTTTCCCATTGCGCTTCTACTTGGTGCGTGCATTGATTCGTTTGTCGCAGAGCACTGGAGTGTTCATTCCTCTCTTCCCACTTCTCTCTGAAGTTTTGACCCTGACCACCATCACCAAGGCCCCTCGTGGTAACGTCAAGTTGCAGCCATTTGTGATGGAGGACAACATCAAGGTCAACCAGCAATACTTGGGTTCTCGTGTGTACCAGGACGCTGTTTGTGAGCAGTTCACCGAGTTGACTGCCGAGTTCTTTGCGCTCTACAGCAAGAGTGTGGCATTCCCTGAGTTGGCTACTCCAGCCATCTTGGCATTGCGTCGTTTCTCTAAGAAGTCTAAGAACGGCAAGTTCAACAAGCAGTTGAATCAGTTGGTGGAGAAGTTGAACGCCAACGCCACATACATCCAGCTGAAGAGATCCAACATCGAATACGGCCCATCGAACAAGACCGAGGTGGCCACCTTCTTGAGAGACGTCGACTGGGAGTCCACTCCATTGGGACAGTACGTCGTGGTCCAGAGACAGCACAAGGAGGAGAAGTTGCGTATCTTGAGAGAGAGCATGGAGGTAGAGGACGAAGAGGAGGGGGATGACATGGGATTGGAAGACAAGGAGGGAGATGAGGAGGAGCAGGAAGAAGATGAAGAGTAAGGACATGGCATGGAGTAATAGAATAAGAGAAAAATAGAAGAATATGTAAGGAGTGCGAGTAGAAGAGGAGAGAATGTAGAATGAGTATACAGATGCTACATATACAACGGTTCATACCAGAAATAACCCTGAATAGTTTCATTTCCCTACTAAATTCTATTGTTTCTTCCTTATCATACATAATATACACCAACTTTTCTGCCTCCCTTTTTGACTCTTGTTTTGTTTCCTCCCTAATTCATAGTTCAAATCCATACTTTTCCAATTCCTCTCTTCCCATAATTTCGAAGCCGTACTTTTAATTGTACTTTTCAATTCGTACTTTTCCAAATCTTCATTTCCATTCTCATCAAACTTTTCCAAATCTTCATACTTTTCCATTCTCATCGAACTTTTCCAAATAAACTTTTCCATTTCTCATCGTCCTTGTCCACTCTTACGGATCTATGGGGATGAAATTCCCCACTATGCAACTCGGAATATTATACCTATCTCTCCGAATGGTGAAGCTGAAACAGCAGCTTTTTCTCTTGATACCGTCCTTGGTCCTCAAGTTGCAACTCGTAAGCACAGCTTTTTGTCCCTTGTCGAATGCAATTGCTCCGTACTTCTCCCAGAAATTCACTGCCGACTCTTCACTCATCAACTCGTAGATAGCCAACTTTCCGTCCTTTAAGTCATCCGTCATCACTCCCACCAACAGCGCAAACTCCTTGTTACCACGGTAGATCTCACCTGTTCGCCTCCAGAGACATGCTGGGATCGCCATCGATGTGAAAACACGGTCGTAGTCAAGCAACATCCGCTCAAAGCTCTCCTCCACCAAGACTAAGTCAACGTCTTTAAGCGTACGCGCAATTGCACGGAACGCAGGACGAAATATCAGCAATGGCTTCAAAATACGTTGCCTGCTTGAAACGTTCATGTAGTTGTCCATATAGTTCTGCAAACGTGCATAGCCCTTCGCATAGTTGTACGGCTGAAGAAGTCCTGCCTCGAGCTTCGCCTTGATAACTTGCTTAAGACGCTCCTCGGGCGAAATCTCCGTCGTGGGGTCTGCTGCAGTGAGGAAGAACTTGTCGCGTGCCGAGTCAGATATCACGGGTTTGTGCTGGGACGAGTGGCCCGAAACGGTCACCTGCTTATCCGCATAGGGGTTTACCGGCTTGACGAAACGATCCTCAAACTCTGCATTCTGCGCTTGCGGCGGCGAGAATGCAAGAATATTGTTGATGTTACCCTGCTGTTGTACCGGCTGGTTTAGCAGTTGGTTGAGTTGTGAACTGAGCTGTTGTTGCTGCTGGTTCTGTTGGTTCTGCGCGTCAAACTCGCCGTTGAGGCCAGTTCCCCACATCATGTCTTCGTTAAGTGCTCCGTTTACTAATTCGGGGTCGTCGATCATAGAAAGAAAATCGTTTAACAGCGAAAACTCGCTGCCTGCGTGCTCTGAATAGAAGAGTGGCTCTTGATTGTACCGGAATGTCTGTGAGAGAACCAGGTTTGGTTTTTGTTTGAGTGTGGTTGCTCCCGGAGACCCTGCTATCGACTTCCCGGGACTTTCCTTGATGGAAGGTTGTGGGAGCGGAAGCTGTTGTGCAACTTGTGGGGACGACGGTCCGACGCTGCCCTTGTCATCGCGGAGTGAAGCAGCTTTGCGACGTTGGCGTGAGTTTGCAGGCTCGTCATAGCATAGATGCCCTATACCTCTCTTGATACAACGTTGGCATGGCCGAGATTCATCGCAAATCATGTGCGATCGACGGCAGTATACACATGCTATCTCGACCTTCTTTTTGCGCTTCTTGCTGGCTGGTGGTGTAGAATTCCGTGTACCGGCTTCGTCCGCCCTCGGCGATTGCTTGCTCGGAGCACCGTCGCCGTTGGGGCTCTGTTCGTGCAGGCCCGTGTCTCGCGCACCGACTGTTTGGTCCATGTTGTGCTCGTGTGGTGCTCTCCTGCCTTTTTTTTTTGTATCGGTATGCCTCACTCACGTGACTCGGGGGTTTGCGGGTCCCGGAGAATGTGAACGGGTAAGGTGGGGAAGGAGGGCTAGTCTGGGGAAGCGAAGAGGTGCTTGTTGGGAAGGCAGCTTGAGAGATACGAGGGTGTGTGTTGTTGGGAAACGATGAGTAATGGCGTTTTCTCTTCAGATTTGAAGTTTTGCAACCTAGCATTGTCGAAGTTCGCACAACTTGTTGGCTACACAAGGTACCATGTTGTGGAATCGTACATGTAGATCCCGGGAGCTCATCTCAACCGAAAATGCCCATTTTTCCTGCATTGACTGTTTTTGCACCCAACGGAGTTGTACAAATCGGCCGGAGTACAGATGATTGGTGGACGATAGGAAATAGTCGGGCGGTTCAAGTTACAGAACCGCAGCAGGAGGGGAATGTTCGATTAGGAGACGGTGTTTTGGAGAAGAGGCCGATCTGTGGAGTCGATGAGAAGATGGAGTACCTAGAGTTGATGTGGAAGAGTTGGTTATATCGGTCAGTTGGTAAGAGTTAGCCAAAATATAATCGAGCACCATCGGAATCGACTAAAATTTACGACTATTTAGTACGATGAAATTTAGACCCTTTGCTCCACATTTTTCATGTTGCAGTTTTAGTTTTCCCATGCTCATAATGAAATTTTAGGTCGGTTGTGGTCCGAAGTAATCTTCTTCATAGTTTTTGATCTAGGAGGAGTATTGACTGTCGGTGCTTCTTGAAGGTTGCCATAGTCGTATCTTTCGTAAATCATAACTCGAACGTAAATCCACTACGCGAATCTTGTTAGAGATTTACGGTTAGCTTTAGAGGATATTTATAACGTGCTTGTTCACTGAAGAGAAATTCTTTGAGACACTGGCTAAGGCTGGCAAGTTACCTTTTTAGCTACTTTTTAGCAAAAGTAGTACACATAGCGAATATGGCGGTGTTGGAGTTGGTGACAACTGTTTGATGACGAATTGGTTTATATGCAGGTTTCACCAATCTTTCTACGTCTTCTTCTTCTTCTTCTTCTTCTTCTTCTTCTTCTTCTTACATTTGTTGCTTCTTCTCATTCCCTATATAATCTCATATCTTCTACCTCTCCAACGTCGACAGCGACGAGTCCCGCTTCGGGAAGTTCGAATCGATGCTTGTGCTCAAATCGCCCTTCTGGTTGAGCGTGGCTTGCGACAGGTACTGGCTGAGAATGAGCAGTGGCCTATCGAAAAACCGTGGACGCCGCTCCTCTGGGCTGTCGAGGTTGCTCACCGCCAGGAAAAACAGACTTGAATCGTTTGACAGTACTGACGCCTGCGTCGTGGGCTGTGAGGAAGGAGTGTCTTTCAAAGGAACTGGCGGTGCAACTTCAAGTTCCTCGTGCTTTGTAGAAGGAACTGGTGCAAGCTCAGTTTTCTGGTCGATTGCAGAAGTTCCTGGTGCAAGCTCAGATTCCTTGTGGATTACAGAAGTTCCTGGTGCAAGCTCAGATTCCTTGTGGATTACAGAAGTACCTTCAGTTGGAATTGACTTTCCCTCAGTGTCTTCTTGTGCTTTGCTTGGTCCTTCACCTACCATTTCACCCTCAACTACTTCCTTAACGTTGTCACCACTTGACCCTTCTCTTCCCTCCCGCTCCTCTGCTATCAAACTCTCTCTTCTCTGCTCATCGGGCACCAACGTCCGCATCTTCTTCGACTCTATTGAGCCGTATCCTCTCACAGAGCTCTGGCTTCCGCGCTGTACCAACAACAGGTGCTGATCCAGAGTAGCAGAGAAGGTATGGTGCAACGACGAGCCTTCATTGAGGTGTTGGTAGTCGCCTTGGTCTTGACTACTTCCCTCGGTTCCCTGATACTGGTGAAAGTCGTCAGGGTTAGCATCCTCATTCGTTGGGTGAATTATTCTATGGTAATCGTCATAGTTGATTCTCTCCTCGTCACCTTCTCCCCTATCGTCTCTGTTAAGTCTTTCCCAAAGATCTTTCGGACCCACCATCTTGTTACACAAAGGACAGCTGCGACGGAAGTTGATCAACCAGTTGCTCAAGCACCTGTCGTGGTAAAAGTGCTTGCATTCGAGGATGAGCACCCGCGATTGAAGCGGAGTGTACTTGTCCAAGCAGATCAGACACTTGTACGACGGGAAGAAGTCCCCAGGGGCAGTAAGGATGTCATTCGGTGAATTTCTGGCGAGTTCACGAATGTCAACACCATTCACAATAATACGGTTGTCCTCTTCCAACGACAGTCGCGAAGAGACTGACTCGGCCAGCGAGTCCACCTGTGTCTGGTGTGTTCTATCGAGGTACCAGCGGAACTTGTCAACGCTTATCAAGTGATCTACGTTGAACACGTACACTTTGAGCTGTTTGACCAAACGGAAACTGCGCAAGTTCTCCTGGCGACGCTTATGCTTTTGGGCAAGTATAATGGCAACGTAGAAGAGAAGGATAAGTAACGGTGGTGATAATACCATCAGGAGTACTATTGAGAGCCACAGGCCAAGCAGAGCAGTGGAGATGTGCAAGCGCACCTGCAAGTCAGCCAAATCGCTCAAAGTGTTATAGTCCTCATATGTGAGGAACATGACGGGCACTCGTAACAGACCATCCTGGTTGAAAGTCGAAGAGTACATTGTAATCAAGCCACGATGTGGCTCGTCATTGGCGATGAGAATCGCACGGGCTCCCACGTCGGACCGCAAGATATTGGCAACCTTTGCAACAAACGTACACTCTCCACGCAACACAACAAGGACAGTGTTATTGAGTGCTGGGTCCTTTTTGAGTGGCGAACAAGCATCTGTCTTGAGAATATTATACTTCTTTGCGAGAGTATGCTCGAGGATGGGCAGGAAGCTTGCGTAACGTGCGGCCATTGCATGCTCTGTGATATTACCATTTTTGTTGGTTGTATTGAACCGGATGTCAGCATCGATTGGAAAGAACGAATTTACCGCATTGTTGAGTGGGTAATCTATGTCGCTGGTATACATTTGGTGCTGGCCTACGAGGTAGTAGACGAGCACAAGCAGCGCCGACACCACCATGGCGATGCGCAAAAGTATGGGGATCATGGTAGGGAGGGGAAAAAAAAAGGATTAGACGGATAATCGAAATGGTAAATCAAAAGGGAGAGAAGAGGTGGGTTATGAGAAGTTAAAACTCAGCGAGGTTTAGAAACTTCAATAAGGTTGTTTCAGGCGAAATGGGTTTGAAGATATACCAAACAGGATTAGTCATATAACGATGAGATTATACTCTAAAGCATGAGAATGGTGTGGCGTTGGTGTGGTACACCATTCAATTTGAAACGTTTTGCACATTCACCGTTACAGATTGGTGTCGTGGATTTTATTTAAAGCCTGAAATCGTGGTGGGCTTTCGTATTGTAGTGTCATGACCGGTATGGTGGGGAACAAGTAGTGGGAGTAATGTAGCGATCAGGGTCTGGTGACACAAAGGTCAGGGATAATAACCTGATGAAATGTGGGTGTACTAATATTGATGATGCAGATCTTGATTACTCATACAAAAATTTAACTGGAAGATGAAAAGTTCGAGCAGAATGCTTAACAATATAGATTAGAAATAGTCTGAGTTTTCAGTAGCTACTATCTAGATTAGTTAGTTTTCACTATCAGCCAAATATTTGTAAAAATGCATTTTAAGTCGTTTTTCGTAATAATTCCTAGATCTCTCAAATCTCTCATTATCCTTTTCTCTCTTTTACTTTTCTTATATTCTTCTTTTCCATCTACTATTCTTCCCCCTCTTTTATTCTTTTACTCTCCTCTTATTCTTCTTTTATTCTTCCTCTATAACCTCTATGCACATGCTGACTAGAAAACATCTCCCAACCTCAATCTTGGAGCGATGTTCATCAGCAACAACTCCTGGAACAACAACTTCGCGGCGTATGGAATGGTCATCTTGATGATACCCTCCGAGCTCTTACAAGTTGTGCACCAGCTATCGTGTCCCATCAATCCACACACGTTACAGATGTCCACCTCAAAGGCATCTGACGAAATCATCAAACGCTCCAAAAGTAACTGCGATGCACCGTATGCAATCACACAGTCACGCTCCATCTCTCCCAAACGTAAACCACCATCACGCGAACGACCTTCGGTAGGCTGTCTCGTCAAAACGGCACGCGGTCCACGAGCACGAGCATGCATCTTGTCCAACACCATGTGCTTCAACTTCTGGTAGTAGATTGGACCAAAGAAAATGTACGCCTGGAGACATTCTCCGGTGATACCCAGGTAGAGCATATCCTTACCGGAGTAACTGAATCCCTTGTCGATGAGAATCTGCGACATGTCCTCGAGCTTCGAACCTCCGAAACAAGTACCGTACTCCAATGTTCCATTCAACACACCGGCCTTACCAGAAATCAACTCAATCATCTTTCCAACCGTCATACGAGATGGGAAACCGTGTGGGTTCATGATAATGTCGGGTGTTACTCCCTGGTCACTGAATGGCAAGTCCTCTTGTGGGACAATGATACCACAAACACCCTTCTGTCCGTGTCTCAGTGAGAACTTGTCTCCCAACTCAGGACGACGTGTTTGGCGGAGGAGAACCTTGATCAATGCCTGGTCGTTGTCACTAACAGACATCATGACCTGGTCCACATACAGTGGCTCTGGTCCACGGTAGAATGCTGGGGTCTCACGGTGCAGTTCTGCAGATTCAGTAGTGTTACCCAAAACCAGCTCTCCAGCATTGGTAGGAACACACTTGTTGACGTAGACCATACCGTTTTCCACACGAGCACCAATCTCTCCAAGACCATCGGGTCCAAGAGCTCGGTGTGGGAAGATTGGGTTCTGGTCCTCATCCACACGCATACCTGACACAATATCCTTGGTGTGGTTAGGGTAACGCTTCAACTGCACGGTGTTCTTACGCACAACCTGACAACGACCAAAACCACGGTCGATACTGGCCTTGTTGAGCACAAGCGCATCCTCGATATCGTATCCCGAGTATGACATAACCGCCACTGTGGCGTTCTGTCCAGCGGGCAACTTGTCGTATTGGATCAACTCGATGGTCTTGGTCTTGACCATGGGCTGCTGTGGATACACCATGAAGTAGAGCAACGTATCAATACGACGGAACTGGTTGTAGGCAATCGCTCCGATTGCCTGCTTACCCATCGCACACTGGTACGTGTTACGTGGCGACTGGTTGTGGTGTGGATATGGAATGAGACCTGCGACTGCTCCAAGAACAGTGAATGGTTCGATCTCAAGATGTGTATGCTGGACGTTGGTTCCGTCGTGGAGATCGCGCTCGTAAAGTGCGATAAGCGAGTCGTTTTCTTCATTAACGTCGAGATACTCCACCAAACCATGAGTGAGGAAGTCATCGAAGGACCACTCTCCCGATGCGAGTTTTGCAAGATGCTCGGCAGTCACACGTGGCACATGGTTCTCAACAATGATAAGTGGACGACAGATACGTCCACCATCAGTTGCGATATGCACTGCGGCCTGGTGAACATTGGTGTAGATGGAAATGAACTCGGAGACCTGGCCACTACGACGAAGTGTACGGAACTCAGAGACAAAACGTGCAGGGTACCGTGTGGCACCTACAAGAGTACCGTTGACGTACACTCCGAAGTTTCCTTGGGCGTGGAGCGAAGCCAGGTCAATGCTCAAGATGTCCTCACAACCAAGCACAAAACAAAGGTTGCGCACTGGGGCTTCTTCATCATCGGTGGTGATATGGGTCATAAGAGCCAAATTCTTGACCAAACCACACGCCTCACCTTCTGGGGTATCGGAAGTACATAACATACCGAACTGCGAAGGTTGCAAAGCACGTGGACCAGACACCTTACGAGACTTTTCGAATTGTGATGAAATACGCGTCATCATACCAAGTGCACTGATATACGACAACCGCGAAAGAACGTGAGTGACACCCGCACGCTCCATCTTGAAACGCTTAAGCGACCAGTTACCTGTAGAGATGGCTCTGTTGAGACCCATTGTGATGTTATTAGAGTGGATGTTGATGGAGAGAAGCGCATCGAATTCGCTTGTACGACTTGGTTTCTTCAAGATCTTGTCGATGTTTGCTTTGAAATCCAGGTTGAACTTCTTGAACAAATCTTCAAAGAGAAGCGACATCAACTGACCTGCGAGTTCCAAACGCTTGTTACCAACGTAGTCACGGTCATCAACCATCTTGTTATTGTGCATAGCCATAACCACACGGCGTGCCATCATAGCGATATAGAGCGCCTTTTCACGGAACTGGAGGTCCAGCACGGTCAAGTGCGCAATGATGGTGGTTGCAATGGCTTCAATACCTTCTTGGAGCTGCGAAAGCTTAGGGGCTCCCGCACGTCTGATTGTCTTCACTCTCTTACCGACGTAGTTCAATGCCTGTTGTTGTGTGAAAACCTCGAGACGAGCAGCCTCCTCGAAGTTCGCGGCAAACAAGTCCTGGAACTCAGGATCCAGTCCACACACAAGCTGGAGAATCTCGAGATCAGATTGTATACCTGCGGCCTTGAGCACGATGACAATAGGCACGTCCTCGGCAATGGAGTTGTGCTTGAGGTAGAGTTTGTCGTTCTTGGTGATGACATAAGTCTTGGACTTACGTTCGTAAGTAGAAGATGTCACACTCGCTTGAACAATTCCCTTCTTTTCGTCCGATTCCACAATGATACGGTTCTTGGATAACTGTTCCTGGACCAAGATGACCTTTTCAGTACCGTTGACCACAAAGTATCCACCTGGGTCCACTGGGCACTCTTCATAGCGAGCCATCTCAGCATCGCTCAATCCGTCAAGCAAACACTTGTTCGAGCGAAGCATCACAGGCATACGTCCGATCTCAAGGTCACGATGCATGATGATCTTACGTCCACGAGTGTACTCAACATCCACGTAGATCGGAGCACTATATGTCAAATCACGTAAGCGGCACTCATGTGGAGGCAAAACGAGCTCTTTTGTGCCCGGAGCAGAGCCCAGACGGTGTCCCACACGGATATCGAGGTACTTGAGGTAGAATTCAGGATCCACGTCCAGTAGCACCAATTCATTGGCCTTGATGATCTTCTTCAAATCAACATCCACAAAGTAGTTGAACGAGTCGAGATGCTGCTTCACTAAACCTTTGACCTTGAGAAACGCTGGAAGGAGCTTCCACTTGTCCTCGGCGGTAGAGATCTCGTCAGTGAGTGACTTGCCTTGATACGTGGGCTCCAATAGCTGGTGGAACGCTGTGTCAGCAGTGGTCATGGTGATGAGCTGAAAAAAAATAAAATGGAAAATGAAAATCGTTTGGATTAGATCAAGCGATAAAAACACCGAAGGATAAACGTTGATGAATAAAACGTTGATGAATACAACGTTGATGAATAAAAACGTCGAGGGTACGTGGAATACTTCGATTAAGTGTAGGAAAGAACCTTTTATCGATTGGAATGTTCAAGTCTTTTCATATCTTATAATCTAGACTTTTCACTGATTCCTTTCAATTCTACATTCCTCTTCTTTCTCTCTACAGCTCTCTCTATTTTCTATCATTATAACCCTCCATCCTTATATTCCTCTATTCTTCTATGCTTCTATTCTTCTATTCTTCTATTCTTCTATTCTTCTATCTTCTTCCCCTCCTTCCTTCATTACATTTCCATTCGATTTGTATTTTTTCTCTTCTCCATGAACTCCAACCTCTTCAAGTCAACGGTCAACGAGTACCTAGAGGGCCTCCCCAAAGCTATCCAGCTGAAGCTCTACGAGCTGCCGGCCACGTGTCTCTCCATCTACCGTCTTCTTCCTCCAATTGCGAAGTTCTACATAATGCTGATGGTGTTCAACGAACGACCCGTTCTGTTGCGTGACTTGGACAAGTGGAGCAAGCCACTGGCGCGTGTGCTCCAGTTCGAATCGCTCAAGCGCCTCAAGAGCTTGCACTTGATTGAGGAGGACGCCACAAACTCCCACATTCGTCTCAATCTGACGTTCCGCAAAAACTTCCGTGACTGTCTCACAGGATCCCAGGCAACAAACGCATTTGGTAACTTGTGCACAACAGAGGACAAGTACCCCGTGGACGTCAAGTTCCTCGACGCATTCGCCCTGCAAAAATGGGAGTCGATCTTGCATTTCATGGTGGGAACAGAGTCCGCACGAACTCCGTCGAAGCTGGTGCTCTCGCTATTGCGGTCGGGTGGTTTGATGGAGGGTTCGTCGCACAACTTGGCAATCACAAACACAGGATTCCAGTTCTTGCTCCAAGACGTTAATGCTCAGATCTGGATCCTCCTCTTGCAATATCTCAATCTCACACAAGACCTCCACATGGATCCCGTGGACGTCCTTAACTTCATCTTCGTCTTGGGTTCTCTCGAGCTTGGGAAATCATACACAGTCTCAAGCTTGTCGGCAACCCAAGTGAGCATGTTGGCGGATTTAAAAGACTACGGTTTGGTGTACCAGCGCAACGATAATCTGGGACGTTTCTACCCCACAAGATTAGCCACCACCTTAACCTCGGATTCCGCAGCTCTCAAAACTCCTTCCATGGCTGTGGACCAGGTGTTGGGTGACGGATCGGCGGACTCCGCCACACATGCACAGCAGCAGCAGAATGGCTCGATCATCATCGAGACAAACTTCAAGCTCTACGCTTACACTTCACTGCCGTTGGAGATCGCGGTGCTCAATTTGTTTGTGCAGATGAAAACCCGTTTCGCAAACATGATCTGTGGCCAGATCACTCGTGAGCTGATCAGAAACGCACTCTACAATGGAATCACCGCGGTGCAGATCATCAAGTTCTTGGAGACCAACGCCCACCCACAAATGAGGGCCTTGGCACGAGAAAAGCTCGACAAGAAGATCGAGTTCGACACAAACCACGACATCAACACCGCAGGCGGAGCCCCGCAGTCAAAGGCAGCGATTGGTGTCGTGGAGCAGCACAGGTTGGAAATCTTACCGCCTACAGTTGTTGACCAGATCAAGTTGTGGCAGTTGGAGTTGGACAGAATACAGACCTACGACGGTTTCTTGTTCAAGGACTTCCTGAGTCAGCAGGAGTTCGATGTTTTGGCGGGTTACGCAGTGGAGGTCGGCATTTTGATTTGGCTGGACAAGGTCAAGAGGAAGTTCTTCGTCACACAGCAGGGTTTTTCGCAGGTGGTGGACTTTGCAAATAGAAAGTTGAAAAAGTAGAACGGAAATAGGAAAGCATAGAATAGATACAAGGGAAGACGTTAATAAGAGAGGTACATAAATCAGAATACAGCCTGATACTCATACAAATGCAAAATTACTGATAGAAAGGCAGAACTTGGGAAAATGCTCGAAGTTCCTCCTCTACACGTTTCCAATTAAACATCCAATTATAATACAAACTAACCCGAGCAAGAAGTACATTCTGCAGCACCATTCTTAATGTAGCACACAAGTGGTGTGGAATCGTAGATATTGTAGTTTTCCTCATCGCCCAGCGAGTTAGCACCCGTCTTCTCCAGTATCACCACGTCGTCAGCCAAACGCTTGCTGATGTCGTCCTCGTCGGTCTTGTGGATCTCAGCTGCCTTCGGCACAGCAATCACCTTCTCGACGTCCTCCACATTGACGTTGTCACCCTTGATCAGGGTCACAACCTGGTATGGCTTACGCACCAACTTGGTGAGGTCTGCGGTGACTCCTGACACTGCTTGTGCGTCCTGTTGGTCGACTGTGAATTGGATAGCTCTAGAAGCAGCCTGTGTTCTCAAGTAGTACATACCAGTCTTCAAACCTCTCTCCCATGCATAGAAGTGACAAGCAGTCAACTTACCGAAAGTTGGGTTCTGCAAGTGGATGTTCATACTCTGCGACTGACAGATGAACTTACCTCTGTCTGCAGACATGTCAATGATGACCTTCTGCGAGATCTCCCAAACAGTCTTGTACAAGTCCTTGATCTCCTGTGGGATGTTTGGAATGTTTTGGATAGAACCGTTATCCTGGATAATCTTGTTCTTCATGGCAGAGTTCCACAAGCCCAAGTCAATCAAGTCCTTCAACAAGTACTTGTTCACAATCTGGTACTCACCAGAAAGCACACGTCTGTTGTAGATGTTCGAGGTGTATGGCTCGAAACACTCGTTGAAACCCAAGATTTGCGAGGTGGAAGCAGTTGGCATTGGCGCAACCAAAAGCGAGTTACGCAAACCAGTCTTCTTCATCTTCTCCTTCAACAAGTCCCAGTCGTCAAACAATGGCGATGGCTTGTGGTTCCAGAGGTCGAACTGTAACACACCCTTAGAGGCAGGAGAGCCCTCGAAAGTAGAGTAAGGACCCTCCTTAGCAGACAACTCAATAGAGGTCTCGATGGCAGCGTGATAGATGGTCTCGAAGATCTGGATGTTCAAATGACGAGCTTCTGGAGAGTCAAATGGCATACGCAACTCACAGAAAACATCAGCAAGACCCTGGACACCGATGGCAATTGGTCTGTGCTTCATGTTGGAAACGTAAGTGGACTCAACAGGATACTTGGTAACGTCGATGACCTTGTTCAAGTTCTTGGTCAACACCTTAGTAACAGAGTGCAACTTAACAAAGTCGTACTGCAAAGACTCAGCACCAGTCTCGGTGTTTCTAACAGTCTTGGTGAAAGATGGAAGCGCAAGCGAACCCAAGTTACACACAGCAGTCTCCTCTGGAGTAGAGTACTCGACAATCTCAGTACACAAGTTAGAAGACTTGATGGTACCCAAGTTCTTCTGGTTAGACTTCTCGTTACAGGCGTCCTTGTACAACATGTATGGACCACCAGTCTCAGTCTGGGACTCCAAGATGGCGTGCCACAACTTCTGTGCCTTGATGGATCTGAAAGCGCGGCCCTCCTTCTCGTACTGTTCGTAGAGCTTGACGAACTCATCACCAATAGCGTCAGCCAAACCTGGAGCTTCATCAGGAGAGAAGAGAGACCAGTCACCGTTGTCCTTGACTCTCTGCATGAACAAGTCTGGAACCCAAAGACCAAAGAACAAGTCTCTGGTACGCATTTCCTCCTTACCGTGGTTCTTTCTCAAGTCCAAGACGTCGAGGATATCAGCGTGCCAAGGCTCGATGTAGATGGCAAAAGCACCTGGACGCTTGTTACCACCCTGGTCAACGTATCTAGCGGTGTTGTTAAAGACACGGAGCATAGGAACAAGACCGGTAGAAGTACCGTTAGTGGAGGAAATGTAGGAACCTGCACTTCTGATGTTGTGGACGTGCAAACCGATACCACCAGCAGCCTTGGAGATAAGCGCGGTCTTGTGAAGGGTCTTGTAGATACCGTCAATGGAGTCATCCTCCATGGCGACAAGGAAACAAGACGAAAGGAAGTTAAAGTCGGTACCGGAGTTGAACAAAGTTGGAGATGCGTGCACAAAGTACTTCTGAGACATGAGGTTGTAAGTCTCAGCGACAGACTCCAAGTCGTTACCGTGAATACCGATGGCAACTCTAAGGAACAAAAACTGTGGGGTTTCAGCAGTCTGGTCGTTGACCTTGAACAAGTATGATCTTTGCAAAGTCTTGATACCGAAGTAAGTCAAGTTGTAATCACGCTCTGGAACAATCATCTTGTTGAAGTATTCCTTGTTGGCCATGACGGTCTCAAGGAACAGGTCAGAGATCAACGACAGCGCGCGTGGGTTCTTACTTGGGCGGTAGTTCTTCAATCTCACGATGTTGTCGGAGAAGGAAATTTTATTGAGCTTCTGCAACTTGACGGCTTCCACACGACCAGCCAAAGTGGCGTAATCTGGGTGCTGGATAACTCTGGAGGCGAGACCCTCACAGAGCAAGTCGTACAACTCCAACTTGTGGAATTTTTCTGGCAAGCCCTGTTCGACCTTGTCCACAAGATTTTCGATCTTGAGGAGGTCCGCGTCAAGGCCTGCGGTGAGGGTCTTAAGGAAAGCAACGAGGGTGGAGCCGTTGAACTCCTCTTCGGTGATCTTTCCGTTGACCTTACGAACAAAGATGGGTTTCATGTTGTGATGAATAGGTTCGGAAAATGATGTAACCGCAGAAAAGTGGTGAAGATTTTTTGGAATGATGGGGAACGCTTCACCATTTATACAAATTTTGTCCAGACGCGTCGCGTATAGCTTAGTAATTATTTCTCATCACAAATTTGTGGGAAAGATGGGCTTGAACCGGGATAATTTGGGTAAAAGTGGCTACTAGACGTATACGTTTGTCATATACTACAATCCTCTCTTTACCCGGGCTCTCGTGTGGACTCTCAGTCACGTCTCGAGAGATCCAGCTGGTGTTTGGTTTGGTGCGCGCACCAAACAAAAAATGTTACAAAACCGATGTGATCTCCAAGGGCGGACAACGAAAACATCGTCAGATAGAACGAACAAGAAGCAATCGCTGTAGGAAGTATGTAGAAGTCTACCTCTATTGACCTAACACACTTCTTGAGTCTTATATGTCATGGACACATCACTACTGGAATGATCCACACGTCATGAATTTAACTGAGGCGCGCGTCAAACAAAAACACGAAAACAAATGCTGCAATTTCACACACTACAATAGTCCAAGTAAGCAGCTCAGATCCCACCGTATATAACTTTACGACGTCTGATCTGGTAGAGTGTAATACATATTGATTCAGGCTCTCTTCCGTGCACTCGAAAGCTGCCACTTCAAATAACTACGCGTAAGTGCAATTCTTGCAATGAAATTCCGATACGGTGACACTTTCAAGAGCAACCCTACGAATTGGGCCAAAGTGCAAACAGATGATTAATGATGTTCAAATAAGGAAAGTGGAGTGTATAGAACAATAGATCAAGAAGCTTGCTTATCGCCTTGCAGTCTTCTTGTTTCGGTTGGCATGCGAGCATGCTAATGACTTCGATAGACCGTTCTCCGATGCGGCTTTTCACACTGGTGAGCCCTAAGTGCCATAAAAAGTGGACATTTATATCCACTCTACTTTTTGGAAGAACATTAGACAAGGCTTGTACATTATGGAACGACGTTTACATCTCTATTGGTGACGCGTCATGTGTATCAACGTTGACCGCTGTCATATTAACAAAGTCTCAACCCTGGTACCTTGGATTAGTCAACGCGTAGAAAAACGCGTGTAGATGGAAAAAAATAGCGTTTTGGATTGATGCGTAGAAGACGTTGAAGGAAAAATGTACGGGGAAGATGAAGTAGCTTTTACGGTATGCTCTTTCGTAAGTGCAATTGGTCGTTATTCGCCGGTATTCATTGCACTACAACCTCCTCATCAGAATAAAACATCGTCAGAATGAAAAATATGGACTTGGACTATTGTTCACTATTCGCAAACTTTCAGATTTCTCGTTTGAGTCTCATAAATTTTATCCTACAATTATAATTGAAAAGGAAGGCGGTCTTTTATAAGTCTTCATCTCCTTTTCCTATTCTTCGTCTAGCTCAACTTCCGAGTTACAATCTTGTGTTCCGCCTTGCGGCACACTCATGGCCAGAGGCCGAAAAACTTCCCGAGTGTAGACGCAGTTGTGAAATATTCGGAGGCAGATTTGCTGCATGCAAGTTTCTGCGGATGCAAGATTGCATTACAGATACATTCACAGAATTTTGTGCGATTTACTTGAACTGAAACGACGCTCGTTTCATCGCAAGTCCAAGCGTGTCACAATTTGAAACAATGTTGTTTGACAAACAATAAGTGCACACTAGTCGCCTAAACACTAGAGCTGTGGTGCATGTAAGACCTGAGATTCAGTTTCACTTCTCGCACAATCATGCGTGGCATCGATGTCCGGTCTTTGCAGAAAATTCGAATGTACACAATAAAAAGCCCTCAGCGAATGCAGTCGACTCGAAAAAGGTCATCCCAGATGCAAACATCGGCAAACTTTGCCCTTGCATGAAGGATAGCTAAAGGTTGTTTGATATGAGAAAGCTTTGTAACTATTGAATACTTCTCTCGCTTTCAGGTAGTCCCAGGTAACACGTTCGTTGGGATTGAGTTTGAAAATAATACACATAGTTTGTACAAACAGAACGACTCCTAACATAAGAATAAGCGCAAATGGTTTAGTGGTAAAATCCAACGTTGCCATCGTTGGGCCCCCGGTTCGATTCCGGGTTTGCGCATTTTTTTTTCTTCCCTGGCGTTTACTCAGTTTTGTGTGCGCCCTGATGTTTATTGTCTATAGATTTATAAACTTTTATTGGGCAAATACTACAGACGTTGGCTTTTGTGTAGATTGCAAACAATAATGGCGTGAAGACGACGGCTGACGATAAGTGATTTAGTGATTAGTACGTGCGCCCCCCTCCTCAAACGTTTCAACCGATAGCGGGGCTATAGTATCGGTGACGACGAGATGGCTCTTTTGATTACATTGTGTTCACCCTACAGGAGCAACGTTGTTCTGGAACATCTCAGCAACTTCGGTCACCAAGTGCTCAGGCGGGCAGCTCGTAGACTGCAGCACCGATGTACATTATAATTTTAGGAAGGTGGGGGCAACACAAAACCAGCGGAATGTAAAGGCGGTGCGACACCATTAAGGTCCCATTTGAACCACTGGGCTAGAGTTAACTTACAACCATCTACATCAACATAGAGGTTATGTGCTCTTGGCAATCCTTGACAAGCTGACGTTTCAAAAGTTTGATCTGATTAGAGCTCGATGTATCCAAGAGCCTCATCTTGTGAAAACGATTGACCCAAATAGGTAAGAACGAGAAATGAGAGAAGTAGACTCTAGGGTGGGAACCTGGTCAGTCAGATCGCCTTTTACACAGCCTTCGGACATGAGAGTAGAGAATCTCAAGATCCATTGGTTTCAAAAATTCTCAGAAAAGCCGGTTTCAAGGCTGCAGAATAGCCAAGCGCCAAAATAATAGCATCAAAGGCGGCGAAAGTTCAACAATGCAAAAGTGTCCCTTTTTTTTGCCCACTATCATCGGTAGGTCCCTCCGCGGTCCAATACACCCTCCGCTAGTGACTCCAGAACCAAGGGTTTGGGCGGATTTACCCAATAGCGGACGGAAGTTTCTGCTTAGTTCCCAATTACACTCATTCTTTGGATGCAGGCAACCCCTGTAACCATATTCGGAAGATCTGGCTCTTCCGGAGATTCCTAGACCGCACGCTACACCCGCAGTTTCGCACAAAACGCGAATTTGGCTCCCGTGCGGGAGTAGGCTGGTGAACCCCTACTACTAGCTTTCGTTTAGTGACATTTAGCTGCCCATGCTTCTCATCGGAAGTAAGTGTTTCGTGTGAAACTTAATGATTCAAACGGGTGCGAAAAACCGCAGGTGAACTTAAAGTAGAGCCAAACTTTATGATGGGTGCAAGGCAGAAAACCATCATACGAGAAGGTGGAGAATGTGCTGTAGACTTCGCGAATGAAAGACATAGGAGCCCGAGGTGTCTGTCGGCATTTTACATATACAAACGTGAGTTTATGTAAGCGAGAGTTATGTAAGCGCGAAGATTTCGTAAGCGGAATTGTACATAGATGTTTTTGTAATTGAATGGCGTTAATGGTAGGCAAATAGTCTTATGGTACATCAAATGTGAAGGTTTTGTATCATTAGATTTCGTTTCCAATAGGGTTAGGATTAAAACCAATCCAAGTATACTACACGTGGAAATTAGATATATGCTTTTGCAAATATATTACTCTATAACTTATCCGTAACCGTTAATCATAACCAGTAGCCTGTACCTGTACCAGATGGGAAGTGCCAACGGCACACTCTATAAAATCCCTCTATCTCTATCATCTAGTAGTTCTCTCTCTTTCTGATCACTCCAGTGATCACGTCCATCAACCAATCGTAGTTGTAGCTCAAAGGCTTCAGGAACGTGTGGTCCATTCCGATGGACTCGTACTGGGCCAAGTCCAGGACTCCCACACGGGTGGTGACCGCCACCAAGCCCCAGGAGTCGTATCTCTTGTCAGCACGCATTTTTTTGGTGATCTCGACACCATCGATTCCCGGCATCTCGATATCAAGGAAGACTACGTCAAAATCGCGTTCTGCAACCACGCCCATCACCTTCGTACTGTCGCTCATGCACTGAATGACAGCCAGTGGGAAGATCTTTGCAAGCACACGCGCCAAGATCTTAAGGTTGACTGCATTGTCGTCCACAAGTAAAAATGAGTACGAGGTGCGGTTGGGCTGGTTGTCGTTGATGATGAGCCCCATATCCTCCAAAGGTGTGAGCAGACCATTGTCAGTGATCATGCTGTTGCGGTGACTCATAGCTTGGGCACCGGGAGTAGTGCCTTGCAAGTAAGCCAGTGCAGCTACGATAGAACTGCCACTGGTAAGTCTTGATAATGGGCCCGGTCTCACCACATCCAAATTTGCAGTGGATGGAGTCAACGGAACAAACCCTCTTTTTGGGTCGTGCTTTTTTGTGGAGTTGGGCTCACTTCCCGAAATTCCATTCTTGTGCATCATTTCGGGCTCGTACTCGGGAGGGCTTTGTAAATGTGTTTGTCCATGGGCGTATTCTGCAACAGAGGCGACATCTACCGAAAGCTTGGGGCGGGGCAGGAAGTAGTCCTCTGGCTCGCTCTGCTTAGTGAAGTCCCGTAACGAGGACAAACTATTCAGGCGTGTTGGGAACAGTTTTAATGGGGCCATGGGGTGTGTAGTTGTAAGATTGTCGGAGGATTCCAGGCCAGACGAGTTGGATCTGGTGTATTCGCGGGATCTCAATGCCTCTGGTAAAAGCGTGGTTGGAAGTGTGTTTGAAGATAACGTAGTTGAAGAAAACGCCTGTGGTAGAGTCTTTGGCAACGAGCGTGAAGGAGACGCTTGTGGTTGTAATGAAGCGTTCAGTGAAGGTAAGTCGCACTTGTGAACGGATTGTAATTGTCTGTCGAAGTCAGTAAAGACGTCCATATCAGTAGCTCTTTTACTACTTCATAAAAGGGCAGACCCGCCAAATATATAAAGGATCAAAGGCAAGAGCAAAAACGACTTTTGTCTTCATGGAAAATATTCTGCATGCATGGCTCCTAATTCTAAAATGCAGCAATCGGAATAGAAAATATTCGGTTTATGCCCTGTATACAGTACCTTATGGACGCCTGAGAGGTGCGCAACCTGCAGGGACGCCAGGGAGGTAACGGTTCGGTATGTCTCGTGTGGGTGGGTCACATGGGTTACGGTGGGGTTTAGTCGAACAATCACTTATTGGTGATGGTACACAAACGGAGGGGAATGAGGAAATGAAGGATGGGCGACGGATTGAGGTTTACACAATGTCAGTTTCATAGAAGTTATTTCCCTGCGGCTACTCAGGAGATGGCTGCGAAAAAGGCGGGCTAGTCCGTTGCTAGACCATAATTTTGTACCGGGAAGTCCGTCGCCTACCCAGTTCCTACACAAAAAAAAAGAAAATTGACATGACAGGCATTCAGGCGTGGCGAGTGCAAATCTCAAGTTATGAGATACGGCGGTTCCCGATGGACGTCAACACTTGTGGATAATGTAGCAACATTAACTGTGGTCTAGACTAGAAACCTTGCTACACTTCACAAACTTGATTTCTTGGAAGTCATCGCCAGAAAAAATACTACCGCGGTTTTTTTTGACGTTGACACCAGAATGAATGGCCAATTACGCCTTAAGCGATTGTGGTAATGAAGTTCAGATGACAAATTCAGGTACGACGGGATATGAGATAAGCAATTAAGTATGGCGGTGCCGAGGTAAAGGTTATTCTGAAACGAAGTCCCTCAAATTGAGTATTGTCCCATCTCCACAAAGACTGTACTAGATACGAGCTTATGTCTGAGCCATGACGTTTTTCTGGAGGTATGATCCTCGGGGGGAGTCTGGGGAACTCACCGGGACCCTGGGTGAAAATCGCCTGAGGCCGCCTAGATAAGAAGAAAAGTTACAGAAGTGCAAATTTCACTAATTGCGCCAGAAGTTTTGTGACAACCACAGACGCGACTTTACCAATTCAGGAAAAACAGGAGCCATTGCGATCACGTTTTCACCTGTATCCGACCCGAGATACTCATATGATGAGGCTTTAGGAGACATCCGGTCAACAAGACGTCAGATCAATAGGTTTATGCATCAGGTTAGTGATTTATGCATCAGGTCAATAGTGTTTATAACATCAGGTCAATCTTTAATGGTTGTGAAAAGTTCTGAAGTTTAAATCAGCCTGAGCAACCATTCTTGTTTGGTCCGCGTTAGATTCTCCGACAAAGCCTCTCTAAATGTACAAGTGCGTGTATGTGGCGTCGCTCCGGGCCATAGCCGCTAACCGGCCGCGATGCTTCTTCGAACCGACTTTGTTCTCGGAGCAGCCGGTTGCAGGTGGAATTTAAGACCTTCTACCTTTTTTCTTTTTTTTTGGGTGGGTTCCATCACAAGAGAACCTTTCGAATTGTTTCGAGCCCCGTAGAACGAAGGTTCCATTGCTCCAAGTTCTCGAAGCGGTAAGGGGTAGGCAGTTGAGAGGCTAAATAACAGTAACATCATGTGTTGAAGCAGGAGGCACAGACAGTTAGGCGAAACCATAATCTCAAACGAGAATAGACTTGCTTTTCCATTCATGGCTAATACATCATCGGCGGTAATTAATTTACCTGTCACAGTATGTCTACAGCAAAGCTTGGTCGTTACTGGTTATGAGGAAGACCAAAAATATGCGACCAAAGGGGAAATGATGGGCAGGGCGGTAGGATAGCAATGATCCAAGCTTTGACACACCTAATACAGTTGCAGAGCTGTGATGTAGTTGTTGTTCGCTCACCAAGCCCGCCCGCCTGTGGCGATTTCACTCGGGTTGCTCGCTAACGTTTCTGGGCGCACGTGGGAACAAATCCAAGTGCTCGTACTTTTTTTTGTCGCTAGTACTAGTAAATCAAAAATCCGTTAGTAGCCACTTTTGTTTACTAAAAAAGCTGCCGTGTAGAAGCTTATTTGAACATAGAGCGGAATTGTTGGGCAAATTGAGTATATAATGTGATTATTGATCGGACCAACAGCCAAACGGTGTTTCAAGAAGGTAGAGGAGGGGCACAACAGCCAAATATGATAAGAACGTGAAACTTGAAGTCAAGATGGTAAATGAGAATATTGGTGAAATTTTTTCGAAAAGTCTGGACTTTAGTGGAGTTTTCGAAAGTTTGGTGGCCTCCAGCATAATCGTAAAATCCGCTAAAATCCTCTTAAACTTCGGAAATCGTACCCAAATCGTATACCTACATGACCTCGCGTAGAAAAGCTCTTAGTTAGCTGCTTATGTACGATTCCTCCCATAGGCGTATGCTTCAATGCTCAACCCCAGATAAAATTTTTATCACAGATGCTTATGAAGATATTTTTCCTGGATCGGAAAAAATACGCTAATTTGGGCAGAGTGGACAATGGGACCATGTATTATAGTCTGGTCTGTACCCCGCTGAAAGAGGCAGGAGCCTTGTTCTCCTAGCCCAACACAATTCACGAAGGCCACTTAAAGGAATCGTTAAAAGTCACCAACGCTCAACACTACCATTTAGCTTTGAAGGATCACCTCCTTAAAAAGTTTTTCGCTAAAATACTCCCGCCTGAGGAGCAACGAAATTTTCGTCCACAAATATAATAAAGATAATACGCACCTATTGAACTGTGAAGTCAGGAATATTTCTTGACCAGAAAGTCCCCCATGGAGGGTGTAATTGTCGTAAATATCTCCCTTGGTGTTTTTAGTGTCGTCAGTTGCGTTTTGTGGATCGAATACTTCGCAAATCTCTCGTAAACACGAGTGCAAATGGCACGTTTTGCAGAAAGATAAGAAAAAATTGAATAGTTTATAAGTGCAACCGTGTAAACATTTCTACACTATTGAGTCGGTATATGGTCAATGTTTCCATATACACACCATCCCCAGGAAAGGATTTTGAGCCATGAATTTCATCTGGATCTTTGGGGGCCGTATTCATGCAGGGTAGTAGCTTTTTTCGATAAATGATCGCGGCCATTTTACCAATGCCTCACACGGCGGGGCAGTTTACGAGGAGTGCCTCGTCTAACACAGGAAAGCGATCGGCCTCAAGAAAATTCTATCGTCCTTCTCCAAGTCATCATATTTGACTGTTCATGTAAGTGATCGTGTTTGAATGTGCAGGTCTTTGTAAAATGTGTATGTTGTTGTACTTGAAAAATGCACTCTGGACTTTCATGTTGTATTTGCCTATGTACAAGGATTTAATGCTATTTGAACTTCTTCCGAATTAAGCTGGAGAAGGCTTTCGTTGTTCTATTTTTCATCGTATTCCTGTCTAATGGTATTGTAAAGGCATACCAAATTTCATGCTACCTGCCGTCTAGGCCCTAAATACGGCTTCAGCCGTATTTTATTGATTTTCGCCTTCTTGCATTTCATCACCCTGAACAACCTTACTCCCCACGCTCTATTATTCCGTTCTGGTCACTTCAACTGTTTCACCACTTTAATATCAGCTGTATTCCATGAGCTGTATTTTCAACCATCAGCTGTTTTGTTTCACAATTTTTCAACCTCGCTTATCAATTGCATATTTCTCTTTCAATTGCATATTTCAACGTCTCTTATCAATTGAATTCCTCATTAACTGCACTTGCAAATGTTGCATAACTTCAAGGGTATTATTCTTATCACTGCTTCCCTCACCTCTGCTTTTGAGCAATTTCTCCCATCAATGCAATACACTTTTCGACGTTTTCACCCTTGATAGCACAAACAGGAACAATCTTCCACCTGCGCAGCGCTACCCAGGACCTTAACTCAGAATAATTTTCTCCCTTGCTCAAGTCCGCCTTGGTGGCTACCACCAAAACCTTCTTCCCCTCCATTCTTTTTGGCCCCACTTCTTCCATAAGCACCTTGAGGTCGTCCAACGGCTTCTTCAGCTCCAAGCTCACCACAAACACCAAACCTCCCGAGCGCTCAATATGGCGGAGAAAGTCCAAGCCCATACCCTTGTTCTGAGAAGCCCCCTTGATGATTCCAGGGATGTCTGCGACGGTGAAGGGGTCTTTGTCGATGGTGGTGGTGATGGTCCCCACAGTTGGTTGCAAAGTGGTGAACTCCCAATGTCCAATGCGCGGCCGAGCACGTGAGATCGCACGCAAGAGCGACGACTTACCTGCGTTTGGTAACCCCACTAAGCCCAAGTCTGCGATCAACTTGAGCTCGAGCAAAAAGTGTGCAGTGATACCCTCACGAGCCTGTTTCAGGAAACGAGGACTGCGGATATCTTTGGTGAGAAAGTGCATGTTTCCCATACCTCCCTTTCCACCCTTGAGCAAGAGGATGGGTTTTACCGTGGGACGAGCAAGGTCTAGACCCACTACGGGGAACTTGTCGAAATGGAGCTCTTCTTGGATGACTTCATTGTCAAAGTCCACCACACGCTTGTTGAGGTCCTGGAAGTAGTCCCTCGAATTGTAGTATTCCTCGTCGTTCTCACGGTAGATCCACCCTTCACCAGGAAGGTACCCCGGACGGTACAACTGGATGTTATTAGAGTCGTCACATTGAATATCAAGCGTGATGTCTTGAACGGACTTGCCCTCTCTCCTGCTCAAGAACTTCTTGAGTTCCGTTGGATTCGGAATCCATCGGATCGTGGTTCCGACAGGAACCTCGATGATCATATCCTCTCCTTGTTTTCCATCGAGCTGCGAGCCCTTTCCGGGAGTACCTGTCTTTGCCACATACGACTTCTTCAATTTGTGCAACGACGACATGTTCTTCTCCACCACTGAAATATAGATATCTCCTCCGTCTCCACCGTCTCCACCGTCTGGAGGTCCTGTAGGTCTGTTTGCATCACGGAAGAACGAAACACATCCATTACCTCCACGACCACTACTCGCCTTAATCACCTTCAAGTCCACGAACGTCCGGTTCTCTACCTTGCGAGCGCGCTTGCTGAGCTCCGACACAGTGTTGTAGAACACGTGGTGGGTGTGGTGTTGATTTCCACCAAAGTAATCTGCTAACGACATGCGATTGGTGGCAAGTCCCAGGTCGTCGTCCACACCAACGTTCTTGTAGCGAATGGACCCATCTCTCGTAGATATCGACGAGTTGGGAACAAACGGAGTTTCAGGAACGTTCAACTCGTAGTTCGAGCGATAGTGGAGGGATGAATCAGTAGCTTGGGTAGGGTCAATATCCTCAACAGCAAACAGGTCTACCTCCACTTCCAGCCCCATGTCAGCCACATCAAACAGTTCAAGTTTAGATTCCACATCTATACCAAGGTCTTCTGTTTGCTCATACTCCTCAACGTAATGTGCAAAGCGGTTCTTCGACGCACGGGCAATCGTGGTCGTGGTGAACCGTCTCGTGAGCGTGCGGATCATGGTTGGACTTTTACGTAATCGCGACTTTGAAATTTTCGATGAGCATCTCACCAGTATAACCATGTCATTTGAAGATCTTGGAGTCCTGCGGTGGCTTTGCGAAGCTCTTGCCACCATGAAGATCCGTACGCCCACGCTGATCCAACTGGCATGTATCCCTGACATTCTCAAAGGACACGACTGCATTGGAGGAGCACGTACCGGTAGCGGTAAAACCATAGCATTTGCACTGCCCATGCTCACTCTGTGGAGTGAGGACCCTTTTGGAATCTGTGGGTTAATCTTAACGCCTACACGTGAGTTGGCGCTTCAGATTGCCGAGCAGTACCGTGCGCTTGGAGCGCTGATGAACATCAAGTGTGCTGTGGTGGTTGGAGGAGAGGATTTCGTTCAGCAGGCCATCGAACTCCAGAAGAAACCACATTTTGTCATTGCCACTCCTGGACGTTTGGCCGACCACATCTTGAACAGTGGTGAGGAGGCCATTTCTGGCTTGCGCAGAATCAAATACTTGGTGCTCGACGAGGCTGATCGCTTGTTGAGCAACAGTTTCGGAAGCGACCTCGAGCGTTGTTTCCTGGTTTTGCCAGACTCGTGCAAGCGCCAGACGTGCTTGTTCACCGCCACCGTCACCGATGCCGTGCGTGCGTTGAGCAGCGCACCCAAGAAACCAGGGCAGTTACTGGTGAAGGTGCATGAGATGGAGACTGTGGATAGTGTGGCCATTCCTCCCACGTTGTCACTCAAATACGTTTTCGTGCCATCCTACGTTAAAGAGCTGTACTTGCACCAGATCTTGACACTCCCACAGTATGAGAAGGCCACTGCGGTGGTGTTTGTGAACCGCACCAAGACCGCAGAGGTGCTCCGGAGGATGTTGCGTAAGTTGGAGATCCGTGTGGTATCGTTGCACTCGCAGATGCCGCAGTCCGAGCGTACGAACTCGCTTCACCGTTTCAAGGCCAGTGCGGCACGGGTGTTAATCGCCACCGACGTTGCTTCGAGAGGTTTGGACATACCGACGGTGGAGTTGGTGATCAACCACGACATACCTGCGGACCCAGATGATTTCATCCACCGTGTGGGTAGAACTGCGAGAGCAGGGCGTAAGGGTGATGCTGTGTCGATTGTGGGAGAGCAGGACATTGCACGCATCCAGTCAATTGAAGAGCGCATTAATAAGAAGATGGATTTGCTCGAGGTCGATGACGACGATGTCATCGAGAACTCTTTGTCGGCCGTGAGTGTTGCCAAGAGAGAGGCCTTGATGGATATGGACAAGGAGAACTTCGGCAGCAAGCGCGAGATCAACAATGCTAAGAGGGCAAAGAGGGATAAGAGCAAGGGTAAGAGCGTGGGTAGGAGTAGTAAAGAGTAGGAATAGAGAAATAGAGGGAAGATAGAGAAATAGAAGGAAGAAGATAGGTAGAGATAAGAAGAATACAGATGTGATTTAGGTAGACAGATGACGTTGACTACATATACCGTCTTTATAATCTTATGCTATTTATGCTAAATTGTGAAAACTAGTCTCAGATATGCAAATTATGGATGCTCGTTGTTAGGTGGTTCTCAACACAGGACCTTCATGTTTTGTTGAGCTGATTTCCTGAATTTTTTAACCTCGACAGTTTCTTCTTTCAAGGGCAGCTAATCAAGGGCAGCTACTTCAAGGGCAGTTTCTTCTTCAGGTCATTTTCATGTTCTGACTTCATCCCTTCAAATCTCTTTCTTCAATGTCTCTTTCCTGGACGTTTCTTTCCTCAACGTCTCTTTCCTCAATGTCTCTTTCCTCAATGTCTTTTCCCCTCTTCATCTAAAACCTTCCTTCTCAACCTTATTCTATTCTCGCTCCCTGACATACCCTTGCACAATCAACACTATACATATCGCCACGAGCACCGTCATTACTGTGGACATGCACAACACCGTGGCCTTGTTGTTGAAGTTGTAAGTCGCGATCTTGCGCGAGGCATAACGCTTCACCGTGATCACGTAGTTTACCGCGCAAACAATCAAGATGGCGAGCGAAAGAGCCAATAGGGTGAACGACGTCACGGTAGAGTAGATCAGCTCTCCCGCACGTGGCCGGTCGTCTTTCTTGGAGTTGGACTCGAAGCGGAAGTCGAGCATGATCGCTAGAGCTCCAAAGAAGAGTGTACATGAGAACTTGATGAAGCTGAGAGCCGTGCGTTCCAGCTGGAGAACGTCACGGGGCTCCGACAGCGTGATCTTCATGAGAAGTGTGAACGGCGATGCTAATACCGAACGTGGTAGTTGTGATTCGTTAGTCATGGATAATGGTGGAGGAATGGGTAATGCTTGTTATGCTATAGTAATTTGTGGAGAAGATCTAAAAATTGATTTATTGTGGCTGTAAGATCGATTTCAGGAATATACAACAGCACCTGGATACTCAAAAAATCAGGTTTAAGCTAAGGGGACATTTTATCTTCAAGTAGTCTACCTCAAGAGATAGAATCTCAGCTGGCCTTCAAAACAAGCTCACATATAGGGAATATTTATCATCTGAATAAGTATCATAAGGTCGACTATTATCAAAGAATTCTTATTACTCAAATAGTTCTTATTTCAATAGTTCTTATTACTCAATAGTTCTTATTACTCAAATAGTTCTTGTTACTCAAATAGTTCTTGTTACTCAAATAGTTCTTGTTACTCGTTTGTCTCATCCTCTTTATGTCTTTTATCGCTCTTAAAATCTCTTTTTTCTTTTCTCATCTCTTTGTTTACCATGAGAAGGAACAACGCGTGTAAGAACTGTGGGAGCACCACGTTCATCGTGGACCGAAACTCGGCCGCTGGAGACCTTTCGTGTTCCAAGTGTGGTTCAGTCCAAGAAGAAAACCCCATCGTGTCCGAGGTCCAGTTCGGTGAAACCAGCACGGGTGCTGCAACGGTCCAAGGTTCCATGGTGGGTGCCGACCAGGCCCGTGCGAGCTTTGGAGGTCGCCAGAATGCGCTCGAATCGCGTGAGCAAACACTCCTCAATGGAAAGAGGCGAATCGAACGTATCGCCGCCGCAATGAAAATCCCAAGCTACATCGCAACCTCCGCAGGCGAATGGTTCCGTTTGGCCCTTGCTCAGAACTTTGTCCAGGGAAGACGCTCACAGAACGTCTTGGCCACATGTCTCTATGTGGCGTGCCGTAAGGAAAAGACCCATCATATGTTGATTGACTTCAGTAGTCGTATCCAGATCCTGGTCTACCTGTTGGGTGCCACATACTTGAAGATGATCAAGGCTCTTTGTATTACCAAACTCCCACTCGCAGATCCGTCCTTGTTCATCCAGCATTTTGCAGAAAAGCTTGATTTCAAGGACCAATGTACCAAAGTCGTGCGCGATGCCGTCAAGTTGGCACAGCGTATGCTGAACGACTGGATTCACGAGGGTAGGCGACCGGCGGGTATTGCCGGAGCGTGTGTGCTTCTTGCTGCTCGTATGAACAATTTCCAGCGTTCACACGCTGAAATTGTGGCCGTGGCCCACGTTGGGTCGGAAACTATCCAGCGCAGATTGAACGAGTTCCGTAGCACGGCCTCCGGTAAGTTGACTGTGTCGCTGTTCCGTGATTCAAACTCCACCACGAGTGCAAACCCACCGTCGTTCGAGAAAAACCGTAAGTTGGAAAAGCACTTGCAGGATGAGATCAAAAACAAAGAGAAGTTGATTGAGACTGTGAATAAGTTGAAGTCGGGAGAAAGCTCGACTGACGTGGACCCAGAGAGTTTGCCTTCTGAAACAACAAAGAGTTCACGCAAGTCGCTGCGACTCACCAGCACTGCGCGTAAGACCCAAGAAGAGCGCGAGGCGTCGTTATTGCGGTTCCTTAAAGAAGGAATCTCGGTGAACGAGCTCTCGGAGGAGGTCGAGCGTATTATCAACCGCAAGACGTCCAATTTGCGGAAGTCGATGTATGTGACACCGCTGGAGCAGCAGAATATCAGTAACATTGCACAACGCATTCAGATCAACTGGCCGCGGAACCTCCAAAAGAACTTACCCAAGTCCGGGGAGTTGCTCGAGACGGTGTCGCTGCGTGAGGAATTGAACAGCGACGACGACGACGACGTGGTGCTCGAGATGAAGATGACAGACCAAGAGGTGGAGGATAAGACACGCATATGGACAGGACTCAACCTGGACTTCTTGATGGAACAGGAGCGTAAGCGACTCAAGGCACAGGCCGATGAGGCCACAGGTAACACATCGGGACTGACTAGGCGAAAGCGTCGTAAGACGGTGCCCAAGGAGGTGGACCGTATGGGGGTGAATGCTGACATGCTCGAGGAGATTGGCGTTGACCTGGAGGGAGTTGCATTGAGCGCAGCCGACTCGGCCAAGATGGTGTTGCAGAAGAAGTCTTTCCTGAAGAAGATCAACTACAATACGTTGAACGATTTGTTTAATAAATAGAGGTTTAGGGATATGGATCATTAGAGTAACAAGACAATAAAAATGTAAAATAGTAAGATGGAAGTCCAATTCGTGCTATTTTATTGTGGAGAAATCCAGAAAAACAATAGATATTGGGTTATCTCGATTCATGCCATCACATTTCCTCAAAGATTATTAACATATCCTCTTCTTCACACATATCCTCTTCTTCACACATATCCTCTTCCTTACATTTCCTTGTTTTGTTAACTTTCCTTTACTGTTCTTTTCATTACCATTTTCCATACTTTTCCCATTTCCATTCCCTTTTCTCATCTCAAATCTTTTTTTGCGATGAGATCTTTTGAAAATTATAACCATGGGAAAGAAGAGAAGATGCGCAGTGTTGCCCACCAACATCATTCTTCTTCAGAATGTTGTTCGTAGGGACCCCGAATCATACCACGAGGAGTTCCTCCAGCAGTATGCCCACTACGAGTCGCTCCGTGACATCTTTTTGATGAACCCTGCGGGCGCAGACAAGACAACAGAGTTTGGAGAGCTCATCGGGTTCATGACTGCGGTGTGTAACTTATACCCGAAAGAAACCGCCACTTTTCCAGATGACCTCCGTCTGCTCTTGACCAACAACCACCGTGATTTGACTCCAGAGTTGCGTGAAAAGATTATCCACTGTTTGACTATGCTCCGTAATAAGGATGTCATCTCTGCTGAGCAGCTTATCCAGACCATCTTCCCGTTGCTCACTAGTTACAGCAGTGCGAACTCCACTCCGGGACAACACGCTAAGCAGTTGCGTAGACAGGTGTACTCCACGCTTATCTCGCTCTTGAAGGCGGTGAATACCGGTGCAAAGAACCAGAAATTGAACAGATCCACACAGGCACTTTTGTTCAACTTACTCGAGCAGCGTGATGCCCAGGGTCTCTGGGCCACCAAGTTGACCCGTGAGTTGTGGAGAAGAGGTATCTGGGACGACCTGAGAACTGTCGAGATCATGACCCAGGCGGCGTTGCATCCCGACACCAAGGTCGCTACGGCCGGTGCACGTTTCTTCTTGGGTGCTGATAAGGAGAGAGAGGACAACTTTGACGACGATCTGAGTGACGAAGAGGGCTTTGACTTGTCTTCGCTCAAGCACAAGAACACCCACAATAAGTCTTCCAAGAAGAGAACCAAGAAGTTGGAACAAGCTGCAAAGTCTGTTAAGAAGAAGAACCTGAAGCACCACTCTGCCACATACCTCAACTTCTCGGCCATCCACTTGTTGCGTGACCCTCAGGGTTTTGCAGAACAATTGTTTGAGTTGCATCTCACCCTGAAGCTGGGTAACAGATTCGACTTGGACCAGAAGATCATGTTCATGAACTTGATCTCGCGTATGATCGGTACTCACAAGTTGACTGTTTTGGGAATATATACCTTCTTCTTGAAGTACTTGACACCAAAGCAGCGTAATGTCACACAGATCATGGCTGCGCTGGCTCAGGCTGCTCACGACTTGGTTCCACCTGAAAACATCATGGTGGTGGTGCGTAAGATTGCCGACGAGTTTGTCAGTGACGGTGTTGCTGCCGAAGTGGCCAGTGCCGGTATCAATACCATCAGAGAGATCTTGTCGCGTGCTCCTCTTGCTATCGAGAAGGACTTGCTCCAGGACTTGACTGAGTACAAGGGCTCTAAGGCTAAGGCAGTCATGATGGCCGCACGTTCTTTGATCACATTGTACAGAGAAATCGCTCCAGAGATGCTTTTGAAGAAAGACAGAGGTAAGACTGCCAGTATGGAGTTGCAAGGTGGTGAAAAGACCGGCCTCCCTCTGTTCGGTGTGGAGAACAGCACTACTACTATTCCAGGTATCGAGTTGTTGGCCAAGTGGCGTGAGGAAAACGACAAGGACAACAACGAGGAAGACGACGACGAATGGGAGGTGGACTCCGATGACGACGTTGAAGGTGAATGGGTCAACGTGGGCGACGACAAGGAGATTGTGTTGAGCGACTCCGACGACGAGAAGATTCCAAAGTTGGTGGGAGGAGATGTTTCCGACTTGGAGTTGTCCGATGATGATGAGGAAGATGCTGAAGAAGATGCTGAAGAAGATGCCGAAGAAGACGGAGATCAACCTCCACGTAAAAAGTCCAAGACTGAAAAGAAGCTCAAGAAGGGCGAAGTATTGGCTTTGGAGAAGAAGCAGAATGCCGAGGAGGCTCAGAAGGCTATGCAGGAGTTGCTTTCGTCGCGTATTTTGACACCTGCGGACTTTGCCCAATTGGAGCAGTTGCGTTCTGAGGCCGGTATTGAGTCCAAGAGCCGCGCCAACGAGGACGAGGTCGACCTGACCACGTTGGTGGGTAAGGTCAAGTACAAGCAGCTCCGTGAGGAGAGAATTGCACACGCCAGAGAGGGTAGAGAGGACAGAGAGAAGTTCGGTTCTAGAAGAGGTAAGCGTGATGCTCCTCACTCCACCACCAACAAGGAGAAGGCTAGAAAGAAGAACTTCGTGATGATGATCCACAAGAAGGCTGTTCAGGGTAAGCAGAAGTTGAGTTTGAGAGATAGACAGAAGGTTTTGCGTGCGCACGTGGAGAAGCAGAAGAAGAAGGGGCATTAGCATAGAAATAGGAATAAGATAAGGCAGAGAAGGAAGTAGAAGAGAAGAAGTATTCAAAGAGAAGAAGTATTTAATGAGAAATTGAATCAGAAGCGATTGAATCAGGAGGTATATCAGAAGAGATTGAATCAGGAGGTTTATCAATTGATCAGAGGTTTATCAGAAGATTAAATTAGAAGAGTCATCAGATCATCTGAAAATCGTTTCATCAGATAGTTTGAATCGGAGAGTTTGAATCGTGAAGACACTTTCATACCTCTACACATCCTCTGCTCTCTTAAACGTACATTAATAATACACACAAATACAGGGTTAACGTGACAATCCAGGCCACTTGAATAGGTGAATAGAATGAAGATAGATACAACTGATAAAATCAATTGTGTGATCTAGGTCAGTAGTCAAAATTCCCGGTTCCTCTTAGCGTCGTCGTTTTTACTTAACTGCTCTTCTTCTTCTTCTCACCCTTGTCCTTCTTCTCCTTGTCGGCCTTTCTCTTCTTGTCCTTGACCTTCTTGACCTTCTTCTCCTCCTCTTCTGGCTCGGTCTTGGACTCCTCGACAGCGACAGCAGCGGCAGCGGCGGCGGCAGCAGCAGCCTGGTTCACAGCAGGGTCAATTCCGTTGGCCTCCAAACTGGCCTTGTACTTCTCCTTCTTCTCCTGGTATGCCTTCAACTCGTCTCTGTACTTGCCCTCCCAGTACACCTTGTCGGCGTCACTCATGTTCTCGTATCTCTCCTTGATGATCTGGCTGATGTCAGAGGCAGAGAGTGCAGGCTTACCCTCCTTCTTACGCTCCTCACGGATGGCCTCACGTGTGTGGAAGCTGAAAGCAAAGAACTTGGTCAATGGCTTCTTTGGAGCATTAGGGTCCTTAGGAGCCTTCTTCTTCTTAGGCTTCTCGACTTTGGCTTGCTCCTCCTTTGGTGCAGCGGCAGCGACAGCAGCAGAGGCCTCTGCAGCAGCCAAAGCGGCCTTTGGAATGAGGTCGCTGATGTCAACAGAACCGTCAGCACCTTCGGTGAAGTTGTAGAAGTTGACGGCAGCGGAGGCAGCATCGTTGGCGGCCTTGGAGAGCTCGAAGAGCGACGCCACAAGTGCGTCTTTGGCAGACTTGAACTCACTCATTTTTGTATTATTTTTTGCTTGGTGGTACCACTGGGTAGGCTACTGGTACGGGATCTAGTGGAAACGGTACTGGATGTAGTGGAAAAAAAAAACAGCGGATCGCTACGTTTTTAAGAATTTAGCGGCTGGGCCCAATGTCCGCGTTTTTTCACTCTCTTATTGGTCATGCGGGAATGGTAAACACTGAAAATAGCGAATTCCCAAACGTGCGAAAATAGCGAATATGCGCAAATGGGGGATGTGGGAACAAAAAAAACACAGCAAAATTAGGAAATAGCGAAAGTCAGCAGAACTGCAATGGAAAATAGCGTAAGTAATTTGTGGGAACACTTTTGAATTAGCGAACGTGTTTTCAAAATAGCGAACCCCGCCATTAAATTAGCGGATTAACAACAATTTGAAAACAACAAATTTCAGGTGAACCTGCTAATTATATACACACAGTAGTGAGAACCTAGTTATGTCCCGCTTTGCCGTAGCGTTTCCTGGCCAGGGAACACTCTACAAATCACTTCTACACTCACTCAAGCCCCAAAGAGCAGCTCTCGCTCCAATTCTCGACTCCATCGATAGTGCGATGGGTGAACGGTTCTCAGACAAACTTTTCGACCTTCCCCTGGACCAATGGCTTCTTGATACACGCAATGCACAGCCTGCGGTGGTGGCTACAAGCTTGGTGTTGTGGCACGCAACCGAACGAGAGAGTGCGCCTTCGTACTTCCTTGGGCACTCGCTTGGAGAGTACACTGCACTCGCTGCGCTGGGGATTTTCGATATCGCGACTGCAGTCAAAATTGCGCGCCGCCGAGCGGAATTAGTTAGCGAGCAAATCAGGGGCGATTGTGGGATGGTGGCACTTTTATTCCACAAGGGAATGACAGTAGAAATGCTGGGAGACCAGTGGACAGGCACCACCCCCACCGACGAGCAGATAATACGGGCGCGCGAAATGGGAGTACTTGCCATCGTCAACACCCCGCACGAGGTGGTTGTCAGTGGAACATCTGATCAGCTTACACGATACCTTGATGGACTTCCGCAACGCGGAGTGCGGCGTGTGCCCCTCGCTACCAAAATCCCATTCCATACCGCACACTTGCGCGGAGTCGCGGACGAATTGAGCGACTTTGTTCGCGGTTGTGTGCGCGGGGCGCAAAAGGTGCCCGTGGTACTGAACGTGACGGGCGAGATCAGCACCAGTGCTGAGACGAGCATCGAGAATGCTATTCGTGGCAACTACGAGATGGTGAGGTGGTGGTCTTCATTACAGAGATTGGATGGAGAGGTGGAGGAGATGGTGAACATTGGTCCAGGTAACGTCCTTGATGGTTTTTTACGGAGAACAAAATGGAGGAGATAACCAACGTTTTGTGGCCTGATGACGAGTTAAAAACGGAATTTTTTATCGCACCTACTCCGATAGAGTCAATGATTATGAGTCAAGAAGTATTAACGTTGAAGAGGAAAATAGATCAAGCTTGCAGAGTTGTAAGCAGTTGTACATAAGAAGGAAGAGATAGGTGAGACATATAGATGAAGCCTTAATATTGAAGATACTTGATTGTAGATACCAGATTATTATCAGTGGATCAAGATCAGGTGCAGATCACAACAGGAGAGTAATGAAAAATTGATGGAGTTCGAAAAATCATACAAGTAGAGTGCCTACTCCGGCTTCATCTAGACCTAATTCTCAACATTTATCACCATCTCCCTTTCGTTGTCCCATTTCTTCGCTTCTATTCTTTCCGAGTCAAACTCTTTTTTGTACTTTTTCAATTTCCAATTTCACGTGCCCTATATAAATGCAGCAGAAGTCCAATTAATTTCCAGCCAACATGCCTGCACAACTCATCGACGGCAAGGCCATTGCCTTGCAGATCCGTTCCAAAATCCACGCTGAGATCGACCAGATCCAGCTGAAGCATGCCGACTTCAAGCCTAAGTTGAGCATCATCCAGGTTGGCGACCGCGCCGACTCGCTGACCTACGTTAGAATGAAGTTGAAGGCCGCCGAGGAGGCTTCCATCGAGTGCGAGATTATCAAGTTGTCTGAGTCCATCACCGAGTTCGAGCTTTTGAACGAGGTTAAGCGCTTGAACGACTCGTTGTCTGTTGACGGTATTCTCGTCCAGTTGCCTTTGCCTGCTCACATTGACGAGGCTAAGGTTACTTCTGCCGTTTTGGCCTCCAAGGACGTCGACGGTTTCGGACCTTACAACGTGGGCGAGTTGTCCAAAAAGGGTGGTGAGCCAAACTTCTTACCATGCACTCCAAAGGGTATTATGGAGTTGTTGAACGTGTCCAACGTTCCAGTCTCTGGTGCTAACGCTGTTGTCTTGGGTAGATCCGACATTGTCGGTAAGCCAATTGCTCAGTTGTTGACTAAGGCCAATGCCACTGTCACCACCTTGCACTCTCAGACCCCACAGAAGCAGCTTGAGCTCTTCCTCTCGCAGGCCGACATCGTTGTCGTGGCCATCGGCAAGCCAGCGTTTGTCAAGGGCGAGTGGTTGAAGGAGGGTGCTGTTGTCATTGATGTTGGTACCAACTTCGTTGACGATGCTACCAAGAAGTCTGGCTCCCGTATGGTTGGAGACGTCGACTTCGAGTCTGCTAAGGCCAAGTCTTCTTTGATTACCCCAGTTCCAGGTGGAGTGGGTCCAATGACCGTCGCTTGTCTCTTGGACAACGTCGTTATTGCCGCAAAGAAGCACTACGCACAGAACAACCAGACCCCAAAGTTCACCAACCCTTTGAAGTTGAACTTGCAAAAGCCCGTCCCTTCCGACTTTGAGATCTCCAGAGCTCAACAGCCAAAGAAGATCACCGACGTCGCGCTCGAAGCTGGTATCTTGGACGCTGAGTTGGAGCCTTACGGAGCTTACAAGGCCAAGGTCTCCCTCAACCTTCTCAAGCGTTTGGAGAACAAGCGTAACGGTAAGTACGTCTTGGTCACTGGTATCACCCCAACTCCTCTCGGTGAGGGTAAGTCCACCACCACTGTTGGATTGGCCCAGGCCCTCGGTGCTCACTTGGGTAAGAACGTTTTTGCCAACGTCAGACAGCCTTCTATGGGTCCTACCTTTGGTATCAAGGGTGGTGCTGCTGGTGGTGGATACTCCCAGGTCATTCCTATGGATGAGTTCAACATGCACGTCACTGGTGACATCCACGCCATTACCATGGCTAACAACTTGTTGGCTGCTGCCATCGACACCAGAATGTTCCACGAGAACACCCAGAAGGACGGCCCATTGTACAAGAGATTGGTGCCAGCCAAGAAGGGTGGCCGTAAGTTCTCTCCTTCCATGTTGAGAAGATTGAAGAAGTTGGGTATCGACAAGACTAACCCAGATGACTTGACTGAGGAGGAGATCACCCAGTTTGCTCGTTTGGACATCGACCCTGAAACCATCACCTGGAGAAGAGTCGTCGACTGTAACGATAGATTCTTGAGAGGAATCACCGTGGGTGAGGCTCCAACTGAGAAGGGCCACACCAGAAAGACCGGTTTCGACATCACTGTCGCTTCCGAGTGTATGGCCATCTTGGCTTTGGCCAACGACTTGGACGACATGCGTGAGAGATTGGGTAACATGGTCGTTGCCTCTTCTAAGGCTGGTGTTCCTATCACTGCTGAGGACATTGGCTGTGCCGGTGCCTTGACTGCATTGTTGAAGGACGCCATCAAGCCAAACGTCATGCAGACCTTGGAGGGTACTCCAGTCTTCGTTCACGCTGGTCCTTTCGCCAACATTTCCATTGGTGCTTCGTCCATTTTGGCCGACAAGATGGCTCTTAAGTTGGCTGGTACTTCTTCTGACTTGTCGGAGGAGGACAGAAGGGACCAGGAGGGTTACGTCGTTACCGAGGCCGGTTTCGACTTCACCATGGGTGGTGAGAGATTCATCAACATCAAGTGCAGATCGTCCGGTTTGGTCCCAGATGTTGTTGTCATCGTCGCCACTGTTCGTGCTTTGAAGGTCCACGGTGGTGGTCCTGAGGTCAAGGCCGGTGCTCCATTGGCTGCTGCTTACACTGAGGAGAACACCGAGTTGTTGAAGGTGGGATGTGCCAACTTGGCCAAGCACATTGCTAACGCCAAGCTGTACGGTTTGCCAGTTGTTGTTGCCATCAACAAGATGTCCTCCGACTCTGATGCCGAGCACCAGATCATTAAGGAGGCTTCTTTGGAGGCTGGTGCTGCTGATGCCATCGTGTCCAACCACTGGGAAGAGGGTGGTAAGGGTGCCGTCGACTTGGCCCACGGTGTCATTGAGGCTGCTAACTCCATCGACAGAGACTTCAAGTTCTTGTACGATGCAGAGGGACCATCTGTCGAGGACAAGATTGCCACCATCGCCAGAGAAATGTACGGTGCTTCCGAGGTTGAGTTCTCTCCAGAGGCTCAGAAGAAGATTGACACCTACACTGCTCAGGGTTTCGGCAACTTGCCAATCTGTATCGCCAAGACTCAGTACTCTTTGTCTCACGATGCTGCCTTGAAGGGTGTTCCTACCGGCTTCAAGTTCCCTATCAGGGACGTCAGAGCCTCGATTGGTGCTGGTTACTTGTACGCTTTGGCTGCCGAGATCCAGACCATTCCAGGTTTGCCTACCCACTGTGGTTTCATGAACGTCGAGGTCAACAAGGACGGAGAAATTGACGGGTTGTTCTAAGGAATGACGAACAGCCTGCACTGTGAAGTTCAGCCTGTAACTGTTGTGAAGTTCAACACTTTATGATTACGAGTTTCAGTTCTTGGCCTAGCCTGTTTTTTTAAGTATGTATATAAGGTTTCAACACATGATAGAGGGATGATGTAGAAAGAAGACAATGGCTTGTAATTCTGGTCAATTTGTGTACCTTTTTTACATGCTACCACGTTCTCACGATTTGTGCTATGACAATTCCTACCAGCCCTAAATATTACCATTTTCTCGACTTATACTGCTACATTATATCATAATCGCTACCAAATCCCAGAATTACTCTCGATCCCTTTGTAGTCAAGTAACTACCTCTTTCTAGTATCATACTATCTCTTTCCTCTTTTGTCATTACCGTTCTTGCTATCGTTGTCTCACCCCTCCCTCCGGGTTTTTCCTGTCCACCCGGTGGGCACGTCACGTGACGTCCAAAATTTTCGACAAACCGATAAACCGAAAAAGGGGGGCAAGAAAAGAAGATCATCACAGCGTCTGCAATCCATTGCATCTAAACTACACATAGACACCATGATCAGCATTAGGCAAGCAGCCAGCGTGGGTCTTAGACGCATGGCGGGCGTTTCGGCAGCCAGATCGGCATTGTCGGCCTCCAGGTCGATGAGCTCGAGAGTCGCTTTCGCGAGACCTGTTGTGAATAGACACACCAGATCCGCTACTCCATACACCATCAAGCATTACAGTGTTCTCTCCTCATCGCCAGAACCCACCGTATACGACTACAAAGGCATTAAGAAGATCGCCTCGGACCCGGCAAGTTTCCCAGAGACCGTGCTCGTGGATGTTCGTGAGCCATTTGAGTTCAGTGAGGGCCACATTCCTGGCGCAATCAACATCCCTTTCAAGTCGTCGCCAGGCGCTTTGGACTTGTCTGCCGATGAGTTCCAGGACAACTTTGGTTTTGACAAGCCAGATGAGGCTAAGGAGTTAGTCTTCTACTGTTTGGGTGGTGTCAGATCCACTGCAGCAGCAGAATTGGCCGAGACCTTTGGTTACAAGAAGAGAGGTAACTACATTGGCTCTTGGGAAGACTGGGTCCAGCACGAGAACCAGCCTGCAAACTAGAGGCGCATTTGAAATTGGTCAGAACTACCCATGCTAGAGTGTCTCTCTCACTATCCATGCAAGTGTCTCACTCTGTTTATGATTACCCATGATCACTATTCATGACTACCCATGCTAGAGTGTCTCACTCAATAGCGTCACACTCCGCTGTTCATAATTGTTACCCTGTATATGTATGAGTTCAATCACCAATGATCCTCTTTGATAAGAATGTAGCTGCAGACGAGAAATGCACAAATTTTGTGAGAAAACAATACAACCGTTTGCCCGAAATCGCTACGGTATACTCCTAACGTAAAATGGAAATTGGTTCAACAGTACCAGTACATAGACAATGCCTACTTGATCCCATTATCCATACTGCAAACTCATCTCCCTCAAGCAATGATCGCTTATCTTTGCTGATGATGTGGTTACGAGCGCGCGCCCAAAAATGATGGATTTTGCGGAACCTAGTTACAACTTAGATCGAGATCATCTAGGGTTCTCAGACCTGCAGAAAAGAAAATTACTGTATCAATGCGCATTTATCTATTATTACTCGTGCTTATTACTTTCGTGTGATTCCTTTATGCTAATTACCCTGATTGAATTCCATTCTCTTGAATTCCTTACCCAAACGCTTTTTGCGCTTACGCTCCATGACCTTCTCTCTCTGTGTACCCTTCATGGAGTCGTACTTGGCCTTTTGGATCAACCTGCGCTGTTCCGACTTCTTCAAGAAGTATGAGTTCACCTGCTTTCCACTGTGGACATTCTCCATCTGCTTCTTTTTGTGCTCAGCCAAGATGCGTGACTCAAAGTCCTTGTTCTTCATGGCATCCACACGAGATTTAAGCGACTGGAGGCGGAGTTTGAGGTCGCTGACCTCACCTTCGTTCAAGAGCTCCGACGACTTCTTGTCTTTCAAGATGCGTTCCATCTCCCCAATCTCCTTATTTCTGTACTCGTCCAAAAATGCATAGTTCTTTCTCGTCTTCGACAAGTCGGCCTTACCGTATGCAGCATCGAATCTAATGTCGACATGAGTGTCATCACGGAGCTTGAGTCCAGGGATCTCTCTGATAACTGACACTGGTTTCTTCGAAGACGACTCGGCAGGAGCATGCTTGTTCTTCTTAGATTGCAATTGCTTGCGTGGGCCCTTGCGCGCTGTGGTCTCCTCAGGCGGTCCATCGGAGTCGGAACTGTCGGAGTCGTCAGACTGTTCTTGCTCGTCATTTCTTTGTCTCCGCAATTTCTCTTGTGCCGAGCTAAGGGCTCCGAAGGAAATAGTTGATAACTCGTCGTCGTGATCGTCGGCGTCTCTCAGCCTCTTTCTAGAATTGCGTTTGCCACCATCGTCCTTGAACGATGGCCGTATTACCTTGGGGCGAGCCATGATTCTCTTATTTAGTGATGCGCATCGCAAAAATCAAAAAAATTTAAACGGTAAATAGCCTGTCAACCTTACATAATAGCAATATCGGCAATTACGTAAGCACTGACAAAGAATCAAGGTCCAATCAACGGTGGGCGACCCGGAGGTCAATTCAGAGCCGATGCTGCCCGCGTTCCCCTCATTAACCTCGGGCCTGTTGCACGCCCATCGCAATTGCTGATTGGTCTTGGAATAATACTAGCGAACACCAATACCTGGCCATTGGAGCCTATAGGAGTGCGCTAGTCGTCACCCGGGCAGGAAATGTCCGTCCGAGGCCCGATTCTTCCACTGTTTTTTGACAATCCCCTCGTGCTCATTTTTTCACAACAAATTTTTTCCCTATCCCCTGCCGTAAAGTTGCGAACAAACACGATTTAACAACACATTCTTTTTAGTATCATCAAGAAAGAAACCCACAATGTTGTCGAGAACCATTGCCCGTGCATCAAGAGTAAGTAAAGAACCTACAGGGAGGTCGATCCGCACCGACCAGGCCCTTGGATCGTCGAAGTTGGCCGGCAATACACGGCAACACACCGAAGCGGGACTTTTCGGTGTGTCAATTCCACCAACATCGAACCGGACGAAAGACGACCTTTCCAATTGATCAATACTAACTTCGAACAGACCCAGAAGAGATTCTTGTCTTTACATGAATACCGTTCCGCCGCCCTTCTCAAGTCTTACGGTGTCGGTATTCCAAACGGTGCTGCTGCCACCACCGCACAAGGTGCTTACGACGCTGCCAAGTCTCTCGGTACCGACGAGATGGTGATCAAGGCCCAGGCTTTGACTGGTGGTCGTGGTAAGGGTCACTTTGACTCTGGTTTGCAGGGTGGTGTTAAGATGATCTCCACTGCTGAGGAGGCCAAGGACTTGGCAGAGCAGATGTTGGGCCACAAGATCATCACCAAGCAGACTGGTGCCGCCGGTAAGGAGGTCACTGCTGTCTACGTCGTCGAGAGAAGAGACGCCCGCACTGAGGCTTACTTGGCCATCTTGATGGACAGAGCCACTCAGTTGCCAGTCATTGTTGCTTCTTCCCAGGGTGGTATGGACATCGAGGGTGTCGCCGCTAAGGACCCAGATGCCATCAAGTCCTTCCCAGTTAGCTTGGACGAGGGTGTCACCGACAAGTTGGCCACCGAGATTGCCGGCGAGTTGGGCTACACCGATGAGGCCATCCCAGAGGCTGCCAAGACCATCCAGAACTTGTACAAGGTCTTCAGCGAGCGCGACTGTACCCAGGTCGAGATCAACCCATTGTCTGAGACCCCAGACCACAAGGTCTTGGCCATGGACGCCAAGTTGGGTTTCGATGACAACGCCAGCTTCCGTCAGAAGGAGGTCTTCTCTTGGAGAGACACCACCCAGGAGGACCCACAGGAAGTCGAGGCTGCTGAGTACGGCTTGAACTTCATCAAGTTGGACGGTAACATTGCCAACATCGTTAACGGTGCTGGTTTGGCTATGGCCACCATGGACATCATCAAGTTGTACGGTGGTGAGCCAGCTAACTTCTTGGACTGTGGTGGTACCGCTACCCCAGAGACCATCGAGAAGGCTTTCGAGTTGATCTTGTCCGACAAGAAGGTCAACGGTATCTTCGTTAACATCTTCGGTGGTATCGTGAGATGTGACTACGTTGCCCAGGGTTTGATCGCCGCTACCAAGAACTTCAACTTGGACATCCCAGTTGTCGTCAGATTGCAGGGTACCAACATGGAGCAGGCCAAGGAGATGATTGACAACTCCGGCTTGAAGTTGTTCTACTACGCCGACTTGGACCCAGCTGCCGAGAAGATCGTCCTGTTGTGCCCACCATCTTAAATAGTGGACTAAAACATATTCCCGCTAAATAAACAAATGAATGGACTGATGTAGAAAGGTCAACGTACTAAGAAAGACAATATCCAGCTCAATTGTTCCATTGCAATTACTCAATTGCTCTACTCCAATTGTTCTATCTGAATGTTGGTTCTCTTTTTTGCTTACCAATTTCTGACCAATTTTGTTGCCACCAAAAACGAATCCTCAAATCCACTTTTCAACCTAGTACACAACACAAGATGTTCTTAACCAGAAGTGAGTACGACCGTGGTGTGAGTACATTCTCGCCCGAAGGAAGATTGTTCCAGGTCGAATACTCCCTCGAAGCTATCAAATTGGGATCCACCGCCATCGGTATCTCCACCAGCGAAGGTGTTATTTTGGGTGTTGAAAAGAGAGTGACGTCGTCTCTCCTCGAAAGTTCCTCTATTGAGAAGATTGTGGAGATCGACAAACACATAGGTTGTGCAATGTCAGGATTGACTGCGGACGCTAGATCCATGATTGACCACGCTCGTGTTTCCTCCCTTACACACAACTTGTACTACGACGAGGAAATACAAGTGGAAAGCTTGACACAGAGTGTCTGTGACTTGGCCCTCAGATTCGGTGAGGGTGCTGGTGGTGAAAAGAGATTGATGTCGAGACCATTTGGTGTTGCATTGTTGATTGCTGGTGTGGACAAGGACAAGGGTCCTCAGTTGTACCACGCTGAGCCATCCGGAACCTTCTACAGATACGACGCCAAGGCTATTGGCTCCGGTTCTGAAGGTGCACAGTCAGAATTGCAAAATGAATATCACAAGTCCTTGACCTTGAAGGAGGCTGAATTGTTGGCATTGAAGATCTTGAAGCAGGTCATGGAGGAGAAGTTGGACTGCAGAAACGCTCAGTTGGCCAGCGTCACTACAGAGGGTGGCTTTCAGATCTACAGCGACGAGAAGACCGACGCTATCATCAAGGAATTGAATGAACAGAGTGTGGAAGAGGAGACCTGAGGTAGAGTTAGAATCAACGAAAACGTGAAACGCCGTAGAAATTTAATAAACCCATGCTGCTTTCTTACAATATTTCTTCCAGTCTATATTACAATCTAATTTACACAAATATCGTCTCTGCTCGCTTCCTAGCCCTCTTGTTCTGGGAAACACTTCTCCAAACTTTCACTCAACAGTAAAATCTTTTTGTTCTCCACCTCTCCAAATGCCTTCAACGTCACGATAAACTCTGTCAAAGAGTCCCCGAAAATCTCATAGTGGTCCTTGAGTGAAGAGTTTAAGTTCTGATATCTTGTCTCTATCAGCTCGTCATCCATAGCCTTGTCCACAAACTTCTCTGGATAATCGGCGGAAAATTTCTCAAACAAGTCATGACTACTTAAGATCAACACTTTCTTCAAACGGTTCAAGTAGTTGTTAAACGAGATGATCATATCAAACATGTTCTTCAAAACATTGAGCAAATCAGGCTTCGTGATCAACGAATCGTTAATCAATGTGTTCAAGAATTCGTTCATACTCAGGATCAAGTGTTCCACAATCAAAACATCATCCTTCTTACTGTGTCCGTTCTCGATGTTACGTTGGTACATGCTCTTGCTCCTACCGACCATCTGCATGCGTCTGTTGAAAATGTTGTTGATATTGTTCTTTTGCCCAGCGTAGTTGTTTACGGAGCTAGTTTCATGGTTGATATCCGAGCCCAACTGCTCTTCCCGAAGACTCGCCTGCATGGCCGTAAGCTTTTTCTCAAGCTTGAGGTAGTTGTGATCGACCACATCATAGTTCAAGTAGATCTGAAGCTCATTGAGGAAGTCACGCATGCGCTTGTGGAGAATCCGGCACCTCAAAATCCATTTCTTGATTCTTGGATCGAAGCGGCGATATTTCCATACAGCGGAATGGTTAATATCTTTCCAGGTGGTGTCGTTGAACTTTGCTATGAACTTGACCACCATCTGTAACTTGAACATGAGCTCGTAGTGGTATGACAATTCACGGTTAACAATTAAGTTAAGAGGGAAAGGTAAGTCGATAGAAAGATCAAGACTTGCTATGACATAGTCGTCAGAGTGGTTGCGATCATAACCATCGTGACGGTTTGAATCTGCTGAAGGTGGTATCAGCAGCTTTTGAAGCGCGCTGTTCAAAAATGCATTGAATCCGGCTTCAGGGTTGAGCATCTCGTCTGTATCAAAGGTTTGCACATTCATGATTTCCTTCGCAACTTCGTAAAAGTTTGACGTGGAGATCAGGAAGTTCTCGTTGTTGTGAACAATATCTGCAATAGTAGTTGCTGTGTCAGTTGAGGAGCGCGCAAAGCACTCATTGAACAGTTTCTTTAACTTGTGCACCGAAATAGCCTGCCTATTGCGTTTCAAGTCATAAAACGACTTACTCAAGAAGTTGTCCACCTGGAAAGAATTGCTGAAGAGGAAAATACTTTGAAAATTCCTCACCAAATCCGGGAGGTTATAACCTTCGAAGAGCAACTTCAAAAGGAGCTTGTTCGCACGTCTGTAGAATTCAGTAATCTTCAATTCAAAATCCAGCGAGTAGATCTTTGTTATTGGTTTGATGATCTCACCAAGCGCGTTGAAGTTACGAAGGCCAGTGCACTTCTTGAAAACGTTCAAGTACTTACCTGTACTCAAGACCTTGTTCTGAATATCCACCTCTAGAAACTGATCTATCAATCCATCCGACCTGATAACGAAAAGTTCGTTCCAGTAATGCTCGCCCTTTGAGTTGAAAATATCAAGAAGGTTTGAGGGCACCTTCTTTTCCTTCACCATGAATTCGTCGAATTGATCATCGATATCACCGTTGATTAACCAGTCGTTCAACATTTGCAAGTAGTTCTTGCTGATGGATTCGAACAACTCTATTAAAAACTCCAGCGAAACAAGATCTCCCTTGTACTTTGTAATCCGGCGCTGCACCATTTGCAATACAAGCCCACCCTTACAACACTCCAAGCTCTCGCTGTTCGTTTCCATCATGAAGTTTGCTCCCAGCAGGAGCGTGTGGCGCACATCAGAGAGAAAGTTCTCATCCGACATGAGGTTTGGGTTTGCAGAATTGGTGCGCTCCTCTGCAGCTTTCAACTGCCGCACGAGAGAAGTTTCGTGTACCTCTATGACAATCTCATACAAGTGAACGAGCTTGTTTGAGACTTCTTGATTGAGAATGGTCTCAAGGAGGTTCAAATTGAACTTTGCGTTGAAGTTGAAGTCATCTTCTATTTTTACTATGACCTTTTGATATTGTATGAGGAATTCCAGAATGCAAAAGCAAAGGTTTTGCACAACTGTCCCGTGGTTTTTGTCGTCGTAGTACTCCACGAATGCAAGCAAGCCCGAATAGTACTTGCCGTATCGTATCAACTTTTTCGTTATACTTTTCAAACTGATGTCCAAGTGCTTCGCAATCTTGAAATCTGGGCCCTCTATTCGTTGATCAATGTCGTCGGTCGCGTATTTGTCGCTGTATCTGATGTAGCATCCTTCGTATCCCAAAAGGGAGAAGAGTAAGTCCTTTATTATGAGTCCCTGTTGCACTTTGAGGTCGTGCACATCGCTTAGCGGGAATGGGCGTATTCGGTGTCTAAATGTTCCCTGTGTGCAAGCGTGTAACATATTTGGAGTATCCGTGAGGAAAATGCGGTCGGGCGGTATGGATTCCGGACCCGCTGAACTTGGGCCTATTCCCACATACTGAGAATTGAACGAAGTGTTCATTGGTTCATCTATGTGTTTTGACTTGTTTTTTTGGGCTGGTGTTTGTTTTTTGGTGTCGCGCCGGTACTGCAGGTAATTTTGTGGAGTGCCTATAAGCGAAAATTAGACACACTATAAGTAGAAGCACTGGTAATAAGGACTATAAAGTACGATACAAGATCAAGTTATCTATGTTCATAGTAGATAATTCATGGATTATATCAATGTATACAGGGGATAATTCATGGATAATATCAAGTTAGCTATGATAATTTATGGATATTACCAAGTTAGCTATAATTCATGGAATACCAAGTTAGCTATATAAAGGATATATCAAATAACTGTTAATACTTTTATAATTCCTTCACATAATCCACTCTTCATCGTCGCTCCCTATATCCAACTCTTCCATCAACCGCTCCGAAGCTAACTCAGCTTCTTCTTGTACCTTGGCCAAACCTGAAACCTCTTCCAAGTACTTGGGGTTGTCGAGGCACTCTTTGATGAAGTCCCATCCCTCGGCTTGGTAACGGTGCAAGACTAAATCAGAGCACGCGGAACAGTGCTTGTAGTTTGGAACGTAGAGCTTGCTTTGTTGGAAGTTATTCAAAAAGCCACGAATCTGGTGGGGAACTTCACCAAACTGAGATCCGTCTCCAGCAGGTGCGAACTTCTTAGCAGGATGTTGAAGAACACTCACGAAGAGCTCAACAGCCAACGAGGACGCCATGAGTGCACCACCAGGGCGGGTCACAGTGCACATTTGATCCAATGTGCGGTCCAGAAGGGAATTATTAGGTGCAACAACATCGTTACAATAGTAACATCCTGGACGCGTTTCAGTTTCTTCCGACAGCTTCGCGCTGTTCAATTGCCTGTTTCCATGTCTCATCACAAGATAACTATCAAATCCTAGCGCAGCATTGATGACCAACTTGCCCTTGGCATTTCCCAACAACGTGGGGAGCCATCTGCTCTCTCTCAGGTCCATCAATAAGAAGATGACGTCATGCTCGTCGAACAACTTGCAAATGAGTTCATAGCTCGCGAAATCTTCCTCTGTTGCGGGATGCCCTGCCATTGGAACGGAAATGTTGTGTCCTGTTGCATCCACTCCGGGGAATACTTCCTTCAAAGCTTCAGCAGCCCTTGTTGCTTTGTATGCACCTTTTCCATCGTCGCTGAAACAGTCATTGAACGCATATAAAGGCTGCCTCACAGGGTTTGAGTAAGAAACGCGCCCGTTGTCGACGAAGGTAATTTTCCTAACGCCCCAGCCCATGAGACAACGCGAGACATAACTTCCAAGAGTTCCTGCTCCAAGGAGTAAAGCGCGTTGATCCTGAATTGAGTCCAAGTCTAGCTCCGGCATGATACGCCATTTCATCAACTTCAAGTTGAGATCCACTGCTTGGGATGCAAGTTGCTGAGGGTCAATCAACAGTCCAAGGTCTGCGATTTTCGGAGAGAGCTTACCTTGGCTTGTCTTCTCCCAACCTACCACTTTGAGAGTGGATTTGTCAAACGACGAGTCGAGTTCGAGCTCATATTCCACTGAGGTCCCATCCACTCGATAATCTACCACCACAATACTCGTTATGTCATTGAATGCGAGATAGTAAAGGTAGTTCCGCAAGTGGTAAGATGGGGCCTTACCGAGACAACCGTCTATGAAAAGGTACTTTTTTGCATTCTCAAGGGGTACAATTTTGTCGTCGGTATCTAATCCCGTGAACCGCGTGTCCCCGCTTAACCATCCATCATCGCCGGTGATAGTTCCACTGAAGGGCCGCGATGATTTCACATTCCATTGCGAGTGCAAGTTTGGATGTGCGACCCAGTAGTAGAATTTGTACTTCTTGAGATCTGAGTAGCTCAAGATGTAAAAGTCATTCAATCTGTCTACTTTGCCTTGCCGTATATTCTCAAGTATCTCTTCGCCCCAGGAATTGAGCAAGTCGGTCTTGTTCGTGTTCTTAAACTCTTCAATGGTGTTCACATTGACTATGTGACCATTGGCAAGGAGATTGTTACCCTCGTTCTCCTGGTACGAAGAGAAACTCTCGAAGTCCAAGTTCAAGGTCGGAGTAGTGTTGTGTTTTGTAAGACGCAGTGGCCGCGTTGCAAACCCTTGAATTGGACGTGCGCTCGTATCGAGCTTGAACTCATTGAGCTTCAAGTCAGAAAGACGTGAGAAGAACGACGACTCAATGAAAGTTTGGCCAGATATGTATTTGAGTGTTTCCATGGTGGCAATTGATCACAAAAAATTATCTAGTAGATAACAAATTTGTGATCTAAGCTTATAAATGATTTATAAGTACGCTTTTAATAACAACTACTAAAGCTCACTCAATGCCATTTTCTCCCTATATCTACATCTCTAATGATCGAACCTCTTTATCTCTAATGCTCCTCTACTTCCTAAGCTCTCCTCTACATCGTTCATGCTCAAACTTCCTCTATTGCTAATATACATTACCCGCTTAATCAGCCATTGGCTGGTCATCCAACGTCATGTCGTCCAACTCATCCAACAACTCATCAATACCAATTTCTGGAGCATCTTCGTCTTCGTCGATCTCGTCGTCGGTTTCGGCAACGTGGGCATGCTGGTTCTGGTGCTTGTAAAGATTGACGGTCTGTCTCAACTCCTCGTCTTCCTCCAATTCCTGCAAGAACATCTCGTAATCTCTCTCTGCACGCTCCTGTTCCTGTCTGGCCTGTCTGGAGTCGTCGTTTGCGACGATGTCGTTGTGTTCCTTCGCCATTCTCTTCAACTTCCATTGTCTGTTCTTCGACTTCTTCGACTTTCTTGGGTAGTGCTTCTTGACAAGCACCACGTCTGGCGTGTTGCTAGAATCGATTTCCTCCCACAAGTCCGAGTTCAAGTTACTGTTGGTCAAGTAGTAGCCGAGACACGAGTCACCAGGGTGGAGAATAGCTCCCAAGTGAGAACGAACGTAGTAGCTTTGGTCATTAGTACCCAAATCAGCAGCACGGCAAACCTCCACATCGGCCAACACATGCTTACCGCGAATCTCACCAGTTGGCTCGACATCGAGAACAACAAACTCCACCATTTGAGTGGCATCGAGAAGCGATGGGAATGGTGCACGCCAGTACATTGGTGCGGCCAAGTCGGCAATCTGCAAAGTGTTGACGTCTATGAACTGAATGCTGTTGGAAATCTTGGAACAAAGCACGAGGCGCGAGATGTTACCCATGGAGTGAGCCAACTTCTTTGGCAAAACGACTAAGTCATCACGACAGATTGGAGCAATCTCGACGGAGTAAGAGAACTTGTATGTGGAGTTACCGGACTGGGTGTCGACACTGATCAACTCTTCAGACTTTTTAGCTTTCACTGGAGCAACTGCCGCAAGGAAGTCCAACATCTTCACGGCGTGGTTCTTTTGGGAATAGAAGAAATCCAAACCATTCTTAGATTCCTTAATAGAGATGGTGTCAACGTGTGCATTGTGCTTCAAGATCAACTGTTCGAGGTAAAGGAAAGTTCTCTTGTGTGCAACCTTCTGTCTGATCTGAACAGTGGCCTTCCAGGTGTTCGCAGTGTACGACTTCGCACAGTCTGGACACTGCATGGCAATAACGGTGAACTCAACCTCAAAAGTCTGCTGAACAATGGCGTTGGCCATGGCTTCACCTTGGACGGTGATCTTCACACGAATACGGCGCGAGTGAGGTTCGGTCCAGATAAACGATGCATCCACTAAACGGACCTTATTTAAACCTTTCAAACGCCTTAAACAAAGCGCGAGTAACTCTCTCAGTTCGAGGTCTGCTTTGATCCACTGCTGTGGAGGTTGGAGGAAACGTTCACAGTTTCTGCAGAAAGACACATTTGCTTCACGAGGAATACCTTCTGTGATATCCACATTCATCTTGATACAGTCATAACATTCCACAAGTCCAAGAGACCCATCAATGGGCACACCACAGGAGTAACAGAGGACGGTACCTCCGACCTGCTGCCCGTGGGTATGATTCAACTGCGTGTAATTAGACATGCTGCTTTGTAATGTAAATTTTTTGCCATCTCTTGTATCCGATGAGATATCTGATTATGTAAGGAGTCCCTTCTTTTTTGCTTATGTAACGGCCTTACATAACATTTCAGTTTTTCTTACATAACGGAGTTTGGTGGAAATTCCAACAACAACCATGGTGGACAGGAAGCGTTCGGTCAAGATTGAAGACGACGACGAGGAAGACAATATGCCCTTGTTGAAGAAGGTGAAGGTGGAGCGTGATACAAAGGTGAAGGATGAGGACGAAGAAGAGGAAGACGACGATGAAGAAGAGGACGAGGAAGAAGAAATGCCCGACCTTAACGATGATGAAGATGAAGACGCTGAGGATAACGACGACGATGACGATGATGACGACGACAATGACGATAAAACTAAGAAGGATGAAAAGGTAAAGACAGAATTGAAGGAAGAAGATTCAGGAGATCAAAAGGATGGCGACGATGAGAAGAAAGACGACGAGGAAGAAGAAGACGAGGAAGACGAAGACGATGCTGAAGAAGAACGCAAGCGTATTACTACTTTCAATTTCGATGGTGTATCGTACTCATTTAAGGAGCGTCCTTCAGTAATTGAAGAGAAGGAAGGTAAAATCGAGTTCCGTGTGGTGAACAACGATAACACACGTGAAAACTTGATTGTGGTGACAGGTTTAAAGAACATCTTCCAGAAGCAACTTCCAGAAATGCCGCGTGAATATATTGCACGTTTAGTGTATGATCGTTCTCATATTTCAATGGCTGTGGTACGAAAGCCTCTCACAGTGGTGGGTGGAATCACCATCCGTCCCTTTGCCAGTCGTGGGTTTGCAGAAATCGTTTTCTGTGCTATTTCATCAACAGAGCAAGTGCGTGGTTATGGTGCACACTTGATGAATCACTTAAAGGACTATGTACGTGCTACATTACCAGTCAAGTACTTTTTGACCTATGCCGATAACTACGCCATTGGATACTTCAAGAAGCAGGGCTTCACGAAGGACATAACGCTCGATAAGTCTGTCTGGATGGGATATATCAAGGATTATGAAGGAGGTACTCTAATGCAATGCACAATGCTTCCACTGCGGTTGCGGTATCTTGATCTGGGAAAGATTCTTCTTCTCCAAAAAGCGCTGATTGAAAAGAAGATCAAGTTTAGGTCACAGTCTCATGTGGTACGGCCTGGAATCCAGGCTTTCAAAAAAGAAGGAAAGGTCAATCTTGACCCATCAGAAATCCCAGGGTTACTCGAGGCTGGATGGCTGGAGGAAATGGATAAGCTTGCGCAAAAGCCAAAACGTGGTCCACACTACAACTTTATGGTGAGCTTGTTTTCAGAGCTTAGCAACCATCCATCGGCTTGGCCCTTTGCAATTCCGGTCAATAAGGACGAAGTCTTTGACTACTACGAGGTCATCAAAGAGCCTATGGATTTATCTACTATGGAGCTGAAGTTGGAGAACGACAAATACGAGCTGTTCAGTCAATTCTTGTACGATGCTCGGTTAATCTTCAACAACTGTCGTTCTTATAACAGTGAACAAACAACATACTACAAGAACGCAAACAAGTTGGAGAAGTTCTTCAATGGTAAGATCAAAGACAGTCCGGATTACCTGCATTATTTAGATTCATAGTAATGACTGGAAAATAATAGAATGAATGATAGTAAGAGCCAGCTTAAGGTGAGCGTATCTAGCTTAAGTCTATAAAGCCTGAATATAATTTAAAATGAACGTTGTAGAATACTGCGAAATCTGACATTTTATCTTTTCGGTCTTTTGAAGTCCTTTTCGCACAAGCAACTTTAATCAAAAGTATGTCACCAACCGTATACTCCTACAAAGAGTCCATTGACGTGGCCAATTCCGTTGGTCAACTTGTCATTGACTTGCAAGACTCTGCCATTGCCAAGAATGGTTCCTTCAAGATCGCCTTGTCTGGAGGCTCCTTGGGTAAGGTTTTGAAGAAGGCCTTGATCGACAACCAACAAGTTGCACCAAAAGTCAAGTGGGACAAATGGGACGTTTACTTCAGTGACGAGCGTCTTGTTCCTTTGAGTCACCCAGATTCAAACTACGGTCTTTTCCACGAGATGGTGTTGGCAAACTTGCCTGCCGGCAGTGCTAAACCTAAGGTCAATACCATCGACGAAGACCTTTTGACAGGAAAGGATGGCTTGGTTGAAGGAGCGGACATTGCACAGGATAAGAAGATTGCTGAGGCATACGCTTCAAAGTTGCCAAAGGATGTGAAGTTGGACCTCATTTTGTTGGGTTGTGGTCCTGATGGTCACACTTGCTCGCTTTTCCCTGGCCATGCTTTGTTAAAGGAGAGATCTGAATTGATTTCGTACATCAGTGACTCCCCAAAGCCTCCTCCAAGAAGAATCACCTTCACCTTCCCAGTTTTGGAAAAGGCTACCGCAATTGCTTTCGTTGCAGAGGGTGCTGGTAAAGCTCCAATTTTACGTGAGATTTTCAACGACAAGGAGAGCAAGTTGCCATCGAAATTGGTTAACGAAATCGATGGAGTCAAGGTTTCTTGGTTCGTCGACGATTCTGCAATCACTGGAGTTGAGATTGTTCCTGCCAAGTACTAAAAGGATAAGATAGTAGACTATAAGAAGATATTGTGAGCAATTGAATATTTCACATTGCAGCTGTAGTAACTAATTCCAATTATCCTTTATTCTTTAAAATTCCGCTATCCTCTATTCACTACGTTCCTTCTATAACCATTCTATAAATTCATATTCATCTAAAAATTCACCCCATACCTTTGTTCGGACTACCAACAGTTTCCGTTTCCGTTTTTCCCAAACACAAAAAAGGCAATTGCTCTTCATAGGTTCAGAGATGGGTATGTACACGTTCAACAGAGTTTAGCTTATTCAGCAATTGTGGGCCACATTCTATGGCACATGTTAATTGATCGATTCGATAAATTTTGGAGCAGAAAAATACTGCACGACCAAGGGTTAGAGGCCACCACCAAGGATACTTACCACCCAATACCCTACGTTTTCTTCCAATTCGTCACCCATGAGCTCCTCGCTGAAGGACCACACTAGCAAGCTAATCTCCGAACTTGCGGACAGCAAACTAACCAATTTAGGAGTTGCATTATGGTTGTGCCCCAAGCACAACAGCCCCCTTTATGACAAGCTCACCACCTTGATGGGATCGTTGAACACACTTTTCCCTGGTCAACCTCCCAAATTTGAACCTCACATCACCATCACGACTAATATTTCTGTTGCTTTAGAGGATAAGGAAAAGATGCGCGACGATGTGGATCGGATCCTCTCGGCAAGTGCAATAGCCATAAGCTCATTGCCCAAGAATCACGAAGATTTAGTGTCTTTGGGTAAAGTCGGCAGCCAGCGCAACTACTTCCGCAAGTTGTACTTTGAAGTTGGCCGTGACCCTAATTTGATATCATTTGCGCGCATCATCAGGGAACTCTTTGTCATCTTGCCGCAGGACGTCGAGTTGGAGAACAAGAAACAGAACCCTCAATTGTACACCACTGACCATCACGGTAACATTGTGCGGAAAAAGTCCAAGAAGGGCCACTCACGCTCCCATTCGCGCTCCCAGCCTGAGGACCAGCCCGTCAAGTTTTTCGATACTACTGACATTAAGCGTGAGGCCCTGCTGAAAGCTGCGGAGTGGTCCAAAAACGAGTTTCAACCTCACCTTTCTTTGGCCTACAGCGACATCTACCCCATAGACAACGCTTTGTGGCGCACCATTAAAACCCGGATCCAAGACTACTTGAATATCGAGAACATAGACTTTCCAAAGGCAGACGTTTTGGGTTGGGACGGAGGAGTGTTGAAGTTGGTACTTTGTGAGGGTGACGTTGAAGACTGGGTCACCTTGGGAAGTGTTGATATACATTAGCTAGCGTAGCTGAACCTTATGATTTATGCGGGAGTACTGAAGAAAATGAGGGAATATATTAGAGGATATAGTTTCATCTACTTAATGTTTCACATAATAGTTTATAACCATCTGTTGTCATTTATCAATCTGATGTCATCTTTCATATATCAATCTGATGACATCTTTCATCTAATCTGATGACATCTTCCATTTATCAATTGTCATTTTATTAATCTTTTTCTTCTTCTACACTTATCATAATCATACTTCTATTCTTCACAACTTGTAAATTCTCCAGTTCAACCACAACCAAAATAATGCAAAGCATGCGAAAGAAATGCCGATGTTCAAGATAACCCACAAGTCAGGGTAGCGTGCTGGTGGGTCAAAGAAGAAGTCCACAATGTGGTACACCGACATGGCGAGGTAAGTTCCATTAATGATAATACTGTAAATCCAACCACGCTGAGTGCGCAACACCAACTTATGGCCAATGAGCCAGTTGATAAGTAAGTTGGTCACCATATACTGCAAACCCAATCCATCTTTCTTGAGCAATGGGTATAAGCTGAAACTTCCAACGTTGTTTACCCACTGGACAATATCAATCAAGCTTGGCTCAACCAAAAGGAGTAACAAGGAAGGAAGAAGCGGGATAAGAATAGTCTTCTCGTGGACCTGGTACGAAAACAAGTAGAATGAAAGCGAGTTTCCAGCGAATCCAAGGATCAACCCTGGAATGCGGTTTGTCTTCTTGCCATAGCGTAATTTATAGAACAAAACGGCATTCATAAAAAGAATTGATCCAACTGTAGTCAATAAAGCCAACTTTGACAACTGCAGGGAGTCCACTATCTCACGGTACTTGATTATGACGTTAGTTGTGCACCAGAAGTTCGCGACTTTATCTTCAAACAATCCTCTGTTGAAGGGGAAGACACGAATTAATATCTGTAGCAAATTCTTCGCTGGCTCTGCTGTAAGTGCAAATGGAAGCAAAATCACAAACGAAGTGGCAATAACCGTGAAGCCAACAGCAATAAGTTGAGCAAATGAACTGAGCTGAGACAAGATGTAAACAAAAATGAAGGTCGAGTAATACAATCCCATCTGCTTAAAGTTGATGCAGCATATGAACCATATACTGGCGCTGATATAGTTCTCCTTGATCAACTCAATCAAAGAGTAGACGAAAAAGCCCATCATCACAGAGTTGAATTGGAAATGGCCATGGTCGATCAAAACAAGGTGTGCCTGGTTAAGAATGATTAGAGAGACAATGATTTGGTCCATTCTCTTCAAACTGAAACGTTTGCCCATCAAATTAGAGATCGCCAAGACGGGTGGAATGTAAAAGATCAACTCACTCAACAAACTTGTGATTCTCATGAAAGATTTGACTTCGCTGGTTTCAATTCCACGCAGTGAGTTAAGGGCAAACCACTCGGGGTTGATGAAACTTCCAATCTGACCACACAAGTACAGGTGGTACGCGGTCAATGGAGGGTAGTCAAGTCCCCAGTACTGTAAGTCGAAAAAGTACCATTTGCTAATGGGGAGATGTATGGTCAATTCCATCCAGTGTCTCTGAGCCTCAAAATCACCATGTAATGGGGGCACTCCTTGACCCAGGAATCCACCAAGACCAACAGCAGCTCGGAGAATTATCGCTGTGAGTACGAGGATGTACCGTGCACCCCATTGATCTGGTGCTCTCTGGAAGTTATACAACAACTGAAACACTGGTGAGTGCTCAAATATGCTTCCGTCTTTGCTGGCTTCGTAGCTGGTAGCTTCGTTAGACAGAGACTTCTCGGGCTTCTTTAGCTTCGTTCTTCGTTTCGTTTTGGCCATACTGCTTGAACGTGTTTTTTTCACTCGAATACAACAAACACAACAAGAACTCTGGCAAGACTAAAACCTTCAATAATATGTGAACGCTCAACTCAGTTACTTGAATGAAAAGCGATTGTAAGTAAATACATGACACCCAGTGGTGTTAACAAGGAATTACGCTCATATTCCCGTCTGCACACAATTATCCATTCTTTCAACTCCACTGGTACACCACTCTTCTCAATATTTTTCAGTAAAGGCAACTTGTCCGAGTGGTTAAGGAGAAAGATTAGAAATCTTTTGGGCTTTGCCCGCGCAGGTTCGAATCCTGCAGTTGTCGATATTTTTATTTTTTTGACTGCAAAATTTAGAAGGACAATTCCTGACAAATGTCATAATCTGTTAAAAACAAAATCTGTACATTATTACAAAAAACGTCCATGGTCTATAAAACAATTTATATCTATAATCTATATTACACTAATTATCGGAGCCATACTTAAACTGCTGGTCGTCATGGACCCACTTGTTCTCATACAAGTACGTCAAGTATTCTCCCCAGAGCTTGTCAGACTTCTGTAAGAATTTCGCATCACCAACAAGAATCAAACCATACTTTGCACGGGTCAAGGCAACATTAAGTCTTCTCTCGTCTCTCAAGAAACCAATTGTGTTCTTGTTGTTAGATCTCACACATGACATGACCATAAAGTTTTTCTCTCTACCTTGGAATGCATCAATGGAAGCTATCATGATATCAGAAACAAGGTGAATGGTCACCGGCTTGGACTCGTTATAAAGATCTTCCTTATCAACTTCGATACGCAAAGTTTGCTTTGTTGGGTTGATAATGTCATCTTTCACGAGCTGAGCTGAGATCAAATCTCTTTGACCACTGTAAGGTGTAATGATTCCAATGTCTTCACGCTTCACATTTTTCTCCACAATCAACGAACGCACAACCTGAATAATTCTCTCAATTTCTTTCCTGTTCACGTATGTGCGGCCACCATCTTCACGCAACCTGTTGGAGATCGTAGACTCTGGTGCCGTTCCTTTGGTGTCCCAGAAGTATACAGGGTCCTCTGGAATCCCTGGAAGCTTTCTGTGCTCCGCGGTAATACCGTTGGATAACTTACCTTGGTAAAATCTTGCAATTGGGAACTCACTGATCTTAGGATGCATACGGTATTGTGTATCCAACATGTGCATATTGCGGTAAATTCCGTTGAGGAGAACTCTTTCAAACAATGACAAAGACAATTTCGGGATCAACGAGAAACAACTCAACTGCTTCTGGTCACCAACAAAGACGAACTTCTTAATTCCTGGCATGGCTAAAGGAATCAAAGTAGTTGGTTCAGAAGACTGCGTAGCTTCGTCCATAATAACAACCGGGCAACTTTTGATATTCTTCAATTGGGGCCCACCGGCAGAAACTGTAGTGGTGAAAATAACCTTGGCTTGAGCAACGAGCTGATCCGTAATCTCGATACGTTCGTTAAGATACTTCGCATATCCCTTAGGACCTAATTTCATAGTTCCGCGCTTCAAGTCATCGGCAGTGTCTTTGAATCTCTGGGCTAAGGAATCATAGGACTTGTGGTGCAAACAGATCGAGCTCAATGGGTGAGATCTAGGGTACTCCTTTTCTTTATCGGTTGCTGTGATTCTCAATAAATCCTTAGCATGTGTCTCCATCAACTTTTCAGCGATATTATCAACGGCAATATTAGACGATGCTACCACCAAAATTGGGTAGGTATTCAAGGAGTTTAATAACTGCAAAATGATCTCGAAGATAGTAGAAGTCTTACCAGTACCTGGAGGACCTTGAAGAACAGTAATGGCGTTATTCAAAACCGACTGAACGGCAACCTTTTGAGACAGGTTCAAATTCTGGGACGAAAAGTTGACGCGGTTGTCGAAAACAATCTGCTTAATAGGCTTCTTACCCAAAACCATATCCATAAACTTCTCATTGGTGAGAGTAGTCATAGCTTGGAAAACTCTCGTTGCAGGAGCAGAAGCTGGTAAAAGAGTCAAAGTGGAAGCATGTGCAGACTTTGGCAATGGCTTGTCATTCCAATCGTATAAGACAATAATCATTTCCATAACTGACTTCTTACGTGGTTGCTCCTGAATATCGGCAACATAACCATACCAAGCCTCAGTACCATTCAAAACCAAGAAGAACGATTGGTTTCTCGAAAACGGCTTTTTCTTCGCAGTTTTCAACTTGTCTGGAATATACAGTTGGGCAACGTCGTTCTTGGCATGAAGAGTAACTTTGAATTGGCCAGCCTTCTTGTTCTGATCCTGGTACCACTCTAAAAGTGCGTCTTGGTGAGTAAGTCTGGTGTTGTCTCCTGCCAAACTCTCTTCCACAAACATATTGAAGGAGATTTCGCGGAAGTACTCGTCCTTAGAATCATAAGTCAAACGCGGCTCCAACTTCGACTGCTCGGAAATAAAGCTTGACAATGTATACTCCTCTGGCTCAGGGGTTTGGTTCTTGGACTCTGGTCTCAGATTCTTGCCCTTTTCTTGAGTTGGGATTTTTTGGTTCTTACCCTTATCTTGAGGTGCCGCTTTCTTACCCTTGTCTTGAGAGGTCGGTTTCACATTCTTTCCCTTATCTTGAGAGGTCAGTTTCACGTTCTTTCCCTTATCTTGAGAGTTCAGCTTCACATTCTTGCTCTTATCTTGTGTATCCTTCTTCTTTCCATCATTTCCGTTCTTGTTGTTGCTTTTATTGTCCTTTTGAGGTACATCGCTCTTGACCTCATTCTCTGGCTTCTTTTGAGGGGCATTCTTTCCTTTTTCATTCTTAGGTTTGCTAGCCTTGTCTGCTTTCTTACCACTTGCGTTGTCTTTGACTGGCTTCGGATTGAAGTCTTGCTTTCCAGCTGTTTTCAGGTCATTCTTCTTAAAGTCTTTCTTTACTGGCTCCTTAGAAGGTCTATCATCTTTCTTTTTAAAGGTCGGAGTATTGGATCTCGGTGTTGGAGCCTTGGATCCCAGTGGAGAATTCAGATACGAAGATGGTTTCGAATTCCCTCTGGAGGAAGCAGGACTCCGAGAGCTACCAGGCAGTTTGAATGATTTTCCGCCTTTGCCCTTTGCACCCTTGGATTCTTTAGTAGCGAAGGGTAAGGTAGCACCTACGGCTTTCATCGTAGCACCAGACTTGAGTTCACTCATTCTCTCCTTATTTTCAAAGTAATGAGCTCTTCTTGCTTCCATATCGGCGGTGACTCTCTTTGGTTTTCTACTACGTCCCATTTTTCTCGATCTCTTTGGACCAGGCTTTGTAGACACGGTCTCCTTAAAACCAAGTAACTCTGTGAGGAACGTGTCATCGTGCTCGCTCACAAACTTTGCCTTCTTCTCGTGGTTTGGCAAGCACTTTTTACAAAATATCAAGGCGCCTTTGTTTGCCACATACAAGTTAGAATCAGCGTGGCATTCCTGGCACTCGATGTCTCTGAACTTGAAGTACGCTGGAGCTTTTGAGAAGAAGGCGCCATTCTCCAAAGTATACTGAGTGGAAGACTTTTCGTTGTTGTTTTCACAGTTCACACAAAGCAAAGACATATCAGAGAGGCCAAACCTCAAAATTTTCAATTGATGGATCACTTCATTTCCACAGTCTTCACAGCTTATAGTCTCCTCTAAAGGATTGAAAGCAACCGACTTGTGTCGCGTGGTCGATATATGCTTGCCTATGTCAGCAGCATTTAGCTCCTGAGAGCATGTCAAGCAGGTGTACTCAGACATGAGTTGTTGTAGATTTGATTTTTTTATCTGTAAATTTTTGGCAGCCAAATAGTGATGAAGGTTGAAAGGGTGGCAAATTTGGCAGTTTATGAGAACTGCTATGGAATTGAGTTGATAAACGTTTAATAGTGTTCGTATAAGAGGTGGACGGTAAGAGAAATTTGATGTTTTACATAGGGCAGTTTCAGCCGTTTACGTACCTTGTCAACACTTGAAACTGGCACATAGGATAAGGACAACGTCATTCAAATATCCATTCGTCAGATCATATCCTTGCTTCGCAAGCCGTTGTTTTTTGTTCATTTGCTTTATGATCACCCTTTCTTCGGAGTTTCACACATTTTGGCTGCAAAGTGCCCCGAAGTCTATCGAGGTACTTTACACACCACAATAAATATCAACGCTACCAAAACTCAGGCGACACTCCGTACACTTCCATTCCTCGATCAATAGGACAAGTGAGCTGTTCAGGGGCATTTTGGAAGAGAATTGGGTGAAGAAAGTATTGCACGTGCCAGGACTCAGTTGAGACAAGTAAAAAAGAGGCGGAAAATTTTTCAGAATCAAGCATCACTGGCACTAAATCAACATGTCTGACCAGAACTACAACCCAAACAAATTGGCTCAGGACTTCCTGAACGCCAATCTCGACGGTGGTGACCAGCAGCAGGAGTCTGCTCCTCAGTTCAACGCTGGTAACTCTCAATCGTTTGTGCCACAACAGCTGTACGGCCAGTACCAGGGTGGCTACCAGAACTATAACAACAGAGGCGGCTACCAAAACCAAAACTACAACAACCAAGGTGGATACCAGAACCAAGGTGGAAACCAGAACCAAGGTGGATACCAGAACTACAACCAGGGAGGTTACCAGAACTACAACAACCAAGGTGGATACCAGAACTACAACCAGGGGTACCAGAACTACAACCAAGGAGGTTACCAGAACTACAACCAGGGTTACCAAGCCTACAACCCAGCTGCTCAGCAGTCTCAGGGTATGTCATTGGCCGACTTCCAAAAGCAGAATGCTGCTTCTACCCCAGCTGCTCCAAAGACTAAGAAGGTCCTCAAGTTGGGTGGCTCTTCTGGTATTAAGTTAGCCAATGCCACCAAGAAGGAGGCTCCAAAGGAGGAGGCTAAGCCAGAGTCCAAGACTGAAGAGAAGCCAGCTGTGGCCACTAAGGAAGAAAAGCCAGCTGCTGAAGAATCTGCTCCAGCTCCAGTTAAGAAGGAATCTACTCCAACTCCAGCAAAGAAGGAGACTACTCCAGCTCCAGTTAAGGAATCCACTCCAGCCGCTGCTCCAGCCAAGAAGGAGAGCACTCCAGCTCCAGCTTCCAGTGACGCTCTTGCTAAGGAGCAAGAGGACGAGGTCGATGAGGAGGTTGTTAAGGATATGTTCGGTGGTAAGGACCACGTCTCGATCATCTTCATGGGTCACGTCGATGCTGGTAAGTCCACCATGGGTGGTAACATCTTGTACTTGACTGGTTCCGTTGACAAGCGTACTGTTGACAAGTACGAGAGAGAAGCCAAGGAGGCTGGTAGACAGGGTTGGTACTTGTCCTGGGTCATGGACACCAACAAGGAGGAGAGAAACGATGGTAAGACCATTGAGGTTGGTAAGGCTTACTTCGAGACTGAGAAGAGAAGATACACCATTTTGGATGCTCCAGGTCACAAGATGTACGTTTCCGAGATGATTGGTGGTGCTTCGCAAGCTGATGTCGGTATCTTGGTCATTTCTGCCAGAAAGGGTGAGTACGAAACCGGTTTCGAGAAGGGAGGTCAGACCAGAGAGCACGCTTTGTTGGCCAAGACCCAGGGTGTTAACAAGATTGTTGTTGTTGTCAACAAGATGGATGACCCTACTGTCGGCTGGTCCCAGGATCGTTACAAGGACTGTACCACCAAGTTGGGAGTGTTCTTGAAGGGTATTGGATATGCCAAGGAGGACATTATCTTCATGCCAGTTTCTGGTTACACTGGTGCTGGTTTGAAGGACAGAGTCGACCCTAAGGACTGTCCATGGTACACTGGCCCATCTTTGTTGGAGTTCTTGGATGACATGAAGACTGTCAACCGTAAGATCAACGGTCCATTCATGTTGCCAATTTCTGGTAAGATGAAGGACATGGGTACCATTGTCGAAGGTAAGATCGAGTCTGGTCACGTCAAGAAGAACGGTAACTTGTTGTTGATGCCTAATAAGACCAATGTCGAAGTCGTCAACATCTACAACGAGACCGAGCAAGAATGTGACGGTGCTTACTGTGGTGAGCAGGTGAGATTGAAGATCAAGGGTGTTGAAGAAGAAGACTTGGCTCCAGGTTACGTGTTGACCTCCGTCAAGAACCCAGTCAAGGTCGTCACAAGATTCGAGGCACAGATTGCCATTGTCGAGTTGAAGTCGATTTTGTCCAACGGTTTCTCCTGTGTCATGCACTTGCATACTGCCATTGAGGAGGTCAAGTTCATCGAGTTGAAGCACAAGTTGGAGAAGGGCACTAACAGAAAGTCCAAGAAGCCACCTGCATTCGCCAAGAAGGGTATGAAGATTATCGCCATCTTGGAGGCAAGCGAGGCTGTTTGCGCAGAGACATACAACGACTACCAGCAATTGGGTAGATTCACCTTGAGAGACCAGGGTACCACCATTGCCATCGGTAAGATCACCAAGTTGTTGTAAGCGTCATGTAATATAATTGACAAGTATCACGGAAATTAATCGTAGAGTAAATGTTAAAGCTTAGTGGATGGTACTGTGATTTCACGTTTTCAGTTCACGTTTCGCTATTCGATGTCTCATCTACAAGTTTAACTATTCGATGTCTTATCTACACGTTTCATTCTTCGCATGTCTTATCTACACGTTTCATTCTCGCATGTCTTATCTACATGTTTCACTATTCACTCGCATTTCTTATCCATATTTTAGTTCTTCTTCTTTTCCTGCTCCAACAACTTCTCAAAAATGTCGATCAAGTTGTGGATACCAGTCAAAACGTTTGTGTCTGGTCCTTTGCCCTCGACGTACTTTGCGTGTGCAAAGTCGATGAAGTTCAAAGAAGAAAGTGGAGTAGGGTCTTCTTGGAGAAGCTGGTCAATTTCGTCCAAGTCCATTTCATCAAGATCCTCAGTCGATTCCTTTGGCTCAGTGACGATCTCTTCCTTCAGGATAAATTCTTTTGGTTTGGTTTCAACCTCCTCTCTCAGAATGAGCTCGGTTCCACCATCCTTCAGCTTCACTCTTTGGACCACTTCATGGTCTTCATCGCCATCCTGTACTTCTTCATTCTGTTCTTCGTCATCCACTTCTTCGTCGTCATCAAGGTCCATGTCGTCAGAAAAGAGCGGGCTTCTGATCAACGGATCGTACATCTCGTAAACATCATCATTGACAAGCAAACTGTCTTCTGGTAACTTTTCGATGTCGCTGTCGAGTCCCCACTGCTCCAAGTCTGATTCGTAGATGAACAACAAGGATCCAGAGAAAATTCTCACTTCATAGTTGCTCAAACAGTTGTACAACAACTGCAAACGGGTTAAAAACACCTCCAACAATCTAGTGACTATCAAGTTCTTCACCTTTTCATTCTTCGGGAAGTGGCCAGACTGGTAGAAGAACTCAGAAAGGTACTGGTGGATAGCCTTGCCGACGTTTTCCTTATCAAGGGTCCTACCAAACATCTTGTTGAACTCAATGAATGAATCCTTTGGGTCATCGGTGTCATCCACAACAGTGATGGTCTCATTTGCACCAGAGTAAACCTCATCAGTGGGCTTGCTTTTTGAAGTACCATTGAACAACTTCATTCCACAGATTCTGAAGTTTAACGAGCCACTCGTGGTCTTGTCACTCACTGCCTGTAACCTATCAATCTTCTCCTGTGGTGTCACCTCATCGTCTGTCAACTTAGCACCGAGTTTGATATCAAGAATACTTGGTTTTTTGAACCCATGGTACAAGTTTTGCAAGACGATGTATTCCTCCGCATCCTTCTTAGGAGCACTTTCTGGACCGATACTCTGAGTAACGTCGCCCTGTGTCAATGTACCCATACAAATTGGAATCCAGTCGACCAATTTGGACCCTGGAAGTCCGTCGTCGTCGTCGTTTTCATCTTCTTCATGTTCAGCGCCGTCAATTGCTTGGGTCTTTGCGTAGAACTCCACCTCCTGCTTCGCAGTTGGCTTCACAAAAAGCAGGCCGTCATCCATAGTCAAACATCCCTTGTGGCCCGCAGCCTGGTGGGCAGAAGGCTTCAAGTCAGGTGCGTGGTGCTCGTTTACGTCAATTGCGGTACTGCTCATCGTAGTCGTATCTTCACCAATATGTTTAGACATCGCGAAATCTAGAATGCACTTTTCGCACAGATCATCCGAATCTAGAAAACCCCATATCAAGAATTGCTTACGTAAGAATAGATATACGAGGGGGCTTGGGACTGTTGAGAGAAAGGGTAAGTAGATATTTTTGGAGAAACGGTGGATGGATATTTTTGGAGAGCGAGTTGATGTTCCCAAGAAGCACTCAGCAATCATTCCACAGATTCTTATCTTGTTACGATTAGTAGGAACGCTGGCTCCCAACCTGAAAACACTATTTACACGAATTGAAAGGTATTGCTTCAGATCGTCTATCTGAGACAAACCCAGGAAACAGAACCATACGATAGCCCCCCGAGCAGGGTGTTTGTATGAGGGATGCCTATTGTGCACTTCAGTTCCCATCCACAGTGTTTTCGGGCAATTGTACTTGTTTGGGATGGGCAATGCTGACTAAGCTATTACGGTATTTGCTTAAAATAGCCAACACAGCCAAGAAAACCCCAGCGCTATCGTGGCTTACGCCGTGACCCGGATGACAAGGCAGTGCAGTCAGTACAAAATCAGGGAAGCGATGGCACGGGCATGAAAATTTCAGATGTTTTGATCAGCATGGTATATTGTAAAGGCGAATCGAGTGTCATGAGGAAGCGGGAATGTGCGGGAGGCCCAAGTAGCTCAGCCATTCGTCAAAAAAAAAAAGTACAAAGCCTAAAATGAGAAAAAAAGACCTGGTTTGGATTTTTTGCAAACTCACAACAAAAAGGTCCAGCGGTTCCAGTAGCATTCGACACCATGAGTAACCCGTACCATAACAACTCGTACGAGATGTCCAAGTTGAACCACGAGGACGACTTCGTGACGTTTATGAACGAGATTCAGGACATAAACAACACGTTGGACCAGTACTCGAACTTGATTACCTTGGTGAACAACAAGCAGCAGAACTTCGTCCAGGAGTTGGACTTGAACGAGGAGGACACTGAGTACAACTCCAAGCAGATCGACTCGCTCATTGCCGAGACTCAGTCTTTGCAGTTGAACTTGAAGAGCAGAATCAAGAATGCGCAGACCCAGGCCGTGCAGTCGAAGGACCAAACCAAGTTGGACCAAGCTGAAACCTGTAGAAAGCGCTTCTTGGACTTGATTCAGGAGTACAGATCGATTGAAGCCGACAACAGAGCACAGACCAAGGCACAGGCCGAGAGACAGTACAAGATTATAAAACCAGATGCAACTGAGGAGGAAGTCAGAGCTGTGGTTGATGACTCCAGCAACTCTCAGCAGTACTTCCAGCAGGCCCTTTTGCAGTCGAACAGAAGAGGTGAGGCCAGAACCGTGTTGAACGAGGTCCAGGTGAGACACCGTGAGTTGCTCAAGTTGGAGAAGACAATGGCCGAGTTGACGCAGTTGTTCCACGACATGGAGGAATTGGTCATCGAGCAGGACCAGGCTATCCAGCAGATTGACGAGCAGGTTGGCACTGCCCAGCATGACATTGAACAGGGTGCCGGCCACACCAGCAAGGCCGTTGTGAGTGCCAAGAAGGCCAGAAAGAAGAAGTTGTGGTGCTTCTTGATCTGTTTGATCATCATCGTCATCTTGGCGGTGGTGTTGGGTGCTGTCTTCGGTACGAGGCATTAAAGGAAAAGTAAGAGGCGTAATTTGAGGTCCTCGTTATCATATGAGCAGTAATAGTGTGTAGAAGCCTAAAGAATAGCAGAATAATGATTAACTGAATGGATGTAGTGGAAGGATGAGGGAGGTTGATAGAAGGAGAAGGAGAAATGCAGAGGTAGAAGAGGTGAGATGGAGTAGTAGAGTAGAAGAGCTGATTTGGAGTAGAGGAGGTGATTTGGAGTACAAGAGGTGATTTGGAGTAGAAGAGGTAATTTGGTGTAGAAGAGGTGATTTGCAGTAGAAGAGGAGATTTGGAATTATTTATAAGTGTGGTCGGTATGCTATCCAAAAATAATTTGAATAGTAGCCTGATGATGAGCTATCAACATAATTGAAAAGTGAGCATTATCCTACCCATCCAACTGCTTAAAAGCTTTGACTTTTAACAATTTTTCACAAACAACTCCGCTTGCTCCCTCATAACCAAACTATTCATCTTCCTACAACTCCTCCCAACTTCTCCCTCGGATTCTATGAGGGCCTTTGTGGCAGCGAAGGAACCTTAAGCCATGTATAATTAGCAGCAGGTGGGGCTACGATATTGTGGCACGGTGAATCTTCCATACCTTCGGTGTTTGTGGTATATCTTCGGTGTTTGCGATTTTTCAGCACTGGGGTCAGGTTCAATGTAGGTGAATTCACCCTGGTAAGCGAGTGACTCACCAGGGGTCCGAAGAGTCATATGTAGTAGTTCATAACACTTTGGGCCCTATTGGAAGGGTTCTACACGTGCTCGGTGTCTAAGTATACTTCCCCACTTTCCATTTGTGTTCTCCGTTACAGGAGACTCCGAGACGAAAAAATACCGTTTCGCAGCACGCTACTTCCGCCACTACCCGAATATGTTCGGTACCCCAGGTTCTATACCGGTAAAGTACACGAAAACAGTGTACAAGCAGAACAAGTGACCAGACGTCGGTCCTGACAGCAATTTTTCAACCTACCGATTTTTCACTTTTTTTCCGCTCCGGATCCCCACACTGAGTCATCACTACATCAGCCAACTTATAAAAGGCAAATCTTTTTCAATTATCACTTTAACATCAATCATGCCTATGTTAAAAGACCCCTCTACCAAGTATAGTAAGTTTCCACCGGTGCACTTACCAAACCGCCAGTGGCCTTCGCGCACCTTGGACTTGCCTCCAAGATGGCTTTCCACGGACTTACGTGATGGTAACCAATCCCTCCCTGATCCTATGTCCTACAGCGAAAAGAAGGAGTACTTCCACAAGCTTTTGGACATTGGATTCAAGGAGATTGAGGTGGCTTTCCCATCTGCCTCGCAAGTGGACTTTGACTTCACTCGCTATGCCATTGAGCAGGCCCCTGCCGATGTCTCGATCCAGGTCTTGTCGCCATGCAGAGAGGATTTGATCCGCCGTACTGTCGAGTCCCTTCATGGTGCAAAGCGTGCTACCGTGCACATCTACCTCGCTACCTCCGACTGTTTCCGTAACGTTGTGTTTGGTTTGTCCAAGGAACAGTCCAAGGAGTTGGCCGTGCGCTGTGCAACTTTGGTGAGATCTTTGACCAAGGATGACCCTGCTCAACTGGGAACCGACTGGGACTTTGAATTCTCTCCAGAGACCTTCTCCGACACTAACCCAGACTATGTCTTGGAGGTGTGTGAAGCTGTCAAGGCTGCATGGGGTCCAACTGCTGAGAAGCCAATCATCTTCAACCTTCCAGCCACTGTGGAGATGTCCACTCCAAACGTGTATGCTGACCAAATCGAGTACTTCTCCACCAAGATCTCGAATCGTGAAACAGTTTGCATTTCCTTGCACCCACACAATGACCGTGGATGTGCTGTTGCAGCCGCAGAAATGGGTCAATTGGCCGGTGCAGACAGAGTCGAGGGTTGTCTCTTTGGAAACGGTGAAAGAACCGGTAACGTCGACTTGGTGACCTTGGCACTTAACCTTTACACCCAGGGAGTCTCTCCAGAATTGGACTTCTCGGACATGGCATCAGTGGTGGATATTGTTGAGAAGTGCAACAAGATCCGCGTCCCAGACCGTGCTCCATACGGAGGTTCTCTTGTGGTCTGTGCCTTCAGTGGTTCGCACCAGGACGCTATCAAGAAGGGATTCTCTGCATACCAGAAGGAAAGAGCTCTGCTGGGTGGAAAGGCACTCTGGAAGTTGCCATACTTGCCATTGGACCCTGCGGACATTGGCAGAACTTACGAGGCTATCATCAGAGTCAACTCGCAATCCGGTAAGGGTGGTTCTGCGTGGGTTATCTTGCGCAATTTGGAGTTGGACTTGCCAAGAGGCTTGCAGGTTGCCTTCTCGAAGGTGGTACAGGGCCGTGCCGAGGTCAAGGGCCAGGAGTTGTCCAACCGCGAGTTGTGTGACTTGTTCAAGCAGGAGTACTGCATTGACTACGAAAACAGCGACCAGCACCCATACAAGTTGGTTGACTACAGCATCTCCACACCAGCCAAGGGTCTCAAGGAAATTGAGGCTGAGTTGGAGGTCAATGGTGAGGCTGTTAAGGTCAAGGGCCAGGGTAACGGTCAGCTTTCTGCGTTTGCTGATGCGCTCTCGAAACACTTGTTTGTGGATCTCGACGTGAAACACTACCATGAGCACTCTCTTGGTGTGGACTCCAAGTCGCGTGCCGCCACCTACATTGAGGTCACCGTCAACAAGGGCGGCAACAGGTGGGGTGTGGGCATCCACGAGGACGTTTCGCAGGCGTCGTTCTTGTCGCTCATTTCCATTTTGAACGGTTTGAAGAGGAATCAGGCTATTTAAGTATTTATTGAGACATTACGAGTATAAAGATGTAATACCAGTTTTGGTAGCATTAGGATTTTCTACACATTCTCTTCTATTCATCTAACATTCATTTGCTCCACCTTCTATTTACAATACCGCACCAAATCCAAAGGTAATCTTGATGCTCTTCGCGTAGTACTCCTCGAAGTTGTTTCTAACTCTGTCCTCCTCGCCAATTGGAATGCCTGAGAAGTTCACAATCATGGTGGTCTCACCCGCACCCTGGACCAACTTGATGTCCAAAGTCGCATAGTGGCCCGACTTCCAGTCGCCCAATCTCCAAGTCTGCACAATGTGCGCATTCTCATCGAGCTTAGTGTATTTACCCGATACCGAGCCACCAAACAAAGCGTACTCTCCACCCTCCGACTGTGGGAAAGCCTGCATCTGTGGTGGCGATCTAGACCACGCAGCAACACGTGCGGGATCCAACAAAGTGATGTACAATTGTTCTGCAGTAGTGTTGAACACCGGCTCTAAGTGCAAGGTTGAAGTGTTGTACTTTGGTCCTGTAGAGGACTCTGAAGTCTTCACTGGAGCAGACTTTGCAGCAGGCTTAGCCTCAGTCTTCTTTGGCTCAGTTTTCTTTGGCTCGGCCTTTGCCTGGCTGGTCTGGTTACCCTTAGTGTACTCGGAGTTCACCTTGTCCGAAGAGAGCTGGATATCCGAGCTGTTGGTCAGGATCAACTCTGGACCGAAACCCAAGAGAATCGTTCTCAACTCAGGGATCAACTTCGACTTAACCTGCGAACGGACGGCGTCAGCGTCGCCATCTTGCTTGAACATAGTGACGTCAAACTGCAAACTGTCCTCATCGGAATCGTAAGCAAGCTCTGGAACAGTAATTGTACCTCCGTTAGAAGCGGACTTGAACTCCAATACCAATTTCAAGTCAAACAAGGAGATCACTTTACCTTTGCGCTGACACACCTCGACGTCTCCCTCGACAGAGGAAACCTTGGAGATGGACAAATCGCCCACGGACAATGCCAATAACTTTTCGTTAAGGTAAGCTTTGGTCCAGTCAATGCAGTTCTTGTCGACCCAGTGCCAGTTATTTGGATTGTTAACAACCATTGTGGAGGTAGTAGAAAAGTTGCAGCAGTTAAATATCGATTTTGTAGAATAATCTAGAAAGTGTGCAAAAAAGGAAAATGAGCAAGAGAAAGAAATATGTAGTGTTTGAAAGTTCGTTGAGTAGGTACCCATATTTCCTTCTGTTCCTCAATTGAATTGCATCCGCTGCTAAGTTATTCTTGATGATTCTTCTGGGTTACTCATACTAATCCTACTACTATTGCACTTGTTACTCTTTGATATTAGTCTTTGACATTACTCTGACGTTACTCTTTGACATTACTCTTTGACATTACTCTTTGACATTACTCTTTGATATTATTCTTTGCTCTTCTCATACCACTTTCACCACTTCTACCACTCTCTACTCTTATCCTTTTATTCGTCTCATTCTTACTTGTACTCAACAATTCCTATACCTCCCCTCTATGTTCCACTAAACATCGATCTCCATTGCGCTGTTGTCAAACGTAATCACAGCCTCGTCTATGTCCACAATGTTACGGATGCTCTCCCTCAACACACCGGTGGTGCCTCTAGGGAACTTGTACGATCTTGTCTTAGCCTCTCTGACGTTTGGTGTCAAGTAGTTTCTGTACAAGTCAGCGTCCTTGCCCACCTCCATCACACACAAGTCGACGTTAGAACCAGAACCCAAGTCATTCCACACACCCAGTTCAATTGCGTCTGCGCACAACTTCATGGCCTCCTCTCTGGTCATGTCCTCCTTGAAGTTTGTCTCCAACACTGCCATAGCAGCGAGGGAACCAGAACCCAAGGACTGGAACTTACCAATGTCAGTCGAACCGTGTGCTTGAACCGACATCAAGTGAGCTCCAGTTGGGTCCACACCTGCAACGATCAAGTATGCACCCAAGTGACCCTGGTACTTGAACAAGTGCTGTTTCAACAAAGTCAAGGCGGTAATCACACGAGGTGGTCTGTTTTCCGACATGGAGTGCAATTCCAAGTTCGATGCAATCAACTGGGTGACCATCTCGGTATCAGCGGCGGTACCAGCACCAGCACACCAGATACGAGGAGCCAATCTGTGCAACTTCTCACAGTTCTTGTCGGCGACAATATCACCAGAGGTAGCTCTGGTATCGGCAGCAATCACCACACCGCCTTTGAATTTGCAGCCCACAATGGTGGTACCGGTGGATGTGGCGGTGGGTGCACCGTAGCCCTTGGTCGTCAAGAACTGATTTCTCTGGTAGTTATCAAAGCTCAATCCAGCCATTGTAGATAGTAGTTTTTGCCTCCAGAATATTTGAGCGCGCACGAAAAACAGATCAAGACCGTAAACCAGTGGAGGAAAAAGGAAAGAGTACCAAGAGGCAGAATAAAGAAGAAGAAGAACAAGAGGAAGAACTAAAAGAGGAAGAACTACAACAAGAAGGAGTGGAAACAATATAAGTGACCTGACTACAAGAATCGGAAAAACGACAAACTGTAACACTCTGTTAAGATACAGCGAACACCATGTCGGACACTTATAACTACACCGCGCAAGCTCGTGTGCAAACATTGGTGGTTCCTGTCGATAGCTGTACACAGGCCGACTTTGCTCGATACTCCGATCTCATACTTCCCAATGACGAGGTACGACTCTTGGACATATCGCCGGCACCAGAGCTACACATGTTCAATCCACAAACGTTTCCCAATGGCCGTGTTCAATTCCAGCTCGTGACTTCGGCTCCCGATACCAAGTCCATATTTTTACATGACTTCGAGCCATTTCGGAAGACTTTCATCGTTCTCGGTGTGGGACGCTATTCGAGCTCTCATGACGCGTCGCACTACGAGTCGGTATTGGGCGAGTTACGAAAAGCGTACCCAAGCTCGATTCTGCATAACATCGTGGTGTTTGACGCTCCACACGGTGACAAATCACTTCCAAAGAGTATTCCAAAGGTATTCTTCCACGAGGGAAAACTCGAGAACAACTTGACGGCTATGGAGACCATTATGTGTGATGTGGCTCGCAATTTCTTAGTTGCATTGGACAGTTACGCAAGCTCATACGCAAACATAACATTACGGTCACCCGTAAACCTCTCCAACTCCCACGTGTTGACAAACACTATCCACCAAGCACAGAAGCGGTTGAGCTCTGGATCCACATCCCTCAAACTCTCCTTCACAGGAGGATCGACTGGAGGAGCGAGTGCAGAGACCAAGCCAAAGACTCAGTTTCGCCATAATGGTCGCCAATGCAAGCTCATGGGAAATTTCTACTTGTTGGCAGGTAAGTACTCGGAGGCGTTGCATGCCTTCACCGATGCGGTTGTCAACCTCAAGAAGTGTGACGACTACTTGTGGATGGCTAGTGCATTGGAGGGTTTGGCTGTGTGTTGCATGTTACTTCAGTATGTGGGTACACCATATCTGTTGCTGAGCCAGGCCATCACTGGTGTGTTACAATTATCCAAGAGTAGGCTCCTGGCTAAGGCAAGTGGGTCCGCATCACCAACCAAGAATTCGCTTGATACAGCGACTCGACTTCCCAGAAATAGTGTGGGAAGTTCTGCGACTCCACACTCTCCACGCAACTCGCTTGGTTCTGGAGTGAGCTTCAATATGAACTCTGACATTGGGTCGTTACCACTTCCTGAGTTCATCAAGCTCGTCTCTGTCCGTGTTCTAGCCTTCTACCACATGAGCACCAATGACTACGAGAATCTGGTACCTGACTTGGTGTATGTAGAGTCGGTACTCCGTCTAGTTAAGTTCATGACGGGGGTATATCTAAACGCAGGGGACGACGAATCGCCATTTTTGAAAGAGGATATTGTGAGAGAAATCGACCGCGTATTCTCATTACAGTTGGTGGACTTGGACACCTATGATCAGTGCAGGATATACTCGTCATTGGCAGCCACTTACGCAGATTTGGGAATGCAACGAAAGCGGGCGTTCATTCTCCGCAGTCTATTAGTAGGCGTGCTCCCGAAGCTAGAAAAGAATTTGGAGGAGAAACGAGTTAATGGCAGTTCTAACGGGAAAGACCTCGCAAGAGCCCCTCAGTATTTCGCCCAATATTGTCTGCAGCAAAACGAAATTGCTGCGATTCGAGAGATCTTTGAGTTTTTGTTCGCAACGTACGGCATCGATAGGGCAACAGAGAGTTCAAAGATTGAGGCGTTCAAGGCTGCTCAGAGTAATTGGACCTCGTTGCAAGTGCAACTCATTAAGTTATGTTTGAGAATAGTCGAAGCAGTACATGATATCCTGTTCAACTTGAAGTTGTGCACACTACTCTTGACGCGTTTCACACACTGCTTACCACCAGATGATCAAATCAAACTCAAGGAGCGTGTCGATAGGTTGGTTTTTATGTCCAAGAGAGAAAACCTCAAGTTGGATGTGCCATACTGGGATCCGTATCTCGTTCGCAAGGTCAGCTTCACTGGGAACAAAAATAGAGAAGAGTTAACCCCATTTTCAGAGCTTGAATCCTTGAGTAAACCCAAGGCTAATCGTTCCAGCGCTCTTGGCGACGTCTTCAATCCCTATGATAAACAGGCCACACCGATTCCAAAAGATAAGATTTTGATTCGTGACGATATCTACCATCTCAAGGTGCAATTGCAGAACCCGTTTGCATTTGAAATTGAAATCATTGACTTTCTGATTGTGACTGAAGGAGACGTGCAGGTCCAAACTCTCAAGCACTTGACGAGATCGTTGGGCCTGCAACCGTCACCTTCTCCACCACATGCACACATGCGTCCTGGAATGCTCAACAAGGTGAGAAGTGCAACTAACTCAAAGGCGCTTTTGCCTGTACCTACACCGCTTTCCAACAATCTCTCGCCATACACTACTTATAACACGTACGTGATTCCGCCGCATTCATCGGAGAAATTCCTGGTGGCCTTCAAACCTTTACAGGCGGGTGAACTAGTTATCCTGGGCTTCGAGATAGCTGTGGAGAATTGTGACAGTACATTTTTCAAAATCATTGACACGGAGGAATTTGCTAGTATTACCAAAGTGAAGTCACTGGGTTTGACACCTACTCCTGGTCCGAAAATATTGAGCAAGCTCACTAATAACTTGTTAAAAAACGAGACTTCAGCAAGAGCTTCGTGCAGGACGTTGCTGTTGAATGTGGTTCCTCCACAACCAAGTCTCTCGTTGACTGATACGCTGGTTACCAATGGGTGGATAATGCTTTTGGATGGTGAAAAGTACCCTTTTTCGATCTCGTTGACCAACCACTCTAACGATTTGATCAATTACTTGTCATTTTCTTTCTGGGATTCCACTATTGAGCCCTTGAACAAGCGCTTAAGTGCAAGCACTGGAAGTCAAATGTTGCCAGCTTCGGAGATTTACGAAATTGAATGGAATTTGTTGAAGTTCAAACCATTCACGATCTTGAACAAGGACGAAACTGCCGAAAAGTACTCGCAAATCTTGCCAAAGTCCGACATCAAGATCGATTACATGATCTCGGCGCGTCGCGGAATGAAAGAACTGAAGATTATCTTGGAATATGCCAACAAGCTGGAGGACTTGGCGAACTCATTCATCAAGGAAGTCGAAGTTCCTTTGAACTTGACAGTAGTTTCATCGCTTGAAGTTGTTGGATGTGATATTGTGTCGTTGTTTCAGTCATCCCTTCGCGGTTTCGACAGCGCAGGTACTCTAGCGAACAAGAACCTCGACATGGTGTTGAACTTCATTAGTGAGACCAACGCAGTTGAGACCGAGGATATATCCGACTATTGTTTATTGATCTTGGACGTGCGCAATACATGGCGTGAGAAGTTGGTGAGTGAGTTGAAGTGCAACATTACCCTGGAACGTCTGTTGGAAGTGAATGAGGAGATTGAGCCAGGAAAGACATCGAGAATCTTGTTGCCCATCAAGCGTGTTTGTACTACTGAGTTGGACTTACACAAGCCGATCCCATCATTGCGCAACAAGCAGTTCGTAAAGAATTACGCGGTATCAGAAAAGGAAGAGATGAAGTTGCGTGAGATTTTCTGGATGAGAAACAACTTGTTGGAGAACTTGAGCGGATCTTGGCGCACGGCTGGTAATACTGAGAAGCGCATGGGTAGTATCGATTTGAGAAGCATCCGGTTGAGTGCGAAAATGGCGAGCAACTTGATGTACAATCCTATCAAGCTCTCCAGCACAGTGATTGCGGATTCGGGAAACAAAGAGATACGAACTGAAGGAGGAAAGTTCATTCTTGACGTTGAGGAATTTTATTGTGTAAGGACAACCATAGTCAACAGCTCCGATTCAATAATCAAGGGCATTCTTCGCAATGTGCCTTTCCCCACGACAGAGTTTTCCAATGGCAACGCGAATGCTTTTGGGCCAATCCAGACATCGCTCGATAAGCGAATGCTCATAAACGGATTGGCGCAGAACCACATTGGTAAGGAGGGGCTCAAAGCAGGTGAGACTATGCACGTGGACTTGAGCTTCACAGTACTTGAAAAGGGAGAGTACGAATGGGGTTCTGTGTTGGAGGTGATGAACAAAGACAACATGCAAATCGTGGTGAGAGAGCCTTTATACATCTCTGCGATTTAAGAGTAACGTTGAAATTTAACCGATTTGACAGGAATTGATAAAAATGCTCCAGCGGAGCTAAAACGCTTATAGAAAATGAGCATATTTTGTGCATAATGAAGATCGACACTTCACACCTACATTTATAGATTAAACATTCCTTTCCTCTATGTACAAGTGTAGAAGCCAGCTCGGAGGAACACTTTTTGATATCCTAAATCGTCTACTTTCTGTTGTCCAACTTGAAAGGCAACTGCTCTGCACCCTCAGCCTCGAGCTTTTCAATATACCTTGCTCTCATCAAATCGTTATATCTCTTATCCTGGAAGTGTTTCACCCAGCTGGCGACGCACTTGCCCTCGAAGTCCTTCAAGAGCTTGCCACACTTATTGTCGACGGTGGCCTTATTCTTTGGATCCAACGAGTTGTCAATGTTGTTGGATGTCAAGCACTCGAAGAATAAGTCACGAGCAGCCCAGCATTCTTGGCGCTTGGACTTGTTAGGTGGTAGCTTTGGCACGTCTTCGGATTTGCTAAAGAGTCCCATGGTGGTTGAGAATGTTTGATTCCTACTTTTCCTGCACTTGTCAAAATCGATGCTTCGTCACGTGGACACACAATCAGTAACATTGCATGCATGCCTAGAATAGTTTTACGACACAGACTTGATGAGCATCCGGATGCCGTACACATCCTACCCCGCGAACAAGGCTACAATACCCACCACATTTTTTTGGTGCAATTTTTTCACTTGTAGTATAGAACTTTTCTGATCAACATGGACTTGGTAGACATTCAGGAGGATGTCGGGACAGTGAACCCGAAGTTCAAAATCACCTACAGAAGGAGTTCTGCGGCTTCCACAGGGTCTTACTCCGATGTTTCAGTAACGGAATCCGTTCCTGTCATCAAGATTCTCGGAACCGGAGGCACTATCGCATCGAAGGGTTCTTCCTGCCACCAAACCGCAGGCTACAAGGTGGACTTGACGATTGAAGAGCTCGTTAAAACCATTCCTGACTTGTCTGGAACATGCCACTTGGAATATGAGCAGGTGTTGAACATCGACTCGAAGGAGATGGGAACTAAGGAACTCTTCATGTTGAGACACAAGATCGAGGAAGGTTTGCGCCATTGCGATGGAATCGTCATCACCCACGGCACTGATACTATGGAAGAGACCGCATTCTTCCTTCAGCTCACTGTGAACACCTACAAGCCGATTGTGATGTGCGGATCAATGCGTCCTTCAACAGCAATCTCAAGTGATGGGCCAATGAACTTGTACCAGGCAATTGTAATTGCGTCTAACAAAGCCTCCCGTGGAAGAGGTGTTTTGGTAGCCTTGAACGATAGGATCGGAAACGGTTTCTATATCACTAAACTGAATGCCAATTCCTTAGACACTTTCAAGTCCATTGGCCAGGGATACATTGGAAACTTCGTGAACAACGAGATTCACTACTATTTCCCTCCGCTGAAGCCCCTCGGAGTGGTTAATTTCCACTTGACACAGTGCGAAGATCTTGACCCAGTCCCAATTGTGTACGCCCATCAAGGTTTGGACGATAAAATCATCAGCTTGATTGTTGATGGCACAAACGCAAAGGGCTTGATCTTGGCTTCCATGGGAGCAGGTTCCATGAAGGACACCACCAACGAATATATCCAGGAGCTCTGTGAGAACCGGTACGGTACTAATTTCCCTGTGGTGTACTCTAAGAGAGCCATGGACGGTATGGTTCCTGTGGGTTCTATGCCCGACTTCCCGAACGCAATAGCTGGTGGCTACTTAAATCCACAAAAGGCAAGAATTATGTTGCAATTGTGCTTGTACTCCGGATACTCTCTCAATGAGATCAAAGCAGTCTTTAGAGGAGTGTATGGGGGGTGAGAATTAGACTAGACTATATAATAGAATATGCAGATCGAATTAGTTCAATTAATCGAGCGGAGTTCAACTAAAAGTAGCATGGTTTGAAAAAATACTTCTGCACTTTGGGTGCAAAAAGATCGACTCTACACGCACTTAATCCATAGATTATTCATAAATATTAGAAACATTAAACAAAATCCGCCAACGGCAACAGCAAAGACCCATTAGCTCAGGGCCATTTTTCCAAAGAAAAAAATGCTCAAGATGCTTTCTATGACGAGTCGGAGTAGGCCTTGTCGACCTTGTCCTTGTACTCGTTCAAAATCTTCTTTCTCTGTAACTTTTGTGCAGAGGTGACGAAACCGTTCTGCGGAGTCCACTCATCGTCCACCAAAACAACGTTCTGGATGAGTTCAATGCCCTTCAAGCCCTGCGACTTACCGGTTTGCACAATCGACTTGTGCACACTCTTGATGACCTTTCTGTCGTTACAAAGGTGGCTCAACTCCTTGGAGGCGAGCTCCTTCTTGTTGTAGACACGGTCATCCTCCAACTGCACCTTCAAAGCGTGCTCGTTAGGGATCACAATAGCGATTGGCTTGACCTTAGTCTGGTCAGCGTATGCACACAAGTTGGTAACAACGTGGTTGGATCTGTACACCGATTCCAACTTCTCCAAAGCAATGTACTCACCGTTCAAGGTCTTGACCAAGTTCTTCTTACGGTCAATGATCTTCAACTGACCGTTCGAAGTCCACTCACCAATGTCTCCGGTCTGGAACCAGCCATCCTCGGTGAAGGCTTCGGCAGTCTCCTTCTCGTTCTTGTAGTACTCCTTGGTGATACAGTTACCCTTCAACAAGATCTCACCCTGGTTGTTCTTGGCAAAGTAACCAGCGTCCTTGACGTCAACCAACTTACAGGTGATGGCACCAGTCAAGACACCAGCAACACCGTATTCAAGGTGTCTGTGGTCACAAATGGTGGTGTTAGCACAAGTCTCGGTCAAACCGTAACCAACCAACATTGGGGCAATCAAGGTCGAGATGAAAACCTGAGCATCCATGGAGATTGGAGAACCACCGTTAAGGATCATTCTCAATTCACCACCGGTTGCAGCCTTAACCTTCTTGAAAATAACGTTGAAGAAACCACTACCTGGAATAGAGTAGTTCTGCATGGTAGACTTGGCTTTGTAGGCAGCCCAGAAAATCTTCTGTGCCAATGGGCTCAATTGCTTGACCTGGGTCAAAACTCCCTTTCTGACAGACTCCCACACGGCAGCGACACCCACCATCACGGTTGGTCTGAACTCCTTCAAGTCAGAGTTACAGTTCTTACAGGAAGCATCAGTCAAAGTCTTGACGTTGGCGTAACCCAAACATCCACCCCACCAGAAACAGGTCAATTCGAACACCATCTCGAAAATGTGCGCCAATGGCAAGAATGCGATGACTTTGTCAGTCTTGTCGACCAAGTCTCTACCGGCACGGGCGGAAACACCTCCAACTGCAGACAAGATGTTGGCGTGCGAGATGACGACACCCTTAGGGTCACCAGTGGAACCGGAGGTGTACATGATACATGCCAAGTCTTCTGGAGCAGCAGCAACCAAATCGGTCTTGGAACGCTTACCCAACTGAATGACGTCGGAGTAGGCGTAGAACTTGATGTCAGGTCTGACCTTCTGGATCTTCTCCTTAGCAGCAATGGCGTTGGCATAAGCCTTTCCACCTTGGAGTTTGTCCTCAGAGTCGATTGTGTCTGCGTGAATAATATACTTGATCTCCTTTGCCTTCTGGAGAGGGTTCACCAAGGAGCCCAAAAGTGCGTTATCGGTAAAGATACCAGCCGATTCGGACTGGAGCAAGGAGTGGGTCAAACCGGATTCACCCAAAGTGTCGTAGGCGGTGACGATTGGGATGTCGTTGAAAGCAGAAGCTAAGAAGGTTTGCATCCACTTGTGGGAGGTAGCAGCGTAAATGTGCAACTTGTCCTCCTTTGGCTTGAGACCGAGCTCAACCAAACCACGCGAGTAGTCCTCCAAAAGAGTGAGCAACTCCGAAAACGTAGCGAAATGGTATGGAGAGTACTCGTAGAACTGCCAGACCTTGTCAACCGAAGTCTCCTCACCGTCGACAATCTTGGTGACCTTCTTGGTCTCTTCGTGAATCTCAATCAACTTTCTCCAACCCATACAGTTTCTGTCTGGGTTTCTCTTAACACACTCACGGATGTATTCTGGAATGGTTGTTGCCTTCGAGTCGGCAGGGCGGTCGAGTGGGGCATTCTTTTGCTGAGTGGCTCTTCTTGGTGCAGTCTCACCTGGCTTAGCCTCGCCCACTGGAACGGTCAATTGGGTCATAATGCTATGTAATTTTGATTCTCAATTGCAGTTCGTGTGAATAGCAATTGTTGCCGTCCGAGAAAATTTCTGGTCCTATATATATGGCGATGGTCCTTATGTTATGCAGAAAAATTTACTATCTTTATTTCCTATTTTGGGGGGTATGGAGACCTCAAGTGCCCCCTGGCCTTGTTCCCCAGCGCTCCTACCAAACAACACTCTCAGGGTAGTTCCTCTTAGCCGTATCCCTATACCAATGTTGAGTACGCACTGCCCTACTGCCCAACGGCCCAACATCTCCTTGTATTCATCCCGAGGTCACTCTTTGCCATCGTACTACATTACAAAATTTCGGTCTTGACCTGCATTTCTTGGTCCTGCGTCTCCTCACGGCCTGGTTCAAGAACTTCATGCGCATCTTTTCGCTAATATATACGGTCGGTGATGAATTGTTGGGCTGGGACCGCGAAAATGTTGGCCAGTACTCTTTTTTCCGCGTGTGTCAGGTAGCCCACTCACAATTATCCGCTGGCAGAGCATGTGAGCCTCGGTCACACAAAAGCTGAACAAGATAGCAGGAAGCCACTGAGCCATAAGGGGACACCGGATCACAAGTACCTGAAGGAAAGAAACCCGGGACGCAATCGCAGCAATAAAGTTGTTAAGCACGCGTGACTAAAGAAGCAACCTTCCCCAGGTTTAAGAATAGTAGCGGAGCCTTGGTTTGCAACGCAATCTGTCAAGCTCCTACTAAAGGGGGCTGCGATCAACTAAACTCGAATGAGCGCAACACAACATCAGGCAAGTCTTATCACAAGCGCAAGAGGGCCAGTGCTACTATCTCGGAAGGCACATTGCGTTTCACTACACAAGTACTCCGACCTGGCCCAACACACCCAATTCCTTTCTCCCATTAATCCACTTCTCCGTCTAAGCACCCGGTCTCCGTGCTGATCATGGCTTTTACCGGCATACATTATTCGAGATGTGCTAAAAGGGTCTAGAATAGCGGGGACTGGGAGAGCTTGCAGTAGTATTGTCCGCATGTGGTCATGCTCCTTTTGTGCCTCAATCTGAAGAGAAGTAAACTTTCTTTCCCCACTTTTACCACCTCGAATATTCCCCACTTGTTTCTTGATTTATCGGCAAAGCTTAATCGATCGCTAAATTGACACCCTAACCGAACATGAGCAACTGATCAGACGGCATATACCTCTTATCAACCACTAATTCTGTAGGATTAAAGTTCAAGTGTCAGTAACAGAGTTTAAACACAATGTCCCCGCCTTTTTAGCTAATAATTCTAACCAACCACGGCAGATCCCACAGTGCGAGCCACGGGCATTAGCGGATGCCGAGCTTAGATATGTTTCTGCGGTATGTTCTGGTCCGCATAGTGCCTTGTGTCCCGTTTAGCTCTGATCCTTTTCCAAAAATCGATCAGTGCACCTAATCCTTTCCTGTATACCGCATGTCCCGCGGTTTCCCAGCCGTGCCATCGCGATGAGCGCAGAATACCCAGCCCGAGGATCGAATCGAACCACCTATTATTCTCGTACTTTACCCGTACTACGTATTGTTCAAGAGTCTTACAAAATTGCGCATTATACATAAACATTCCTTTGCATTCACTCAACCCCTCTCTGTTCAACCTCCTCCCAATCCCGCTATTATCTTTGGACAGCTTCCTTTTTTCATTTGCACATGTTTAAGTTAGATGGTGCCGTCCATTCCATATTCTCCCATTCTCTTCCTATTTCACCCATGTTCATTTCTACTTTCAGCCCCCCATTTGCCGCACCAGAATTGTCCCACTTGTTATTGTCCCACTTCCTATTGTCCCATTATATTTGGAACTTACACAATTTACCAAATTAGTTCATTACCTATAAATACCCTACAACAATCTCTCCTCGAATCTCAACTCGTTGTTGACTGGCAATCCCACCAACAATCTCAACAAGTTCTCCAAACCCTGTCTCTGCTTGTTCAAACCGTTGATTGGCTGGTAACCTGGCTTGCTCAATGGTGCCTTCAACCAGTAACTCAACAAGGTCAAAACAGCGTAGAAGTCCTTGTAGTCTTTGTCGCCTTCGGAGGCCTTCTTGTACTGCACTCTCTGCAAGAACTCAGTAACAATGACCAAGTCAATGATCAATGGTGTGGCCAAGAGCGAGTCCTCACACACATTGTGGATACTGATCTTGTTGTGTCCACCCAACATCAACTCACTGTAGTACTCATCCATGGCAACCTTGGAGTCACCGACAGCTGGGAGGTACTTGATCACAATACAGTGATCCACGGTCTTACCGGTCTCATCGTTGTACAAAATCTCGTTACTCTCGATGATGTCATCCACCACAGACTGCTTACTGATCTCCTTAGAACGGAACTGCTTTGGAGCACTCAAGTTGTAACCATCGTTGTTACCCAAGTGGTTGTAGGAAGCAATGGAGATTGGCTTGATACCGGCATCCACCAAGAACTGGGCCAAAACGGACTTGATCTTGGTCTGACCAGACTTGAAGTCGTCACCACCAATGAAGGTCTGGTGCTTCTCAGCCAACTCAATGACACCTGGGGTGAAGGTGTTTTGTGGAGAACCGTTGATGTATGGAACACCCTCCAAAATGGATGCAACAGCGAAAACAGTCGATGGAGCAATCTCATCGTGGTTGTTTCTGATGGCCTCGAGCAAGCTGTCGGCAGTGTCGTTGACCTTTGGAACAATGTCAGCGTATCTCTCAGTGTTGGCAGTCCACAACACAATGACCTTGTCCAAGCCATTCTTCTTCTTGAAGTCCTTGATGTCGCTTCTGATCTTCTCAACATCGGCCCACTTGTTGTTGGTCACAACCTCGCCCTTAGAGTCGACGTTGAACACGTTGTTGGCTCTCTCCTTCTGGTTCAAGGCAATGAAGTCTGGGTAGTAGATAGACTTCAATGGCTTAATGTCCTTCAAGTGTGGGATAACCTGTCTCTGCAAGTCGACATCCAAAACCTTAGCTCTCTTCAAAGCCTTGTCCAAAGTGAAGTCGCTGATGTCCCAGCCACCAACAACCAAATCGTTAGGGTCCACAAATGGAACAACAGACTTGAATGGAGCGTACACGTCGTTACCAGAGGCGTCAACACCGAGCTTCACGGTGGAAGACTGTGTGACGGAACCGTAGTAGTTTGGCTTAACAACACCCTCCTTGGTCTCGAAGGAGAGGTTGTGCTTGTTGGCCAAAATAGCACTGACCAAGGTGGTACCGTTGTTACCACCCAAACCAACCAACATCAAACCAGTCTTTGGGACCTTCAAGTCAACCTTGAACTCGTAGTCGGTAGCAGTTGGAGTAACAGTCAAGTTTCCAGCAGCATCCTTCTCAACGAGAGAGTTCTCGTAGGTGAACTTAGAGATCAAAGTGTTGTCCTTGGTGACAGTCTTGTCAGATTTGAATTGAACGGCCATTGTAATTGTGATGTGATTACTGGATAGATCAAGAAAGAGGGGCGATCCGGGCCTCTATTTATACTGTTTTTTTGGAGCCGCCAGGGCGCAGTTTAGCACATGGGAAATTAAGGTGTCCCTGTTTTCCGGTCGCCGAAATTTCGGCGGATTGTGCAGATTGCCTTTTTTCCCAATTTCGCGCCCATGGGCCAAAATTACAATGAAAACATTCCCAATCCGTCAAAAAGTTATGGCACAGAACGTGCCCTCATGCTTTTGTTGGCCCCTTTGGAGACACAAAATAATAACTGTGTTGGCAACTATACCTCCTAAAACGCTTCGGTGGCAACTAGATCCGAGCAAAACCTTTTTGATCCACTATTTAGTTGGGGATCTATACTTTTGTGGTCTCTCTTTCGCCGAACTTCGTCATCTTCTACCAATCAGCTTCATGGATTATGTCTGATCTATTGTTTGAAACACCCGTTCTCCAAAACAAATGGCACACGAGCATTCCAACAAATCACTCCTTCAATATTACTTCCGGTTTGTAAGGACAACTCACGTATTAGTAACGGTCCTATGACGACATCAGGTCTTGGTAAGTTTTGAAATTGTTTAGTCCAAACGATGATCTCACGAGAATGGGTGGCATATAACTTGGGAAACAGAGCGTAAGCTACGGTTTAACAAAGATACTAGTCTCCGCCGTGTTCTCTCCTTTCTTGATTCCTCTCTACATTACAATACCTTCAACACCAAGTCCTTTGCTACCCCTATTTCGTTCTTATCACAGGTATTTTTTTCCCTTGATCCTGTGGTTTTGATACCGCAACCCCCGGGAACCCCACCATCTACAACACAAATCCTTTCCATGGCTTACCGAAAGCTCGGAAATCTGAAAACGGTAGGCAGTAGCAATAAATCGTTTGGGCTGTTCTCATTGTAGGAGTCAAAAGTTAAAGTATAGGGTAAATTCTCCTCGTTCTAGAATTAGCTTCTCCACACTTGTTCCCGTAATTTTAGTTTTACGCAGGTTGTAGGGTGAACCGCAGCGAAAATCATATGCAGGCCTTTACGTTTGTGGCCCACTTTTCGCCGAAATTCTGATAAACCAACGCTTACCTAAATATTTACGTAAGCAAATAGTTTTTTTGAAATTTTGAATAAAAACGTCAAAAATGTCAAAAGTGATCGAGGGCTACCAAAGATGTGTAAACGAATGAAAATGTAAATAAGCAGATTTGGTCTATTTGTAGACGAGCAATATTTCTCAAATGATGTTTAGACCAGCACCACTTTTTTTGTTTTGGGGTTTCTAAAGACTCGAGTTCAGACGATTAGTAACACTTGTCACCTGAGGTCAACGTATGATGCTACAAAAAGAACCACTTTATTGTCGGCAAGGCATACATTCATTGCGATTTACCAGCACATTGACGTTTTGAGAAGATAATTGACGTATTTGATGGATAAACTTAAAATGGATATTTATTACAATTTTGGGTAGCCGGACTCCGATGACGCAAGTCTTGATCCAAAAAATCTTAATTCGATATGCCGATTTCGTAACTTCTTTACCTACAGTAGACAAGAAAATAATAAGACATACGAAAAGACTCGTATTTCGGACTGTTTCGGGATAATTGCCATGCGGCCAGTTGATATTCCCTTGGTGCCGTGAGCCTGAGAACACCTCAATCCGATTTAACCGCAATCCGCCGTGGGGAGAAAAGTAGGCTTTTAGGATTCCACGTTTTGTTAGTAGAAGCGGGGCTATTGTAACTTCATTATGTTTAAAGTTTGGGTCAATTACAATTGAAGAGTAGGTCCATTGATTTTTGGGTTCACACTCGTCCCCTAGTGCATAGCGTCATCAACCAGAATCTATCAAAGGACAATAGGAGTTTAAGCAATCGATCTTTACTAGCATGCAACTCACTTGGAGATGACAATAAGCTTTCAAGAGGTGCATCTTCGATGAGCTGGCTAGCTACCCAATAAATTTGGAACACTTCCGAATTTGGATGGTCGCAAAAAAAAAAAACTGGAATTATTGTGTGTATAGACTTAGCCCCAGGTTTGCTATTATGCTCCCATTTATTGTTCTATTCTCAAGCAGTGACGTGTTCTACACTTTGAATTCACTTGATGGATGAAATCTTGGAAAGGTCTGTTGTGTTGTAGCCAGGTACTTTGCAGAAACGCGTGTGTTTCGGTTGTCAACTCACTATAAGGCTTTTTTTCCCCTTGGCAATTTCTTTTCAAAAACGCGAATTTCTCACTCCACCAAAACTAAGATTTACGTGGAACTACGGTTAGTATTCCGCCCCATCGTCGTACAAACTTGCTTTAGCGCGCGGAAATGCGCCCTCTGCAATAGACTTTTGTCAATTGTGCGTTCGTATGGGTTCAGGTTACTGGCTTGCTAACTCTTTTCAGTCAATGGGGTTTCCTATTCTAAGCTTCTGTGAGCACTCTAGAAATGCTTGGTGAGTTATGCTAAGAACATGGGCGACGCCCTCTTTCGCCCCTCGAAACATACTCGACTCCTATTCAAAGCAGGGGTCCTCAGCATTACATACCAACATCTTGTAGATCGGCCGTTTGTATTGGAACGAAATCCCTGTGGAATGTTTCACTTTCGCGTGGGATATGCTCCACCAGATGCTTGGAAGGGATCCTTATGTAAGTTTTTCCCTTTTTGTATTATTTAGAGCGCATATTTTTTGGCCGTATTTTTTTTTTTTTGCAGTCGTTTGTTTGCGTGGAAGGGAATAACGAATGTCATTTGAGTTTCATCATGAGGTGCTTAAAAATGGAGAAAGTATAAAACTAGATCGAAATCCCTTCAAAACGGACATCATTCAGAAACAGAACACACATCGTTTGAAGAAATCCACCGGCAGAAAGCCAGTCATTCACTCACTAACTTAAGTCTTTCCTTACTATATTGCCTCACCCAACGTTATCCTAGGATACAACACATTCATTTAAAACAGGCACACATTCATTATGACATTCCTTTACAACACTTGGGTAATGACTGCCCTTTTCTTGGCCAATTCGCTCTTTGCGAACGCCTTTACCGCTGGTGGTAACAACAACGTCGCTGTCTACTGGGGCCAGAACTCCAACGGTCAACAGCAAAGTCTCGGTTCCTACTGTCAGAATACCGAGGCTGACATCTTCATTTTGTCTTTCCTTTACCAATTCCCAAACATGGGGTTGAACTTTGCAAATGCTTGTGAGGGAAGCTACACCAGTGATGGTCTCTTGAGCTGCCCACAAATTGCAAACGACATCAAGACATGTCAATCTTTGGGTAAGAAGGTCTTGTTGTCTTTGGGAGGAGCCTCTGGTGCCTACGGGTTCACCGGCGACTCTGACGCTACTAAGTTTGCACTGACTTTGTGGAAAACTTTCGGTCCTGGCTCTGGTGACAGACCTTTCGGTAGCGCGTCTGTCGACGGGTTCGACTTTGATATCGAAAACAACAACCCTAAGGGCTACGCTGCTTTGGCCACCGAATTGAGACTGCTTTTCGCAACTGACTCCTCCAAGCAATACTACTTGTCTGCTGCTCCTCAGTGTCCATACCCAGATGCTTCGGTTGGTGATGCTTTGGCCAACGCAGGATTTGACTTTGCTTTCATTCAGTTCTACAACAACTACTGTTCTTTGTCCGGAAATCAATTCAACTGGGACACTTGGAAGGACTATGCTACTAACACTTCCCCAAACAAGGACATTAAGTTGTATGTTGGTTTGCCAGGTTCTTCTGCTTCTGCAGGTTCTGGATACGTTGATCCTTCCGTAGTGAAGAAGGTCTTGGACTCCAGCATCTTGAATGACCCACGCTTTGGTGGTATTTCCTTGTGGGACGCAGCCTCTGGTAACTCCAACAACGTTAACGGTGAGACTTTTATCCAAGCTATGAAGGACATTGTGTCTGGCGCAAAGTCTGAAGTGAGCTCCTCCACTGCTATTACTTCGACAAGTTCCACTGCCCAGCCAACTTCCTCCACCGCTCAAAAGACTACCTCGTCTTCTACTACCCAAAATGCTGCAACCACTTCTACTACCCAGAACGCTGCAACTTCTTCAACTACCCAAGATTTTGCAACTACTCCATCGACTGTCACAACCACCTCTTCAACTTCCCAGGATGTTGCAGCCACTTCTTCAACTGCCCAAAACGTTGATACTACCTCTCCTCAAGTCGAGCAAACCTCTTCGACATCTTCTATTGCACCAGCTGCCACGACTTTACTGTCTGACGCACCGGTGCCAACTAAACCAGCAGAGAGCATTATCCCAAGCACCCTCGTGACGAAGTACGTTACCGCTACCCCTACGAAGAACATCAAAGTCGTGTATGTCACCTCTACATCACTGATAATCGTGGATAGGTACGGTAACCCCCCTGCCATTGCCAGGTTCTTGAGACGCTTCATCTAAACTGGAGTCCCCAAAATTTAATGTATACCCATGATATGAATATGAACACAAGTTAATCTAATTGTAGTGCATTTTCCTTAGGCCAAGCCTAATGCTGGGTCCGTCTCACATGCATTATTATCTCCCTTTATTACTCCCTTTGCTAACATTGCCAAGTGCATCTCCAAGTTGAGACCCTTCAATAATTTCCGTGCTTGGTGGTTTACATGGAAACCTTGTAACCTTCCGCCCTTCCAAGACGTAAAGTCGTAGAAACGCGACGGGTCGGCGTTCAACACCGGCAGTATACGCAAGAAAATCGCCGGGAACGAAAATACGTCCATGGTCTTGAGAGCTTCTTCTGTGAGTGGTGTCAGGGCAATAAGCACAAGTATATTGGTAGCTTGTGAGTTTGCACCTGGTCGTACGTGATAGTTATAGGTCCCGCCTATTTCGCGTACAACGTTAGGTTTCACTCTCTTGGAGTAATCCTTACATTGCACCAATATGCTGATGTCATTTTCGAGGGATAAGCTGCCCTTGTCAGAGTGCTCTTTCGATTTACCAACAAGAGTCTTTGAGGAGAGCTTAACCGGAGGGGTATCAAGCGAGTCATAGTAATGCTTAAGATTCCACTTGCCCACGAGGTCGAGCCCTTTGTCATTGGCACCTCCAACATGTACCACATTTTTGCAATTGAGAGTGTTTTCAAGAAAGCTCATACACGATAACTCGTACATGGTGCCTCTGAAGCTTGGTGAGGTCGTATCAAGACGATTCGAGTGACAGTGTTTGAGGTAAGTACCGCAGTCATGATATCGGCGAACAAATATGTGCCTTCGAGGAAATGACTCAAGCACTTGTTGTATTCTCATCAATATAGTGTTGCAAAATTGTTTGTTCTCTGATCTGATAAAATACGCGGATCTTTTCAACACCACCATGAAATTCATCTACGCATTCATCGCAGCACTCTGGATACGAGTTGCTGCTGCCGGTGCCATTCTGTTGTATGCTCGCTCATTGTCAACTGGTACTACCTCCGAATTTGGGACTTTAGACCTTGATGTGCCATCGTTCGAACAGACCTTCACCGGGCACGGAGAGTTCTGTATCGGAACCAAGGCAGTTCCCAACCACGATTGCTTTGAATACATAAAGGTATCTGAAGGTGATGACTTGAGTGACCTCACCGTGCAAGCCTTCTTGACAACTGCAAAGGACATCTCGAGATTGTCTTTAGTTCGTGGACAGCAGGTGGTTGTCACCACCGAAGGTGAGTCCACTTCGCCAAACTTCAATGCAACCTCACAAAAGGCACAGGAAAATAAGCAGCGCAAGACCGTCGTCAAGACCAAGAAGACTGTGGTAGAGAAGGATGAGGAAGGTAATGATGTTGTCAAGGAGATTGAGGTGGAGCAAGAAGTTGATAACAGATCTTGGATACAAAAGAACTGGATTTACGTCGTGATCCCATTGGTCTTATTCTTGATGCTGCTGGAGGATAAGAAGTAGATGGGGACAGCGCAAGGTGAAGAAGTAACGGTACCCTCAACGTAGGCTGGTCTATCTGGTGGAGGGACGACCTCATAGAATGTCGGCGGTGTCGCGGAATACATGTCGCGGAAAAAAGGTTGGTAAGCATCTAGTAAGCATTTTCCTGTGTCGATTTCAGCGAATCAGAGTCTGATTATTCTTTCATTACTTAATACGTAGGATGAAAAAAAATTTTGAGACCCAATCTAAAGGCTGTAAAAAAACTACACCAAGGTTGTTTACTTCTACCATAGATCCCATTGCAACCTGGAAGTTGTGATACGAATATATACACCTGTGGAAGTCCCCTATAGAATAATGTCTGTATCAAAGATATTGAGATCAAGCAGACGCTACCTCGCTTCTACCCCGAAGAGATTGGCTCCGGTTGAAGTGACAGTCGACGGAAGAAAGGTCAGCATCGAAGCTGGCTCTTCCATCATCCAGGCCGCTGAGTTGGCTGGTGTCACTGTCCCACGTTACTGTTACCACGACAAGTTGGCCATTGCAGGTAACTGTCGTATGTGCCTTGTTGATGTTGAGAGAATGCCCAAGTTGATTGCCTCATGCGCAATGCCTGTCCAGAACGGAATGGTGGTCCACACCGACTCCGAAAGAGTCAAGAAGGCCAGAGAGGGTGTCACCGAGATGTTGTTGGAGAACCACCCATTGGACTGTCCTGTCTGTGACCAGGGTGGTGAGTGTGACTTGCAGGAGCAGTCCCAGAGATACGGTTCCGACCGTGGTAGATTCAGCGAAGTCGTCGGTAAGAGAGCCGTCGAGAACAAGGCCATTGGTCCTTTGGTCAAGACCTCCATGAACAGATGTATCCACTGTACCAGATGTGTTAGATTTATGAACGATGTTGCTGGTGCCCCAGAATTCGGAACTGCTGGCCGTGGTAACGACATGCAGATCGGTACTTACATCGAGAGAAACATCAACTCCGAGATGTCCGGTAACATCATCGACTTGTGTCCTGTCGGTGCGCTCACCTCCAAGCCATATGCCTTCAGAGCTAGACCATGGGAGTTGAAGAGAACCGAGACCATTGACGTCATGGACGCTGTTGGTTCCAACGTTAGAGTCGATGCCAGAGGTATTGAGGTGATGAGAGTTCTTCCAAGATTGAACGATGAAATCAACGAGGAGTGGATCTCGGACAAGTCGAGATTTGCATGCGACGGTTTGAAGACCCAGCGTTTGACTACTCCTTTGATTAGAAACGGCGACAGATTCGAGACCGCTACCTGGGACGAGGCATTGTCTACTATCGCTGCTGCTTACACCAAGATCCAGCCAAAGGACAACGAGATCAAGGCTGTTGCCGGTGCTTTGGCTGACGCTGAGGCCATGGTCTCCTTAAAGGACTTGCTCAACAAGTTGGGCTCCGAGAACGTCACTACTGATGTCAAGACTGGTGTCGACGCTCACGACGTTGCTTTCAGATCTAACTACATATTCAACTCCACCATCGAGGGTATCGAGGGCGCTGACCAGATCTTGTTGGTTGGTACCAACCCACGTTTCGAGGCTGCTGTGTTGAACACCAGAATCAGAAAGGTCTGGTTGAGACAGAACATGGACATTGCTTCTGTCGGTCAGGAGTTCGAGTCTACTTTCGACTTGGAGCACTTGGGTGTTGATGCCAACTCCTTGAAGTCTGCTTTGGCCGGTAAGGTTGGTGAGAAATTGGCTGCTGCCAAGAACCCATTGATCATTGTTGGTTCTGGTGTTGCTGACTCTGAGGACTCCAAGGCTATCTACAAGTTGGTTGGTGGGTTCGCTCAGAAGCACAACAACTTCAACACTCCAGAGTGGAACGGTGTGAACTTGTTGCACAGAGACGCTGCTCGTGTCGCTGCCTTGGACATTGGTTTCGCCACTGTTTCCCCAGATGTTGCTGCCACTAAGGCCAAGTTCATCTACTTGTTGGGTGCTGATGAAATTTCCAACAAGGACATTCCAAAGGACTCCTTTGTCGTCTACCAGGGTCACCACGGTGACTTGGGTGCTTCCTTCGCTGATGTCATCTTGCCAGGTTCTGCCTACACTGAGAAGTCTGCTACCTACGTTAACACCGAAGGTAGAACTCAGGTCACTCGTGCTGCTACCAACGCTCCAGGTGTTGCCCGTGAGGACTGGAAGATCGTTAGAGCTTTGTCTGAGTACTTGGGTGCTACCTTGCCTTACGACGACATCGTCGCTGTCAGAACCAGATTGGGCGAGATCGCTCCACACTTGGTGAGGCACGATGTCATCGAGCCAGTGTCACAGGACGTTGTCAAGATTGGATTCCTTGACTTGATCAACAAGAACAAGTCGGCCACCATCTCCGGTGCTGCTTTGAAGAACCCAATCGACAACTTCTACTTCACAGACGTCATCTCCAGATCCTCCCCAACGATGGCCAAGTGTATCTCATCGTTCGGTGCCAAGATAGACAAGATCAAGGACGACAAGCCAGACATCAACTTTTAAGTGCGCTTGACTACGGTCAATTCAGCGGGACCACACAAAAGCTGATTCTATTGCATATAATCCCGATCCTAGAGCATAGAAGGTGACTTCTACTTAGAGTATGGATTATTTTTTCCACCATTGAAAATTTTGTTACTATAAGCATCATCCTTCTCTGATAATATCATGTTAAAAATATACTACTTGTAGGAAAGGCGGATGACAATCTCGCGTTGTGAGCCAACGAAATATCTACGTAAAAAAAAGTCTCCAGGTTTTTTCGCGCTACCAGGAATTCTTCAATAACATGAACTCTGATAACAACTCGAGCAGAGGGTCCAAACGAATGACTCCAGACGTCGAAGATTTCTCTGCAAAGTGGAGGCAGACACGTTCTTGTGCGCGGTGTCGACGACTCAAATCCAAATGTGCGTTCAAGAATCCCATGGACACTTCATGCATCCGATGTGTTGCTGCAAAAGTAGAGTGTTCAGTGGACTTTGACCCCACAGCTCAATACGCAAAGAAGAAGCGTAGATCGGAAGCCGATCTCAAGGGAGCAGTCAAGAAGGAACAGGACGAAGGATTTGACGAAGCAGGTTACGTCAACGCACCAGCTTGCAGCAAGCTTTTGAAGTACTCCAGACTAGTTTTGAGCGAAGTGAATGATGATACCGACAAAATCCTGGCAAGTGAGCGGGCTCACCTTATCGCAAACCTTTCACTGATCATTGACAAGCTACTGCTACCAAAAGAACAAATTCATCAACTGCCGGAGGGAAACTATCCACCGATTGCGTTTGAGAAGAACTTGATGATGGAACTAGTCGATCTCAAACTAATCAGCCTCGCAGAAGCAAAGAGAAGGTTTGACTTCTTCATGACAGATATGCTTCCTTACTACCCTGTTGTATCTCTTTCGCCGAAATTGAAGGACTTCAACTACTTGTACCAAAACCATCCACTTCTTTTAGGTGCATGCATGTCGGTAACGGCAGTCAACGATAATGGGTTATCGGACGAGAACCTGTCAAGTGCTTACGTGTACAACATGCTTACACATTACTTATACAATTTCATTTCTTATCAGATCCACATTAAGTGTGAGGACTTTTCCATCCAGTTGATTTACGTTTGCCAGGTGCTTTCGGCATGGTGTCTTCCACCACATAAGGTTGGACATTTCAGGAACCAAGTCAACACTCTCCTGGCATTCACAATTTCCTTGTGTATGGATCTTGCGAAAAGCACTGAAACAATACACCATGGAGAGGAGTTCAGGAACAATTTGCGTGCGTTTCTTAGTGTTTATTGCAGTTGTGGATCACTTCAGTTGGCATTGCGCAGATTTAAACTCGTCAGCTGGGACGACTCCCTCGCATCTGCTGTTCAGCAGTTGATGAAAGCGTCGAGACATTCGAACTATGAAGACAAGTTCATCTGCTATTCAGCAAAAATGATTTCCGTAGGGCAAGAAATGATGGATTTCTTGAACTCACAAGTGGACAACCATGCGGCTGATGATACTAGAGTGACCACCACTCAAAGCTTTCACGTTACGAATAACCAGTTCAAGTACTTGCTCAACACGTACGAACAGAAGTTGCAACTGATATTGGTAGAGTATGAAGAGCGGGCTGTTTTGAAAGATACAGAAGGAGAACTAACACGACTACCTAAAGAGTTGGATATTATGTCTATTACGTACTACCAACTAGTGGTTATGGCGTACGATACTCTTATCACACGGTTCATCAATACGACCAGATCTGCCAATTCTAAATCGGTGATCTTCCAAAGTACAGAAAACGAGCTGTTTTTGCAACATGTGTTCAAACTTGTCGAAAGTTGCGAGAAGATGATCGACGCATTCGTTAAGCTCAATCGCCAGACAATCAACTTCCCCACTGTTCTCTACTACCGCCCGATGAACGCGTTGGTTACAATGATCAAGGTCAGGTTGGCATTAAAATCACGTATTTTCAACCCTGACGACAATATAAAGGAAGAGGTCAACATCAACATCGAAATGTACTTTGATATAATTTCCAAATTGATTTCGGAAAACTTGAAGACTTACAACCTGGTGGTTTGCGAGAAGATGAGCTTTATTCTCACCAAGATTGAAAAGTGGATGAAGGTTTCCAACATATACAAGCGGAAAATGGGTAAGCCCGAGGAAAACGATTTGGTGCATATCATCAGTAAGAGCAACAATAAGGAAATCGAAAGTTTGTCAGTACCAAAGGTCTTTGAAGAGGAAAGTGAATCGGTGAAGAGCTCGGTTCCAAGTACTTCAAATACGTCCATGGAGAATCAAATCTTTGAAAACGGCGTGAATTTTGACGAATTCTTTAACAGTGACATCTTCAGTTACATCGATACTTCTCCCACAGAATTTTCTGTAGGACCCATATAGATAGAATTATTGTAATATTATAATACTTGACTATTCTATGCGTACCTCTATTAACCAAATATTCTCTATTAACCTAAAATTTGAAATTAACCTCCTCTTCAGGCTCCGGAGACTCGTTCTTGTGCTCATCTTGAGCTTTTTCGTTGTTTTCACGACTGTTTGTATCAACAATAGTATATAATGACTTTCCAGCCAGATTGGATACACTCACAGGTATTGACGAAGATGTCAGCGTACTAGCACCCCCACGACTAAATTCTCGTATCTGTGTCTTATTGGGATCCTCTTCAATTTCCTCCTGTTCGTACTTGACATCCTCGTCGTCATCCTCCTCCTCTTCATCCTCCTCCTCTTCCGAAGAAGACGACTCGACGTATTCCAGAAGTCCTCCCCATCTCTTGACTTCAAAGCTCTTGGACTTCTTCTGTGCACGTTCTCTGTATCCCGAGTTTGAGTAGTCTGCATCCAATCCCGGTATCACCAACGCTTGGTATGATGGTGGTTTCCCGATCTGTTGCATTAAATATATCCACGGTGGGGGTACGGTTACGTCTGTAGCAGGCATACCCAACGCAGATCTCAAAGCTGAAGAGAGCGTTCCAGGTTTGATGTGGGCAGATTGATCAGAGTTATCATCGACATCCTTTCCTTCGAAAAACATCTCTCCAAATTGGAACAAGCGAGGCTTGGATTGATGTGTGAAGAAAGCACGGTGTAATTTCTGATAGTCTATATCAAGTTTTCCTAGCTTTACTTGCACCCGATCCCTTTGGCTCTGTTTCAAAGTCTTCTCGTCCTCATTCACGACATTTCTCATTTCCTCAATACCTGTATCCTTGATGTATTGTGGGAGCTGGAAAGGAGGTTTCTCCAAACCCTTCTTTATTGATAAATAATCTCTCTTGGCGGCCCAGTGTTCAGGCACTTGAATTGCATTGAGTTGAGTTTTGAGAGCCACTAGCAAATGTGGATCCTTTGCATCAGCATCGTACCAGTCGACAAGCTGTGGTTGTGTAGTGTATGCCTTCAACAAAGAAAGTGGTATTTTGTTCTTGAGACGTTCTTGTCTCCTTGATATCTGAACATCTTCTTCATCTTCTTGGGAGTCCTCTTCACTCTCAGATTCATTAGAATCAACCACAACCAAGTCATCGCTCTGCTTAGGTGTACTTTCTTGGTCATGCTGCTGAAAGCGACTGAAAACTTCCAAGTAATGCTTTGACAAGTCATCATCTGTTGTTATTGGAGCATCATTGGGTGCCTTCTCTTCTATCAGCTCGGAGGTATCTGTCTCCGTAGTGGCTTTCACGGAATTATCCTCCGCTTGTATCTCTTCATGCTTTTGTACGACGCTCTCGTCTGAGTTTGGTTCGTTCTTCTTCCGAAGCTTGGCTTTTTCTCGCCTTAGTTGGTTCTTTGTGCGCTTGGCCATGTTGCAGAGATGATTTAATTTCGAAAAGTAGTTTAATATCTGGAGACCCACCACTTAAAAACAGCGCTTATAAAGAGATCACTTACTACAACTTACTTAAAACTTTCTAACATCTATTAAGAAGTCACTCGACATTCGTCTATTTAAAGTCATTAATAGCACTCTTTGCGAACCAGCCTTTGTACCAGACTTCCTAGCCTAGCTCTGCAAATAATCAGCCTATGAATCTTTTACATCAGCTTGCACCTTGTGCAACGTCCTTTTCGAGCTTTTGTATCCTTTTCGACAACACATCTATTCTCTTGTTGATCTCGTCATCGTGCTTTTCCACCTTTTCAATAATCTCCTTGAGGTTATCCTCCAACTCCTTCGCTATGTCAAATACGTTTGATTTAGGCTCTACTCTTGACGTATTTGCTGAGCTGGGAAGTCTTTCTTCACCTTTCAATTGCGGCGTGTCAAGTCCTGGAACAGACATTTCGTAGGTTGATATTTTAGATATTGAAGTTGGTTTTTCTGATCCCATTTTGAACACCAGAACTAGTTACAACCAGATCGCGTCATAAAATGCAACGTCTTTTAGAGACTACGGTTGCATTGTGCCTCTTGGCCCAAGTGAATGCGATTTTCAACCATCGAATTGTATACCAGGACTCGAAGATCCCTTTGAATTTGGCACAAGACTTGGCCAACACGCCAGGTATCGACGGAGGACACTTTGAAATACTTAACGTTAACAAGAACAATGCCACCCAACAATACTTGTGCCATGTTCCACCTGCTAAGGATGCCAGAGAGGAAAGAAAGGCCAAAAGTCAACCAGAAAACACCGAGGAATTGCGTGACAAAGCGGTCAAATTACTCGAGGCTACCTTTCCTACAGATCAATGTTTAATATCCCAAAACTTAAATCGTGGGTATTGGGCATTAGGATACTGTTACGGTGACAAAGTCATTCAATATCATGAAGACGCTGAGCATTTCAAAGAAACTGGTAAGCACCGAGCTTCAATGCCCAACTTTGTCTTCACCTTGGGTAAGTTTCCTGGCTCCCCCTCCAAAGGTAACAAGGGCGTTATATCGAATACTCTTAATGGGAAAGCATTTAAAGTCAACCCCAGCGACTTTGTTATTAAGGAAATTCCCACAAGAGCATACAGCAGAACCACTCAAAAGGTCTTGCTGCATACATTATGGGATGGTACAACATGTGACTTGACGAACGAACCGAGAGAGGTCAAGGTGATGTACAAGTGCGATCCTAGTAAAACCACCATGCTCTGGGACGTCACAGAATACAACACGTGCCACTATGAAATGGTGGTTGCGGTCAGTTCGTTGTGTGAGCTTGACGAGTTCCGAGAATCGCACTCTTCAGATGAGGCAGCGACTATAGAATGCAACACCCTCGGGCCACTGATTGATGTTGGCAACGACTTGAGTTTAATTGAAAAGATGGGAATTGCTCGGGCATTCGAACCACGAGCAGACCAGATCCGTCTCAAGATAAGTCCATCTGAACTTGACTGTGAACCTTTGGGGGATGGAATATTCATTTGTGAATTCAACAATGAGCACTTTGGTCCAATGCAGGTACTTCTCAGCGCAAGAGTTGATCACACTGAACAGTATGTGTTACATCACTTCAAGACATTGGCGATCAAGTCCACAGAAATAGGAACCTTGGGACTGTGGCCAATTTATGACTTTTTAGGCGATTTACTTTTCGTCATCAAAGCCACTAGGCAAGAAGAAGGGAGTTCTTACTTTATTGAGGTTTTGAGTCGCGACTCCGTGCTAGCACCTGAATCCGCTGAAGTTGACTGGACGCACTTGACTAACCAAGATGGTTTTGGTGACATCAACCTCGAAGCTCTCCTCGACTTGGATAAGGTAGAGGATCCCGAGATTCGCCTGTTGATAAAGATGATCGGTGAAAAGTTGCAGGAGCAGGACTCTGAAACTTTGCTGACGTTATTAGAGAGTTTACAAGAAGAGGCTAAAGCGATTACAAACAAACTTCAGGAGGAGTCTAACGAACAAGAGGATACACATGTCAATGAGGATGAAGACAGCGCTGATATCATGGAGGATGTCAAGGAAGACCATGTTAGCGAGGATGCGAATGAAGACCATTTTAACGAGGCTGAAGAAGTCCATGTTAACGAGGATGTTCAAGAAGACCATGTTAACGAGGCTGAAGAAGAACATGTTAAAGAAGACCACGTTGATATCAACCAGGCTGTCATAGATTCTGACCACCTTGATCTCAACGATGGCAGCAAAGACAACATTGAAGATTCTCCATTGGTAGTGAGTGAATCTGAACCCGAGCCAAAGCCATCTCAAGATGATCATTCGGGAGAAGCTCCAGTGAAATACGAGCACGATGAATTATAGAATAGCTGAAGGGAAAGAAGTAAATAGGTATAATACAGGCTGAATATTAGACAGCGTACAAGCCATGCAAAAGGTTAGATAAAGCCAGGCAAATAAAAACCAGGCTAGGTAAACCAGGTAAGATAAATCAAAATCAAGGAAGACCAAGGAAGATAGCCTCCTCGGAAAACCCTCGGTTAATTGAAGGCACGGGAACATTCATACTCTCATCAAAGTTTAGGAGGTCGTTCACATGGCCGCGTTCGATCCTCAATTGAAATCACCTCCATCCAGTGTAATTTTCAGACCTGAAAAAAAAGAAGAGAAAAATTCCTAGGTGTGTTAAAAGCAGGTCAGAGATTGCACCAGAATGATCACACAACGCTTACAGGTGAGAGGAATCTCCAAAGCGTGGACTTCTAAGAGAAGCTTTTCGCTTCTCTGGAAGATTTTGGCGTTGGATAGCCCAAAGTCTCAGAAAGAAGATCGTCCATTGTACAAATGGGACGAATCGCCTTATGAAGACATCAGAACACGTGCTGCCTTCATAAGGACGAAGGCGCTCTGTCCAGTGACTCAGAAGCCTGTTGACTTCGTGTGTCCGTACTCTGGAGTCCCGACCCATCACTCAGAGGAAGCATGGAGAAACGATGAAGAATATCACTCCAAAAAGAAGTATGAATTATTGAAGAAGGTGAATCTTTACGAGCATGACCTCAGATCTGGCCGTAAGTTTGATGAACTTGTGTTCCCCGGCGAGCAATCTAGAGATTTCTTGACCAACTTGTCGAACTGGGACACTTACTTCTATACGAGAGACTTTGCACCGATGAATACTGAATTCAACTTAGCTGCCGCAACAAAGGTCTTGACATACCCTATTACCATAGCAGCAACATTGCACAAGTACTCGCCATACGGTATGGAGCCAAAGGGACCATTGACTCTTGAGGGAATGAGATCTTTGGCTGCATTGAGATACACTTTATATCCTCCATACAACAAGTCTGGTGATGCATCGACTGCTACGTTTAAGGAAAGACCAATGAGAATCTTTATTGTGGGCTCCAAAATGGAATCTATGTTGCCTGGCTACATATGGAAGCAGTTTGGATACTTGTTCCCCGAGACCAACTTTGAGATCCACATGATTGGCCCAGAGGCTTATTTCGACAGAGAAACCCGTACGTTTGGACCTACCGAAGAGCCACACGGTCGTCCGAAGGTCGAGAGATTCGACGAACAAATCACCTTGCACTACCATACCAAGTACTTCCATGAGTTGTACGATGCGGGCGACTTATTCCCGTTCGACCCATATTCAGACGTCTTCTACCTCTTCCACCCAGGTTTCCAGACCGCAGACTCCATTTACTGGGACAAGGCATTGAAGGGCTTGTTGGAATCTAAGTGCCCGGTGTACGTGACAGGCTACCACGAGCAGGATATCGCGAGGGAGATGAGCTGGTTGAAGAACCACAAGTTGTACGAAGAAATCGACATCTTGAGCAATGTTTCCGAAAACTTGTTTGCGTGCACGAAGGTGGACTTGGTGGACGTGAACCCAACGGAGACCTTCAACAGTAACTGCAAGATGTTCGCATTCAGGGGAAAGAGGTACCACGCCATTAAGACGTGATTGTAAATAGGACACTATACTGTAAATACAGAACCGATAAGGAACAGTAGTAGAGCAAGTAGAACAATACCAAAACTAGTAGCACCATACTATACATTACCATAGGATACATTGGTAGGATTCCTGACAACGCGTCTGAAATGATTACGTCATTTTTGTCTGTTGTTTACCGTTATTGACTTCCTCCAGATAGTTGTTAGAAAATTGTTAATATTTCCCCAAAACTTGTAGAAATCGGTTTGATCGTATCACGAGAGTGTTATCCGAAAACAACAACCTTTGTTGCATACGGAAATTGTCTTATAGAAAACTAGGGAATAAAGAACTTAAGCCCATCAAATCTCCTTCATAACCATTGGATTGTATATCAATCTATAAGCACAACAATTTCGCGCAGCCCATAAAGGATCCTGTTCTCCTTGCTTCAAATTACACGTGACCAAATTACTGGCCACATATTTTCAGATCACCACTACTAAGCAAAGATGGATGCACCCATCGAGCTACTATTCGACGTGACCAGAGATGGAAGCACTACTCAATGGAGTGTCAAGTGTACGAAATATCACTGTATTCGCGATATAATATGGTTTTACCGAAACCAATCGTGCGACTGGGGTTGTAAGGTCCGTTGTGAACTTGACGGCACACCACTTGCAAGCAGCGCCATCTTCAAAAATGTTATCAAAAACATAGATAACTCAACAACTAGGGACGAAGGCATTGATTCAGGAATAAAGCTTTTTGTCTACGATGGATCCGTTGAGCCAGCTAACTCGGATGACCTGTTCAGATACTTAACCCTCAAATTCCACGGCAGCATAACTCAAGCATACGAGGCACAGTTGAGTGACTCCATTCTGCACATCAAGAAAGAGGCATTTAAAGACGCTGCATGTGATCTTCGTGTTAGAATTTCACATACGGGTCAAGCAATAGTTGATGAAGCCGTAACCCTAGGTGAACTCTTGCACATTGACGTGATTCCTCTCTTTGAAGTTGATATTGACGTGTCTCCAGCTCTGCTTACTGATATTCATTACAACGACGTTGTGGTGAAATTTGAGAGAACCCATCTTAAAGCCAAGATGAGCTCAGGATTACGTGTACACCAAGTCAAGCTGATTTTAGCCAAGTATTTGGGCTACCAGCCAGTATTTGTGAGGAAGGGGAGAGAAATTGATGGACGGTTGTCGATAAGCGAAATATCTGACAACGGAGAGTGTGTGATCTCTGTTCGCAAACAGAGCACCATTGCATATGTATCTGATTTCGATGAGGATACTACGAATTATGAGTTCGAACTTGACTCCGAGAAGTTGCAACTAGACTCTTCACAGTGTTTTGTCGTGGATAATGCCGGCGACCAGCCATATCTCCTCGTTAACTCCACTGGTGTAAGAGCCATGACAGACGCATTTGGAAATCAGACTATTCAAAAGGTTCGAATTATCAGCGAGGGCCAACCTGAGCGTCAAACAACCACACCAGTTGTGCGCGGGGTAGCAGTACGCCCTGATGGTACAGTTCCTGGTGAAGACATTCCAATTCAAGTTGTCGAAAATGGCGAAGCAGCCATTGAGGACGTCAGAGTCGTGGAACAAGAGGAGCCAGCAGTACCAGCAGAGCATGTTCAGGCAGCATTGAACCAACATCAACAAGTTGTTCAGCTAATCGTCTTTGGGCTTGCTGGGTTGGCACTCTCTGCGCTCTATATTGACATGAGTACAATCGTGTTGTCAGCCGTGGTGTCATTGTTCATTCACATCCCCATTATCATATTTGGGCCACAGGTGGCCACCGTCATTGAACGTGCAAACCGGTTTGCATTCCGTCAAGATGAGTTCCTGTATCTCCAAATCATGGTGCGTGGCTATTGCACTGGTATCCGGAAGTTGCACTTCGGGATGACTGCACTTGCAAGGTATGTGATTTCGAAATGTGTCACGAGACCTTATGACTATCAAAGAGCATTCCGTCAGGAGGAGTTTGGAGTAGTCCGGAAAATAATCGCACAAACCGCGCTAACCACGACGGATTTGTTGAAAGACACGGCACTTGCACTTTTCACTTTCTTCCCCATGTTTGAACCCGTAGTGCGTTCCGAGATGCAGATATGGCAGGATGCGGAAATTCACGCGTTAGGCCAAGATTTATGTCAACTCTCGCACATAATAGAAGAGATCTTTGACAGACAAGATCGGTCTGATGCAGAAGCGGACGCTTTGCTGGAGATATCCGAGAGCCTTCACCTCATTGGTGATGCTGCGGATGCCGTTACACAGGAGACCACAGACGAGCTTTACCGTGCGGGGCTCGATACATACAGAAAGGCGCAGAGGTTCCGTCGGGAGCTTACACAAGGTTCACAAAGTTGATCCGCCGGCGCGTTTTTGTGCACACCAAAACATACCACACGAATTCTCGTCTACGATGCAAATTTTTAGTGGTTGACAAAAACTGTAACACACAACATTTGACGAAATTTGAGAGGAAAGAGTAATTTCAATTCGACCCTTGTAATCAATTTGTTCCTATTTAGGGAAGCTTTAAACGTAAATATATGGGCTATTTTCTTTTTACGGTAGTAGTTACAAGTGAAAGTTCTCCCGACAGTGAAAACACCCTATGGATTCCATAAAGGCGGGCGGCTTACCTTTGTCCTAGGGGTCTGATGTAGGAGTCATATGTTCAAAGGCTCAGAATTTTTCCGTGTTTTTTTTTTTCATGGTTTGGTTCCGATATCTTAATTCAACGTTTCATCACCCGAGGCCGAGGAGTCGCGCAATAGTTAAAGTTTGAAAGAAGCTTTTTTGCCCATGTCAGTTATTAGGAGAAACTCAATATTAAGGAGAAGATAGCTTCTATACGAGGATATACCAAGATAAGAAGAAGGGACAGTCTAGTAGGAGATGTAGAAAAAGAGAGCACACGGCTGTAAGCCATTTGGAGTAGAGGATGTAATTGTAAACAACCACATCTGAAACGATTGTTATTGGAGGAATCAGCTCACGGCTGTCCACCCTTTCAATTTCACAAGCCTTTCATAAGGCTCTCGCATTGAATACTAGTGGATTTGCGCACATACACGCTAAAGAGCAATTCTCTCTCGAAACAAAGCAATAAAGTGGAATCTCACCAGACAATTGTCCCGGATATTGTAAGGCTCTAGACCTACAGCACAATAATGTGTTTTGTTTTCCTTATCTCTGAAATGCTCTATGACCGCGTATACGCCCAAATGGGTAAGAAACTTCCCAAATATGGCGTGACACAAAAAATCTGTCTAAAAGCCTACTTTTTCGGGAAGGAGCCTTGCTGCATTCCAGGCGAAAAATTGCTTTTTGGAATCTGATGTGTTCGACAATCTTGCACCCATACCGAAAACATTGCAAATCACCCCCAAGGCGGGATCTCTCCAAAAAGTATAAATATGGGAGAGATCTCTGCTTTGGGTTTTTCTTTTCTTCATCTACTGATCCAGTTTCCAACCTAAGTCTTTCGCTCAATACAATGCAGTTCACTACCGTCGCCATCTTCGCCGCCGCCGTTGTCTCCGCCAACGCTGCCACCACCACCGCCACTGAGACCTCCTCCACCTTGGTCACCATCACTTCTTGTGGTCCAGAGGTCACTGACTGCCCAGCTAAGCCATCTTCTTCTGCCGGTAACTTCACCACTGCTCCAGCTAACGTCACCTCTTACGAGGGTGCTGCTGCTCAGAGATTCGGTGGTGCTGCCGTCGCTGCTTTGGCTGCCGGTGCTTTGTTGGCTTTGTAAGTTTATTGATCATCTACATATGAAAAATACCACTTCAATAATGCTACTGTTGAATTTTCACAGACCAGAGTTCTTTCTGTTAAGTTCTGGTATCTGACTGTGTTGGCAGCTCTTGGTCTAGGGAAATTGCAAAGGAGCGGGTGCTTTCTTTGTGCCCTACAGTCCATTACGCGCCCGGTTAGTTCCATTTTTATAGATATATACCTGGCTAATTATTAGATTTTCAAGCTTAATATTTTTGTAAGACATTGATAACTATTTTTTTGTTCGATTCAAAGATCTGCTTCATGCATGAATTTAACTGACGAGCAAAAGGCATTCCACCACGCTGTCTTTGCGGTAGTTCAGCAAATCCCCTATGGAAAGGTAACCACATATGGTGAGTATGATTGGTTCGTGTTGCTACTCTGTTTCTAACCTCAGGCCACGTCGCTTACCTCCTAGGTAAACCTAAGAATTCACGACATGTTGGAGCTTCGTTGAAGCATAGCACTTACATCGTCCAGAAGCTCAATGAAGAAGCTGCGGGTACGCAGTACGAAATTCACAGCCTTCCTTGGTGGAGAGTGATATCTAGCTCAGGTAAAATTTCCCCAAGAGAACGCAAGGACCAGGAATATGTCCAAGCCGACAAACTCGGAGAGGAGGACGTGGAGGTGAGTAATCTCAAAGTAGACCTCGACGAGTTTGGTTGGTTCCCAGACGAGGTCGACTTTTAGTACTCAGATCACTATGGGCGGCGTTTGACCATTTAGAAAAGTTGCTTATCTACACAAATTTCAGTTAAGTTTGCTTGTTTCCTTTGTATCCAGATAAGGATAAATAATATACAATAGTGGCTTACCAAATTCAATGTATTGTATGAGATTCTCAAAAGAGAATGGTCAGATCTTGTTTGCTTTGCTTTCTTCTGTTTGCTTTATTTCTTTTCAGCTTTCCTTTGTTTTGACTGTTGTTTTGACCGTTGTCGGGTTGTCCTATGCCCATTTGCCTTTGGACCCTAGAAGCCTCTTCTTCCCACCACCTAGCAAACTCCTGCTCTTGTTGAATTTCAGCCAATGTCTTCCTCTCGGACTCCTGCATTCTTGCCTCTTCAATCTTGAGGGATTCTTCGAGCATGATGTCACTCAACGATGGAGCCAAGTACACATACTCACTGTTTGATCTCACGTTTACGCTGCTGGAAGAGCTCGTAAGAGAGTACAGTGGATTCAAACTAGAGGTAGAGCTCGAACTGCTTAGAGCAGCGCTCATTCCTACCGAATTCTGAGCAGTAGAGCTCTTAGAAGACCCAAGTATAGGCGTTGAATGTTCCTTTCTTGATTGTTTTTGACTTTGACCCAACACTGGAAGTTTATTAACACCAAGTGCTGGTAGTTTGTTACCGAGCACTGGTAGTTTATTCTCCTTAGTACCGAGGACTGGGAGGTTTTTCTCCTTCGAAGTACCAACGATTGGTTGTTTCAACTCCTTAGCAATAGATCGTCCAAGTATTGGAGTGTTGCTAACTTCTGGAGGAGATGCACTGACCTTCCAGGGATTTTCAGGTTGCTTTTCTGTTATTATAGTGGTAGGGGTTGGCTCCATCATTAATTTTTTGCGTTCCTTTTGGGAGAGTTTGACCATAGGTCCAAGCTTAGCTTTCTGCTTCTTCTCAGCACTGGAGGAAAGGAGAGGTTGAGACTTGAGAATTGAGGTACCAGATGATGGACTTGCCCAATTTGAAAACGGGCTCAAACCTCCATTGGAGTCGGAAGGAATTCTCTGCGAAGTAACCGAACTTTGCGGAATCGTGGCCAGTGGCATTGGCGATTGACCTGTAGGAACAACGGCCGCTGAAATCGATGGAGGAGGCGGGGAAGAAGAAGCAGTAGAACTTGCGGAATCCACAGCAAATTCCACTCTTGGTTTCGATTTTCTTCTACTCTTTGTAACTAATTCAAACCCATTATCACTGTCATCGATAGCACTTTCAGCCGATTCGAACTTCTTAGTCTGTATACTGTTCCTGAAATCAAGAATGCCAGTAGTCAACGTAGAGCTTCGTCTTGAGTTCTTCTTCTTTTTCTTCTCCTTTGACACCGAAGGTAGTTTCTCTGTCACCTTGAGGTCAATTAGTGGTTCAAAGGAATCGAAACCCTTTCGATCGCTCATAAAGACTTCACTAAAGTCACCTTCAAACCATTTGTCGATAGCATCGTTGAAGTTGGCTTCCAACCACACATGCTTTTCTTCTCTCTCCAAGTATTTGCAGCTATGGAAAAATCGAAGCCAAGAATCGAGTTTCACTGAAACATCCATAGGAAGGTCAAAGAGCCCCGAGTTCATGATAAGTAACTCCATGTTATTGTAGATATACCACACACAGTTGACGAATAATTTATCGGCACCAAGTTCTGTGGACTCCGCTAACAAAGAAACGACGTTGTCAACGCTTATGGAGTCGGAAATTGCAACTTGACACAAGTCCTTCAACTGAAGAAGTAGCAACTCGTCTGAAATGTCCATAAGTTCCAATACGTTGTTGATAAAGTCAAAATCATCCAAATCTTCTTGGAAATCAAAGACATCTCCCACGTTCAGACCATACATGTACTGCAAAACAGGATAGAAGGCCGAGGATGTGTGCCTTTCAAAATTAAATGTCCTTATCGACTCGTCTGAGTCCCACCTTGTAGATAACAAGGTTTCAAAGTATGCACTTCGAGCTCTCAAAATAAATGAGTGACAGCGCAATTCTCCGTCAGAAAGTTTGATGGTTACATCACCTGAGTCAGGACCAAGTAGCGAAGGAAATTGCCTCAGTGGAGATGCTTGATACAGGTCCAACTGGAAATCATGAATCCCAAATGTAAATCTCAAGGTTTCCACCTCTCTAGCGATGGCTTCAAAAGATTTTTTGTCCATTCCTCCAATGCTGAAATCTTTCTTGCTCAGTAAGATTTCACCTGAATAGACAAAGTATATGAAAATCACCACAGAAATATAATGTACTGGTCGTTGAAAGGTCAAAGTATTGAGGTCTTTATTGTAGACCGCCCTTATATTTCCTGACACGAACAAGTCATTGGATTCTTTCGGATCAAAGAGTTTATGAAACGTCCTAGAGCGTATTGAAAGCATTTGTTTGTGGATACCAATTTTGAAATTGGGATGACTTTCAATTACCACGCTGCAATCGAAATCGACGTTGTCACGCGACTCGAAAAATCTATCCCCGAATCGAGGGTTCTTGAAGTCAGCAGCAATAGATAAGAGCTCGCACTCAGTGATTTTACTGAACTCTTCCTTTGAAGAACAGCGAAATCTGTTGTGGTACTTGGTGACTAATCCGTCAGAAAATGCTTCACTCAGCAGGCGAACATCATCTCCGTTGGTGGTATCGTTAACCAACGATAATGGTCGAAACCTTGTGATGTACTCATCAACGTTGTTTTCCGCAAAGAGCTGATCTTGCTTTCTGAAGTGATTTGGGTTGCAAAGGTCAGCCAAATTTGCAATGTCATTAACGAAATCATTCTTCTTCAACTTTATTGGCAATGTATCGATATCATCCCTAATGAAAGCAAATGAAGTAAAATTCAGGTCGGCCTTGACCCGAACTATCTTATTTAACCCATCGACTTTCTTGAACTTATTTTTATTCGTGCTTGGATTCGATATCTCGGAGAACGAGTTTGTGCGCTGCTTGGACGAGAGTTGGAGTGATTTCATGAACACTGCTCCAGAAATAGTACAGATGATGACGGAACCATCAGCGCAAGTGTCAACATCTATTGCGATCATATCACGACCATTAGCTTTCCAAAGATATGAATACCTGGTGTTCTTATAGTCGTTGTGGTCGAATGAAAAGCTTATCACATCTCCACTCTGCAATAACAAGACACACCAATTTGTGCTTCTAGCTATAATCTTCTTCACGGCAGCCAGTTCAGTTAACTTGGAAGGCTTGAACTTTTCAAAACTCTTCTCACTGGAAGCTTTGACTGGAATCTTCGGAAGTTTGTAGTAGGTGAAACGATGCAAAGCATGGATCTCATTTTTGGTGGTCACAATGAAGGTAATATCTTCACAGGTGTCCACCAATTTGATTTCACTTCGCACTTGATATACTTTTGGACTATCCTGAATAGACCCTTTGTATGTCGAGTCACCAACTTTGTAATCAATATCTGCATCGTAGGCCGAAAAACCCATCTGCCCTATATTGAGTCCCCAGGAAAAGATTTCCAGCTCCGTGTAAGCCAAGGAGTGAACCTTCGATACTGAAACTCCCAAGATCTTCTTTGAGATCGATTTTAAGTCACCAGATACCAGCGTTGGAACACTATCAAATGTCTCCAGAAACATCTTGTTTTGAGTACGCCCTGACGATTCGTACCCTAGTTGATTGAAACTGTTCAAACCCCACGAGTAAACGGAGTTCTTGTTGGAAATAGCAAGACTATGGTTGTTCGAGATTGCAAAATCTTCCACTAGCTTGTCAATTTTCACACGCTCAAATTTAAAACAGTCCTTGAGATTCAGTTGTCCCAACCTTCCCCTAGAGCCTTTTCCACATGAGAATAACTGCCCTTTGCTGTCCAACAATAGTGAGTGGTTTTTGGAGACTTCGATTTTCCGAAAGTTCACCTTCTCTATTCTGTCAAAGAATGCCGTTGGCTCTTCTCTTGAGGAAAACTGGCTCAGTGGAATTCTCACAGGCATTGATCTATCTGTTGAGTCACCAAGCCCGAACTGATTGCTACTATTGGAACCTAGGACAAATACCTCACTACCTGGTCGAGAAGAATTCCACTCATCACGTGGGATCTTATCCAACGGAGTTCCTGTTGGGTTCAAGTATCTGAAGCTTAACTCAACATCGTTGTCGCCAATGTATTCTGGGATCCAAATGAGATTTTTGAAGTCGTTGTCAATAAGCTGGAATGGCGTAGTGTTGGAGCGGTCTTTTGCCTTGAGAAGTTCAACAAATACGTTATTGCCACTCAAAAGAAGCGTGTTCTGTTTGTTGCTAGTGTTCTTGAAATGTTTAAGAAGAATCGAAAAGCAAGTAATACGCTTGTAAAACATAACATAGTGCAAGCAGTTCCAAGAATTTTCATAGTCAGTTAAGCGCAATATGTGCTTCGCTTCAGGATTTGCCATCACCTCTTGTAAAAGATCGTGTTTGTTGGCCATGATCAAGATGTGCATGATTGTTCGTCCAAAGACATCGCGTTTCATCAACTCATCACGGGATATTTTGGCTAGCAGTGGTCGTCCACTTCTAGCTTGTAGTGCTGTCGAGTCATCAGTCATGCTTTACATTGGAAATAGTTCTTCTTGAAGTTAAGGGACGAGTTTTTGGCTCTTTTGGTGGTGAGAATCAAATGGAATTACTGTAAAAAAATCAACGTGGGATCAGGGTACAAATATGATCTGCAAAATATCACCTTCGAAAATGGGGTAAAAGTGGATAATAATCACCAAAGATTTCGGTCAACACGTAAAACAGTGACTTTCCTCATTCATATATGGTTTAACTTCGTAATTGAGCACTTTGTATATTACAGTTATGCGTACATCCTATACATAAATAATCGTTCGTTAGCTCCTCGATGGGATGGTCTTACCTCCTATCTGGGACTTTTTCGGTGAGGTGAACAGACTGAGCGGTTCATCCTCGCTTTTGAGCTGATTTTCTAAAGCTCTCAACTCGTCATCATCGTCGAGGAAATTGAGCCCAGCATCATCAGCATGCTGTTCTGCTCCACTATCAGGACCGTCGTCCAGCACAAAGAAGGAGTTGGCAACAATTTTCTTCTTAACAGCGGCGATTCTACCCGTGGGTGGTAATCTAGGACGGATATTTCTTTGCTTTTGAGGTAATTCGTCATCTTCAACAAGTAGCAAGGTATCGTTCTCGGGAAGCTCGGTCGATTCTCCCTTCTTTTTCTGGTTCTTGATGAAATGTGTCTTCGACTTCTCGAATAAAGCATGGTAGAATGGCTTCAATAAACCAACTTGTTTGTCCACATCGCTTGCTATTAAACGGTGAGGAACATATTCCTTCAAGTCCTCATGTTTGTTTAGCTTACTGGCATTGCCAGTATTAGAGTATGAGTTGTGCAACTTTGAGTGGAGCAAATACACAGGAATAGACGAGCTCATCATCTTATACTCCTTGTCCAAACCAAGTTGCTTGAAACCAAAGAAGTCGTCACCAAGATCGTTCGAGAAATCACCTGTCATGAACTGTTCACTATTATCTTCGAAACTGCGCTCGTTGAAGTTCTCCAAACCTGGTCTCAACAAATCCTTCAAGAAATTGGACAAGTTCTCCCGTAAGCTCACCAATTTATCATGCTGCTTCAAAACTCTTTCCTTCACAAAGGTGTACAAATCATCTGGCTTGTTTACACCGTTTTCGAGTAAGGACAAGAGAAGGACATCACGAGAGCTGAGTTGATTGGCAGAACTGGTTTCTGAATGAAGCTTCATAGATTTTATCAAGTTTCCCATGTACTTCTCTGCCAATTGAGTCAACGTATTAATAGCAAAAGGCTCCACAGTCTCAAAACCAGTTTGCATAGCGATTTTGCTCACGTTCCTCCGGAGAACTGAAAATTGTACTTCTTTGTTGAAGGGATCGTGGTTGGGCAAGTTCGAAGCAGAGTCAACGTCCACTTCTCGTATAGCATCGACCTCAGGCTGTTTCATTTGTGTGTGATGGACAAACTGTTGGGTTTGCATTTGACGGATCAATGAGATCTTGAAACAGATCTTACGAATCTCTTGTATTTCGGTGATGTTCTCAAAGTAGATTTTGTTGAGACCGGAATCCGTTGGAAGAACAAAACCTGACTTGAATTTGGACGCATCTCCACCAACTTGCTGTAACAAAACATCGGCAAGCTTTTGCTCCCTTTTCTCTTCCTCTTCTTCGTCCATGCCTCTATAAGGGATCCCTGGTATACCGCCTGTGACGTCATACTCAAGGAGATATGGCTCATCGTTCTCGAGTAAATTCGTACTCTTCGAAACAACGGAGGAGTTTTGTAAGTACAGGTTGAAATTTTTCATGCCGTTTGGTTTGCGGCGAATAGCCACAGCGTTGGACTTGAGGTGATACTTGTCGTCAAAGAGCTCTGCACGCTGCGCACAGTAGTTTGCTCTCGACTTCGCAGTAAGCGACCTCCATACCTGAAGCTCAGGATCAAATTCGTCGTCTTCGTTGCCAGCAACCTGTCCTGAAGTGATCGCATTATCGCCAGCAAGGTTTTCAGCGTCCTCTTCCTCGTCCTCTTCCTCGTCATTCGACATATTAGCGGCAGAGTCGGCTGTAGTGATAGAAACTGGCACGGAACTTTCTTTGACTTCAGGTGTGGCGGCGCTTGAGGCACCTTCACTTACTGTTCCTGGAGTAGGTTCAGCCTCAGTTTTGATTGTGTCTTGTCTTGATCTTTTTCTGCCTTTAGTCATCGACTTACCTCCAGGTGCACCGAGAGTAGTATTGGCCCTGCTTGCAGTTGCCAGACTCAGCAGCGGAGTTGATTGACGCAATTCTGCTTCTTCCTCATCTTTCTCCACATCTGCGCGACTTCTTATTGTTATATTAGGTATCGATGGCAGGAGCTTAGCAGTTTTCTTTTGCATTGCATTTGCATGTACTCTTATGAAGTGCTTGGGGTCTGCGTTGTACGTTAAACAGTTTGACCAAATCAAGTTCAAGTCATCAACAAACTCTTGCTTCGAGTTATAGGACAAACTCTTGAGCTTCTTCATAACCATGTTCAAGTCCATTGGCTTCTTGATGATTAAGCCATAGTTAGGAGCTTCTCTCTTGGAAACCTTGTTCAAAAATGGAGTGGAGTGTTCAGTGTATCCCCTCAACTCTAAAACCACCTTTTCACAAGCTTCATATAATTCTTCCTGACCAATACGTTCGTCGTTTGCCCACTTACCACGGTTCTTTCTCACATCCATAAAAAGACTCCGCAATTCGTGATCGTTTAACGGGACTTCATCTCTCTTTTGCTGAATAGTGCTAAGCAACCTTTGAAGCGAAGTTGATGCAGCACCTAAGCTGATACCCATGTCAACATTGCTGCTGGAAGACGGTTCTGGTTCATCAGAAGCGTCACCATCGTGATCATTTCCCTTCCCAGACCCGCTATCCTTTGATTGCTCTAGCTGTAAGTCCGATTTTTCTAATTTTCGTCTCTTCATGAGTGTCTCCCTATCAAACTCAAAGCTGTGGTAGACTTTGTTGGACTCCTTTATCAAACGTTCTTGATCCTCAAGCGCAGTCGCTGAGACCTCCGGCTCGTATTCATTAGGTGCATCCGATTTCGGTGCTTCTGAGGTCTCATTTTCGTCTGGCTTGGTTGGAGGTGTGGACTCACTAGTGGCAGGCTCTCTTGGTGGACTTGTGTTGAAGATGCTAAAGGGGATCTCTAACTTGACAGTACTATCATCATTGAACTGAAGTTCCAGGAGCTCACTTTGGCCGTTCTGTTGCAGTGTCATTTCCACATCCTCTTTCTCTTCATCTTCGTCGTCATCGTAGTCGTCTTCTTCATCTCGCACTTTTTGCTGAGGTTGTTCTTCTTTGTGCTCGTCCTCAGCATCTTCAGACTTGTCCAAAGAAACGAGAAGCTCATAGTCTTCATTTGCTTCCTCAGAAGTATATGCAGAAGTTTCCAACTCCTTCGTAGTGTAATAGAAGTCTATAGCCTTTTCCCATAAGAGGTACCTAATGTGTAATGATAATGCTTTGATCATTTTTGGCCCTTCTTCGAACGGGAGCTCGACTTCTCCATTCCTCTCGTCTTCTTTTGGTGACTTGTCTTCGCCAGAGTTGTCTTCGTCCTTCAGCGAGCCGTTTTCTTTGTCCTCTTCTGGATTTGGACTGGACTCTGGTTGTTCAGCAGGATCAGGACGCTCTGAAATCAGTACTGAGCAGTTTCCTTCTAGAAAATGACACCAGAGATCATAGTTCTTGGACTCTAGGATATGATTGAAGACCTGATATTGTTGTTCAGTAAGAAACGCCTCAAAAAACTTGTTACTGTTCAACTGTTGTGCCAATTCAAACAACTTACGTGAATTGTTGTATTGGAAAGTCGAAAGCAGCTCCATCGTGCAAAAGTTGGGCTATGGGACAACAATAGATATGCACTCAAGTAGTTGGGCGTGTTATGGCCGTGCTAATGGATAAATTGGTCTCGCAACAGGCACTAACAGTTGGAGTGGGTATAAATGGCGTCTTTTCAATTTCACTTTTTCTCTTTTTTTTGGTTAACGCGAATGGAGAAGAAACAAGGCTGTTAGTGTGTTATTCAATATACGGCTACCGAAAATCACTGTTATCGTCGAGCGAGAAGTATTTGGAATAGAGGGTGTACTTGGACTGGAAAAGGAGTGATTTGGAATATAACTTGGTGCCTCAAAAATAAACTTCTTCTGTCTTTATATCTCTCTACCGTTCACTGTTATTTGATGGTAGGAACCTTCATCCCGTATGCTTCCAACTGTAAGCTCGTTTCAGTGTACTTCTCTGGAATCTACGTGTAGTAATCCACAACTTGCATTTAAGCATTAATATATAAATGTATATACTTCCACCCGCACACAACTATGGACCTTAGTGCCTTGAAAGTAGTATCAGTTAGAGGAGCCCAGAAGAATAACCGGTGTGGTTACATTCTATGGCCATCTCAAACAGCGTACTTCTTCGTCCATTCCTTAGCAGTAGTCTCGTACTTGGATCTATCCTGCTTGTAGATGTGGGCTATTTCAGGCACCAAAGGATCGTCTGGGTTAGCATCGGTCAAAAGCGAGCAGATGGATAATAACACCTTCGAGATGGTTAATGCAGGGGACCACTGATCCTTCAATATGTCTAAACAAATGTTACCGTTGCTGTTGATATTTGGGTGGTAGATCTTGGTGGTGAAAGCGATCTTAGGTGGCTTGAAAGGATAGTCCGTTGGGAAGTGGATCGAAAGGAAGAACACACCTCCGGCGTATGGCGAGTCTGGTGGACCCATGATCGATGCTTGCCAGTGGTACAAATCGTCGCCGACAGGACCCGCAGAGCAAGACGAGGGTGGATCTCTAAAATATTGTTAGTAAGCGCTTGATGGATTCATAGCTCAGGGCCCGTGAAGTGCTTTCTCGCTCTTGGTTTGATGGAACCAAAAATCGTTGGTGCTGGCTCGTTCAACGTCGGTACAGGAGGGCAGAAAAAAACGCCACCACGAATGACTTGCTCAACGATCGTGTGATCCCAGGTCTTCATCAAGATTTATCTCCGTTCTGTCTCGAGGATCTCGGATCCACTGTCCACAGTTGAGAAGCCTTAAAGGGATCGGGAAGATCTGAAAGTTTATCATGGTGGGCGAGGGCACCAGTGCCACTGTGGTCATGACGTTGCCCTTGCTTCTGGTCACCGGAGCAAAAAACAGGCTCTGAGAGGCCATGGCATTAGAATACGTACCTTCCCAAGTCAGTTAATTCCTTGTTAATACGTTTTAAAGACATTTGTGTGAGTGGTGTGAAACTATCTAATTAGATAAGGGTAAACTCGTGAGAACTTGAAAGAATCAAATAGATTTTTGAGGTCGGGATTTTAAATTTTCCTGGTCGTTCTATGGTCAATCTTACGTAAGCGCCAGCTTTGTAATCGTTGGGCGCAATTTACCTCTATGTGGACTTTCCCACGACGTTGCGAAAATTGTATGAAACCACACTTCTATTTCACGGGAGTAAGCTGACTTCAACCAAAAAGTACGACCCAAATGTATTCTTGAAGGTTGCACTGACAAATCTTTATGTAGTACTCACTCGTACCATTTTGTTGCTTCACATCGAGTCACGTGAACACGTGACCTCGCCTTACATGGAGATCGGAGAGAGGTTGTTGGGGACATAAAAAGCACTACTACACAGCGACACAACATTGGAACTTCCCGCTGCAACTGCCAGACTAAGCATCGGCTCATTATACTTTGAATGACACCGCGTGGGGCAAGTACAGACCTCACTCTCGAATAGTATTTGCTTTCAAGTGGTAAAGCGAAACTTGGAACGGCTGCCGATCTTTCTTCCAGGCTGTCTGAACTCGACCAAACGTGATGATGGATTTGGACAAAGGGATGAATAAGGGCGGACCACCACAGAGGTTCATGAGGACCTACTCAGATTTATGCTCAAGCGACTCTCCCAAGAGGTCAAAGAATGGCTGCTTGACATGTAAGGTTCGCAAGAAGAAGTGTGATGAACAGAGGCCAAAGTGTTCGGATTGCGAGAGACTCAACAAAGACTGCGTATGGATTGATAGCAGCACTATGTCTAAGAAAGAAATGAAACAATTGAAAGAAAAGGTGGAGAAAGAAGAGGGCCATAACAAGTTGCGCAAGCGCACTCCAAAAGATGGCAATTCGGAAAGGAAAGCGCCGCTGGATATATTGAAATTCAAACTTCATGATGCTGCTAAAGAGCCGTCATCAAAGAAGGCAAGAGTCTCAGAACCAATTAAGGTTAACCAACATCGACAAACCAACACTAAATTCAATGTTGGGGAGGATTTCCTGCGAGACAAACAAGTGACACCTATACACCGCGAGCGGGCTCATGGGTGGGAAGTGAATTCCTTTTCAGAATCAAGATCTTCTCAACAGATTAAGAAGGATGCAAATCTTGAATTATCGTTCCCATTAAGTTCCAGAAAAGCTTCAGTCCCTAAACTACAAGAAATTGACAATGACACAGTGGAAATAAATCCACGTGAACATGGGACGGACAGTTTATTTGATTTCGATTCGATCAACGTTGCAAACGATACGGAAAAGTCTCCAATGTCACCATCAGTGTTTTTGAATTTCTTGAAAGACATCAGCCAGTACCAGCATGACCAAAAGTTTCTGCCAGTTGAAGCAGCAGAGACCGAAGAAGTCAACAGGTCTAAGGGAGGGCTGCTTTCGCTGTCCCCAAGCTTCACTTCATTTATGGAGAGTTTCGGACTTGACTTCGGAAAGCATAACTTTTCAGAACATATCCCTGATATCAACGCCTTTCTAACCCCAACTCCGCAGATATTTCCGATGAGCATACCGGAACTATCGAATGCGAAGAGTTCATACTTGTACAACTACTACGTTGACTTTTTATCGAAAAAGGTCTGCATCGTTCCATCCTCGGAATCAAACGCTTATCAACGAGTATTCCTACCCCTTGCTCACAAAGATAACGGAATTCTCTATTCGATTTTAGCTTGGGCTGGTTTTCATCTAGGTGGAGAATGGAGTGTAGAGGGAGCAAAGTATATGAAGTTGACCCTACAGCACTTGAATGATTCGCTCAATGACGATTTGGCTGATGATGGTAACCATCGTGTTAGAGATGCAGAGACTGATAGGCAATCTGCAATCATCAAATTAGCAACGATGTTGCTTATTTGTAGCGCAGAGATTTGCAAAGGTGATGTGAAGAACTGGTCAATGATTCTCAGTTCTGGTTGGAAATTATTACATTCTCATGGAGGTATATTGAAATTCAATAGACTGAAGGAGGAACACTGGCTCATTTCGAATTTCGCATACCATGACTTGCTCTCGAGCTCTTCCAGTTCCAGAGGTACATACTTCCCATCCAGTGACTACGATCACATTTTCAAGGACAAAGAAGGGTTTTCGCAAGGTATCTTGAATCCGCTTTTGGGTATTTCCAAGCATCTTTATCGACTCATTGGAGATATTTCGCTGTTGGTGTACGAAAGCAAAAAGGCTTTGAACTTGATCAATTCTAGCGAGAAGTCTTCACTCCACGATGCTTTCAAAAGTTCTTCTTTCGATACCGACGACGTGGGGTCTGAAATGAGCGACCACGGGATTTTTAATAAGGTGCTCTGTTCGATAATGGACAAGGCAAAAGAGCTTGATGAAGAGATAGAAAACGCTAAACCCGATCAGAACGATTTGGCCGAATTGAATGACATCGATGTTGAATTACAGTTGACACTTTTTGAAGCTTTCCAGTTGAGTGCAAAGCTATACTTAAAGCAGTCTGTTATGAAATGCAACCCTACGATGTTAGAAGTCCAGATTATCAAATCCGATTTGAGTAACTGTCTCGATATTCTTCTCGGTACTCCAGTGGAAGCTTCACTTGTGTTCCCGATGTTTATCTGTGGAATACATTGTGTTACCCAGGCTGAGAGAATGGCAAGTGAGAGAAGACTAGACAACTTTATAAATTCTTACGGCCCTTGGAACCTTACAAGAACAAAGGACATCATGTTAAAAGTCTGGGAATTAAATCCCGATGGAACAAGGGTTGTCGACTGGCACAGCATCTTAAGTGATCTTGGCTGGGATATAAATTTTGCATGATATGAATAAACGAACGATAGATAATGCGTAGGAGAATGTAGGATGCAGAGAGATTGGCGGATAATCACGTGAGTTTACACGTGACATCATCAAGCGATGAGGAAGAAATTTTCAATCTTCATTCCATCTCAAAATTTTGAGGCTGGAATTTTTTTTCTCCATCTAAAGCCCTAGCACAATTAGCATCGACTAATTTAGTTCCATACTCTACGGTCAAGATACAATATAAGATGGGTGCTTTGGACTACCTTCTCTTCGAAGAAGCTACTGGGTACGCTATTTTCAAGGTTTTGATTCAGCAGGATGCTGTTGCCTCCAGAATGAAGGAGGTTCAAGAGGCCTCTAACGACTTCGGCAAATTCTCCAAGATGGTCGAGTTGGTGTCTTTCGCTCCATTCAAGGGTGCTGCCCAGGCTTTGGAGAACGCCAACGACATCTCTGAGGGTTTGGTTTCCGACTACTTGAAGTCTGTTTTGGAGTTGAACTTGCCAGAGAGCTCTGCTGACAGCAAGATCACCTTGGGTGTTTCTGATAAGAACTTGGGTCCTTCCATCAAGGAGCACTTCCCATACGTCGACTGTTTGGCCAATGAGATTGTTCAGGACTTCTTGAGAGGCATTAGAGTTCACGGTGCCAAGTTGTTCAAGGAGTTACAGGATGGTGACATCGAGAGAGCACAGTTAGGTTTGGGTCACGCATTCTCCAGAGCTAAGGTGAAGTTCTCTGTTCAAAAGAACGACAACCACATCATCCAGGCAATTGCTTTGTTGGACCAATTAGACAAGGACATCAACACTTTCTCCATGAGAGTGAAGGAGTGGTACGGATGGCACTTCCCTGAGTTGGCCAAGATTGTTCCAGACAACTACTCTTACGCCAAGTTGTCTTTGTTCATCAAGGACAAGGCTTCTTTGTCCGAGGACTCGTTGCACGATGTCGCTGCTTTGTTGAACGATGACTCCGGCATTGCCCAGAGAGTCATAGATAACGCTAGAATTTCCATGGGTCAGGACTTGTCTGAGCAAGACATGGACAACGTTGCTACTTTCGCTGAGAGAGTCGTTAACATTACCGAGTACCGTGCCAAGTTGTACCGTTACTTGACTGACAAGATGCACACCGTTGCTCCTAACTTGTCGACTTTGATTGGTGAGGTTGTGGGTGCTAGATTGATCTCCCACGCCGGTTCCTTGACTAACTTGTCCAAGCAGGCTGCTTCCACTGTTCAGATTTTGGGTGCCGAGAAGGCTTTGTTCAGAGCCTTGAAGACCAAGGGTAACACTCCAAAGTACGGTTTGATTTACCACTCTTCTTTCATCGGTAAGGCCTCTTCCAAGAACAAGGGTAGAATCTCCAGATACTTGGCTAACAAGTGTTCTATTGCTTCCAGAATCGACAACTACTCTGAGGAGCCATCCACAGCATTTGGTGAGATCTTGAAGAAGCAGGTCGAGGAGAGATTGAACTTCTACGACACTGGTGCTCCACCAATGAAGAACTCCGACGCCGTTGCCGCTGCATTGGCCTTGGGAGGAAGCGACCTCGCTGAAGTTGCCCCATTGAAGAGATCTAGAGACGACGAGGAGTCCGAGGAAGAGAAGCCAAAGGCTAAGAAGGAGAAGAAGGACAAGAAGGAAAAGAAGGAGAAGAAGGAGAAGAAGGACAAGAAGGAGAAGAAGGAGAAGAAGGAAAAGAAGGAAAAGAAGGACAAGAAGAAGAAGTCCAAGGACTAAATGAGTCAAGTCTGAAGCTTCGTCAACCTCTTTCCTATCACGAAGTTTGTAAATTAAGTTTTAATTTTTTTTTGCATGCCAAGGTATCCATATATCTACAAATAAAAAAGACTATATTGAACTAACAGTAAGCGAAGAATCTACTAAAGGTCTTCAGAATAAAGAGACCTAATTGTTGAACAAAGAATGCTTTATTCATTATATATTCTACGGAAGAAACCTATGCCTCTCAGCCTTAACTGTTTGCAAGCCTCAACTTCAACTAGTTCGATGGAACGCTTGGTCCCTTCAAGTTGATAAAGCGGTCAATCTTGGAAAGGGTCATATCGTTCATGTAATCGACACTTTGTGCAGCACATTTCATGGGCTGGTAGGTAAGGACAAACTCGACCATGGGAGCAACATAGTTAAAGGTTGCTTGACTCAAAGGAAGCTGAACAACAATGTCCCTGGTTGCAGTTACAATTGGATACTCAGACAAATGAGCACTAGTGAGAGGCATACCTGGAACGCAAGATACAGTTAAATCTGAAGTGATAACGGGAGCATCAGCCGCAGCAACTTCAGCAACAGGAACAGCTTCAACAGCAGGTGCTTCGGCAGCATTGATAGCGTGACTTTCAACAGCGTCGACAGTAACATCAGCGGGAGAAGAGACTTGGTTAGACATTGTGCTGCTTGGGAAGAAGGTTGCTTAGAAGAAGTTTGTGGTAAATAATTAATCCAGAGAAGTTGGTCCACCTTTATACTTTTTTTTTTTGGGTGCAAAAAAGCGGTAACCACAAATACACTATTTGCACCCAAATGATTAGACGCTGTCATTTCGATATCCACCCACTTTGTTACCCGTTTGTACCCAAACTCATATCATAAACTAAAAATATCTTTCAAAAGGTTTGTATTAGACAAAAAAATCGGCTACGGGGTCTAAAGAAGTCGCACATTCACCGATACAGAACAGGAAGCCGTGCATGGATAGATCATGGGTACATCCACATGTAATTCCCGCGTGAATCTGCGGGTTACGCAAGAATTCGTTTCTGATCTGAGCAGCAGCAATGGAAGGGTTTATTACTCTTCGTTGAAAGTGGTAGTGCGCATCTTCATTGCGACTACTAGGAAGGGAGCTAGGTGGACCACTCAGGCATAACTGGCTAGAGTCAAAGTGAATCAGCGAAGTGGATTCCTCTATTTTGATAGAAACCTGATCTCTAACCTTTAAATCGTGTTCATAGGCTAGCGGCGAGGCAGTGGGTTTCTTTTGAGCAGCCCATACAATCTCTGTACAACGTTTTTTCGAGGCATGTTCTTCCTTGACTTGCTTGGGAACACTTGTTTCGGAGTGCCCAGAAGTAAGTAAACTACCGTTAAGCTTATAGGTTGCAGTACTAATAGTATTTGCACTGAGTTGACTCAACATGACCACACCACACTTACGACTTCTCATGTTTGCACCCTTAAAGTTACTCACCACCAAGCTGAGCAGATGTCCGTTCAAGAGCTTCTTATCTTCTAAGGATAAATCCAAATAGGTTGGGTTTGTCGACTTTGTCAAATCGTAGAAGAGCCTATCGTAAAAGGCAACGTAGTATATTTCATCGAGAATTTTGTGGGCAAACCGATTCTTAACATCTAGAACACTCGTTTTCAATTTCATTTCCCCCAATGGGAAGTCTTGTCTGCGTAGCAAACTTATCAAGACGGTGATACGGCCCTCTTTATCCAAATGATCAGGCTCAATATGGTTCACGTTTTCGGGCCACCAGGTTGGCTTCGATTTGTTAAAATTCTTGTAGGGATAAAGGGCTTGCTTTTTTGGTTCTGCAACCTTTATCCACATCTTTGCAACATCCTTGCATACAGCTTGACTTAAGCTGGTGAAGAGGTCGGTGTAGTGCTGGATCAAATGGACGTCATCTAATCTCGAAAACGAAAGTCGATAGGTATGCTCCAAGGTTGGCCTAATAGTGGCTATATTCGAATATTCCATTGACTTGAGAGTACATGCGATTTGGTTCTTTTCGTAATCGTTAAAATGCATTGAGCACAGGAATTTGAATGGTTCATTGGCATGGTTTTCCTTCGTGATAAGCATATACCTTGTACCATTCTTCTCAGAAAGCTCCTTGAGAATTTTCACGACGTCATGTACTTTGGAGTTCGACATTATAATTACCGAATATGCACAGCAGTGATGGGTGCTTATTATATCTTGAAAACTTGTCTGTGTAGGTGTTTTTTGCAACATTCTCGTTGCAGCCTTTGGGAAAAAATCTTAGTGTAGGAATTGAGTTTCTACACTGTGGCCAATCAGTTTCATAACGACAGCAAAGCGAAAAGGACGGATGCGAAGACTTCATAGCGATCGAACTGGTTACGACAACTGGCCGAAGCTAAGTTTCGATGGAACGGTAAAAAGTGGCCAGAGTTTGTCTAATGTGGCTGAACTTTTTCGAATGCGGGGATACTAGCAATAATAGCCGAAACGTCATACTTGGACTTCTCCTGAGCGAAAGGCTGAATAGAAAGAACTTTCCGGGTGGATACCATCAAGATCAAGGCTTGTACAAACGATTGTGGCCAACAGGGATGTATGACCATTAGTTCGGCCGTAAAAATACCCGATATCTCATGATATCGGATATTTTCGCGGATTTTGCATTACCAATCCTCTTGAAAAAAAAATTCCATCACTCCACCAGAGAAAGACTTGCTTAGTGCTATGGTTCTCTACTACGAAAACAAACATGCCTACAACCACAACCTCCAGACTGTGTCACTCGCTTATATAAACAGATATCCCAATCCTTATGCAAAGCATGTTCTTAGTTGCGACACCATTGGCCAGAGCATTGACAAAGATGGCAACCTTCACTTGACTCGTGTGATAGTAAAGACCGGCAGACTCCCAGGGTTTATGAAACCATTATTGGGGTCAAGTCTCAACTCATGGATTATCGAGAAGATTGTGGTGAACCCTCGGTCAAAGAGCATGTTTACTTACACATCCAACATCGACCACCGGAAGTTCATCCGGGTTGAGGAGTACCTTAGATACAACCAGATGCTGGACTCCATGACGCTGGTGAACGCCCGTGTGAAGTTCTCGTCCAACTTGCTCGGGTTCAAAAAGAGAATAGAGGAGTGGAGCCACAACCGGTTTTCATCCAACTTGAAGAACTCAAGAGAGGGGTTGAAGTTTGTGATGAGCACCATCAAAGAGAAGTGTGCAATGAAGTATGCAAATTAGGAAACAAACAGTCTTGGAGTGTCTCAGGAGTGAAAGATATGAGGTGTTCAAAAGGACTTTTAAATTGTCATGCGCATTGTCTTTTAAAATGACTCAAATTGTCTTTAAAGACTCTCAAATTGTCTCAAAGTACCTTACTCCTGAAAAGAGGGTACTCTCAAAACAAAAGCATTTAGTTGCATGAAGCCCAACTTTCGGTTAGGGTCTAGGAGTAAGCAGAGCTCTCCTATAATGAATTATGTCTACTCTTGTAAATAGAAAAATGAGAGAAATAAAGTCAATCCTGGTAGAATAAAAAAAAAGGAGGTATTACTTTTAATTGTTACCACGGATAACAGAAATACCTTTTAATACGGAAGGAGCCCCAAAGGATATACTATAGTGATCACTATCATACCAATCCAGTGATAGAGACCACCGATAGGATTGTTTTGCATAGTTGCGGCTTCATCAACGTTCATTTCCGTTCAGCAAGAATTTAGAACCAACGAACATGTCCACACCTCCGAGAGCAACCGAACTTGCCACTAGAGAGCGTAGAAAGTCGGCTTTCTCCTCGGCTTCATCCCCGTGGGTCAGGAGGAACTCGTTTCTTTCCTCAACCATGATCCAGAACGAGAACTTTAGTGTCTATGACTCTCCTAGTTACTTGCCTGAGTCGTCGAGCTACAGCATAATATCATTGAGGGAATGCCAGGGATTCATTTTCAATCAAGACTTCTTTGCTTCACCTTACCAACAAGTGCGTTCTTTGGCCAACGAGCGCAAGATCAGAGCTCTCTCGTTCACCAAAGGTAGCAATCAATTCCAAAGTAACACAAACCAGTCTGTATCACCTGCATCCAGTTCACTGCCCAGACTGGGGCTTTCTTCGAGTAAAGCACAAAGGCGGCACACGTCGTACCACTCGCAAAGACCCGTTTTACATGGCGGGCCAATGCTGGACATTGCTATTGAAGATGAAGAGGATGACTCGACTGTCAATATAGATGAAGATGGCGAGGACTCCCAAGAGTACTTTGATGGCATGGAGGACGTAGATGACGACCATAAACTGGTGCATCTTACAAATGAGGAGGAAAACCACGATGATCTAGATGATGACTTCTCTTTGGAAAGTTATTCCGCGGACTCTTCGAGCACAAGGTACACTGTTCGCGTAACAGATATAGTCATCAATGAGAATGACTGCGACATTTTCCCCAAATAAGGAAAATGGCTAAACAATGGATGCTTTGACAAGTCAAACAATCCTTTGCATAAATATAAAGGTTGGGATACATACAGGGGGATATCTAGATAATTCGAGCGAATATACATAGGCTTTGGAACACGGGCTGTTCAATATACATAATGATAGATGATTGTATCATGTGACCAAAATGGAAAAAAAATCATTGAGTAGTTGAACATGGCAGAACTCAAGAAGCAGTTTGAAGCGCTCTCGCTCGACTTCAGCAACCAACAGACCAACCTCAATGAGTTGATGGGTGTGAGGTCCAAATTGGAAACCCAATACCAAGAGAACAAAATAGTGTTGGAGGAGTTCAAGAACCTCAATGAAGACTCCAAGATATTCAAGTTGACGGGACCTGTTTTGTTGCCACAGGACTATTCGGAGGCCAAAATGAACGTCGACAAGAGAATCGAGTTCATCGAGGACGAGATCAAGCGCGTGGAGGCCAAGATCAACGCTGAGGAGAAGAATATCGAAACCACAAGAGACAAGATCTTGTCGGTGAGAGCTAGTTTGAGTGCTTAGTTAATAGATACATGGAATGACGGAATGAATGATTGTAGTGAATTTAATTACACGATTGAAACTATATCTACAGAATGGAAGAAAATGACAAAGGGCACGATCTTTAGCTAAGTCAATGGATCAGATGACTTCACATGATCAAATGACTTCGACATAGCATGAAATGTCTTCGACATGATCAAATGACTTCGACATGACTTCGACATGATCAAATGAATTATCCCCTTGCTAATTGCGACTTGATCAAGTTGACCAAGCTAATTGCGTTGAAAACCGTCCACTGTTCGACGTCATCGTAAGCAGTACCCAAGTTCTTGACATTAGCAACTTTACCATCCACAAACTCCTTGGTCTGCTTGAAACCTTCGCTTGTGTCTTGGAGCATGAACAACTCAGAAGACACGTAAACTGAAGCAAAGCTTGCTCTCTTCGAGTACCATGCGAAGTCATTGGATAAATCTCCCGAGTAAAAAGCGATATCGTCCACCAAATCATACAACTCAGTCAATCCTTGGCCCATGTTGTATGGCAACACCAAGCTACCCAAACCCAGAGGAAGTTCCTTCACTATAGGGCTGTTGTACAGCAACCTCTTCTTTATAAGATGGGCGACTCTCTCATATTCATCTTTGGTGTTGTGGAAATCAGCACTAGCTTCGCGGTCCATCACGTACTTCTCCAACTCCTGTCTCTTGTACTTCAACCAATGCAACATGAGTTGAAATTCAGGACTGTTTCCTGATGGGTTACTTGTTATAGTAGACACAAGCGAGTCGCTGTACTTCATGTCGCGAACTGCCTTGGTGATACTGTTCATGTGAAAGCCATACTGTGGGATGTTTTCAAGAGCTTTTGTGAGGATGATAGCTTCTGGAGTTTTGCTATTGACAATGATGTTGGACGAAGGGTGATTTACCGAGTGGTATAACCTCGATATGCCCACGGTGGGCTTCATTCTAGTAATTCTGGAGAACATGATGGTGTTAGAAAACTTCACTCCAAAAAAAATATAGTTGGAAGAAATCACACCATCAGCCTAGTATGCTCGTAAGTACACTCAGTTAACAAGTTCGTTCTGTGTATAAGTCCAATGCTAACATTATAGATCAAACAGTTGACGGATATCAAGAATCCAAGACATACTTTCCTTGACGAGGATCAGGAGACAGCTGTTCCAAAAGTGTCGGTTGATTACAAACCGTCTTCACACCAGTACGTGATAGTGCTGCCTAAGGCTATTTCCATTTTGAACGATTCGTTCGCTGGCAGAAAGAAGGTTGGAACGATAAAGATAACATACGAGCAACCTTCTACCGCAAACCAACCCGAAGAGTATGATGAGGATGAAGAATTATATACAGCGGTTGCCACCCACTCGAAGTTCGCTGATCTTGAGATTGCGATTGAACAAAGTGGTGAGAACATTTTGATCACAGTTCCTCACTTTGTCAATACCGTTGTGTACAACTTCGTTAGTTCCGCTATTGTGAATGCATTATCGAGCTCGACTGAGAAGTGGATCGTGTTGTCGCTCAGCAACTTGAACAACTTTCAAACCTTGAACATATTGCATAGTGAGAATGCCTCTCACAAGTTGCCCCTGATATTCTCCCAGATACCTTACTTGAAACCTCCTCATTTCATCACTGGAATCTCGGGGTCTTTGGTGACGAAATTGTCGAGATCGCTACCAGATGCCGTGGTGTGCTTGGTGTTGAACTCCGAGGGCCAGCCTGGGTTTGAAAAGTCGGACCTGGACTCGATCGTTGACGCGGCATACGCTTTGGCTCACGTCTTGTTAACCTCTGAGGAGGCCAGAGAGGATTACGTGAAAAAGGTGAGCTCTGCAGTAAGAAGATTCAATGGGTTCTCGAACTCTGGCATGTATTTATAAGAGGGATATACGGGAAAACACAGCAGAACTGGAATTTCCAGAGAGCTTTAAAATGCACATATATTGTAGATGAGTCTAGCAAGAATTTTTCATTGTGAGCAATGGTATTGTTTGACATTAACACATCAACACCTCGTATTAACCTAGTTCGTCAGCTCTTGGAGTTTCTCATCGAAAGGAAACAATTCCACAAGACGGAAACTGAGGAGCTGAAGGGAACTTGGAAGTTGTGGGGTACAATGAAAAAGTTGAAGAATTGAATGGGGAACCAAACGGAGTAGTTGATGATCAAAGTTTTGAAGTAGATTTTAGAAAGCTTGGCCTTTGCATCTTCCCAAGTTCCGTTCTCAAGAACCATTGTTCCATAAGTGAAGAAGCAGAAGAGCGAGATCGGGGAGTAGCAAAGCTGATCAGTAAGCACTTTGCGTAAAACCTCAATGAACTTTGGATCCAGAGCGTAGATCTGCAAGAACTTGTACCATATCGACAGAGCAAAACCCATTACTATTCCCCAGCACATGAAACCAGCAAGTCTGTTGAACTGAAAGTAGGCTAATTCTGTGGATTGTGGGGCTGTGGCTGAGTTGAATAGACCACCCCCAAGTGACTGATTGTCTTCTTCTTCGATGTAATTTATAAACCTTTCGAGACGTTCGTCATCTTCCTCGTCATATTCTTGGTCGGCGTAGTTTCCTCCGGTACTGATATCGCTCAGGTTGAAGGAGAGTCCCAGGTTGTGAGAATTGTTGTATTGAAAGGACACCAATGGATCCAGAGAGTTATAACTCAAAATCGTTTGGGCTAAGGTCTCGGAGATACCGTAAAGCACCACATTGGTGACTATAATAGTGAATATCGAACTCTTCATGTACAAATCCGTGTACTTTGTAGTCAACTTGAACAAAAAGTACCCGAGTACGATAATGATTGTGAAATTGAGAGCCGGAACGTTGTGGAAGCGAAGCGCATTGGCCAACCGAACTATAGCGTGCCTACGCTTGGCGGTTCCCAAGCGCCCATACTGTGGATCTTCATGTATGGAATCATCATCCAACCTTAGTGGCATTCTCAATGGTTCAGTAGTGGCTGATTCTTTGCCCCACGCCACCAAAATCAATATACCTTGACACCACACGTGACCGTTCACGTGCCACTCATATGCACAACTCAATTTTTTCTTGCACTTCCAATCACAGTTTGAGAAAAGCTAGTGACAAAAAATTCTGCTCAGGCTGAACTGCACTGTAACAACCACCGCAAATCAAACATGTCATACACAAACAGTTACCAGCCAGTCAGGTCCGACCCACCTGCTGCCGACTACGAAGTTATTGATGTCGACCCACATTTCAACAGAGTTGTGTCCTACTTCAGAGGCTCCGACTACGGTGCTTGGGCCGCATCGACTGCTGCATTCCCATTGGCATTACAGGCCTGGGAGAGATTGGAGCCACTGGCAGGTGCCTTCAAGGCCCCAGGAAAGATTCCATCTGGTACTTTGAGAACCGCCACTTTGGTCGGTTTTGTTGGTGGTTTCTACTTGGCTTATGTCAGATCCTCGAAAAGATTCTTGGGCTGGTCCGAAAACTCTAGAGAAGTCAGCAAGGACAGATACGAGATCAAGAAGTTGTTGTCCGAGGAGAAACTTCCTTACCACGAGAACGAGTCTGTTTTGGACGACAGATTGAAGGATATTGCCAACAGAAACTCACAGTATGCCTTCACAGTGATGGCCATCTTGCCATGGTTCAACCTTGCCCACCACCCATACCACGGTGTCAACATCGAGAAGTACTACGAGGACAGACCTGGTGAAGAGGCCTGGGGTTTCAAGTTGAAGCCTTTCGATGAAATTAAGGCAAAGTATGCTAAGCACATAGAGTAAGGAAGAGGAACAAGAGCAAATGAGGTGATGGGAATCGACACATGCTTGTTCTAGTTGACTCTAAGATGAGTTCGAAGCCAGCTCAACGATGTTGACTGATGATTGACCTGAATTTGATGATGGCTTAAAGTTCAAATGACTTAAGTTTTCAAATGGCTTAAAGCTCAAGTGACTTGAGTTTTCAAATGGCTTTGAACGAGTTTTAAACAGAGGAAACTACGATAGGTAAATGTCAGCAAGTAAGATTGGTATCCGCGCCTTAAGCGGTACTTTTATATCATAGTAATTCATGCAAAACAAAGCATTTAAGAGAGTCGTGTGTAGAGCAAAATCTCGTCTACAGGATAACTGATTCAATTGTAAACAAAAAAGATCTCGCGACGCAAATCAAAAGTGAGGCTGTTTTATTAGATGTCCGAAGAGCAAGACTACTCGTCGCTTCCTTTAGAGCAGAGACTAGTGCACACCGCGTGGAAGGCCAGGCTCCAAGCTTATGAAGAACTCGCCAAAAATTTTGAGGGTTCGCGTAACGAGGACGATGAATGCTTTCAATTATTCAACGCGAGACCAGAAGTGGCTAAGAAAGTGCTAACGGACGCGAACGTCGTGGCACATGAGACTGGACTTCGAGCATTTACGCTTTACTTACAATATGGTGGGAATGTTTCCAATGTGGCGAAACTTAAGTCAGCGGGCGTGGTAGGCGCCATTGTGGAGAAAGGATTAGCATCTTCTAGAGCCAAGAGCAAAGAGTATTCGATAGAGGCGATCCTTTTACTCGTCGAGATCAGCGATGACCCTAATTCGATAGTGGAGGAACTTTTCCCATCATTGAAGCACAGATTACCCAAACTCGTGGCCGGAGTGGCTACTGCCCTCTACCAAATCATTGACAACTTTGGCACTAGAGTGATCCTGCCCAAACCAATACTCCCTCACTTGGCAAAGCTCTTTGCCCACGCTGACAGGAATGTCAGAGCTGAAGCAACGAAGTTAGCAGTGGCTTTGAACAATTGGATGGGTAATAGCTTGGAGACCGTGTTGTTCCCAGAGTTGAAGCCAGTGCAACAAAAGGACTTGACAAAGGCGTTCGAGGCAAATAGCAATGCTGCCGTCGAACAGAAAAGGTTAACCAGACAACAGGCAGCCGAGAAAGCACAGGCCGAGGCAGCTGCGCAAGAGTCGAATGGTCAAGATGGGGATGTGGAAATGGTCGATGCTGTCGAGCACCAGCCTCCAAACTCATCAAGTAATGATCCTTATGAATTCGTGGACCCAATAGAGGTATTATCGAAGCTTCCTTCTGACTTCGACTCGAGGATATCGTCGTCTAAGTGGAAAGACCGTAAGGAAGTGTTGGATGAAGTAGTGGCTATCTTCGAGAAGGCAGTAAAAATGGCTCCAAACGACGACTATACCCATTTAATTCGTGCGTTTGCGAAGTGTATGAAGGATGCTAATATCCAGGTGGTTCAATTGGCCGCCGATTGCACGCGTTATGTTGTGCGTGGTATCGGCAAGGAATTTAATAGGTACCAAGCAATAATTTTGGCGCCAATGATAGACCGTACCAAGGAGAAGAAAGCATCTGTTGCTACTGCATTGGCTGATGCCTTGGACGCTATATTTTCAGTGTCCAACTTGGGAGATATCTTGGAGGAGGTTCTTATCGGAATGAAACACAAGACCCCTCAAGTCAAAATTGCCACTACCAACTACTTACAGAGGTGTTTGGCTAGCACACGCATTCCACCCATCAGACTGGAGGTCGATTCGATCATGGAAATGAGCATAAAACTCTTGGGAGAGAACTTGGAGCCTATCCGTCAAGCCGCCGCCGAGTTGGTTGGTACTATGATGAAGATCACAGGCGAACGAGAGTTGAATGGCTTCCTTGAGAAGGTCGATGACAACAGGAAGGCGAAGGTCAAAGCGTTTTATGAGACTGTTGAAGTGCGGTGTAAGAATATTAAGCAGATTCCAACGAGAGTCACTTTGCAGCAGAAAAAGTCTCCTCCACTCAATAAGAATCCTACTCCAAAACCACCTGCTCAAGAAAACCGGTCATCAACAATTCCCGCCAAGAGAGGAGCAACATCCCCCGCAAAGCGTGCGGATGAAGCTCCAAAGGTGTCTACATTTGGCCGTGGTCTTGCAGCACGTTCGTTGACTTCGTCAAATAAACCGAACTTGCAACCTACGAAGCAACCAAGCGAAGTTAAACCACCTCTTGAAGAATATGGCATCAATTCCGCAGAGAGGGAAGAGCTCTTGGAGTTAAGAGCAGAGAAGCTAGAGTGGACAGGTCACAAGGAAAGGGAATCAGGTGCAGTCAAGCTGTTGAAGGAGGAAAAGGCTTACTTGAACCAAGAATTAACTCAGTTGAAGTCTAAGGTGGAGTACATTAACAAAGACCACACTAATGCATTACTTATGGTCAAGCAAAAGGAAACACAAATTCTTCGACTCAATAGTGACTTGGAGAGTGCCAAACTCAAGATTAGGGACTTGGAGCAAACCATCGAGATGATGAAATTGCAGAAAAACCAAACCCAACACCAGCCACTGCAACAGCATCTTTCTCATTTCCAGCCTCCAAATGCCAGAGACTCCCCACCGGTATTCAACTCGAATCTGACCTACAACAGATCGTTTTCACCTAGCGAAAAGTCCAAGATCTCCTCTGGGGAACTTAGTTCCCGTGTGAAGGGATTGTCTATTGATGCGGAAGGCTTCAGAGAAAGCCCATCACGCAACACGTCAAGTACTTATGGTGGGTTCGCTAGCCCACATAGGGCATCTCCAGACAGTTTTGCAGGTAGTGATGGTGGTGCTGACGGTTCAAACGTAGACAGTTGGAAGCGTGCTGCCGAGGTAACGTCGCAATTAAAAGCGCGTATCGAGAAGATGAAGGCAAGATCGAGAACCAATGCTCACAATATTTAGCATTAGGGTTGGCAGCATTTAAGATTGGAAGGTATGCTCACACTTTTAGGAGATTTAATCCATGCATTCCCCGAGAGTGTGAGAGCAGACTGGCATGTATTATACGGTAAGTAGATAATATACACAAGAAGTGATAATTCACAAGTAGTAAGGGTAGAATAGGGACAAGTACTAGAAAAGATGATAGAGTAGTAGAAATACAGTGACAGGCAAGAAGTAGTAGAACTTACAATGATGTACTTAATTTCAGTCAGTGGCAGGCAAGAGGTAGTAGAACTACAGTGTATCAACTCGTGACACACCTCACGTGCTCTCCGTTTTCGGCATTTATGAAAAATAAGAGTCAAAAATGAATCAGTTAATTGATTACTGGAGATGTCTACCAAGTTAAGAGTATTAGTTCCCATTAAGAGAGTCATTGACTTTGCTATCAAGCCTAGGATAAATAAGGCACAGACTGGCGTTGAGACCAAGGGTGTCAAGTTCAGCATGAATCCTTTCTGTGACATTGCTTTGGAAGAGTCGCTCAGAATCAAAGAGAACTCCAAGGACTTGGTTGAGACCATCCACGCTGTGTCTATTGGACCTACCAAGGCTCAAGATGTGTTGAGAACTGCTTTGGCAAAGGGTGCTGACTCCAGCACTTTGATAGATGTTGGTGAGGAGGAAATAGAACCACTCAGTGTTGCCAAGTTGTTGCAAAAGGTGGTTGAGAAGGAGAACTCCAACTTGGTTCTCTTGGGTAAGCAGGCCATTGACGATGACTCTAACCAGACTGGTCAGATTTTGGCTGGATTGTTGGACTGGCCACAAGCTACCAACGCGTCCAAGGTGGAAATCGATGGTGACTACGTCAACGTTACACGTGAGGTTGATGGAGGTGCAGACACTTTACGTGCCAAGTTGCCAATGATCATCACAACGGACTTGAGACTCAACGAGCCAAGATACGCATCGTTGCCAAACATCATGAAGGCTAAGAAGAAGCCTTTGGCCAAGTTGAAGGTCGCCGACTTGGGTGTCGATGTCAGCAAGAGATTGGAGACTGTGCTGGTTATAGAGCCACCAGCAAGATCTGCCGGTGTCAAGGTTGAGTCTGTTGACGAGTTGATCAGCAAGTTGAAGGAATTGAAGGCTTTGTAAGTAACAAAGAGGTAGAATATAATGAACATATTGGAAGTGTAGAAATGAGGATTTATGGGAGCAATGACTTACTATGAGGTGATTAATATTTGGTGGAGTTAATTGACATTAGGTGTTAATTGAAATTAGGTGATGGTAATATTAGATGATAGTAATTGCAACTAGTTGATAGTAATACGGTTGAATTTTTTGACGTTTTATAGTAATGGTGGCTTTGATAAATTTGGCATTTTTGGGTTGCGAAAACCCCCACACTTACCAATGACAACAACGTCAATTTCGTTCGACTACGTGAGCTCTGTCATAAAACTGCACGACTTCAAGAAGCCTCTCGTTGTGGGCATATCAGGGATCCAGGGCTCTGGAAAGTCGTATTTGACCGACCAATTGAGCAAGTCGCTCAGGGATTCGTTCCCTGAGCTAAACACTGTGCAATTTCTGATGGACGATCTATACCTCACACACTCGGAACAACAGGAATTGAACGAGTATGCACGGAAGCACAACAACAAGTTGCTCGAGGGACGAGGACTTCCTGGAACTCACGATATACAACTAGGAATCAGCATTTTTGATAAGCTCCTCAAAGGGCAACCAGTATCGATTCCATTCTACGACAAGTCCAAATTCAACGGAGAAGGCGACAGACTGGATCCATCTCTCTGGCAAAAAGTCGAAAAACCGGTGAATATAGTCCTTTTCGAAGGCTGGTTCAATGGTTTTGCCCTGTTGGACCAGACTTCATTCAATAGTGCACTCGCGGACCCTCGACTCTCAGCGTTCAACTCTCAGCATTTGGCTGAAGTCAACGAGAAACTCAAGGCTTATGAAGCGATCTGGAAGCTTTTTGACCACTTCATCTACCTTCGCACTTCAGACATCGAGAACGTCTACAAGTGGAGATTGCAACAGGAACACGCACTATTGGCTGCAACAGGGTTGGGAATGTCGGACGATCAAGTGATCTCCTTTGTTGCCAGATATATGCCGATCTACTACTTGTACTACGAAAACTTGTGCAATGCGGGGGTCAGTACGGCGTTATCCAATTTGTGTATCGCTATTGATGTGGAGAGGAAAGTTGTGGGATCGGATCTCCGTAAACCCTAGTAAAAAAAATATTTCCAAAAAACCGCTTCTCCTGTCGCAGGATGCTTTTCCCCATTTAGATCATATATATTTAAGTATCTATCTTGAATTACATTTACAAATTATATCCCACATGTCTGACCTTCCACCATCTGAATACTTGCAATTATTGAGCGAGGCCACCACTAAGGTCCAATCCATCTTGGAATCGGCCCCAGAGGTTAGCAAACCCAGAGTGATGATCATCTGCGGATCTGGTCTCGGGGGTATCGCCGACGTTTTGCACGCTGAGCCAAAGATTGAGGTTCCATACACCCAGATCCCAGGTTTCAAGACCTCCACTGTCCCAGGACACGCTGGTAAGTTGATCTTTGGTCTTATCGGAGAGAACAAGGTCCCAGTGATGTGTATGGTGGGGCGTTTGCACTTTTACGAGGGGTACACGTTCCAGCAGACCACCTTCCCAATTCGTTTGGCCAAGAAGTTGGACGTTGAAACCGTTGTGGTGACCAATGCCGCCGGTGGTGTCAACCCTAAGTTCGTCCCAGGTGACTTGATGTTGATTGAGGACCACATCAACTTCCCAGGTATGAGTGGTTTCCACCCATTGAGAGGCCCAAACTTGGACGAGTTCGGCCCAAGATTCCAGCCTTTGTCTGACGCTTACGACTACGACTTGAGAAAGTTGTTTGTGACAAAGGCAAGAAAGGATCTCGGTATTACACGTGCTATCCACGAGGGTACCTACGCGTTCTTCGCAGGCCCTACCTTCGAGACCAGAGCCGAGGTCAGATTCATTAGAACCGCAGGTGGTGACGCTGTGGGTATGTCCACTGTCCCAGAGGTCATCATCGCACGTCACTCCGGCTTGCGTGTTTTGGCATTGTCCTTGATCACCAATGCTGGTGTGGGCGAGAAGCCACCAAGTGTCTTCGATGAGAAGCCAAAGCCTTTGGATGAGGGTATGGCTTCGCACGAGGAAGTCTTGGAGGCTGCCAACGAAGCCTCCAAGGATGTCCAGAAGATCATCGAGGCCACAATCAACGAGTTGTAATAGCATAGAATAAAAGTTAGTATAGATTAGAAGATGTAGGTTAACACAACACCCATGAAATACACTACACGCTGTCTCTACAATTGATGTCTTTTGTCATGTCATTCTAAAATGCACGTCTAGATCACTGATCCACCTCTCCCGCAGACTCCCACTTGCCCTGTAAGTTTTCCTTCCACAAGCTAATTTTGTTGTCACCTCCCGAAACTGCCAATATGTTTCCTGACAAGGACCATGAACATCTCCAGCACACATCCGAGAACTTTTCATCTGTCAAGAGCTGTTTCTGCCAGACACCGTTGTTGTCTTGACTCCAGATCAAGACAGTGCGGTCTTGCGACGCCGTGGCAATGTACGAGCGCACCAAAATGGATGGCGACCATGCGACATCACGGACCCAGTCGGTGTGGCCTTCTAATTTTGCTTCTTCGATGTATGTGCTGGTTGCTGGGTCGTATTTCCAGATCTTTGCAAGGTTGTCGGAGCCCGAGGTGACAAATCTGCGCTGTGCCTTCAATGCACTAGCGTCTTTTGCGCTGTTGCTGCTGTTTGCTATTGGAGACCAGGAAGCAGAAGTGACACCAATGGCGTGTGCGTCAAAAATGACATGTGAGCTGGTACCGTCCTCGTTGAAGTCGACAACAGACACCTTTCCGTCGGAGGAAGTACACAACAAAACAGCACCTAATTCATGTGGAGCCCATGTCACAGAATTCACACTGGCCAGGTGTACGCTGTGTTCTGTAATAATTGACCATTGCTGTGTGTCTGGAGTTTCCTTCCAAATGAGTACCTTGCCGTCATACGAACATGATGCTAATATAGAGCCAAACTTCGGGTGTGCCCATGAGACTTGCCACACTGGACCCTCGTGCCCAGTCAATGTAGTGACTAATTTGTAGTTTTCACCATCCACTTCGAAGATCTTGATGGTCTTGTCCGACGAACATGTAGCCAATCTCTTTCCGTAGTAGTCCAAGACGGCATCGTGGATCAAGTCCTCGTGTACGTTTCCAATCGTCACCATTGCGTCGTTTAGCACGTTATGAATCGGTCTGAATATCGAAGTTGCAAAGTGTTGAACGACTAGTCGTTTGTAAGGATCTAACTTGTTTACTATACGTTTGAGACGTGTTCAGTTTTCCACCCAAATTTCAAAGTTACCCGGAATTATTTTTCCTACAAGGCTCCGTACCACATCCAGTAAGTTCAAGATTCTGCTATGGAAGCCATGAACGATGAAGTAGCCGCCATTAACTCGTTATCGCTGGCGTTGACGAAGCAATTGGCGGAATCTTCGGAGAGAATTCAAAAACTACAAGCCGTTGCGAGGACCTTGGTCTCTCCCCAGGATTATGAGAAGTTGTCACAAGAGTCGCAACATACCACACAAGACACGCAGATTAACAAAGAAGCCCAGGAGATACAGATGCTCGAAGCTGAACGCTTGGAGCTAGTGATGGAACTTCAGAAACAAGACTACATGGAGGAAAAGTTGATGGAGTTGGTGAATCTGAATCAGGAGATCATGAATTCAGTGCGAGACTTCCTATCAACAGAAGCCTCTAAAGATGACCAAGCAGAGTTCGACAGTTTAAACGACCGCAAAATCTCCCTATTCACGAACCACGTCGTCAAGCCAACTCAAGAGCACCTTGAATCGAACATCGCGGATTTGGAGTCTAGCATAGAACAGGCTTACTCTCTAGTGAGTGCATTCACAAGTAGCGCGTCCGAAACAAATCAGCAACTCGATTCCACAGAATATAAGGAAAAGGTCGATGCCTTGGTAAATGCTTTAAGTAAAGCATATGCCAAGCTGAAACATTCTATATATACAGCTTGAACAGCAAATAATTTAGCATTTACATATCGCATGAAATATAATAACTTCTCCAAAATTTTATTAAGTCTTAGTCCGTTTTAGTTCCTTAGTAGTTCCTTCTCCAGTTTTATTATGCCTTATCAAGTCCTTCTTATCAAGTCCTTCTACCAGTCCCCTTCTTGTTCCTTCTTCTACCAGTCCCCCTCTTGTTCCTTCTTCTTAAGTCTCTTCCTGCCCCATTTCTCTTATTGAGTCCCCTCTCTACTTGATTGATCGTATAACCTGCGAAGACTTTCTCCTGTCGCCTCATCGATGCTGGACGAAGTGCTCACTCTCGAAGGAGCCCTTCCAACGTACGAGTAAGCCGTATCGATGATGTCTCTGTTGGGGTCCAACTTTCCCCATATTTCACGGATTCTGTCCAAGTTCATGTTGGCGCGATTGAAATTAAAGAGATGGAACACAGTCAAGATCATTTCATATATGAAGCGAACAATAGGCTGGAAGAACCCAACATGACTGTTCGGATCAAAGCTTGAACTGGTTTTCCCAGCTTCGGGCTTGTTGTATTGCAACCGTTCAATAAGATCTTGTTGTTCATTTGGATCAGGAAATACCTCTTTGAACTTGCGCATACTTAGCGTTGAATCAATAACTGTAGCCAAGTTCGTTTTGCATTGGTGATTGAGCTTCATGTCAAACATTTTATAGTTCTCCTCGAGTTCATTGATTCTCTTCACCACAATTCTTGTTTCGTAAACGAGACGGTCCACAATGGTGTTCAAGTCATGAATATTATACTCGAGGTTCCCAATGAAATCTTCATCTATGACCTTCGCTTTCGTGGTCAGCATTTGAGTCATGGCATTTTTCACCTTGACCAATTCCAAGTTCAAAAGCTTATAGTGACGTTTGATGGAAGAGTTTGTACTCAATAAGCTCTTCGACTTGTCATCGCGGTAATCTGACTCCGCATCGTATGCGCTCTTCACCGACTCATACTTCAATAGGTCTCCAACAGTCGTCAAGTATCCCTTGGAGAGTTTGTCAATCGTGACGATTTCATCATCTTTGTCCTGCAGAAGACAATCTTCAATGACAGAGAAACTTGCTCTGCGACCCACTGCAGACTCAGCAAAAGTGGAGCATGGCTTATCCTTTCTAGTAAATGCTAAAAGGTTCAAGTTTTTGTCATTTTTGTCACATGGATAAGACTTGCGCCTATTCAAACCTTGTTGGAAATTCTTCACAGGGTCAAAGCTCTCGAAGTCTATAGATTGGTTGCAAATTAAAGACGAATGAGACTTATCTTCATCATACGCGCCTGGCGTCTTGACTCCCATAGCTTGAAATTGTAAATACGAGTCTACTGCTGTGGAGTCATCCTCCACAGTGTCTCCCGCATCATAGGAATCTCTCGTCAAGTACCCATTCGGTGTTGGACCTTTTGTACCCTTATTAGAGAGCAAGTTCTTTCTATTCTGAATTCCAAACTTAACTCTATTGAACCCTCTGGTGTACTTGGACGGTTCAAGCATATTCGTAGGAGAACGGAATCCACTGTAAGGTTGATGCGAAGCAATTTTCTCCTTAAGACTCACAAAGTTGTAAGTATCTGGTGGTGTGTCGGATACACGACGATTACCTCGTATACCACGGGTTTTCTTGGAGTTGAATTGCAAGCCGTCCCACTCCTTTCCATCCACGTTTTCATTAGACTTCAGTAAGTTCATACTTGACCCATTCTTAGAAACACCAAGAAACAACCTCGTTAAAATCTTACCAATCAAGTAGTTTCTTACCAAGAACTCCAAGTCCAAAGTTTCTACCTCCAAAGGGCTCAACGTATCTGAGAGCTTTGCAAACTTATTTCTGATTCTTCCGCTGCTTGATTTGCTAACGTCTTCAGAGTCTCTCATTGGGTCTTGTAAGGTAATCTTAACAACATTGGTGAACTTTTTCAACTCCTTACTATAGTAGCTTTTGTTTTTCTTGTACCCTTGAGCTCTTGAACTTAATGAACCAGTAGGAGAAAGCGCATTTTCGTAATCTGGTAGATCCATTGCGCTGGATTGTGGTACACTATATTCTCCTGCAGAATTGGGTAGCTGTGAGTACTGTGAGAAGTTTGAGCTTCTCTCTGGTAACAACTTCGCATTAGTTACAAAGAAGATCCGGTTGAGTGTTTCCAAGTCCAACTTCCTTCTCTTCTCAAGTTTAAACTGCTTTTGAAAGTGGCCGATGGAAATCATGAAGTTCTCAAAGTCAAATGGGTCCTTTTGCACGTCACAACCTCCAATTAACTGCAAGCGTAATTTGATACTGAGAATCAAACTGACTATTGCTGCGACAGTAGTCGAAGATAGGATTCCTTGCTGAGCATTTGGTTTCATGTTAAAGTGGGGCAATCCGACCAAATTCCACCAGTTGGTTATGGCCTCTTCTGTTTTATTACAAAGTAACCCATCACAGTACTTTGCGTCGAGTAAATCGAAATAGAATAATGACGTCTGAACTATGTTGACTAGTTCACGAATGCAAAATTTGATGGGAATCTTGGGGTTAAGAATCTTGTACATGTGCCTAAACTTGTCCTCGTTGGCATCTGATACACGCTCTGAAGTCATATGCAAAGAACGACCACCACATTGGAGTTTCTTCAAGTTTGAGTTTATTATGAAGTTTCCCAATATTCCTCTCAAGTCCCCATTTGTAAGTGGAATAAGGTTAAGAATGGATGGCAAGGATGATAGATTGGTAACGAAACAAACCTCGTTACTTGTCGATTCAGTGCTCGCGGTCTCGACAGTAGTTTCCTCCGACATGACTGGTAGTTGATTAGATGCAGAGGTACTATTTCTGCGACTGGGGAGTGCTGACTGTCTGTCATCCATTCTCTTGATTTTGGCATGATTCATCATTAACTCATGCAAATACTCTTGAAACTTTGCCGGATATAGCTTCAGCTGCTTCTTTAGTATAGTAAACTTGGTGACTTTGATCTGCGCAGCAAGATTACCAGTGTATGTGGCGACCACGGTTCCGATTCTGCGTTCGTTGACCCACTGCTCAACTAAGTATATGTCAAAACCGGATGCAACGGTCTCCTCCATCGAGAAAAACTCATTAGAAGCGATGAAGTCCCTCTTGAAGTAGCTGATAGCATTGAAATCAGGAAAGATGTAGGTTATTAGTTCTGAGTTTGAGCTTAGCGAGCTGGTAGAGGGTGTGTGTGGGGGCAGGGCAGTGGCTTTTGCACTGTACCCGCTCGCTGAACTCGGATTGTAGGCCGCCGCCATCCCATTCGGAGATGTCACGAAGGGGAAGTGTTGGTTCATTTGAGTCTAGCAGCGCTGGTTTTACACGAGGTAAGTAATCCTATCGTGCATTCCTAGATCTTGGAAAGTATGTGGAGCGTATTTTTCGACTAGACAACGTTGGCGAATCCTAAATTTTGCACTGACAACCGCCGTGACAAGTATTGACTAGACGAGATCAGTAATGTTATTGAATCGACAAGTCGTGATTCAACAATGATCCTCCAAGGTGGCAAAGCAAGGGCTTATTTTATGCAAGTAGCTCAACGAGTTCTGCTCACCCCGCAACACAAACAACAATCGTCCGTGATAGTTTAGTGGCTAGAATTACCGCTTGTCGCGCGGTAGACCGGGGTTCAATTCCCCGTCGCGGAGTTTCTTTTTGCCAACCTATAACTTGTAAACGTGATTAAAGAGAAGGTAAGATGTATGTTAATGCTCCAGAAGCTCAACAAGAACCAGTCAATTGATTATTGATAGCGTTGGCAGGAATTTTGGCAGGAAGTTTTGCAACCTCAACACCAGAATGAGAAAGTCCAGATAAGACATCACTAAGTCCGTGATAGTTTAGTGGCTAGAATTACCGCTTGTCGCGCGGTAGACCGGGGTTCAATTCCCCGTCGCGGAGCTTCTTTTTGCCATCCTCGAGTTAGAGGCTTTGACTGATTCTATTCTTTTTCGAGTGTATGTAAACCTTACTATCTTACAACCTGAATGAGAAAGTCCAGATTAGACATCACTAAGTCCGTGATAGTTTAGTGGCTAGAATTACCGCTTGTCGCGCGGTAGACCGGGGTTCAATTCCCCGTCGCGGAGCTTCTTTTGCACAGCCTCAAGCTGATTGTCCTTATTTTTTGGAAAGGGCCGACAAGAAATGCTTAAATGGGCAGTAATGACAGGGTTTACAATGGGTGCAAAACACACAATATGTGAAAAGTGAGAGATAACTGACATAAATTCCTACCGATTTTCCCAGTGTGCACTGTTGTCACTTCATTTCATAATCTATGCTGCTTATTCGTTTATCGGAGTTGATGTCACCTGGTGTGAGAAGAATTTTCGGTTGATGCCGTTCGAAAATTAGCTTTGTGTCACCATCCGTCCGATAAGAAAATTAGCAGCAGATTTTTCAGGCCAATAAATACCCAAAGCGATCTTGATGATTTGAAGCAAGGCTGAAATGAAGGAAAAGTCAGATATCATCAAAAGTGAAGAAGTTGGCGAATCCGTGGAAGATGCTTTCGTTGAATTCGTCGACAATGAGACTTGGTTCGCTAGGCTTGTGAGGAAGTTAGAGGTGCAACCAAAAGGGAACCTTACCACTTCGCAGATGTTCTTATACAATTTCGACTTAAAACCTGTGGAGAAAGCAAGAAGAACTTGGAAATGGTACAACTATATCTTCTACTGGATCTCTGACTCCTTCAACATCAACACTTGGCAAATCGCAGCTACGGGAATCCAGAATGGAGGCTTAAACTGGTGGCAGGCGTGGATCGCCGTGTGGTTGGGCTACTTCTTGTGTGGTATTTTTGTGAGTGTGGGATCTAGAATCGGTATTCAGTACCATATCTCATTTCCTGTTGCATCGAGAACTTCATTCGGTATCTATGGCTCGTTATGGCCCATTATCAACCGTGTGGTGATGTCGTGTGTGTGGTATGCAGTGCAATGTTCTGTCGCCGGCCCATGTGTGGAGGTCATGTTGAGAGCCATTTTTGGCCGTGATCTCGATAAGACAATGCCTAACCACATCCACGACCCAGATTTGACTACATTCAAGTTCTTATCGTTCTTTTTGTTCTGGTTGTTTTCGCTTCCATTCATCTGGTTGCCCCCACACCAGTTGAAGCACTTGTTTGCCGTAAAGTCCTATGTTGCACCAGCTGCAGGTATTGCCTTTTTGGTCTGGGCCTTGGTCAAAGCTGATGGTGCTGGACCTGTTATTCGTGCAAAAGCAAAGGTGGAAGGGTCTGCTTTGGGATGGGCATTTGTGGAAGCTACTATGAATTCGCTTGCGAACTTTGCTACACTTATTGTCAACGCTCCAGATTTCGCTCGTTTCTCCACCAAGGCTTCGTTCAGTATGAAGTACATCGTGTACACCGTTTCAATTCCTGTGTGCTTCTCCTTGACCTCGTTGATTGGTATTTTGGTGACCTCTGCCGCGCAGCAGATTTATGGTGAGACTTATTGGTCACCATTGGATGTGTTGGGCCGCTTTTTGGACGACTATACCTCGGGAAATAGAGCCGGTGTGTTCTTGTTGGGATTTGCGTTTGCCATTGCACAGTTGGGTACTAACATTTCTGCAAACTCCCTCTCGTTCGGTACAGATGTGACCGCTATTTTGCCTCGTTTCATGAACATTAGAAGAGGAGGTTACTTGTGTGCAGCGATTGCCCTTTGTGTATGCCCATGGAAGTTGACATCAAGCTCGTCGATGTTCACAACATACTTATCTGCTTACGCCGTGTTTTTGTCGGCCATTGCAGGTGTTGTTGCGTGTGATTACTTCTACGTGCGTAGAGGTTTTATCAAGTTGACCCACTTGTATTCCTTGCAGGCTCCAGAAGATCCTACGAAGGACTCAATCTACAGATTCAACAAGATTGGTTTCAATTGGAGAGCATATGCCGCTTACATATCCGGTATCCTTCCGAATATTGTTGGTTTCGTTGGCGCAACAGGTACTCATGTTGTCCCACTCGGTGCTGTGAAGTTGTACCGTTTGAACTTTTTAGTGGGATTTGCGGTGTCGTTCTTGATATACGCAATAATTTGCAGACTTTGTCCGTATGAAGGCAGCCCTGAAGTCGGCGCTTTTGAAAAGAAGTGGCTCGAAGAGAACCCTGACGTGGAATACTTCGAAGAGGATATCCTCGGAATCACAAACAATTTAGGGACATACCTGGAATATGCGGTAACAAGTTCCTCCAAAGTGCATTAATAGTTTATAAGGAATATCTGAATAACGAAGTCTCTGAATACACAGTAAATAGAAGACAACAGCCTTTGTAAATACTCCCTGTTAAGCGGAAGTGTCAAATAGGTTACCTGAAAAAGTGTTTAAATACATGGTATTGTACTACTTGTAAGTTGAAATTTTATTAACATGTTTGGTGGGGCGAAAAGTGGGATCGAAATTTCAACCAACATGATAAGGGCCCGCCGCTTGTTCAGCCAATGCGCACTCAGATCATTCCAGGTACCAAAGACATACCAAGTCGATCCCAAGCTCACCAAAATACCACTTTCCAGGGCATTTGATGCTTGGCGCAAGTCTTTAGAGTCTAATAGACTTCAAACGCTTCAGGATGAATTGGTGGAGTTGATGGTTCCAACCAATGAGAATAGCAACGTTATAAAAGAGTCCAACCAGATTCCTATTGATGACAACGGCAACTACATCAACGAAGTGAAGTTTTCTATCGTCAATGATCCAAGTTACGAGGGAAAGGATATAGTCTTCTTACATGGATATGGAGCATCTCTTGGTTGCTTTGCACGGAACTTTCAATTGATCAACCACTTCCAGGGTCAAAAATTCAATTACAACATCCACTTCTTAGACAACATCACATGTGGACTCTCGTCTAACCCCTCCATTGATAATCCAAAGGCAAACGAGTGGTTCATCTACAAAGCACCCAAAATCAAAATGATTGGTGAAGGAGATGGCCAAATCCACAACAAGTACTATAAGCTTCCCGATGAGTATGAGATCAACAACGAGGAGTTTTCCAAATTCAAGGAGCACTACATACCAATTTTGAAAGATATGGAGTCGTTCTACACTGGAGCTCTTGACCAGTGGAGATCAGCCAAAGGAATTGAAAAGATCGATTTCCTAGTTGGCCATTCATACGGAGCTTACTGGAGTAGCTCCTACGCTCTCAAGAGCCCGGAAAATGTGCTGCATTTGGTTCTTTTATCACCAGTTGGAGTGGAGCGGAATGTACATGCGGTTACAAACGATATACTTCCGAAGATCAAAGAGGAAGTTGTCACTAGAAAGCCCAGTTTAAATGCCATCTCGTATGACTTTTTATCGAGATGGCCAATTTTGCCGCATAACCGCGAGTTTGAATGGTACTACATTCTCCCATTCTTCCCTAGGTTCCTCAAGTGGCTCGGGCCCTGGGGATTCACTAAGTACTTCAACATGTGGTACTCTAAGCTTTTCAAAGTGAACATGGTTGTGAAGAAGAAGGGCGGAGCAGAGAAGGTGTTTGAGAGCAGCAACGAGTTGGTTTATGGCACAAACAAGGAATGTATGCTTATTGTGGAGTATTTATTTAACGCAATTTCGAACGGCTCGCATAGTGATGTTTACGTCAAAAATTTGTTGACCCCCGCGACCGTGAGCAAATATCCGCTTTTTGACAAGTTTGATCAGTTTTTGGAGACGAACAAGTTACCCTTCAAACTTGATGTTGTTTACGGTGAGTACGACTTCATGAACTCTCAAGGTGGAGAAGAAATTGTCAAGAGATGTAATTCTACAAACTCGGGTGAAGTTGCTCAATTACACAAGATACCTGAGGGTGGGCACAATCTTTACATAGAAAACCCCTTCGATACCAACAAATTGCTCTTCGACGTGGTAACAAAGCTGAGGTGATCTATTTAGACTTGGAATGCAGGTCTACGGCCATCGGAATACTGAATGAGGAAATAAGCAACAATACATCGATTTCCAAAAGAGGAATTTTTTTGATCGTACATGCATGGCTAACGTTAGAAAATTATTTAGTGACCTGGAGTAAAGGTAGGCTCTGAACATAAAACCATAATGTTCCCCGTAAAACTTTGTTGTTTAAACTCTCAACAGTCTAGCCATCATGAACAACTTGTGGGTATTATTATGGATAGTTGCACTTGTGACTGCGAAATCGCCAACCGGTGGATACGCTCCAGGAATAGTCCAGTGCCCCGCATCAAATAGCTCCTTTTTAAGAGAAGCCAACTCGATTTCTGAGCAAGAGAAGGAATGGATAGCAGGCAGACAACCAAAAGTCAATAAGGCTTTGGTCAGCTTCTTGAAGGACTCAAACTTGACTTCTTTCAACGCTGAAAACTTCATCAACTATGAGGATGGAAACTCGTCCATCTCCATTGCCTTAGCCTTTTCTGGAGGAGGATACAGAGCAATGTTGAACGGTGCAGGTCAGCTTGCTGGATTGGATTCTAGAACCTCATTCAAGACTGGACAAACTGGTTTGGGAGGTCTTTTTGAAAGTTCCACATACATTAGTGCTTTATCTGGAGGCTCTTGGTTATTGACATCTCTTTTATTCAACAACTTCTCAAGCGTGGAAGACATTGTACTCAAGGATAACAATGACCTTTGGAACTTGACCACCACCAGACAATTGGTGAATGAAACAAGCATGTGGAGTTTGTATTGGGATGTCATCACCGAAAACTTAGAAGGTGCATTATCCCACATGAACAACTTTGGAATTCCTTCTACCAAAAGAGGAATTGGTTACGACATCGCCAGCAAGGAAGCAGCAGGTTTCAACGCTTCGATGACCGACTACTGGGGCCGTGGCTTATCTTACCAACTCTTTACCAAAGAACAGAACTACAGCGTTGCAACGAGTTTTTCGGACTTGAGGGACGCTGATCAGTTCAAGAACCATGACATTCCTTTCCCTATGGTTATCAGTTTGGGAAGAAAGCCAGGCACCATTGTGTACAACTTGAACTCGACCGTATTTGAATTCAACCCGTACGAATTGGGTTCGTTCGACCATTCCTTGAACACCTTCACAGACTTGAAGTACATTGGTACTAATGTGACCAACGGTGTTCCAGACAACAACAAAAAGTGTGTTCAAGGATATGATAACGCAGGTCTTGTTTTGGGAACTTCATCTTCATTGTTCAACCAATTCCTCAATACCCTTGTGTGTGACGAGTGTACTTCTCTCAACTTCGTCGTTAAGTGGATTCTCAAGTACTTCTTGAAAAAGTTATCCAACGACATGGAAGACATCGCCCAGTACACCCCCAACCCATTCTACAAGGCGGAATATGCCAGCTCCAACAACATCACTAGCGACAAGACCTTGTACTTGTTCGACGGTGGATTGGGAGGTGAAGTCATCCCATTGAGTTCAGTTTTGACCAAGGAAAGAGCTGTTGACATTGCGTTTGCTTTTGACAACGGTAACGACTTATCTCAAAACTGGCCTAATGGATCTGCATTGATTGACACATACCAGCGTCAATTCCTGTCAAACGGAAAATCTGTTGTGTGCCCTTACGTTCCAAATGCTGAGACGTTCTTGGAGAACAACTTGACCGCACGTCCTACCTTCTTTGGATGTGATGCTTCTAACTTGACTGACTTGGCTAAGGACGGCGTGATACCCCCAATTGTCGTCTACATTGCCAACAGACCATATGAGTACTTATCCAACTCATCTACATTCAAGTTGACTTACACTGATGCCGAGAAGAAGGGCATGATCAAGAATGGTATCGAGGTCAGTACCAGATATAACGGCACTATTGACCAGGACTACAGAACTTGCATTGCCTGCGCAGTCATCAGAAGAGAGGAGGAAAGAAGGAACATTACTCAGTCCGACCAGTGCAAAAAGTGTTTCACCAAGTACTGCTGGGATGGAAAACTTGCACTGGTGAAGACCCCATACTATGCGAAGGTAAACTACGGACCAGACGCAATGACAAACGGCTCCGATTTGCAGGGCCTTCCAACACCAAAATTAGCACCTTCTGATTCCGTCTTTTCCATCTTGTCCCTTCGTGACATAAAAGAAAACGCTGGCCACATGGTATTACCATCCATGGCTTTAGCGATGTTTACAGCAGCACTCTGTGTGCTTGTATGATAATGCATGATTTATGATTAGAATTGTAGATTCTGGAGGGAGATTAGAGAATCGGGTGTAAAGATTGGGTATGATATTGGTAAAAGTTAGGTTTGACATACTATTGGGTAAGTGAAAATTGGGTTTGATATACTATTGGATATGAGTGAAAATTGGGTTAGATGAAGCATTGGGTAAGATTTTTGATTTTATGGCGATCTTTTACTAATAATCTGACGTTGCTTTTCACTATTGCGAAATAGACATATGCACAAAACCATCTCAATGACACTATCCAAAGCTTCTATTTTCACAGATCATTCTTGCTTTGTGAAATGATGACCGGCATCCAATAAAACCTGACGATTTGTAAGCAAGAGTACCCCATTTTTTTTCGCCCTCAGTTTCGGCTCCGACGCGCGAAAAAGTATATAATCAAATCATCCCCTTCACTACTCGCTAAAACCACACACACTGAAATATGTTTAGGATCATCAAAACTCCGGTGAGGTTCTTCTCGTTCAAGACATTGCCAACCCCTAATGCCAACGCAATGAAATTCATATCCCCAGAGGTGGATATCTTACCCCTTGCCAACAAGACTTTTGAGTTCACCACCTCGATGCAAGCAATGCACTCGCCTCTTGCTTTGAAGCTTTTCAAGATCCCTGGCGTGCTGTCGGTGATGCTTGGTCAAGACTTCATTACCGTGAACAAACAGGACCACATCAACTGGGCCAACTTGAGGCCGGAAGTGGTGGATCTCATAGATGAGTTCATGACTGACAAGAAGCAGCCTGTGATCACAAAGGACATGATCGATCAGGTTGCTGCAGAGGAGGAGTCCATAAACGCAAACGACTCGGAGGTCGTGTCGATGATTAAGGAGTTGATGGAAACTAGAATTAGACCTGCAGTCCAAGATGACGGTGGAGATATCGAATTCAAGGGTTTCGATGAGGAAACTGGAACCGTCTTCTTGAAATTGCAAGGTGCTTGTAAGAGTTGTTCATCCAGTGAGGATACCTTGAAGGGTGGTATCGAATCCATGATGATGCACTACATTGAAGAAGTCAAGCAGGTGGAGCAGATCTTAGACCCTGAAGAAGAAGTTGCTAATAGAGAATTCGAAAGGTTGGAGCAGCTGTTGAAGCAAAGGAAATCTCCACAAGCACAAGACGGTCCTCCTTCCTTGTGATCAATAACATCCTGATCATCACATTCTTTTGCATGGAATCCCCACCCTTTAGCATTTACTTAATTTATTCATGGCACTGCCAGTATTAGTCAAAAACCTGTAGAATTAAGGGAATATAAGACCCGAATTATCAAAAACTGATGACATTCTATTATCTTCATAATGTAAATGATATACAATCTATCCATACTTCCTTATCACCACATCCTCATTTAACCCAACCGCTTAAGAATTCCAGCCCTCACTTTAACCAAGTCTAACTCGTGCAAGTACTTCAAGTTCAACTCCTTCAAAAGCCCGTCCTCAACGCATGATTTGGACAAGCATATTCTGCTGTCCTCAAATAGTGTTGCCAACCAGTCCTTTGTCTTTTCGCTCCACTTCTTCGACACATGGTTGAATCCCATAGTGAACCCAAGGAGTGCTATTGCGACAGATGTGTTGAGGTCCACCCCAAAGTGAAGGTTACCTAAAGCAGCAATGACGGCAACAGGAGCTTGGTAAATCGCAAGCGACTCAATCAAGATTTTGTTCACAAAAGGTTGGATTTCCTGTGGAACTCTTCTATTTATAACATCCTCCTTGAGGGTAACGATCGGGTTATCTACGCTCACGAGCGACTTTGACAACTTGAAATCAAGTTGGCCTTGTGTGTATGAATAGTTTGCAATGCTCTTGCTCAAGAAGTGCTTGTTGAAGAATTCATTGATGTCATACTCAACATTATCATTCTTGTAGTATAACTTCCACCAAGCCATGCTCTTTCTGAAGAATCTGGTAGTCTCTGGAATAAATGAGTTTTGAAGCTCTTCGTGGGCTGCAACACTGAATTTGGCCACTTCATTCTCCTTTATCTCCTCAATAGTGTCACCCAACCCTTGTGCAGTCTTGTAGTTTGAAACATTGTGTTTGATCTTTGTCAAGAGCCATGCCGTAACATTGTCTGCACTCAGGTACCAAGACACGGCCTTCGCAGCTTCGAATATATTGCTTGTCTTGATAGACTCGAAATACTGACTCGATGCTTTCACATCATGCTTGAGAAACTCTTCAATCCCGTGGAATAACACCTCTGAGTTGATTTTTACGGCGGTCCGCAGAGAATCATAGGCAGAGCCTTCCAACGATTCTGGGGTATAGTCAGTGTTGTCAATAATCTCAAGGACCACTTTGTTGCTCAGTCGACGGCTGACACTCTCGGACCCGTCAGAAACATTGATGATGAAGTCGACATCTTCTTCAGAGCTCGGGTCGTTCAACTCACGCAAATGGATGTTGATTGGTTGGAGTTCATTTCCGATAGCGCTTTGGAATTGTGGGCGGTATTGTGAGCTCAACACCGGCGATGGGATCTCATACTTGCCATCACGTACTGATTCAATGTCAAAAAGGTCCTTTTGGGTGAATACAAATTCGTTGTTGTTGTTTCTCGATCTTCTTTCAATGGCATCAAACCAGATTTTGTTATTGGCCGAGAGCGGATCTGCCAACAAAACATCAACAAACTTCGATTGGAGATTTGGCTGGGAGTATGTCACACCAATAACAACGTAGTTGTGAGCAGATCTTGGAGGAAATTGAGAAATCCTCTTGTAGGAGTTCATATATGATATAGTTTGCAGGTCATCTTGGAACGTCAGCTTGTATTGTTCAAAGGCCGAGTACAAACTGCTTGCAGACGGAACATCACCCTTCAATCGTTTCTGATGTATTGTTCGTACAGAAACAGGCCCGGAAGCAACAATTGGCAATAGAGAACGACCAGAACGCCAACTGACCAGGGATCGAACAATCATGGTTGGATAACTGCTATTTACTTTCTAGAAAAAAAGCCATAGCACACGTGATTGCCTTTTTGGTTTTATGCCGCAAACAATTTCTGGCAGCACAACCTCAACCTAACAACAGCTCACTTGCCAAAGCCGAAACCCGGAACACACATACACTATGACTTCCCTCACTCAGGTCACCTTCAAAGACGTGACACGCGTGTTGAAGAAGTACGCCTCCTTCATAGGACCGGGCTTAATTGTGAGTGTTTCTTACATGGACCCGGGGAATTACTCCACAAGTGTGTCTTCAGGTGCAATGTACCAATATAAACTATGCTTCATAATTTTGCTTTCGAATATCTTTGCAATCATCTTACAGACCTTATGTATCAAGTTGGGAACCATTACCGGTTTGGATCTTGCAGAAATGTGCAGGTTGAATTTACCTGTACATTGGAACTTGTTGCTCTATGTGTTCTCAGAGTTAGCCATCATTGCAACGGATTTGGCTGAAGTCATTGGTACTGCCATCTCCCTTCAGATTCTTTTTGGCATTCCACTAGTGTTTGGAGTTCTCATCACGATTTTGGACGTGTTGATCATTTTGGTGGCCTACCAGAAAGACGGAACTTTGAAACAGACTCGTACGTTTGAGGTCCTTGTTTCGATATTGGTTTTTGCTACTTGTATCTGCTTCATTTTGGAGTTGTTCAAGTGCAATTTCGAACCTGGTTCTTTCGGAGCAATTGTCCGGGGTTTCTTGCCAGTATCTCCTGACATCTTCAAAGAACAGAACGCCTTGTTTTTGAGTTGTGGAATCGTGGGTAGCACAGTGATGCCACATTCGTTATTCCTTGGCTCTGCTTTGGTGCAGCCAAGGTTGAAGGATTACGATATCAAGCATGGCTTTTACAACGAGACTTCTACGGAACCTGAGAATGGACCTTCCGACGTTGACCCAATTGTTGGTGAACACAGAGATCTCTTGTCTGCTACCTTCAACAAGATTAAAAGTATCTCTGACGGTTCGAATTTGAGCAAGAAGTATAGGCCATCATACCAAGCCATTAAATACTGCTTGAACTACTCTTATATCGAATTGTTCGTCTCACTCTTCTTCATTGCTGTCTTTGTCAACTCCGCAATCTTGATTGTTGCAGGTAGCACGTTGTTTGGTAAGCCTGATGCTGAAGATGCAGACTTGCTTTCAATCTACCACATGTTGTCCTACTACATCTCACCTGCGGCGGGTCTTATTTTCGCCCTCTCGATGTTGTTTTCTGGTCAAAGTGCGGGTATTGTTTGTACTATGGCAGGACAAATCATCAGTGAAGGCTTCATCAACTGGTCCTTCAAGCCATGGGTCAGAAGAATAGTCACCCGTACTTTGGCCATTGTGCCAGTTTTGATTGTTATTTTGATCTTGGGTAACGATGGAGTTTCCACCATCATCAACAGTTCTCAGGTTGTTTTGAGTTTCATTCTTCCGATCATTACTGCTCCTTTGATCTACTTCACCTGCAAGAAGGAGTACATGACTATCTACTATCCTGGTACTGATGCAGGAACCAGAATAGATGAAAATGCTCCGTTGTTAGAAGGTACTCCTTCTATGAATAAAGTGACTTTTGAAAACGGAACATTCTTGAGAGTGACAAGTATTTTGACTTGGGTTATCATTACCTTCTTGAACTTTTACTTGATTTACTTGTTTTCGAAGGGCATAGATATTTAGAATATAGATCCCGGCTAGGGTAATAAAATACTACATGATAAAATATAAAACTGCTACCACAAATGGTCCCAATTAATTTCCAATCAATCTTTCCATCATCCTTTCACTACCTAGTCTTCCTATCAATACATTAGCTTGTTATATATCTATACTGCGAGGGTGTTCAAAAACGCCTCAGCACCGGACCAACTCAAAATCTATTCTTTTTCTTGTACGGTCCTCTAATACTGGGCAACCGAGTTGAAGGGCGCACTTGCGTGTAAGCACTTTGCCCATTGGCCACCGAGTTCATGACCTTGCTTGGAAGACCGGGCAAGGAACCAGCATACTCAGACTCCAAGACAGCCAACCTGTCGTCGACTGCGAATGAGAACTGCAGTGGCAGAATTTTGTGTCTATATATCCCTATCTTTATGAGTGTCAAGGTCTTTGTGTATAAGCGGGTTTCTTCGTCTGAAGGCTCTGTAGCTCCAACTTGGTTTCCCAAATTGAGCAATCTCTCATAACGCAACTTGTTTAGTTTGATCAAGTTGTGTGAAATTTGCTTTTGGAGTTTCTCGGCAGAGTCTATCTTCTGAGCATCTCTTTTAATTGCTTTGTAGGTGGATATTTTTACAGGGTCCCAGTCGATGAGGTTCTTGAGGTCAACAGCCGCTTTTGTCCTCGATGGTTTTGGTTCTTCATCCTCCTCTTCGTCTTCTTCGGCATCGTCGTCGTCTTCCACATCTTCGGCAGCATCTCCATTGGCTGCTTGTGGCTCGTCAATGTCCATCTTTGCAGAATCATGCTTCTTCAAGAACTGCTTCTTAATATTTTCGATTTCATCTATTCCAATGTGATGGAACCAGATATCGTTCTTTTGTGCTCTTGACACAACGTAGTCTGTCAGATCGCTGCTTGGTGCAAATGATCTGTAGAGGTCTGCGTTGGACTGGACGTACTCATCTTCAAAATTTTGGAGGTGCTGAAGGACAGACAATTTTGGCTTAGATGGATCCACGGATATTTCCTCCTCTATCTCAGCAGGTCTTGCGATAGTCGACTTATAGGTCAACCAAGTTGGTATCGGGATCGTATACCAAATGGGGTGGAAGAAATCATGTAAAATAGCACTAGCTTGTGGGTCGGCTGGAGGTGCAAATTTGGTAATCTCAGGAGACAACGACTCGAGGGTATTACTTGACCTCGAGAGCGCATTTGCATCAACAGGAATGACCTTAGACACAGAGAATTCCCCTCCAACAATGGTTGGCTTGGTGTCCAACTCAGACTTTCCAGTAAGGGACAGGAAAAGTGGCTGAGCGGTATTTGCTTTCTGCATGTGGTTGTGAGGTGAATATGGGTGTGGAGTACCGTCATAGAAACTGTGGGGTCTGCGAGGGTCGGTTTCTTCAGGTTTCGAAAGGTAAGTAATTACTTCTCCATTCGATTGAACGTAGCTCTCCGATATCTTCTTGAACTCTTCCGATAACAGGATGTCCAACTCAGAGGATGGCTCCTTCTCCTTCTTGAACAAGGAGACTCCAAGTCTTCCGACATCCCTCAAAAGTAATTCAGTAGAAAACTTGTAGAAGAAGTCCACATTCTTGTATTCTTTAGAGCCTACCTTGTACTTTGCAATAGTAGCACTGGCAGCCACTTTGATATCATGGTACAACTTGTACGGTGAGGCGCTGTACTCTCCAGCCTTGTACTTGCTAATGACGTCAGTGTAGTTGATACTGGCGTGCGCTTCCACGAACTTTTCAAGCGCGCTCAATATCTTCGAAGGTGAAGTTTCATAAAAGCCTTTTGGAACGGACGTTGATGATAACACGTTAGTGTCCTTGTCTGCTCGTTGAAAAACAGTAATTAAATCGTGAACGACCAAGTCAAATGAACCTAAAGGAGTCAGTTTTTGTTGCAAAACAGTTGTAGTTTGATGGTACTTACCTTCTTTTGTCATTACGTGATTGTTATGGCCTAGTAGGTTTTGTTTTCAGAACTTTGTTTTTCATTTAAAAAAAAAAATCTCTTAATCCGAAATTCTCAATCCGAACAATAAAAAAGGAAGAAGCTGATGGTTGACAAGATACACTCTTCCAAATGAACAAATACATAGGAAGTGATGTATGGTTATCCATAGAAATCCTATGGATATAAAGAAAGAATCCTATGATAATACCCAAAAGGTTTCAATACCAAATTATCTTTCCCAAACTACTATAAGCTTCTACAATTGCAAATTCATAATGCCTTTGAACTAAATACATCATCAAACCCCCTTGTGAGATAAGATTGCTTCCAAGTTGGTGACTTGGTTGGACAATTGGGCAGTCAATGCCTCGATATTGTCTTCTCTATCCTGGATACTGGTGAACTTGTACTTACCCCTAGCGAACCAGTAGATAACACAGTAGAGGAAGAAGACACCAAAGACAACAGACACATAGTTCATGTTTCCTGCGGTCACTGGCATCACTGCTGGGAAACTGTAGAAAACGGTTGTGAAAACTGTCCACAAGAGCACAACAATGTTGGAGAAGTATCCAATCTTACCCATCCAGAATGGACCGTGCGGGATGTTGTCTCTACCCTTCATGAGCAAGAAAACAACCGGAACAGAGTACGAAAGGAGCAAGAAAATGATGCAACCAGTGACCATAGCATTGTAAGCGGTGGTGGAACCCATGTAAATGCAACCAACAACTGCACACCAGAAACAAGACATAATGTGAGCGTTGACAGGTTGACCAGTACGTGGGTTGATCTTGGACCAGTAACGAGAACCCGGTAAACCGTTGTCACGAGCAAAAGACCAACACAATCTTGCCTGCCATGTGTGAGAGGCAATGTTGCAGCCAATTGCAGTGAGCAAAATCAAAATTTCCAAACCAATTGCACCACCCTTGGACTTCATAACTTGGTACATAATGTCCAAAATGGGGACACCTGTGGTAGAAGTTGCAAGCAGGGACAAGTCCTTAATGGAAAAGAACATTGCGAGGGAGTAGCAGAAGGAAGTCACGAAACCAATGATGACAGTTCCGATAATGGCAATTGGAATCTGCTTTCTTGGTTCCAACAACTCCTCTGACAAGTGGGTGGCAGCATCCAAACAACTGAACGACCAGTTAGGGTTGATCAAACCAACAATGAAGGCAATACCGGACGAGGACCAGCCTGTTCCGTTAGTGAACTCAACAAACACAAAGTGCGCGGATTGAAAACCATCAGCTTTGGCCAAGATGACAATAGTGATAATCAAGAAAGACAACAAGGAAATGTACAATGCTGCCTGGGAGATTCTTGGAAGCGGCTTTTCCCAGATGTTGAAGAACAAAATGAAGATATTTGCCAACTCATAGGTGACAAACACTTGCCAAGTCTTGAGTTCTGATTCCGGATGAGCCAACATGTACATTCCCACAATAGAAGTGGCAATCGAAATGGTGACCGAGGCACTTGTGAACACGGAACCTGCCCATGCAAAAGCACCACACAAGTAGGACCAGAAAGGAGCGTATTTTGGAGGAGCTAACTTCATGGTCCAGTAGTATTGACCACCTGCATTTGGCATACTCAGCACCAACTCACTCAAGGTGATGGCAATACACATCGAGATACTGGCAACAATGATGATACCGTAAATAACCATCATAGGTCCACCACTGTTAATACTGGTAACCAAAGATGCAGAAATACCAAACCACGAGTTGGTGAGTCCAAAACCAACACCCAAAAGCGAAATCACACTAAAGTTACGCCTCAACTCAGGAGCATAACCTGTGTCAGCTGCCAACTCCAAGTTAGCCTGAGCCTCTTCAAGCAACCGCTCAGCCTTTTTATCGTTGCCGGCGGTGTCGATACCACCGAACCTATTTCTCGTCAGTTGCAGCGACAAGTAGGTCTGGACCTCCATGAGCCCAACACTATGGACAGGCTGAACCTCTACCGTTTCCTTTTCTTTGATAGACATGTTGTGGAAAGAGTTGTAAGAGTTTGATATTTCACCTTCAGGTGGGTAGAAATGTCCGGTATATATACTGGAGAGCACGTCCAATTTTATCGATGAGCCTTATCAACGGCATTTTATTCGTGTACGAAAATATCGCACTAAAACGAAGCACCAATGTCAGTAGTATACTTTCATTTTAGGTAGTCCCCCGCGAAGTTCACAGTCATGGATAGTCCCCATGCATGCTTAGCTAATCTCCCTTTTATTGGCTGTTATCTATTTGCTGTGATGAAATTCTCATTCTTCATCCAGATATTTTATCCTATGCACAAAGATAAGGTCACGAGACTCATATCACGTTAGATCTAAAAAGAAATGTGGGGCACTTAGTTTTACCTAAACTGTGTAAAGAGACCGGGCATTGGGTGAAGAGAGTGTACTAATCTGTATTCATTACGAGTTGGTAGTGAACGATCTACTTCGTAAACGCGCGCTTCTCTGCAACAACTGGCATACTTAGATGGGTTTTGTGCTTGTCTTCGTCCACAAACTCGTAGCCTTACGGTGGTTAGGCATACATGCTGCCGATCTTTGCGGCTGAATGTCCGTAAACTTGCAGTCATCCTCTCAACGGCTTCCCCTTGGAGCCATTGGTAGGTCAAGCAAACAATCTTATCGGTCAGACGGACTACCCTAACACCGATCTTATCAGCTACTTATTGCTTATCTCCAATAATCTATAGATCGCTCTTGGCTGTATATTTTTTAGTGGTATTCAAGACACCACGAGTGACGTATTTTGGAGACAACGATCTGCAGAAGGTTAGAAGTGGAAACAATAATCACTAGCGGGATTGATATATACGAGCAGGAACAATAAGCACTAGCGGGAATCATGACTTGCGGGAATAATAATTACTTGAAGGAACAATGATAATGCGAGGGGACAATACTTACTAGCGGGAATATGATTACTAGCGGCAACAGCGCTTACTGGTGGAAAACTTGAGTTGAGGAACAAAAATTACTGCGGGAATTTTGAATTGCGGGGACGTTACAGGCGGGAATCATGGCTTTCGAGAACCATGACTTTCGGAACAATAAGTTGCGGACAACTTGATTACTAGTAGGGGAATTTGTTAATGATAACGTTTCTTTGCGAAATTAACGTTTTTATACGGCTAGACATATTCTAGAAATCTTGGCAACCTTCAAAGTTTAAAAAGTTCGTTTGGTGGTGCAAAACTGCAAGCGTTTTGAGGTATTTTGACATTCCGGACTAATGAGGAGTTGCTTATGCACTCCTCAAATCTAGCGCTTAGCTCCACTAAGAATTTCACAAGATCTCCGGTTCTGAGCGCTTCTTCGTTCACCGGACTTTTCTATATCGACTCCTCGTCGAGGTCGTTCATCAACCCCGCTTGGAGCATGATTTGGTCCCAGTCACTCCACAAGATCACGATGGTCTCGCTGAGCCCGATCAAAATCATACCACTTCCAATACCCAACCAGAGTCCAGTGAGTCGCAAGTTCGCGATCTTACTGAGGGTCAATGCAAGAGGCAATGCAAATGCGTAGTAACAGACAAAGTTGATAATTCCACCAATCTTTTGCGAACCTTGAGCTCGGAGAATACCACCTGCCACCAGGGCTATGCCGTCGAAGATCTGGATCACAGAGACCAACGGGTTGAAGAGTCCCACAATCAATGCCTTCACTTCAGGATCTTTCGTGAATAAAGACGCTATTTGCAGTTTGAACGTGAAAAGTGTAATGCAGTTGAGACATGCGACCACCAATCCTGAAAGCAAGCCCGTATTTGTAGCGATCTTCGCAGACTGAATGTTCTGTCCTCCAATGAAGTTTGCGATACGTGTAGATGAAGCGATACTAACAGCAAAGGGTACCATGTATGCCAACAGTGCAATACTCGACACCGTGCTCTGAGCTACCAATTCATTTGTTCCGAAGTAGGACGCAAACAAGGTCATAATTTCGTATGCGAGATACTCAGACTCCAACATAACAATTCCAGGGATTGCCAAACTCAGCAATGCTCCCCACTGTTTGAAGAGTTCTGGGAGTGGGTTGATGCCGAACCAACAGCGATCTCCATCGATATATCTCACATATAGCACCAAGAGCACAAACATCACCCAAAAGTTGCCTACTGTAGCAATTGGTGCTCCAATGAATCCAATTCCGTAGGTTGGATTCCACACTAAGAACCAGGAAAAGAAGATGTTGACGGGAGCACTCAAGAAAAGAATACCACTTCCTGCTTCGAAAATTCCTTGGGCTTGTAGAAAACGCTTTCCGTCTTCAAATAATATGTAAGCTGGAGCACCGGCAATCATGATTCGAAGAAACAACGATGTGAGCTCAAGCACTCTAGCATTGTCAATAACATACCGCAAGTACAACTCGGAGAACCACCACATGAGTCCACATGGTATGAAAGCCACAAAAGATAACATAATACAGCGCTGGACGTGAGTGCTCACCAACTCATAATTTTGTGCTCCATATGCCTGTGGACAAAGGGTGTCGAGTGCGGTAGCAATACCCTCGAAAACCGCAAATGAGACCGTGGTGATCATGGTTCCGAGAGAAACCGCGGCAAGTTCATCGGTTCCCAAATGGCCCACCACTAGCAAGCACACAATGCTGAAGAAATGTTCCAAGACAAATGTTATGATCAAGGGAACCGAATATTTGAATAACACGGTGAACTCGGTCGTGTAGTTTGTCTTCAATGTTGTAAAGTCTTCTGGAGAATACAGATTCTGTGACTTCTTTGAGTGCCTCGAGTACAGGTCATCGTTATTGGCATCTTCATCATCTGAGTTGTTGGTAGAACCATATCTCCGCTGGTGTTCCTCCACCAACCAGCTGTGAAATGACTCTTGGTCATCATTTGTATGAGCTGAGGATAACGTCGAAGGTAATGAGCGGGATGTGCTGACACTGGCGGCGTCACTAACATCGTCTTCATCTGCGTCCCCTATCACAGATGAATTCTCGATGAGAGATAAGAACGAGCGTTGGTCTTCACCGTCTCCATAGCTGAACATAGGATATTGGGTGGACGGAGGTATGAACAACCTCCTCCTCCTTCCTCCCGGTAGTACATTGGGGTTTGCTAATCTGTTGATGGACTGGAATAACACCATTCTGCCAAACTAGTGTTTAGTTTGAAATTTGCGATAAACGATTTTTTTCATGACTAGATAGCAGTTGGAACACTGGCAATCCAAATCTGAAGACCGCGCCCTACTACAAAGACATGTTACATCAGTCTACGTCTTATCCTTAATTCAAAAAAAACCCTCAATAATCACTTGAGACATACATACCCAGTAATCCGGCTTTACAGGCACCCTTCACCTCAAAGTTAAGGGTAACAACCTCTATCAGAAAGAGTTCCTGATTCTTCTTATCACACAACTTAAAACACAATCCTTGTGGACTTATGCACTTTCCAAATAGAGTGCGATCCAAAGTAGTTAAACACCTCCATGAACTTAAAGCACCATCCAAATGGATCCACCCAATATCACTGCACAGGCAACTGCAGTCAAGATACCGGCACCTGCCTTGTCCTTTCCGGAAACTGTCATGACGTTCTTGTTTGTGTCTGTGTTTGTGTTAAGACCAGCATTAACATTACCCTCTGAGCTACCACCCGTCTTGACAGTCAATGGAGCTTGGACTTCGTGCACCAAGAGACCTAACACAATCTCAAGTGCCGACATTTGCTCGCCCAAACCATAAACGCCATCCCATCCACTAACCGACCAGTTCTCACCACAAGTGACGCCATCCGAACCACCCGAGCACGATTGTGCTGCGGCCACTGCGTTCGTCTTGATAATTGCGTCGATCTTAGAGGCAGTCGATGGACACATGACGGAAGTCATACTTAAACCACGTGCGAACAACGATCTGAACGTTCTCTGATCGGTGTTACAGTGATTTCCAGGAGCACAAGTCGCTTCGTATAAGATGGTGTTATTCTCGAAGTACTTTGCCGATTCCAAAATGTTTTCAGTTCTTGATTGCCAAGTCTCATCTTCTGTGAAGTTGTACATGTATGCACAGCCACTCATCAAGACACCATAAATGTAGGACCACTTGAGTCTGGTGAAGTCGGTACAGTTGTTTGTGATCTTGGCACCATCAATGATTTCAGTAGTAGAGGCGCCATGACTAATGAATCCGACGTCCTCCATCCAGTTCCAAACTTTGGTTGCAACATCGGCGTACGAAGAGTTACCAGTATAACGAGCCAATCTTGCAGCAATGTGGAAAAGACAACCGTTGGAAATGGTGTTCTTATAGTCGTAACCGGAGTTCCAGGTGAAAATCTGCCATCTCAAACCACCACCACAGTGGGAGCTGTCCCATCTGGAGTTCATGGTGTTGAAAATGGCCTGCGACAACGAAAGCCAACTGTGGTTGGGAGGGTTGGTGAAGTTACGTTCGGTAGCTTCGATGATGGCTAATCCCCACACACCCTGATCATCATTACCCTCAGTCAAGGACTGGTTCAGTGGAACATAATCGAAGTTTTCACCAGCCTGGTGAAACATACCGTCGTAGATGAGACTCTTCAAAGTGTCGTTGTTTGGATCACACCACAAGTGGTAGTTCAATAAACCACCGAATGCTTCTCCAGCATGCCACCAATAGTAGGGAGGAACGAACATTCCCACGGTTCCTCCTTTCTGCGTACCCTCGTAATAGTTCCACTCACCCTGTTGAATCGCCTTCGCAGCTGCGCATATAGAGTCTCTGCTGGAAGTGTCAAGCGACAATGCGTTTGTTATGGATAAGCACAGCAAGGCTGTAAGTAGCACCCCAAAAGATACCATTTTAGTCAGCCTATGATGTGTTATTTGTAGTTTCAGATCTGCTTATGAGATGCCAGATGTCAGGAAAGCAGTAAAGAAAGAGAATAGCCCGGTACTGATGAATCACACTACCTTGGGTTATAATGCTCTATTTTTAAAATACTTTCGGGAGCTCAGCTTTTTTCTTTGCAAATCCTTGTTTGGAAATGCTGCACATACGCAAAAACACGACAATGTCGCACAAACGTTGCGGTTCGGCTGACGATCTAACACTCGTGAAGACATCCACTTTTTGCAGTATACCTCACTCCTCCTTCTTCCGCTACGTAATCTCAAGTTCAACATTCGGTCTCTACTTTCGCTAATCGTTGTCAAGTGGCCCAGAGTTAAAAGAACCAGTGACTTTTCACTGCCAAGGGGAACGTATGCAGGACGATCCAGTACTGTCGACGTGAGTGACTGCATCTAAAGCGACAAGAAACGAGCGATGGCGCGAATGGCTGGAGAGTAAAGCGAACTACGCCATTATTTTCGCCTAGAGTGCGAATTTTGCAAATGAAGATCTTGCACAGCCTTGTTAAATCGAGGCTAAGTAGCGAGCTTAATTAAGGTTATTCTTGGGGGTTGTAAATTGGACTGAATGAGGTGGAACTAGGATAAGAATAGAAGGTGATAGAATAGGAGATATGATATGCGATATAATAGGAGACAAAGGAGACAAATTAGGTATATATGAGATACGTTATGATATGATAGCTTGTTCACCATAACATCACAACCGTTTTGCTCGGTAAACTACATCCGCTGTCTTTACTTCACATCCATTCAGGAGCTACAAGCAGTTGAAGCGATATCTAACTTCTCTTTATCTATCTATGCTACTCGATCTCGAAGATGGTCAACAATTGGTATAAGTTACCAATGACCACACGGTTGTTTGCGAGAATGAGCAAGTTGTCGTTGTCCTTGACACCCTTGGTCTTGAGAGCGTACTCCTGCTCGGACATGAAGCAATCTGAGTCTGGAACTTGAGCAATGTTTCTTCTGCGGAAGAATTCAGAGGTACCTGGTCTGTCAATCAACACACCGTTCCAGCCGGATTTGATGGAGCCAATGAAGTCCTTCTCGTAGTCGTCACCAATGTGCCATGCCGATTCAAGTAACGCACCCTTTGAAGGGGCGGTAGGAAGGTAATTCTCCAAAACCGCATCATAGAACAGTTTCTTTGGCTTAGAGTGTCCCAAGTCGTAAGAAATGAAGACATTGCTCAAGTATTCTGTCAAGCCCAAGTTACGCAATATGTCGATGACGCGCGAGTCGGAGTTGCTCGATACAACCAATCTAATTCCATTCGCGTGAAGTTTTTCAAACACCGGAATCACGTCGTCGAACACTGCGTATGCCTCAGGACCGCTGAAATGTTTGATCAAACGCTCGCAAAGCGCATCGGATTCCGCATTCTTCGTGTAGTGCTCGAGCTGGAAAAGATCCACTACAAGCTCCTTCCACCACAAATCACTACTGGCCAACCCCACAGATTTGCCATAGTTGGGGAACTTGGTTAACAAGTCGGAGTACACTTTGGGAAACTCCTCCTTGATCAGCTCCGCCAGCTTGTTGATTCCAAACTCGGAACTTGCGATTTGGTGGTATTGTTCGTAGACCGGCGTTTTCGGATAGTAGAGCGTGTTGAAAGCGTCAAACGATAACAAGGTCGGAGTACTGAATTGCGAAGACGAATCTCTGATCTGCTTGAAGTTTGCAATCTCAAGAGGATCTTGGATCAATCCTGACAGAGACACACTCCTCTTGCTGCATATAGTTCTGGTAAATCTCGACAACATAGTCTAGCAATAGTCTATCTTGTACAACATTTTTCGAGATTTGGCGGGGAAAATATGTGCCATACAAGATCAAAATGAATATAGAGGTGTTTACGCGTGTTCTTCCAATTCCACTCCAACCACTTCTTCATTCTACTGATTCTTCTTTCCTTCTACTCATTCTTCATCTAATATTAATCTATTATCTATTCATATTCTATCCAAGTAAAACCTCCCAACCCCACTCTTTCATGACTGTGCTCCAGTGCAATCTCGATGAAATTCCGCCTGTGATGTCATCTAATTGCGTGTAGCTCTGGTCATTGTTCACGACAGCCATCAATCCGCTGATTTGCGACGATATACTGCCCAAGTGGTCCTCTGTTTTCTCTGGCGTCTTATCTTGTCTGTCATCTCCCTTCTTCTTGTACTCATCTTTCCTCTTCCATACCTCCTTCACAACCTCATATGCTCTGTCTATATTTCCGATCCACATCTTCTCCGACAAAAGAGCCCATCTGGCCTCGCACCAGTCACGCTCATCGCCAGGCTCCGCTTCACAAGAGCTGATCAATAATGGGAAAATGTGTACCACGTACAAGTGCGAGGATGTAGGAATTGATGCCATGAGAACGAATATCTTCTCTGCAAGCTGGTGCGACGATAACGATGGAACTTCCGGAACTGCCTGGTGTAAGTAGAGAAGCGACGCAAACCGGTATGCTTCTGCAGTTGCAATACACGAGGAAATGTCCCATGTGTTAGCTCCGCTGCCAGCAACGCTTTCATTATACAAGTTTGAGTTCACTTGCTCCAACATAGCTTGCGTGATTGTGGGCTTCCACTCAAGCAACTGCTGCTTCAATTGCGTAGCTGCGGTGATAATCGCTAAGGAATTGCGCTTCATACCGCGAGCTCCGCGGTCCAGACGAGACTTGCGAATCTTCGAGATCAACCCGGCAACCTTCCCCATAATCAGGAAAAGTGACTGTGAGCAACCGAGAAGTGGATCCACATACTCCGAGTTGCTCGTGTAGTTAGCAAACGTTTCAAAGTTGTCAAACAAGTTACTATATCCAGGTGTGGAGTTGTTCATAGAAGAATTTCCAAGAATATGCAGCTCTGAACTTGAATCTGAGTGGATACTTGGTGAGGGTAAGTCACTACCATGACTGCTGACAGTCTCTGAGCCTGCCCAGGAGAACTTCTTTTTGTCCCGGTGCTTGCTATTCTTCTCCAATACCGTCGTGATGGTAGCAACTAGGTCAATCCCCTTGTCATCACTGATCGACTCGGTCGTCATCTGTGCCAACACCTCAAAGTAGATCCAGATATTGAATAAAAACGAGATGCTTTTCGGTATCACAGCCATAGTGTTACCTTGTGTGGAGTCATCGTCTCCATCACCCAGTAATTGTACCATCTGATCCCACTCACTATTATCAAGAAGCACTAATTTCGTTTGCATGCTCTTTTTCCGTACTTCCATCTCTTGGTTGTACTCCTCGGTAGACATTTTCGCAGCCAAAAGTTTTTTGCGCTTGGCCCGTAAACTCAGCTGTTGTTCCTTGAGTAACAGCAACACTTTCTGGATTAAACTACGTGCTCCCTTCAAATGTGCAATACCACTTGAGATATGTGTGTCCCATGACTCACTCACAGCCAAATTCAAGCATGTTGTGAGCGCAATGTCAGCAGGAAGATCACTAAAATCGGAACTTGCACTCTTGGAAAGACCACTTGCTAGATCCATCACGCACCTCTTCATAAAGTTGTAACCTTTCGCACGTAAACTGCTCGCAGTTGGGCTCAACTCAGAGTTTCCAGCCAAGTGGAAAAGCGTCATTGAGGCGATAGAGTTGTACAAACAAGGGTAGCGTGAGGCTAATGGAACAATCATCATCCGCCAAGGGTTCTCATCAATACCATTTTTGATGGACATGATGGAGCACGTGTACTGGTGGTACAAGTATAAGATCTGCTGTTGTTCAGAACTCTGCATGAGCGACCTCTGAGAGGCATTGTCCATAGGACCAGGACTGTTTGCAAATGCTGGGCTCCCAATTCCAGAAAATCCAGGACTTGAAAAGCCCCCAGTCATGAATATCTTGTTCACCACGAAGTTATCTTTAGGAGCAATGGATTTGGACTGAGTTTCTGCTGGTGTAACAGCCAATTGCATGGTAGCCAGAGGACTCTTTGGGTCTTCTATACTACTCAAAGTCAATGGGCTCATCACATTCTGCTCGTCATTGAAGGCAAAGTTGATCAAAGCAGAAATTGAAGGAGTGAGGTTCAAGTCGTACATTTCGTCATTTGTGTCGAGCTCACCGCTTTTTTCGAGCATACCGGCATTCACTTGCCCTTGTTTCATGTACTCTTGGAACGGAGAGTCCGGACCCTTTTCAAACTTGATGCCCAGAGGTGGTGGAGTTCTGTTGATTTCGTCCACTGCTACTTCTGCTAGTGACTGGAGCCCGCCCCCGGCTTTAAACTTCATCCGTAAGCTCTGCAATTCAGAGCTGAACAGTTGCTGAGGCGAACTGTTAATAAATGAGTCACTCGAGGACCGTTGAAGTTCGGAGTGGCTCATGGTTCGAGATCGTGGTGCTGGCTGGCCATCAGCAGGACTCAGATCTTCATAATAACTATTAGTGCTGTTTGATCTCCGAACACGAGGTCTTGGATCCACGAATCCAGAGTTGGAAGTCTTTTGCTTCTTATAAGTGACAGGATTAAAACCTTGTGAAATTAAGTCGTTCTCTCTCTTGATGTCCTTGATGGACTTACCTGTCATGGATATCGAGGCCAATTCCAAGTGTCTCTTCAAGTTTAAGCCCGGACCTGCCAGCTTATCAATCTTTGGCTTCGGGGTAAACGACTGAGCGGTGAATGTAGTTTCACCGCCCTTTCGAGGCTCCTCGTCGTTAAAAGACCTCCACTTGAAATTGGTGGCATACCCACCACAATGGATCTTCTTATTCTTGCACTTTAGACACTCTGGTTTGGTCTCATCACATTTTAACCGTTTCTTCTTGCACGTAAGGCATCCGTTTCTAGATTTGGTCACCTTCTTCGGCTTCTCTTCAGTTCCCTCGGGTTTGGGCGGCATAGCTCAGGTGTTAAAGGATCATGCCACAAGGCAGCGGTTGTATATCAGCTGATTGAATGTTGTGTCAACAATCGCAAAAGGAAACAAGGGTAGTAGTTTCTCGAATCAGGTTATGGATCACCTGGTACTCGCTTGTCTGTGTAGTGGAATGGTTAGCAAACCCTTTGATCTTGAAACTTTCAAGTGTATAGTAACGTCCGATGACTTGATGTCAAATCAGAGAGTGTCAGAAGTAATCCTTTTCCAAATTGTGGACCCGTAACCCGGAAGGTTTTACTTATAAGGGCTATCTGCGGAGAAATCTGTCGGAATAACATCTAATTTGATAAGGTACGGGCCTTTACAATTTGGGGCAACCCCGATAGAAGGCGGCTCTACCTATTTTGCGGAAACCTTTTCCCAATCCGGTAACGGATCGCAGATAAGAGTCGGGGAAATTTTCAATATGTGTATGATGGGCACGCACGGTAACCAACCGCACACTCTTGTATCCGAGGCTAAGGAGAAGGGCTGAGGCATTTTCTTAGGTTCTTTCGTAGCCCTACACTGTTATATGATCCAGATCATCGGATGCGCAGGTAATGCATTATACCTCGATTACCCTTTTGTGTTGAATTTCTTCCCACAAAGTTGATGTTACATTAGTGATAAGAGAACATACGATCAAAACCTTTATACTTTACTATAAGCCACTTGCCTTTAAATCGTATCAACACCTCTATCTACATGTATCAACACCTCTATCTACATGTATTCCTGTCTACATATCTCCCGAACACCTTTCTATACCATACTCTATCTATATCCATATTTTATCTCCACTACTGATCCACAAACTCAAAGCACTTCATGGCCAACTTGAACTTGTAATTGTTTTCCAGTACATCTGGTGCTTCTGTCACGTACTTGACCCAAGGAAAGCAGGTGTACTTCATCAATTCCTCTTCCACTTTAAGGTAGTTCAACTTCAATCCCGAATACGACATCATGGGGATCTTGAAAGTTACATGAACAAAGTTGAAGGAACGATCATATCTGATATTGTTGAGGATCGCTGCACGCAGCGACGATGTCGTTCCATTCACCCCGTAGAAGCTATCCAATTCCTGCTCAGCGTTTTCTTCTTCAGACGGAGCATGTACAAGAGTATTGTTCAATGTTGCAGCCACCTCCTCGGCATTTGCAGGTTGTGTCAACGGGAGTTCCGCCATCATCCGCGCAGTCTTTCTACCAGTAATGTCGTTGACAGACCAGTACAACTCTGATGAATCTAATTTGTAGTTGACCTCACCAATCTCTGCCTTGTACTTCAACTGCTTGTTATCGATGTTGAACAAGTTTGGGTTGATTGGAATCTTAACAATGAGATTGTTACAGTGTAGTCTCTTCTTGACATTGACCTTCATCACACACATAATTTGAAGCTTTTGACTCTCCTGTAGAACACGGTAAACAGGCTCAACCTTGACGAGCGGAAGCTTCCGTAGATGGTTCTGGAGCTCCACATTATAGGTCATAAGAACAAATTTGTCATCTGGGGGAACAAACGTAAGCAAGTTCTCTCTGTAGAGAGCATTCAATTTTATGCACTGATGGAATTGAATGTTCCTTATGGAAATGAGGTGTTTCACAGGGTCTTTTTCAGGTGTTCCGTCTTCACCCACCTTGGTTTCTTCTAAATCGTCATCTTCTTCTTCGGTTTCTTCCACCAACTGGTTGTCTGAGCGGTCGGTAAGAACCTGTTCTCGTAACCGCACGTCGTCCAGATTATCTATACCAGAGATGTTCTTTTCATTAAATCCCAACTTGCAAAGTGGCATACCAGAAAGATAACACTTGATGTAGCACGTCCCCGCAACTTCGTTCTTCTTTACCATGTCTGTTCCCAAATCATACACGAACTCAGAGCTCTCCACGATGTCTATGTAGATTTCATTCTTCGCATAGAAAATACCCTTAGGACGCCAGTTGATACCAGCAGAGTACGTCCGCAACACCGAACTGTTCACTAAAGATGTGTCTTGGTTCATGACATCCTCTATATTAGCTTGGTTGTAGGTAGACCTCACATCCTTCGATTTGGAACGCTTGTGTTTGGCCGACTTCGACTTCTTGTCTGATTTCTCGTCCGAATCCGAGTCAGAATCCGAGTCGGAGTATGTTTCGTGGTCGTGGTCACCATGAATTCTCGGTAGGTTGACCTGCATCTTGATATACTCTTTAAGAATATTGTAATCAGTTAACTGTACAACACCAAAGTCCATACATTCGTCAAGCAAATCAAATATAAGCATGAGGTTATCCACTATGGTGTCTCTATTGATTGTGGCCTCCTTTGTCGCGTGTATCTGATTCGTTCCCGTGGGCTTGGTGCTTTCCTTTTTATCTGTTTTTGCTTTCTGCGCAGACTCGTTCAGAATCGCATCGGACAACTTCTTGTGCGCATCCTCGAGGTAGTTGGTCAACACGCGACTGAAGTTGTGTAAAAACATAACCAACAGCATTACGTTGGTGTTGCCTACCACCACTGCCATGAAGAATATACCCGAGGTCTTGATGTAGACATAACTGAGCCCTTTCCGGTACAAAACAGGAACCCTCTCGTGCTCCAGTAATTCCTTGTAACAGTCTTCGAAATTGCGTATTATGGCCGAACTAGGTGGTAGATGGTTGTGGTAGGTTCGGTGCATCAACACCTCACAGTGCGCGTCATTCTCATCCGGCCATGACACCAAATAGAATGCCGACACCATTGCGCTCCTATTCAACGAGAGCGCTTTCCAATAGCGTGGTGCTCAGGCTACTCAACTCCGTGTAAAGTCAAGTATACTCCCAACTGGCTGCTTCGGTAAACCCTGTGGAGTAAAATGCGATCAAAAACCTCAACTGAAAAAAGTTACCGTCACAAGCCTAATGAGCAGACAAACAAAGGCACTCCAGGTGATATCGGGTAAAACCTTGCAACATGAAGTGAGCCAGCTCAATTCCTTGGTTGGAAGTAACTTGTGGAGCGTTAAATCAAAGAACGATAATGAAAACCTGCTTCAATGTGACCTCAAGTTTAAGTCTTTTGCATCCACATGGAAGTTCTTGAACTTGGTGGTGTTACCAGTGAACTCTATGAGACACCACCCCACCATAACAACCACTTACAACCGTGTCGGCTTTGAGATCACTACACATGATGCTGGTAATAAGATCACACTGTTGGATTTAGCATTAGCAAATGCCATCAATAAGGAGTACTTACAGTTCATCAAGGCAGGAAGTGCCGCTACCCTGAAACCACAAACACCGGGCAAGGAATCAAAGACCTTGGCTGAAGCTAGTGCTATTATCAATGAGTTGATCAAAAAGCGGTCCGAAGAATCTGATCCAAGCTCCACAAGTGAGGTAAGAAAATTATTAGCGGAAAGGGCTAAGGAGAGAGAGAAGAATGAAAGGTAATGGGGTTGTAGACGTATAGCATATTATAGATATTTTCATACACTTGAAGGGAATTTGACCATTGTAATACCTATTTCGTTCTCCTACAATCTAAAATCATTAATCCGTTTATCTATGGTACATTATAACAACTTTCTTCGGGCCGTGCAGTATGCATCCTTAATCTCTATAGCTTCGTAGGTACCTTCCAAGCTCGCTAATGTCGAGTACTCGTGGTCCCATATATCTTTCACTGTGTGCTTCTCAACAATCTCTCTTGCTTTTGGTTTTGGCTTTCCTCTAGTGACGACGTTCTCAGTGGTGCGGACGTAGGTGAGCTCAAAAGGTGGGACTCCGAAGAAAGTGAAAGTCAACTCGACCTGGTCACCTTCGTGGATATCCTCGATGATGGCATCACCCTTATTGATCTCTACGGAAGGTAAGTCGTGAACATACAACTTCAAATCTTCCGAGTGTTGCTCGTCAAAGTCAACGTGACATCTGTCGTCCTGTATTCCTTGAACCGTCAAGATACCTGGCTTCGACGCCAATCTCTGGAAATTGTTCAAGTTCAGTGCTTTTTGTCTCTTGTCATTGAACGTGTAGAAAATGCTGAACGGTGGCAGTCCTGTCAAATTGTATGCAACATGATCTCCAACACAGAAGTGTGCTTTATTGTCACTCTTAAGGACATTGGGGATTTCAGTGACCTCAATCACATAAGTATTAGTGGGGTCAAAATCACTTCTCTTACACCCGTTACCATCAACTAACTCGTCGATCTTGAAAACATGCTCACCAAGACTCATGAGGTCATAGTCTCCAAACAACTCTATAACTGGTTCTTGGATGTTTTCAATGACAATTTCTTCAGTCTTCCCTGTATTTGCATGGACCAACGAACCTTTCAAATTAAAAGGGTATTGTCCAACAAAATTCACTGGGATCGTTGCAATCGGGTCCAAGCTCTTCTTGATGCTGTTCTCACAAATCTGTACAAATTGGTTCTTAGGGTCGAACTGAACACTGGGGAGACCGTTGACCGTATAACGCAAGCTGCTGATTTTGGCTTGGTTAGGGTACTTCAGTCTCGTGTAGCGCTTGTCGTATACCGCAATAAAGTGGTTTTCAAAGTGGCCAGCTTCCTTTGTTGGGAGAAGAATCTCAAGTTCATGCTTGTCAACCGACATGGCTTTTCTCTCACTTCTTCCATTGGATAAGCGCACTTCGTAGTCAACAACAAACGGTGCTTCACCTTCCAAACGCAATGTGATTGGGTTCTTGCAGTTCTGACAAACTGGGTATAAGTGCATATCGCTGTCCCCGTCACTGTGCTGCTTCATGACATTTTCACTGGTTACAACAAGCTTTGGCTTAGGGTAATAAGATACCTCCACAGTTGATGTCTTTTTGACTGTACCTGCACATCCATTGTTTGAAAACGAAACCAAGGAATAAATACCCTCCTTGTCCGCAACAATGTTCAGTGTATCACCGCGAACTTGTCTTGTTTCAACTGCGTCACCACGTAAGCTCTTGATTGTGTACTCGATGACATCATTAGATGATCTTCCAGTGGAAGACTTCCATAACAACGGCAAATCCACCCTGTCTCCTTCCACGATAGTATATTTTGAGTTTGCAGAAATGACAAGCTCAGGAATATCATTACGGCTCTTCACCACCAACGACTCGCGCAGATCAACTATCGCATTACATGCGAATTTGTCCTTGACATTGGAGAGCTTCACTTCGTACGACTTACCCGCCAATTCCTTTGGTGGAGTAATCAAGTATTCTTGGACGTCCTGAACATTCACTGTCTTCAACAACTTCTTATTGGAATTGATCTCGATGAAGTCGTACAGGAAGGAAAATGGTCCATTACCCTTGAAAAACACCGGAATCGAAGCCAATTCTCCAAAACAAGTATTAATCACTCTGTTCTTGGCTCCATCTTCGAAGAATGATGCACGCGAAGCAAGCTTGAAGTATGTCAGGTATGTGAACTTCGACTCATCTAACTTGACAGGGTCCTGGTTGTAGTTGTAATCCTTGAGCTCATTGAACACAATCACATAATTTCCTTCAGCCTGTGGACTGAACTTGAATGAATAGTGCTTCTGGTCGGTCTTGAGATAGCGTGCAGTTCTGCCTCTTTCGTTGTGAACAGGCTTCAAGGCTCCATTGGATTGCTTCTGGTACACATGGTACTGGATATAGAATGGAGCCTTTCCGGTGAGATCCAAAACGAAGGTGTACCCCGTTGTACCCAAACATTTATCCTCGATTGGGTTGGCCGTAATATTTACGGTAGGAAGGGATGCAAGCGTTACAACCACTTCTCTTTCGGTGATTTCACACTCACAAAAGGTATCCTTGGCTTCCAACAAACGGTAAGTACCTGGCTCGGTTACCTTTATACCTTCTGAGAATTCAATTTTGTTAGCAAAAGTCTTGGAAATAACTGTTTTGTTGTTGTTCGTCTGGTGTTCAATTTGAACTGATACTGGGAAGTCTGCTTCAGCAAATTTACCATTCAATTGGAGTTGCTTACTTCCACCTTGAAGCAATTCCCTAGAAGAGACACTGGTCAAGCTAATTTTGTTAGGAACCTTCAAATCATAGTCAAACCAAATGTCCTTGTCTCTAGATGCAGGGTTATACTTTTTAACATTTCCCAAGTAGTCAACCACATCATTCAACTGGAACTCTAAGACACCTTGCTGGAGGCCAGTCAAGATCTCAGGATGGTGGAGGAGTTCTTGTTCCAACAAATTACGAACCACAGTCTTAGGGCTCAACCAAATGAGGTTCTTCTGCTTTGATTTGGCAGGACGATCTCCCCAGGTTGCGTTAAACTTCTTGAAAGGCTTTCCATTCATGAATGTAGAAAATTGGAACGTCGCAGGAACAATTCCTCTGTACTCCATCAAGGGCAACTCAAGCGAGTCTTGTGAGTTCAAACATTTGTACTTTTTTGAGTAGTTTGGTGGGTATGAGAACTTTGCATTTGGACATGTTGAGATCATAAATTCAGATTTGTATGTTCTGATATTGTTGTTGTTCACGTCTGCAACCCTGTTAATCTTATACAAACCAGGATCGCTCAACGGTACTTCGACATACGCGATGCGCAGGTCGTCTTGTGGACGTTTGTAATCGGAATACTTCGATAAATGTCCAGTCTCTGCTTTAAGTAACCTGCGCAACGCACTACCAGTATAGTTGACCAATTTCACCTCGTTTTGTGGAGTCCAATGTTGTAATTGTAAGAGCCCCAAATCCGTGGTGGTATTGAATTCGATGGGCATGTAGAACAGGTTGCCCTCCTCCAAACATGTGCGTTCAAAATGGAATGGATTAAAGCGTGCCGAGGAGTCTGGAAGGTAATGAATTGTCACTTTACCTTTAAAGTAGGAATCCATATCAATGACTTTGCGCAAATCCACAGAGTTACCAAGGATGTTCAATTCCTTCTTTTGTGAGATCAAGCGCCAAATTGGCAACACGATGCTTGAGATCGCTGGTGCTGTGACGCTGCTCATCATTACAAAAGTCACACCGTTCATTGCTAGTGTCATGCAAAATGTCTTGAGTGGACTAAAGTTCAATTGTGAGATGTTTAGCACTGGTAACACCCACAAGAGAAGTCCATCTAGAATGGCATACTTGACAACAAACGCGAACTTGGTGAGTGATGTTAGCAGCACGTCGTCGTACACCGATGGTTCTGAAGAAATGCTAACTCCAGACGATTTGAGAAGGACTAAGTCATATATCTTCCATGCTTGAATCAACACAAAGAATGACAAGACAAACACCCTTTGCGATGCTTCATCCAACGTGGTGGTGGGTATAAGAGGGACATTTTCGTCCTCCTCATCGACTCGTGGTATTACCACTTCGTCGCGCGTAGGTTTGTTCATTATCTTGTTGTCTATAGTGTATGAAAATTCAAATCCAAACACATCGTTTGGCGTGCATATAAGGAATAGTGCAAAATCTAGTGAAGACGGTCTAGGTGCAAAAATTGTAGAAAGGTTCAGAAAGGGATTGAAAACAACGGAAGATACATTGAGTGAAGTTGATGAAAGACATTTGGAAGAAACCAAAGAAAGATAATTGGGTTAACCGATGAAATATAATTGGGTGAAATGATACAATGGGTCAATTACACTACTTGGAAGAATACATTGTAACTCAATTCGTAGGGTTGAATCCGAAGAAACATCTTCCATCAGTAAAGTTGGCAACACAGAACGAGATAGTTTTTACTTCTTGTTCGTTTAGGAGTACAATTGCGTAACCATTAACTACTGTCTTAATTTCAATTATGTGAACGTTGTATAAAAGTTGCAAAATTATGTCAAAATCATACAAAAATTTAGATATAATTTTTATTATCTTTACACAAGAATATAAATCATACCTCAGAACTTCTCCAAATTGGTGAAGTCCTCCTCCGTAATATTAGACTTCTCACACATCTGTCTAAAAATGCCCCCACTATCATTAAATAACTCCCACGGTGTACCAAACTGGTTGATTTCACCCTTATCCAACACCATAATTCTGTCGTAATTGATGATAGTTTTCAATCTGTGAGCAATGCACAAAATAGTGCATTGACTAAACTCCTTGATGATTGTCTTTTGAATCTTAGAGTCTGTGTCGTAGTCAACAGAAGAAGTGGCTTCATCCAAGATCAAAATCTTGGTGTCCCTCACCAATGCACGGGCAAATGCAATTAATTGACGCTCTCCCAACGAGAAATTGGCGCCATCGTCTTCGACCATCTGGTCCAAGTGGAATTTGTGCAATTCTGTATCTGAAGCAGCGTCCTTCTTTTGAGTTTTCACCGCATCCAACCTCAGAGCTTCAATCAAACCTGTTCTTCTCAAAGCATCCCACAAAAGGTCATCAGGTCTTTCATGGAAAGGATCCAAATTCTTTCTAATAGAACCACGGAATAAGACAGGGTCTTGTGGAATAATAGACAAATTGCTTCTCAAGGTCTGCAAACCCAACGTTGAGATATCAATATCATCTATAGTAATGTTACCGGATTGCAACTCGCTGAGTCGATATAATGCTGTCATAATGGAAGACTTACCGGCTCCTGTTCTACCACAGATACCAACCTTTTCATTAGGCTTCACTTGGAAACTCAAGTCCTTCAACACAAGTGGTAACCCTGGTCTGTATGATAAGTTCACCTTATCAAAGTTGATAGTACCCCTCTCTGGCCACGAATCCTTTGGAGTAGTCTCAGTAATAACATAAGGAGCTTCTTGTGGCAACTTCTCTGCATAATCGATCAATCTTTCAGCAGAGTTCATTTCATTTTCAATTTGAGTGTAGACTCTGATAAGGAAAGAAAACTGACCAGCAGCAAGGAATAATGAAGATAACAACAAACCGGTGGATGATGCAGAGATGTGGAACACACGGAACACACAAAGCAACGCAATAAGCAAGGTAAACATACAAGTAAGAATATCAATACTAATACCAAGCCATCTCTGGTTAGCAATAGTGAGATAGTAAGCTTCGTTCATAGTGTTGATGCACTGGTCGTTCTTAGCAACGAAACGATCAATGTCCTTATAAGCCTTGATTGTTGCCATTCCAGACAAGGTCTCATTGAAATTGTTGTACACGAAGGATCTTTGCACAGCTTCAATTCTCTTAGTCTCACGAGCAGATGCCTGGTAAAAATCAGCTATAATGATGAAAATGAAAACCAAGAAAGGGATAGCAATCGCAAACCACGGCAAGTAGATGATACACAAGATGAAAACACCAATGATGTTTGCAGTCGCAACGACAAAGAAACGCAACTGATCACCAATCTCGTTGTCCAAGACATCAGTGTCCTTGGTGAAACGGTTCAAAATACGTCCCATTGGGGTGGTGTCCAAGAAAGCCATCGGTGCATGTAAAATCTTACCCACGGCCGTCACATTCAAACGAACAGAAGCCGTATTGGTGATGAACACCAAAATGATAAACTCCACAAGCATGCAGAAAAAGGTCAAGAACGTAAACGCAACGTAGAGCCCAATGTAGAAGTTGTCAGGTCTGTCGTGGAATTTCCTTCCAGTCCAGAAGGACAACCAGGTATTCGTAAACAACTGGAAGAATGCAGCTAAGGCTGTGACAAATATATAGATCGGCATAACGACGAACGGTCCAAATTTACCACAACCAATCTTAATATAAGTAGCATAAACTGAGAGCTCAATTCTGTTGACCGCCTTCAGTTCTTGCTCCATTAACTTTCCGCTATCGGTATTGTTTTCATTGTAGTTTCTGTGTTCGCCTTCTTCATCAACAGTACCTCTAGACCGCCTAGAGATCTGCCTCTGGATCATTTCACGTTCCTGGTTGCGTAAGTTATCATCCTCATATCTGTCGTCAGCAGTAACTTCGATAGGGCCATCGTCCTCTCCGTCATCATCCCATTGGTCGGATTGTCCTTGAATACCAGCAGCCTCTTCAGGAGTTTCGTCCTTCTTTTTCTGAGCGTTGTAAGCCATCAAGTTTGAAAACGCAAGGTTGTTAGCCTGTAATTCCTCTTGAGTACCAACTGAAATAGATCCATCTCCATTCAAGAAGATGATTCTGTCAGCTGAACCAATAAGGGACAATTGATGAGTAGCCAAGACTCTCGTCTTGTCTTTCAACAAGCCCAACAAACATTGGTTAACAATATGCTTTCCAACTCTAGCATCAACAGCAGATAAAACGTCATCGAGGAGAATAATATCCTTGTTCGAATAGACAGCACGAGCCAAATTAATTCTGGCCTTTTGACCACCAGACAAAGTGATACCACGCTCACCAACCTCAGTATTGTCACCGGCAGGTAAAATTTCCAAGTCACTTTCAAGCGAGCATGAGTAGACAACTTCCTTATACTTTTTTTCATCCAACTCGTTTCCGAAAATGATATTTTCCTTCACGGTCGCATTTTGCACCCACGGAGTTCCACAAAGAAGAATTGAACCATTGACATTGATAGTACCATTGGAACGCTTCATGAACCCTGAGAGGGCATTCAACAACGAGGACTTTCCGGAACCGATTAAACCAGTGATGACAACGAATTCTCCCTTGTGGATCTTCAAGTTGATATCACGCAAACCAGGAAATGTGATCTCTTCTGGGGACTCTTTTTCAACAGTATCCAGAGGATATGAATCTGAGTCGGATTTCTCACCGTCTTTAGTGAAAGCATCTACAGGAGTCTTCTTTTCCTTGTCATCCTTCTTGTCATCTTTTTCCTCTTCCTCAGATAACTCGAAAGACTCCCAATCGAAGTGACCATCGGAAACCTCGATCGCAGTTCCTTCAGTATCCATTTCTTTCGCCTTTGCAGGGTCTGCGTCAATCTTCAGAGCTTCGAGATCCGTCTCTGGGGCAGCCAAGAAGGATGCAACACGAATCATACCAACAGAAGCATCCGATGCAGCAGACAAAGCCATTGGCAATACGAAGATGGCCACAGACAAGACGTTGTAAAGCGAAAGAGACGAGAAAATGGAAGCAGGAGTTTTACTACCATGACTTGTTTTGTAAACAGTGATAAATGTAACCATTGAGGTAAACAAACTCATCACCATTCCAGCAGCAGTAATGACATTACGCACAAGTTGCATTTTACGGATGACCGCCATTTCCTTGCGGCGTAAATCCGAGATGTTCTCGTGGTAAGGAGGTTCCCAAGCGTAGTACTTGATGATTTTCAAATTGTTCAAGGCTTCTTTCATGTGGGTCACACGCAAGTCAGTGAATTTATTGGCAAGAGTTCTGAATGCAAACAATTTCTTTGCGGAGACAATGATAGCAGCCATAAGGAACACCATGACACCAATACCCACAAGAGCTTGAGCTCCGATGTTGACAATCAAAAGCGCAACGGCAATAATGAAGGGGACAGGGAAAGTTATCACAAAAGTCTGGAGACCGAAAGCAAAGTCAATACGTGCCAAGTCTGTACCCATAATGGAAGTGATCTTACCTGTTGGGTATTTGTGACGACTCTCTGCATTTAAACGGAAAGACTTTGTAAGAACAGCCTTAGTGAGAACAGCCTTCGCTTGTGCACCAGTCATCATTGCTCTGTAAAAGGAGTGGTTAATCAAAGTACCATAGACGAACAAGATCACAACAGTACCAATGGCGTAACCTACACCAGGACCAGCACGTGGTTCAATTCCCAATGTTCTTCTTTCAACAAATTCAATCAATTTCTTGAGAAGCAAAGGGTTGGTAGTCTGGCCAACAGTTGCAAAAGTGATACAAGCGTTTGCAAACAAGTACTGCCACTTGAAGGTGCGCAAAAGTGCACCGACCACAATGAAACGAGGAACTTTAAAGTCTTCCAAATCAGTCTCTCTTTCAACCAGTGAAGTTTGTGGAGTCTGCTTACGACCCTTGCACTTCTCAGCAATGTGCTTATTGCGAGCACGCTCTAATAACCGTTCAAAGTGAGCCTCAAAGGTAGCTGTCATGCTTTCCACCTTGATACTGTCGTAGAGAGGGTAGAAGTCTTCCGGGACCAAAGTACGCTTGTAACCGCGCGCCATCACAGGCAAGAGCCACCAGAAGAAGATCTGCGACAAGATGTTCGCAGACTTCTGTGGGTACTCGTATCGTTCCTCAGGTGTTGGGATTGGAGGAACCTTTTTCGAAAGCATCCACGATAGCATGCGCTTTTGGCGCTGCAAGCCGTGGGCTTCCACATCTTTGTCATCCATTGGAGAACGTTATTCGGTCAGTTTCTGAAATTATTTTGTTAAGATCAACTCAAAAAGCAGCCGAAAGATACAAAGTCTTGTGTTAGTGGAGATTGCAGCAATGAAACCAACGGCTATTTATCCATGTTACGATAGAATGAGTGGCAAATTTTCAACAATTTATGAGCAGGGGACACAACCACATAGACGCGAATGTAAAGCCGTATACCTACAGGTTTTTCCTAGATAAGGTCCAGCCGCACGGAGTTACTGTTTTCCTCCGTGCCACAATAATATTCGGATTTTTTGCAATTTGTCACAACCCTCGTGGTGTGTTCCTGTCTAGCAACTTGATTTGACAGCTGCAAAATTTTATGATACGGCTTTAGTTGGATCCTCCACATAGTGAAAAGTTTAACAGTTCGGTGGCCAATCACTCACCCCGTATTTGTTTTTGGCATCGTTAATTTGCACAACGGCCAAATACGGCGACTTGCATGGATTTTTGCCGTAATTTCCGTTGCTCAAAGATCGAGGTCAACCCAGTAGTTACTTCTTCGCTAACAATTGAGACGAGAGAAAGGAATGAGATCGCCTGGATATAGTGGACCCTTGAAGAATTGAGATTCGGACACTCGATTCAATTTCCGAAGATACAAAATGGTTATGTGTTGGATGTGCGTTTGCCACCCGGGAATAATGCTCTAATGGAAATGTGACTCTAAAACTCTACTTCCTTCCTAATATTAGGTTACCACGAGGCTCGTGATACAACCTTTCTTCTTTCATTATGACGTTTTCATGTCTATGACTATTCTTTCATTATGACTCTATACTACTACCCATGATCCCGCCTTTTTCTCCTGAATGACCTTGATAGCGGGCAAGTCCCAGCCCACACCACCAGTTCCAATGGCAGCACCAAACCGCGGCACAACGTAGCACTCACGTTTGGTCAAGGTGATGTTTTTCGGTGCGTATGGATGGCCCAATGGCTTGGAGTAACTCAAAAGAGGAGTGTTTTTAGCAACATTCACCAATTGTCTACCAGAGAGATCAACCAATGGCTTCATTCTCACCTTGGGTGCATGTCCATCCTTCTTGTTGGCTCCAGTGCTCAAGGACTGGTACACAAAGTACGAGCCCGGTTGAGCTCCCATACTGGCTGCAACTGAACCTGGATGGATGTACACAAATGGATCAGCCTCAATATCGTTATTGTGAATTGGGAACACTGGCGAATAAGGCACGTTGATCACCGTAGTCTTTTTAGGAATCTCGACATCTGAAGATACCAAGTCTCCGCGAATCGCTACTTGGTCGATGAACCCTGATGCAATCATTTGTTTCAATGCAAGAATTTGTTTTTTGTCTGGGACTCCTAACTTAGAGTCCTCTGACTTGACAGCAGCAATGCTATCAGGCAGCGAGTTGACCTGAACGATGTGATCGACTTGCTTGCGCAATTTGGCGATTTCTTCCATAGTCTTTGCACGCAAAAAGTTATTGCGCATAAAGTCACTTCTCTTGTCCTTAGGAACGTGATCCAAAGCACACACGGCCGAAAGCAAAGAAAATGCGTCACTGGACGCATCCAATTTAGCAAACATCGCACGGGCTTGCATGTATTTGGACCGCAAATTTTTCCGTGCCTCTACATCCGCCTCATCCTCACTCTCACTCTCGCTTTCGTCCACATCAGAATCTCCATCCGTGTACTTGCGCTTAGTGGTCTTCGATTGCACGTTCAATCCCAATTCGTTCTCGCCAATGAACGGGTCACCCACAGAGAGCGCCGAGACAATGGCCACAACATAAGGAAGACACTTCATCTGGTTACCAACAATCAAGATTTTAGCAAAACGAGGACTCAATGGGAACATCGACATCGTACGGCCCAAGTCCGTCACAGAGCCCTCCTTGTCCAAAGCACCCAAGTGCACAAGAAGCTTTTCGGCCTTGCGAAGAGATTCACGGTCTGGAACAGTTGGGAAAGGGAAGTTTGCGACCTGGTCGATACCCATGGATTTCATGGACAACACCACACTCTCGAATGGCATGCGCAAGATCTCAGGACGAGAGAATTGTGGGAAGTAGGACTCGTAGACAGCAGAGGAAAACAAGCGGTAGCAATGACCAGGTCCTGTTCTACCAGCTCTACCAGCACGCTGATCAGCAGATGCCTTGGATATCCAGTCGATTTCGAAAGATTGCACGCCGGTTTCGTCATTGAACTTACGCTCCTTGGATCTACCACAGTCAACCACATAACGAATACCTGGAATAGTTAAAGATGTTTCCGCAACATTGGTTGCAACAATACACAAACGACTACCTTCAGGTGGGTTTTCAAACACCTTCATCTGCTCTTTAGTAGGCAAAAGCGAGTAGAGCGGTAAGACGTGAAGAGGGTCGGTATCAGTCTGGTGCTCTTCACGCTCCTCGTCAAATCCTTCTTCCTCAGACTCAGAGTTGGAATCGTAGTCATCGTCGAATTCTCCATGAGTAGTTTCCACTCCAAAGTCGATTTCTTCGGCTTCGGCAACAGCATTCTTGTTGAGACGAACAACGAGCTCTTCGTCGACTTCCTTTGTGGCCTTGGATCCACCATTCGAAGGGAATTCCTTTCTTAATCTCTTCACAGTGTTGGTGATTTCGTTCTGGCCCGTCAAGAAGATCAAAATACCTCCTGGAGGAAGCTTTTTGTGAATCTTAATGGCCTTCTTGGCAGCCTCTTCAACGTAATCGAAGTTGGTGCGTTTGTTGAAGTGGACACTCACAGGGTACTGTCTTGCGTCGACCTTCAAAATTGGAGGAGGCACATTGAACAAGGTGGTATTTTCCGAGAAATCAGAGACTCTCAATGTGGCCGACATGATGATCAACTTCAAAGGCTTGTACTTTTCAGGGTCCTTTTCGTAATATTGCCTACGCAACTTCAACACTCTGCTCAACATACCAATCAAGATATCGGTATTGATGTTTCTTTCATGCGCTTCGTCGATGATCAAACACGAGTATTTGTTGAGCATAAAGTCCGTCATCATTTCACGAAGCAACACACCATCTGTCATGAACTTCATCGCGGTACCTCCCTCCTGACCCTCGTTCTTAATCGTGGTGTCAAATCTGATCTGGTGACCAACACGGTAGCCATGGTCTCCCAATTCGTTACCCACACGGCTTGCCATGGAAACCGCGGCCACACGTCTTGGCTGTGTGACTCCGATCATACCTGGGTAGAGAGGATGCTTCAAGTTACCAAATCCTGCTTCGTACAAGAATTGTGGGACTTGTGTGGTTTTACCAGAACCTGTTTCACCACACACAACAATACAGTCGTGGTGGTTAACTGCTTCCATAATGCGGTGCTCTTCAGCAAAAACTGGCAAGTTCATTCTCACCAGCTGGATGGCCTCGTCACGAGTCACATCCACGAAAAATGCGTCTCTCTTCATGCTTTTGTCAATGCGAACATATCCTTCCTCGTCGGAAGAATGGTCAAAGTCCTCTTCGTGGAGAGTTGGCTTGGCGTACTTCTCTTTGATCTCTTTAGAAATCGTTGGCATTTCTCCTTCTCCCTCACGACCTTCGAGCTTTCGCACCTGTTGCTCAGCCCATTCTTTGAAGGAGGTTGCGACCTTGGAATGTTTTGGCTTTGACTGGAGGAGTTTTGGTAAGTCGGAGTCGTCGGAGTCGTCGGAGTCGTCGTCAGATTCTTCTTCAGAGTCGTCGGAGTCCTCTTCAGATTCGTCATCCTCATTATCAACGTCATCTTCGTCTACCTCTTGATCAGCTTCCTCGTCAGCCTCAGATTCATCCTCAACTTCTCCCTCAACATCTTCCTCTTCCTCTTCCCTCTCCTCATCATCCTCATTCTCCTCATCATCCTCTTTTTCCTCTTCATCGGTCGAAACGAAATCATTTTCATCCTCGACCTTGGCTCTCTTCTTCTCCTCCTTTTCGACAGCCAACCTCCAACTGTACTTCTTCTTAGGCTTTCCCTTTTCTATCTTTGGTAAATTACCGAAACCGAATCCCGTTCCGCTTCCGCCAAACTTGGCCGGTCTGTTGTCCACGAAGGACGACGTAGTCTCGCCAAACTTGGCCATGATGTCGTCCTCGTCTTCATCCATGCTATTTATGCTATCGTTATCGCTGTACGATGGTGCCTTGTGAGGAATATCATCCTCACTTCCAGACCATTCCTTAACCTCGCGCTCTTCGTAAAGAACCTCGCGTGTGTGGTCATCACCACGGCCTTGTTGTTCCAAAGAGAGAGCTTCGACCATCTCTTCACGTTTGGTTTGCTTTCCCTTTCCCAAATTCTTCGATGCCACGAGATTTGCAGTGTCCATCTTTGTCTTGGACAACTTCTCGAACAAAACCTTCTTTTCCTCACGCTTGAGCTGGTGCTCAATGTACTTGTCTAGTCTTTTCTTCTTGGATTTGGACATCTTGGTTTCCTTCTCATTGGCACTGTAAAGGGTCTCCTCCAACTTACGCTTGCGCTCAGCCTTTTCTTCCTCTGTCAAGGGCTTCAAGATCTCCGAGTTGGAGTTTTCGTTGTGGAATGGGTTTGGTTCAGAAGATTCGGTAGTATCTTGCGATGTGCCGTCATCCAAATGCCTGGTGAATTGTTTATTACGAGCCTTCTTCAATGCTGCCTGTTTGGCAAGCATACCGGCTCTCGCCTTCTCGTTGAACCTCACTCTATATTTTCCCATGTTGCTAGAGGTGCAAGCCCGTTAATGTTGCAAATAAATTTTCGGAAGAGATGCCCCAGATCTTTGTACAACGACGTCACGTGCATTCCCCACTGTCAAGCAGGGCACTTTTTTATTGTTTGATAGCAACGTATTTCCATCTACAGCATGACAGAAGCCGACCTTTACAACAAGTGTACGTATGAAAGTGCGAGGGAATTTCTCCCGAGATACACCAAGTGCAATTATGCATAGTGATACTAACATTCAGTGATATATACGACGTTGACGCTCAACTCAACGACCTTGTATACATATGAGAACCACCTGCTTGTTCACCTTGTCAATAACTTGAATTGTTCGGAGATTCTCTCTCAGGAACTTGGATTGATAAATGCGTCAAAGACACTCGTTGGGCTGCTTCCCGTGACCACCAGCTCCAAGGTCACCAAGAGTAAATTGGTGCTCTACTTCATGAAGAAGCTGTTGGCGAACCAAGACGGAAGTAGTGACTTGATCACGGTGGTGGCGATCTCGCACTACAACGTCAACAAAACGTTGGTCTTGACGGTGTTGAAGAAGATTACAGACAAGTACATCGAGTTCAGAAAGGATGTCGGTAAGACTGCCGAGGCTCCAGGTGAACAGAAGTCCCGCTTGGGAGAGTTTAAGCTCTACATGAATCAAATCATCAAGTACGAAGAAATGAATTACGACTCCAATCTGCATGAATACAGCTACGGCTCTGCGTCCAATAACGCCACTGAATCGGATCTCTTGTTGGGTCGCGACGACGACGTTATCAGTCCAAACCAACTCCTTCTCGTCAATGAAGAGGTCGAAGAGGTGAGACAAATAATGCTTTCAAATATCAACAAGCTCTTGAGCAGAGGCGACAAGATTAATCTGCTTGTGGACCAAACCGACCGCTTGACAAACTCGTCGCTGTTGTTCCAGAAGAAGGCGCACCAGATAAAACGAGACATGCGCTTGAGCGCATGGCAGTTTTATGCCATGCTCGTTTTGGGAGCAGGCTTATTGCTTTATCTTCTTTTGGGAGGCGTCTGCGGATTCCCGTTCTTTGGGAGGTGCATTTAAAGAAAGATTTCAAGAGACGAATGTCCTTGGCTATTGAAAATTGATCCAATCTATTGGTGACAGGCATTTTATAGAGAGTATGCATTGAATGACACATAAGAACTAAAGGAGAGAGATGAAGAATGATTAAAGAACATCGGGGAAGTGATACTGGCGAAGTGAGTAACTGATACTGGAAAAGTGAGTAGAACTATTGGCGAAGTGAGTAGAACTATTGGCGAAGTGAGTAACTCATATTGGCAATGAAGCAACTTCTTACGGCTTATTACAGATATTGTCGATGTTCCTTACCTATTATTACTATACATCCTTTCATATCTACCTTTAGTCCTCCTCATCCGATCCCGACTCGTCTTTGGGTTCTTCCTTCGGTTCAGTTCCTCCCAATTCCATCTCCTCCTCTTGTGTAGCAGCAATTGGGTTGACCTCTGTGACTTCGACTTCTTCGTCTTCCTCTACATCTCCATTTTCAACCGTTTCCTCCTTTTCATCCTCTTCCTTAGCCTCTGACTTGGACTCTGCCTTCAACTTCTTCTGTGCTTCGAAAACATCCAAGCGTTGTTTCAAATCCGGGAGAAACCCAGAGAACTCAGCGTCTTCAAGAGCACTGAAGATGTCTTGCACGTTGATGGTCTTTCTCAGACCTCCCTTGGAGTGCTGGCGTGCGTGGAAGAGCACGTGTGAAACGAACACCGTAGCAGAACGTTGTAAAGCAAGAAGCGAATCCTTCGATATGATCATGTTGTGTGCACCGTCGTCATCTTGCACAATCTCCTTTGCAAGCTTTTGAATTGTAGATTTTGGAAAAAGGATATCATCAATAGACACCAAGGTGTTCCTATTAGGTTGCGGATACTGTCCCTCTGCGTTCTTTCTCCACCCTTTTGGAGGCATGTTGGTTCGATTTGGTGTAGTTGGTACGCGTTTTTCTCTAGTTTTTTCCACAGTCTGGGGCACAGAATCGGAGATATGGTAAATGGGCTCTCAAACCAAGAATACCAGAGGAGAGAATGAATACTATGGATTGTTGAATAGCAGAAACATCAACCGCGTACGATTTGGCGACCTTGAGTTTGATACATGGTATGGAAATGCGGCCTACTTTCATAATACAAACCACACTGACTTGGGATACATTCTCCACAACAGACCAAACAAAGATCCAACTTGGAAGCGACGGAAAAGTGACGATGCCGAGGCCTTCTGGATAGACACTCTACACGTCTGTGAGTTTTGCTTCAAATACATCGATAAACTTGAGATCATGCGTTCTCATAGAGCACTGTGCCGGTATGCTACTCCCAACCCTACCATCGGAAAGTTGGTGTATCGTGATGATGAGCAAGAATTCGTGATACGCGAGGTACGAGGGTTCCAGAACTCGTTGTTTTGTCAGAACTTGTCGCTTTTTGGTAAGTTGTTTCTCGACGATAAATCGGTGTACTACAACATCGACCATTTCAACTTTTATGTTGTTTACGGGAGGGACGATGGATTTTACTTACCCATGGGCTTCTTCTCCAAGGAGATTCTCTCATACGATAATGATAATAATTTGGCTTGCATATGTGTGTTCCCACCGTTCCAGAGAAAACGACTAGGCTCACTATTGATTGAGTTTTCTTATGAACTAGCGAAAAGAACCCCGGGTCAGTCTAGAAGCGGACCGGAGTTCCCACTCTCTCCATTCGGAAAGGTTACCTACCTATCATTTTGGTCCAAGCTGCTCTGCTACATCATCCACAACTACTTGCGAAGAGCGCAGGCCTTTACTCTCGAGGACATCGCCTCGATAACAGGCTATCGAAGGGAAGACATATTGTTCACACTAGAGTATATGCGAGTATTAACAACAGCCAACGGCAAAGTCAAGCTCCAGCTCGGGAACTTTAAACAATGGTGTGCGGACACCAACTTCTACCCGCACATGTACAAAAGAACAATCAAAGAAGAGTGTTTGTTGATCTGAAGAGTCAAAAAACACAACCATATCGTTGATCATCAAACCAAATTGTCAATCAAACACAAGTTGATCAATCGAAACCAAACTGTCAATCAAACACAAGTTGATCAATCAAAACCTAATTGTCAAACACAACCATATCATTGAAACAAATTGTTAATCACACAACCATATCGTTGATCAATCAAAACCAAACTGTTGATCAAATTGCTCATCCACACTCTGCATGTATTACCACCAAATGTACCACTACATAATCATCCTCTTACTTCTATTAATACAGTCATTACCTCATTACTTCAACGCAACTGCAGGAACGCATCGAGTAGAACCGACGACAGCGCGTCTGTATGCTTGTTCTTCTCAAACACGTTCCAAAACCGTAACGTTTCATCACCCGCACCAGTCACGATCGTTTCGCCGTCAGGCGAAAGCGACAAGTACAAAACTCGGTATGTGTGCCCCGTCAACTGTGCTATCTGCTGCATCGAAGGGTACTTCCACACAATGATTTGGTTCCGTGAGTATCCATGTGTCGAAACAATCTCATTGGAGTTCTTTGACCAGATCAAGTTACACACCTGCGACCCGGTGTTGACATCATGTACCATTGCACCCGTCAAGGTGTTCCATGTTTTGATGGTCTTATCAGCAGTGCCTCCTCCACTAGCGAGGATACCACGCTGGTGTGGTGACCATGCTATTGCCTTAACAGCAGCAGTATGGTCTGTGAACTGATACAATGGTTTTGGATTGAGTCCATCCCATACAATCAACTGGTTGTCGTTACCACCACTTGCCAACTTGTTCTCTTCAACATTCCATTTAAGCCCACACACTTCCTGTTTGTGAGTTTCAAACTTGTTGATGTAGTGACTCTCAACTCGCACGTCTCTGTTGAGGATGGTTCTGTCTCGTGAACCACTTGACAAAATGTGTTCATTCCAGGCAAGTGAGCTCACCCGCAAGTTATGCCCCGACATCGTTCGCACACACTTTATCTTTGTTGCGTCCCAGATCTCAACAAGACCCTTAGATGTACCGATTGCCAAATGCGTTCCTGAACCAATCCAGTTCAAGCTTGTGACTTTGTCTTTTTGTGAAAGGTTGCACAACCGGTCCACCGACTGTGTGGCACCATCCCATAAATATACGCTGTCTCCAAGACCAACAGCTAGCACGTCTTGCAGACCCCAATCTACCAAGTTCAAGTAGAAATCATCAAAGAGTTCTGGCGCGTCCAAAACCCTATAAGGCACTTTCAGGATGTTCCTTGGTTTTTTCTGGGGCAGAAGTAATAACTTCTGCGATTCCTGCCTCACAGGCGAGAGCGAATACAACTCCCTCTGGAGATCTCGAGAAATCGGTCTAGACTTCTGAGGTGATTGGTAGGTGAAAAGGTTGGTTTTCCTCCGAGGAGTACTGGTGATGCCATCGTCCCCATCATTGTTGTTCGCAGTTCCTGCTGCGGCGGAGTTGGATCCGGTTCCTGACCCCGACGATCCTATACTGGGCATGGTGCTATCTTGCATGTTACCGGAAGTTCTTGGAGGAGTGCTTGAGATTGCTTCACTCGATCGTGTGAGCAAGTTCCCAATAGTATTGGGCCTAGTGTTCTTCGGAGCCCTACTATTACTACCCAGAACAGCAGTCAAGTTTGCCGCAGCCATTGGAACATTATCCCCAAATAATTCTGCTTTCAAAACCGTAGAGAATGTTCGGTTAGCTTCTTCTTCTTTGCGTATTTCAATCTCGTTATCGGCATTTCGATTAGTGCGCACATCAGGAAGAATCTCCTGGTTTGACAAGCTGAACGCAGCTTGAAGGTCAATACCAGTCCGATTGGGGATGTATCTATCACTGAAAATGGCTTTGTTGACCCGTCGTCTAGGAGAAACAGGACTTTGTGACGGAGCATCTCCGATCTTGGGCGGTTCCATGGATCTTGTGGATCTCACTGGAGAGCGTGGGGTTTCAAAGGCATTACCTCGCCTTTTCGCGCTCTCAGACCTCCCATGAAAGCTCTGGTCACTCATACCTGAAATCTTCCAACACCGCTTGTGTAATTAAGTCTCGTAATCTACTCCCGATGTCAACGAATGAGTACAAAAACGGGATGTTGTTGCGTAGACCACTAACAATGTCAGTCCGTAAAATCAAGCAAAATACGCCTTGTAAAACCAAACTCAACTGCAATCAATCTCAGTACTCAAATGGCACGGATATTGTGCAGGCTGGATAATTAGTTGTGCCTAGGGAGACTCAGTTTTGTCTCACGCACCGGTTTTGGTTTTTTGGAAGTTTGTACACGTCACGTGATACATATCACGTGACGCACAGAGAGAAGCTGATGAGGATGTGGAGATTTGATAGGTATGTGGGTGGGTGGTGTTGCTAGTATATTACGAGCCAATAGCTTGAACTGTGTTCGAGCCGTGTTTGGGTGTGCTTTTAGGTGTTGAGAAAATCCCATACATTTGAGGTTCTTTTATGTTGCTCCTGTATATAATCCAGCCAATCACCAATTGCGAAATCTTCATTAGCACTCATTACCGTGAGAAGAAAAAAATTGCAATACAAACGGACTGAAACTTTTGGATCACGTATCGGCTACGACAAGCACTCGACTAGCATTAGCGTCATTGCCTTAATTACCAGAGATTTCCCCGTCATAATCATCACATATCCACAATGCTTCGTTCATTCAATAGACTCGCTATTAAGCCTACCACCATAGTCAACAAGAGATTCTCTTCCATCATTTCGGTGCACAGAGACACCAAGGAGGACAGCCAGTCGACCCCATTCGAGTTCACTGCCGAGAACTTGAAGAAGGCCGAGGCTGTCATTGCCAAGTACCCACCACAGTACAAGAAGGGTGCTTGTATGCCTTTGTTGGACTTGGGCCAGCGTCAACTTGGTTTCACCTCTATCTCTGTCATGAACTACGTCGCCAAGTTGTTGGACATGCCACCAATGAGAGTTTACGAAGTCGCCACCTTCTACACAATGTACAACAGAAAGCCAATGGGTAAGTACAACTTGCAAGTTTGCACCACCACTCCATGCCAGTTGTGTGGTTCCGACGGTGTGATGGATGCTGTCCAGAAGCACTTGAAGATCAAGCCAGGCCAGACCACCCCAGACAAGTTGTTCACATTGCAGGAGGTTGAGTGCTTGGGTGCATGTGTCAACGCACCAATGTTGGCTGTTAACGACGACTTCCACGAAGACTTGACCCCAGAGAAGACCATCGAGCTTTTGAAGGCATTGCAAGAGGGTAAGGAGCCAAAGATCGGACCTGTCAGTGGCAGAGAGAGTTGCGAGCCATACTCTGGTGCCAAGGTCTTGTTGGGTGCCGAGCCAAACGACATTAGAAAGTTCACCAGAGCTGACTTGTAATCACCCCACAACCCTGTACAATAAGATCATACTTTACCTAGCATAGGATCACCGACTCTCTATAGAGATGAATAAATGGTAGAAAGAAACTTGTAGAAGCACAAAAAATCATCGTTATATTTTGGTTGGTAAATTCGGTAGCAGTTTTGGTAGTTTTGGTAGTTTTGGCAGTTTTGGTTGTTTTGGCAGTTTAGTACTTTTGGCAGTTTTGGTTGTTTTGGTTGTTTTATAGTACTTCCAACTCAAATGTCGCACCTCTCTTAAGAAAATGTCGTAACCGAGTTTGGAAATCACCTCAGCCTGTATACTGCTCTCCATATTTCATCGTGAAGAAAATC